>LR738714.1:643568876-643623760 GCA_902687465.1 Secale cereale | reverse complement strand
AAGAAGTCAGACAAGGAGACGGCACGGCAGCGCGGCGCGCCATGAGGGGCAGGCGCGCAGGCCGTGCCCCCATGTGGGCCCCTCGTGACTCCTTCTGACCTAATTTTAATACTATTAATTCCCAAACATTTTAAAACCCCATAGCGAGACCTGAATCAATTATTCAGCCATCGCAATTCTCTGTTGTTCGTTGGGATCCGATAAATTATGGTCTTATGATCAGATTATTCATTTAAAGTAACTAAGTTATTCCTGAACTTTATTATGTGTGATTGTTATAGCTATGTAATGTTTTCCGTTCTATGAGTTTCCTTTGACCAAGTTGATGATTAGATCTTCAGTGGAAGTGGTGCATAGTAGGTTCAATGTTGCGGTGTCCTCGTCTCGTGACAGAAGGAGTAGCGAGGCCCGTATTTGTATTGTTGCTACTAAGGATAAAACAATGGGGTTTGATCTTAATGATTGATTTTATTTTGTTTATATTATGTCATCATACTTAAACCATCACTCTGTTTGTCATGAACTTAATATGTAGAGAGGCAATCATAAAAGCGCTCTCTAAGTGGAGTAATAGTATTAGGCGCCAGTAAAATAAATGGTCTATTTGTCACGAACGTAATGCCTATGTACTGATCATGCCATGAATAACATCGTAACTATGTGCTTTTCTATCAATTGCCCAACAGTAATTTATGTACTCACCGGTTGCTATGTTCTTGAGAGAGATGCCTCTAGCGAAAGCTATGGCCCCGGGGTCCATTCACCTCATATTACTAAATCTCGAAATACCTTGTTGCAATTTATTAACTTTTACTTAGTTTTGCAATTTATATATCTACTACTATCAGAATTAATCCTTGCTATTAACGAGTACAAGGGGATTGACAACCCTCTTGCCCATGTTGGGTGTAAGTATTTGTTTGTGTGTGTGCATGTACTGTCGACAGTTGTTTGCGTAAATCTCCTACTGATTCGATTAACCTTGGTTCTCTACTGAGAGAAATACTATATGCTACTATACTACTTCAGCCTTTCTGTTCAAGGAAATTCCAACACCTATCACAAAAAGCAAGGGCATGTTTGGATTCTGCCCAAGTTTGCCCTGCCAATGCATGGGCTTGCCAAATAATTGGCAGAGTTTTCACCCTCCAACGCCCCACCAACTACTGGCGTAAAATTGCAAGCAAAAGTGAATTGAATGGTTGACAAGATACTAATAGCACAATCATTTGTAGGCTATATGCAAGCAGATAGCTTTAGTTTTTGTATCCACTAAACCATGAAGATGTGGGTTGCCGTGTTAGCCCATATTGGGGGAAGTATAAATATATGCAACAAAATTATGACGGTTGAAATAACAGGTTAAGGATTTAAGGAACACATATATCAGATTTACAAAGGAAGGAATCCATAGACAACTTTTTTTAGCAAAGCTTTCAAATAAACCAGAGGATCAAAGCATAGCAAAACATAGCATTAGATTGGAACAGATTGATGGAACCCACCCCCGACCTCGTGGGTTGCTCTCGCGACTCACGGGGTGAACCCCGCCGCCACCTCAACTACCTCCCCCTGATCTCCTCTTCGTCGCCGCGACCGCCCGCGGCCGGCATCCTGGCCCACGGCGGCGGCGAGGTGATCCTGCCTCCTCCTTCTCCCTTGGATCCCACTCTCCTTCGAGTTCCCCTACACTCTCGCGGCGGCACTCTATTGGTTGTGTGGTCCTCGACCTCGCCCACGGCGTCGCGATGTTGATGTCCCGGTGTGGCCGGCGGCAGGATCCTGCCCCACATGAATATGTCTCTGGCTGGCCGTTTTGACGGCTGATCAGGTGCTTGGTGTCCGGACGTCCATATTTGTTCTTTGGTCTGGTTGTCTCCGGGCTTCAGTGTCATGGTTGTGGCTGTGGGCGCTATGAGGGTGGAGGTTGCAGGTGGAGTTGCACCAGTGCGATAGCTGGGCTGGCCGGTTGCGTGCTTATGACTTGATGCTGGTGGTAGCAGGCGAGGCTGGCTTCACGGATTCGAAGCAGCGGCCTCAACCCTGGTGGGTGGGAGCTATCCTGCGATGGATGGTGCACGATGATGTTAGCTGCTCTTCTCACTCGCAGGGGTGGCTAGGAGGCAGGGGGTGCTGGACGCTACGCATGGGCGGCACGATGCTCCTGCGTCAACTATGAAGACCATCGAGGCGCCAGCCTCTCTACCCCCGGATCCAGTTCGTGGCAACCTTGGGTCGCTAGATTTGTGTGGGTTGGCTCATGGGTATGGTTAGGGTTCCGGGAGAAGTCCTTGGCCTGTGGGTGGCCATGACGGCGGTGATGTCCACGGATGTCGTGTTCCTCCCTAGAGGCGTCGTCAAGGATCCATTTTCCTTCCTTCCTGAATCCCGGGTGTAAACCCAAACCTTTTGGTTTTGGCAGCGGCAACGTTCCGGCTTTGTCCTCTTGTTAGAGGTGTCGCTGTGGGATGATAGAGCTTTGAGTGTGCTGGATTATCAGTGAAGGGTAGTGTCGTGGAAATAGCACGGCAGATGTCCGGTTTAACGGACTTGATGATGGAACCATCGCACGGGTTAGCTTGAAGGGGTTCATAGCACACAAAGGACACAGAGAGTTTATACTAGTTCGGCCCCTTCGATGAAGGTAAAAGCCTACGTCTAGTTGGTTTGGTATTGCTTGGGCGTCGGATTACAGGGAGCGGATTCGCTTGCCTGTAGTCTCGACGGGTTGATTCTTGCTTGTCCCTGAACCGTCGCCGGGTCGTCCCTTTATATAGAGGTGACGCTTGGTCCGGTTTACAGAGTCCCGAGGCCGGCTCATACTTGTGTCCGCCTCGGTCTCTGTCTTTTCTTCCTTATCTCTCAAGTTACATCGCTTGGCGGTTTACAAACCACACTTCTATACATGGGCCCTAAGATCTCATGGGCCGTTGCCTTTACTAAATATTACAACCAAGTATAATATAACTAAGCCGGTTTACACTAGCCGGTTCATACCTGCTAGTCATATCCCTGACATTAGGCCCCAGAATGATTTCAACTTGTTCATACCAGTCTTCCTTATCCCGTATAATTTTCTTCTTTGTCTTCACATTTTTGTAAACCGGCTCTGATGTCATCTTCGAGAATCACTAAATCTGACCGTGACATCATCTCCGCATTTAGCGCTGCGAGCTGTACTGTAGCTTTGTTTAATGGTTAACCGAAAATCGAGGCGTCAAAAAGGATCTTTATCCGATCTTTGCCCCCTCGAATGCCGCACCTGTCGCTTCGCATCTGTCCTTCGCTTATAAATACCGCCGTCCCCCTTCGTTCTTCCTTCTTCTCGCCTCTTCTTCCTTTGTCTATCGCCCGAGCTTCCAGACGCCATTGACGCCCGAGCTTCAAGCGCCGCCTGTTGCCTCGCCGAGTCAAGACCTTCCTGGCCGCTGCATCAACCTGATTCGACCAGAGAACTCCGCCGCGGTCCTCCATTGTTCAGGTACGTCCTTTCTTCCTCGTTATAGATCTGCATCTTCTAGGGTTCTTCACTTGTTCTTCCGCCATTAGAGCTTTCAATGAAAGCTTCATCTTGTTCCTCGTAAACGCTCACTTCGTAGAAAGTTTTTGACCTTTATGCCCAGCTAATAGATCTTCCACTAGTATTTGCCTTAGATCCCGCCATTTATACTTATCCTGTAGATTCATCTGCTCTGCATAAGTCCCTTGCGCTTCTTCCCGTACTTTCTTGCACTTAATTTTCTTTCCCTTTCTTTGTGCGCCCAGATCTGTTTCACTTTAGCCAATTACAAAGAAACTGTTTCTTCTCCTTTGTAGATCCATTAAGTATACTCCGGTTTACATTGTTATGCCCTGTTCCTGTAAATTTTTTGAAGTTGAACGCGACGGTTTAACTGTTCCTCTTTTACTGCTCATGAACCGGTAATGATATAGCTCCCTGTTATTGCCGGTTTAACCATCCCATTAGTCCTCTGTTTAAATCATTGCGTAACTTTCATAGATTTCCGGTTTATACTGCTGTACCCGCATAATCTGTTTTTTGCACTTTATTTTTTCCAGTACTTGTCCTTCCATTGCAATGGCCAAGCAGTATGTCTCCTGTGATTGGGTCCCTTCCATCATCACGGAGGAAGACTTGGTCAAAATTTCTGAAATTGGTACGTTAGGCCCTCAGTCTGTTTTGAAGTGGCGGGCTCCGGGGAATGAATGCCCTCCTACTCCCAGGCCCGGGGAGGTTATTGTGTTCTTTGATCACATATCTCGAGGCTTCTCTCCCCCCGGTTCAAAGTTTTTCCGGGATGTTCTTGCTGCCTTCCAACTCCACCCTCAGGACAATGGACCCAACTCTATTTCAAATATCTGTGACTTCCAAGTGTTTTCGGAGGTGTATCTGCAAGAAGAACCGTCTGTCGATCTATTCCGGGACTTCTTTCACCTGAACCGGCACACAGAATTCACCAGCGGACCGCATCAGGAGCTCGGTGGTGTTAGTATCCAGAAAAGGAGAGACGTTGTCTTTCCTCACGCCGCTTTACACACTCATCCAAAGGAGTGGAACAAGTCATGGTTTTATTGCGTTGACACTTCTCCTGAAGGGGAGAACCCTTTGCCGGGTTATCGTGAGCACCGTATTCCGGAGGATCATCCTCTACCGCAATGACACAGCTCTGTCGAGCGGACCCGGTTTTCGTCACAGCTCTCCAGGTTAAAAGCTTTTATAGCCAATGGCTTGACTGGAACTGACTTTACGCGTTGCTGGTTGTCTTGGAGCATCCTTCCCTTGAGCCGGCGATCACAGCTGATGTGCCAATATTCCGGTAAACCGGATGACCCTCAACGGTTTACCAAGGAAAAACTCTCTGAATCGGAGGTTATAGAATCAGCTAAGAAGATGCTCAACGTCTCCTTGGCAGACTGCAGCAAGGTCGGATTAGCTCCATATTATAAGAAGAACAAGCTGCCTGCAGTAAGTTTTGCTTTGTCCTGTATTTGTAACCCGTTCCTTTAAACCGTCCTTCCAATTTATCTTTCTTTCTTTGAATAGGCTGATGACCCTTTCTGGAAGAGAAAACCTCAGGAAAAAACCGGCAAACAAGCACGTCGTAAGACTTTTGCTAACAAGAAAAGAAAAGCAGCTCTTGACTCCAGCTCTCATGCCGAAGATGATGATCCGGATTCCGAGGTATGAGTTAATCCGGTTTGAATTTTGCTTTCTTGTATTCATATCTGTATCTAATGATGGCTTTCTACAGGAGTTGGCTGAAGGTGATAATCCGGCCGAGGTTGAGGTAACTATCCTTTCTTCTGATTCAGAACCTCTTCCACAAAAAAGTCGTCGGACCGTCCGGAAATACCAATTTTCTCACCCTTATGCTCAGTTGGATCCTAATTTTATTTTGAAGAAGCAACAACATGAAGCTCTTCGCCGGACCACTCGCCATAGTGGCCTGGCAGTGGAATCATCCAGGATTTCTTTAACTCCGGCTCGGAAACGCCGTGCTGAGGTGATACTTTCTCCGACTCTCCTTCATCCCAAGGCCGGGCTTATCCGGAAACCTCTTAAACCGTCTGACCCTGATTATCAGGAAACTCCACTGTCTTCTTCTAGTGAATCAACTGCCACACAGCTTCCTCCATTGAAAACTGTCCCAGGGTAACTTTTTAACTTTTCCGGTTTATGATTCCTTTTTGCTTTATAATGTTAACTCATTTTGCATACTTTTTTCAGCAAACCAAAACCTAGCAAGAAATCCAAGGCAAACAAGCCACCTGCTGAGACCACTGCAGATGATCCGGCCGATGATCCGGCAACGACCGTTCCTCCAGAAAGCGAGCCCATAGCTCCTCTTGAAGATCCTGCGCCTACGGATCATATTTCAGTACCCGAAAATCCTACTGCTGAAGATGTCCACAATCCGCCAAGTCCTGCTCGGGTCAATTCTCCTCAAATTAATCCGGCATCTCCCAATTCGGCTCACACTGCGACTCCCCCGATTGCACCTGCTTCTCCAGATGTTGTAGTGACTGGGGCTGCTTTCGTTGCTCCGGCTGAGCCCACCGTTTTAGCCAAACATACGGCTAAAACGGAGAAGTTATATAAATAGAAGGGCAAATGGAGTACTGAGGTATCCAATCTTGCAGACATGAGCGCCCAAGAAATTTATTCTGGGTATCTAAACCGGCTCCACAGCAGCCGAGATTATGAAGCAAACTTGGTTAACTTGATGAAGGAGAAATATGAGGTAATCCTTTTCCTCTGACTTTGTACTTTTGATATGCTTCTATCCCATAACAGCCCCCAAGTTCCGGTTTAGCTGCGTGCTGAAGGTGAACCGGAACTTTGTAGTTTGAACAATTGATCTTTACATTAGCCCCCAAGTATCAAGTAGATAACTTTGTTTATGTATTTGATACTTGTAAAAATTTCTGATGAGACTTCAACCATCCATTAGCCCCCAAGTGTCAAGTAGACAACTTGTTTGTGTGCTTGAGACTTGTAACTTTGAATTGCTGTTGCTTATTGCTTCAACTGTCATTAGCCCCCAAGTGTCAAGTAGACAACTTGTTTGTGTGCTTGAGACTTGTCTGATTTTTGCTTCTTGTCATTTGATTGTGCTTGCAGGCTGAGTTAAACCGGAACACTGATGAAATTAATGAACTTCGGAGCCGTCTTGCTGAGACAGAATCTGCCGCTTCGAAGGCTAAGAAAGATCTTCAGGTAAGTTTAAAGACTGCTGAAGATCTGAAGAAATACTTTGAAGAAGAGCGGACCACTTTTGAGGTTCAAAAGAAGGATCTAGAGAAAAAGATTCAGGATGCTGAAGGGGCGCTTAATCCGGTTACAGAAGAATTAACCGGTTTAAAGCAGCAGATTGAGCTGATGACCTCTGCAATCTTTGGTAAGTATAATCTGAACTCCTGCTTTACCCCTGTAATCTTCCGTCTGTGCCGGTTTAACCGTAATATCTATATGCAGGGCGCCGTGTCTCCCATCTTGGGGATGACCTACGGAAGAAGCTTAAAGCGTGTTACACCTTGGTCAAGCAGCTGTATTCCGGCGCTCAGAGGATCATTAGTGCAACTTCTTTCGGTAAACCGGCCCCTACGACTATCCAGGACACGTTGAAAAAATTATCTGTCTTGCCTGTTCGTCTGCTGCCCGAGGTGGTGCTCTTCTGGCCCTTACTAGGGCTAAGGCCTGGGTCCCGGATCTTGATCCGGAAGAAGCTTTAACCGGATTCCCTGATACAAAAGACGACGGCTCAACTTTTACCGCAAAGGATCTCTACGCCTTGACGAAGGAGATGCGTCCCCTCGCCAGCAAGCTTGCAGTTGAATCCGATTTATCCAGGTATCATCCTGGATACGACTTGCAAAACGAGCGGGTGGAGCGGCCGGTTTATGACACCGTCAACTTAATCCCACCGGTTCGTCCTCATACCTTCGCTCCTGATATTGAACCTTCTGAACTTATCAACGATGAGATGTATTTCCGGGCTTTGATGAAGATTGACTGGCGTGTGCCGGACTTCCAACCGCTTCAAGAAGATGAAGATATTCCGGATCAAGGTGATGGCCAGCCGTCTCAGCAAGGAGGAGCATAACTCAAAATTTATTGTTGTAATCCCAGTCTCTGTTTTGCCAAACAATCTTTCCAATCCGTCGGGCTTGCTATGCCTTGTAATAGGATAGCTAAAACTTGATCTGCTTTTGCAGCAAGAAGGATCATCTGTCTTTCTTATATGAAATATTTGCCGATTTAAATGTTGTCTGATGTTGCTTATCTTGCATATCCTCTGCTCCTGCAGAAATAATACTGAAAATATGTCCTAGCGGTTTACCACTGGACGGATTAAATTGTTCTCTTAAAACGTCAAATAAGTATCTACTCATACCAGAAGTAACGTTATACCTGAGATTATATATGCTCAATACTCTTAATCCGGTAGGACTTTAAAGTCTCTTGATGAAGACCTTCATAGACCCAATTAGAAACCCAGGTTTTGATGATAAACTCCGGTTCATCTTGTTCTGCAAGACTTTGTTCAGAAATTTGTGGCTTGTTGCCTGATAGATGATCCGGGTTATAATGAACACCGGTTTACTCATGCTGGTATTCATGACCCAGACTTTCCACTTTATAGATATGTGGTCAGCTTCTGTAGCTGTTCCACTCCGGTTTAAAGGGTTATAAAACACAAACACAAAAAGATGCAAATTTTGCAAATAAGACCATGTAGCCGAGGCTTTTTAAGAGCTGCCAGGCTCAAAGCAAGGTTCAGCCAATCAATGGGACGTGGATTATCCATCTTTCCCAGGGGCCTAGCCAATCACTGAACGTGGATTTATCCATCTTTTCAGAGGGCCGATAGAACCGCAAATAAAAACTGAGCCAATCAATGGGATGTGGATTATCCATCTTTCCCAGAGGGCCTAGCCAATCACTGAACGTGGATTATCCATCTTTTCAGAGGGCCGATAGAACCGTACAGAAAAATTGAGCCAATCACTAGATGTGGATTATCCATCTTTCCAGAGGGCCGAGCCAATCACTGAACGTGGATTTATCCATCTTTTCAGAGGGCCTCCATGGTTCCTCCTGAACCGGTGGGTAAATATAAACCAATCACTGAACGTGGATTATTCAACTTTTTAGAGGGTCTCCAGGGTTCCTCCTGAACCGGTGGGTAAATCTAAACCAATCACTGAACGTGGATTATCCAACTTTTCAGAGGGTCTCCAGGGTTCCTCCTGAACCGGTGGGTAAATCTAAACCAATCACTGAACGTGGATTATCCAACTTTTCAGAGGGTCTCTAGGGTTCCTCCTGAACCGGTGGGTAAATCGTGAAGCGTCCTATCTTCGAACCGGATATGATCTCATGTTCTTTAGATAGTTTTATTGCTCCTTTGTATACTCTGCAAAAAATCGACCTTTAAACCGTCCAACATATTGAAATATAATATATTGGAGCACGTAGCTCAAGTATAGTATGGCCGTAAATGGGCGATGTTCCACGGCCTCTTCGTCTCCTCTTCTGACGTCCGTGAGTCCTTGTGTTCTCGAACGTCCACCAGGTAATATGAACCGTTGTGTAGATTCTTACTGACCACAAAGGGCCCTTCCCAAGGTGGGGATAACATGTGCATATCTGTTTGATCTTGGATGAGCCGGAGTACCAAGTCGCCCTCCTAGAACGTCCTTGTTCTGATCCGGCGGCTATGATATCTGCGTAAGTCTTGTTGATAAATTGCAGATCGTGCTGCAGCTATATCACGCTCTTCATCCAGCCGGTCCAAACTGTCCTGTCTTGCTCTCTCGTTGGCTGCTTCAACATAAGCTGTCACCCTTGGTGAATCATGACGTATATCGCTCGGAAGGACTGCTTCAGCACCATAGACCATGGAGAAAGGTGTGTAACCTGTAGACCGGTTTGGTGTAGTGTTGATACTCCAAAGAACAGATGGCAACTCCTCAACCCAACATCCTGGGGTTCTCTGCAAAGGTGTCATAAGCCGGGGTTTGATACCTCGCAAAATCTCCTGATTTGCCCTTTCAGCCTGACCATTGGATTGGGGGTGGGCCACAGAAGACACGTCCAAGCGAATATGTTCTCGTTGACAGAATTCTTCCATCTCACCCTAAGACAAATTGGTGCCATTGTCTGTGATGATGCTGTGTGGAAAACCAAACCGGAAAATTACTTTTTTGATGAATTTAACTGTCGTTGCTGCATCACACTTGCTTATAGGCTCTGCTTCAACCCACTTTGTAAACTTATCTACTGCTACTAGTAGATGAGTTTTCTGATCTTGGGATCGCTTAAAGGGTCCAACCATATCAAGCCCCCAAGTCGCAAACGGCCAAGTTATTGGTATCATCCGGAGCTCCTGTGTCGGAACCAAAGCACGCCTCGAAAATTTCTGACAAGCGTCACACTTCCGGACCAAATCTGCTGCATCTGCATTAGCAGTTAACCAATAGAAACCATGCCAGAATGCTTTAGCCACCAATGATTTTGAACCGGCATGATGACCAAAATCCCCTTCATGGATCTCGCGAAGAATCTCACAACCTTCCTCAGCTGATACACACCGCTGAAATACTCCAGAAGTACTGCGATGATGAAGCTCTCCGTTTGCAATCGTCATGGACTTAGAATGCCGGATTATCTGTCGTGCTTCTTCTTCATCATCCGGTAACTCTCCTCGGCTCAGGTATGCCAAGTAGGGCAACGTCCAATCTGGGATAACATGAAGCGCTGCAACTAACTGTGCCTCCGGATCAGGAACAGCTAGGTCTTCCTCCGACGGTATCTGAACCGAAGGACTGTGCAATTCATCCAAAAAAGTGTTTGGTGGCACCGGTTTACGTTGAGAACCCAGCCGGCTTAGAGCGTCGGCCGCTTCGTTCCTTCGCCGGTCTATATGATCCACCTGATATCCTTTGAAGTATCCTGCAACTGCTTCAACCTCTCGTCTATAAGCCGCCATGAGGGGATCTCTTGAATCCCACTTGCCGGAAACTTGCTGTGCCACCAGATCTGAGTCGCCAAAGCACTTAACCCGGCTCAAGTTCATCTCTTTCGCCAGCCTCAAACCATGAAGTAGTGCTTCATATTCCGCTGCATTATTAGTACAATGAAACAATAGGCGGAGGACGTAACAAAATTTATCACCTCTGGGGGAAGTTAAGACAACTCCAGCCCCCGAGCCCTCCAACTGTTTTGAACCGTCAAAGTGAATTGTCCAGTAAGTAAGATCCGGCTTCTCCTCAGGAGTTTGCAACTCTATCCAATCATTGATGAAATCTACCAATGCCTGAGATTTTATAGCGGTGCGTGGCACTTATTTCAACTCATGTGGGCTGAGCTCAATGGCCCACTTCGCTACTCTGCCTGTAGCTTCCCTGTTCTGGATTATATCCCCCAACGGTGCTGAACTAACCACAGTTATTGGATGACCTTGGAAATAGTGCTTCAACTTCCTGTTTGCCATGAACACACCATATACCAACTTCTGCCAATGAGGGTACCTCTGCTTGGATTCAATGAGTACTTCACTCATGTAGTAAACCGGGCGCTGAACCGGGTATTCCTTCCCTGCTTCCTTGCGCTCAACCGCGATTGCAACGCTAACTGCCCGTGCATTGGCAGCGACGTATAACAGCAACGACTCCTTGTCAATAGGAGCAGCCAAAACCGGTGGCTTTGCCAATTGCCGTTTTAGATCCTCAAACGCTGCGTTTGCCTCATTGCTCCATATAAACCGATCTGTTTTCCTCAACATCTGGTAAAGTGGGATCGCCTTCTCTCCCAAACGGCTGATGAACCGGCTTAATGCTGTAATCCGGCCAGCTATACGCTGAACATCGTTGATGCAAACCGGTTTAGTCAAAGATGTGATGGCCTTGATTTTCTCTGGGTTAGCTTCTATTCCTCTGTTTGAGACCAAGAATCCCAGTAACTTACCTGCCGGAACACCAAAAGCACACTTTTCCGGATTAAGCATCATCTTATAAGCTCGAAGATTATCAAAAGTTTCCTTAAGATCCTCTATCATTGTCTCTTCCTTCCTTGACTTGACCACAATGTCATCCACATAGGCATGAACATTCCTCCCTATCTGTCCTTTTAGACAATTCTGAACGCAACGCTGATAAGTTGCCTGTGCACTTTTAAGCCCAAAAGGCATAGATACATAGCAAAAAGCACCAAAAGGGGTTATGAAAGCTGTCTTCTCTTGGTCTTTAACTGCCATCTTGATCTGGTGATATCCTGAGTATGCATCCAAAAAACTTAGCCGCTCACATCCCGCTGTGGCATCGATGATTTGATCAATGCGAGGGAGAGCAAAAGGATCAGTTGGGCAAGCTTTGTTGAGGTCTGTGTAGTCCACACACATTCTCCACTTCCCATTCTTCTTTAACACCAGGACCGGATTAGCCAACCACTCCGGATGAAAAACTTCTACTATGAATCCTGCGGCCAAAAGTCTGGCCACTTCTTCTCCTATAGCCTTGCGCCTCTCCTCATTGAAGCGGCGCAGATACTGCTTGACCGGTTTAAACTTCGGATCAATATTAAGACTGTGCTCAACGAGTTCCCTCGGTATACCTGGCATGTCAGAAGGTTTCCATGCAAAGATATCCCGGTTCTCACGGATGAACTCGATGAGCGCGCTTTCCTGTTTGGGATCAAGGTTAGCGCTGATAGTGAACTGCTTAGACGAATCTCTAAGTACAAAATCAACTTGTTTGGTCTCCTCTGCTGATTTAAACTTCAACGCCGGATCATGCTCGGTAGTTGGCTTCTTCAGCGGAGTCATATCTGCCGGATCAACATTATCTTTATAAAATTTCAACTCTTCCGTGGCACATACTGCTTCTGCATAGGCTGCATCTCCTTCTTCACATTCCACTGCTATCTTGCGACTTCCATGAACCGTGATCGTTCCCTTATGACCCGCCATTTTAGCTGCAAATAAACATAACATGGCCTAGCCATAAACTTAGCATAAACCGTCCTTCCAAACAGAGCGTGATATGGGCTTTTGATTTTGACGACCTCGAAAGTTATCATCTCTGACCTGGAATCAGACTCATTCCCAAAAGTAACTTCCAAGTCAATCTTTCCAAGCGGATAAGCCGACTTACCTGGGACCACTCCATGAAACACTGTATTTGATTGCCTTAACTTCTTATCCGTCAGACCCATACGACGGAAAGTCTCATAGTACAAAATATTGATACTGCTACCACCGTCCATGAGAACCTTAGTGAATTTGTAACCTCCCACCTGGGGTGCCACCACCAAGGCTAAATGGCCCGGATTATCCACCCGCATCGGGTGGTCTTCTCTACTCCATACAATGGGCTACTCTGACCAGCGCAGAAATTGCGGTGTTGCCGGTTCAACTGCGTTAACAGCCCGCTTTAAAACCTTCTGATCTCTCTTACACAGACTTGTAGTGAAGACATGATATTGCCCGCTGCTCAACTCCTTTGGATTACTTTGATACCCAGATTGCGGCTGCTGTTGCTGACGCTGCTGATTCCCCTGACTATTGTAATTTCCTTGGCCCTGCTATTGATTGCTCTGGTTATTGTAACCACCTTGATGATGCGACTGATTGCCCTGGCTATTATAATTTCCTTGATTATTTTGATTACCGGCCCGGTTTTGATAACTATTGTTATTGCCCCTATACCCTGATCCGGAGCTGTTCCCCTGATGACCCGGACCATAAAATCCAGGACCTGAACCGCCATTTGGAGGCCTGTCATGAGGATTGAAGCGGTCCGCCATTGCCTTCATAAGGGGCCTGCACTCCCTTATGGTATGCTTTGCTGGTCGACCTTTCATGCTATGTTTCAGACAAGGCTGATCTAACTCTTGATCCCAGCTAAGAGTTCCTCCGCCGGTTTGTGAAGGTGGATTTCCCAGGCTACGCTGAAAATCCCCTTCAACTTGAGTGTTGGCCACGAAGTCAGAGCCACCCTCTGCCTTCCGTTTGCCCAAAAAACTCGTGGTAGCCGGATTAATTGGCGCCGGTTTACCAGACTTGCTAACCTTCCCTGTCTTGTCTCCTTCCGCTTCTGGATATTTGGTATTATTAGAGTCTCCATATTTTACCAAGGCACTCATGAGAGTTCCCATATCATTGCAATCCCTTTTAAGTCGTCCGAGCTTTAACTTTAACGATTCAAACCGGCAATTGTTTTCCAAAGTCACTATCGCCGTACTAGGATTGATACTATTCGAAGAGTGTAAGATCTCCGCTACTCTCCGCACCCAAGCTGATGTAGACTCTTGCTCTCCTTGCACACAAGCTGCTAGATCCACCACTGACATCGGCTGTTTGCATGTATCTTTGAAGTTTTTGATAAACTGGCTGCGTAGTTCCCCCCATGATCCAATAGAGTTCGGGGGTAAACCCTTCAGCCAGGTCCGGGCCGTACCTTCAAGCATCATAGTAAAATACTTAGCACAAGCCGATTCATCCACGTCCAGCATCTCCATGGCCATCTCATAACTTTCAACCCAAGCTTCTGGAGCTAAATCTGCTGTGTAATTAGGTACCTTGCGGGGCCCCTTAAAATCTTTTGGCAGCCTGACACCCCGTAAAGCGGGGATAAGACATTGCACCCCGAAAGAACTCGTTGTAGCTCCTGTTTCTGCTGTAGCTGTGTGAACCGGCGTCGTTTGACGAACCTCCTCCCGGGCTCCTGATCGAACCCGGTTTGCATCCGGAGCTGGTGCTTCCGCGCCCACCGGATTATTCTGTCTGCGCTGATGCCGCCTGCGCTCACTGCTAGATACTTCGGGTTCCTCCCAATGCCTAGTGTAACTCCGGCTGGGACGTGGTGTTGAATGTAGCCTTTCCCTACTATGAGAGTATGCTTGCTGCTGTATCAACGCCGTATTAAGCAGCTCCTTGACCCTGCGTGCCTCCAATGCCACCGGAGACGTCTCCTCCACAGGTAAAGCGGCCAAACGTGCAGCAGCTGCAGCGATGTTATCCAAAGGGTTTGAATAATGACCTGGAGGGGTGGGAACGTAAGGTGCCGACGTGATCCGACGATCCCGCTCTGCGGCGGGCTGCTGAACCGGTTCCTCCCTGGCCGGGGGTGCCCTCCGGTTTGAAACCGGATTATTACTAGTCCCAGCCCCAGGTGTCCTGAACAGATTCGTTGCTTCATAAACCGGCGGTAGACGAGACTGGTACTTCCTTCCCCTTACTCCTTCCATAGAAGCTTGCTCCATCCTTAGGTAGAAAGCCTGATCATCCAGCTCCGCTTGTCTCACCGCTATCATCTCTTTCTCTGCCTTCAGATCTTCCTTTAACTGATCAATCCGGCCTTTCAACTGGAGGAGCTCTGCATCATGATGCGCCTTGTCTGCTGGAGCTACTGTTTCCACCGCTTTAGCTGTGAACTCATCCATCAAGGTGGATAGAATGTCAGTAGGTGAGAGGGTCGTGCCGCTCCCCCCTACACCAGCTTCTGCTGTCGCCCCGTTCACCGGGGGCTGTGAACCGGCCATAAAGACAGCCACCGGTTTGGCGGGCCAAAGGGGTCCGGAATACTGTTTCCATCGGACTCGCCCTCAGACCGGCCGTCCTGGAACTGATACAGAGACTCAGTTTCTCCGGATGAAGATTCGTCGTCTGAGTAGACAACTGTTGCACCATCGGATTCCGATCTGTCCTCGGCTCGAACTCCGTGGATTGCTCCAATGAACACGTGCTTCACGGCGGGCTGAATCCGGGCTGATCTCGCACGCTGAGCCGGCTCGACGATGTTGGGGAAGATGTCCGGCTCAGGTCCCGGTTCGCCGATTTTGCCAATGAAGACTTGGATGCCACCGAAGGGAACCCGGTACCCGTATTCGATTGAATCGGCCTCCGGTCCCCAACCTGTGTCATAGATGTAGATCCGGTCGCGGTGACTCTTGGTCATCCGGCCGACCGCGTAACCCTTGAGCCCTTTAAAGCTGCCCTTCAAGAACTCGAAACCATCGTGCGGAGGCCCCAAGGTGGGCGACAGGTAGCGTGCGATGGCCTGGGTTCGTCCTTGCGACAACCTCCTCAACCATCTCTCCCTTGGATGCACCATCTCAGTCACTTATGTCAGCCCAATGTGGTTCTCTATGGGCGGTGGTGGTGTTGATCTTGCAATGAACTTCTTGGGCCAGGTGGTTCTTCCTGCTTGGTTTCTGCCCCTGGACAATTGTGTCATCTGCTTCTGTTTGTGCTCTAGGGTGAGTCACTCTGCCGGCTGTCGTGGTACTAAGTCTGACAGTAAGAATAGGTGGTATGTAAGAGGATGCAAGATCCTAGCTACGTTGAGGTTGTACACAAGGTGTTTACGAGTTCAGGCCCTTCTCGGAGGAAGTAACAGCCCTACGTCTCGGTGCCCGGAGGCGGTCGACCGGCCCGTAGTGGTACTCGTCGGGCTCGATGGCCGCGACTTGGGAGTGGTCGTTTGGCGGGCCACCGCGTGCTTCAGCCACCGCTGGAGCCGCGATTGACCGGATCACTGGCGGCGGCGACCAGCGGGGGCAACAGACGATGGAGGAGCCGACCGATACTGAGTCGACGGCTGCCGGGGAAGGACGCCGCAAGCACTAGCGCGAAAGTGCGCTGCTCCGCGGACGGGCAGTGCCTCGACGTTGAGGGGGGCCTCCTGGGGCCATGCGGAGTCGTCGGCGATGAAGATGAGCGCGCCGAGTCGGATCTCGTGGCCCAACGCCAGACCGCTGCCGGAAACCATGATGATGGAGATCGGGGAAAACTTGCAACCTCACCAGAAGTCGCTAAGACACCTGCCCCACGGTGGGCGCCAACTGTCGTGGTACTAAGTCTGACAGTAAGAATAGGGGGTATGTAAGAGGAGGCAAGATCCTAGCTGCGGTGAGGTTGTACACAAGGTGTTTACGAGTTCATGCTCTTCTCAGAGGAAGTAACAGCCCTACATCTTGGTGCCCGGAGGTGGTCAACTGGAATATGCATATGTGTGTGTGTTACACGGGGTGCGAACCCTTGTACCGGAGGAGGGGGATGGCTTATATAGAGTGCGCCAGGACCCCAGCCGCCCCACGTTACAGAGGGTTCAATGTACATAAAGGCAGGACGTTACTGATAACGCCTGATAAAGGACAATAAAGATTATCATTACTGCGGAGTGAATGCCCGACCGTTGCTGGCCTTATGAGACCTTTGACATTCAGGAGTCGAGTGGTTTCTTGCACGGTCGAGTGGCTTCATCCTTCCGAGTGGAGTTGAGTTATCCGAGTGAGGTAAGCTGTCGAGTGAATTGCTCTCATGGGTGATAACCCACAAGTGTAGGGGATCGCAACAGTTTTCGAGGGTAAGTATTCAACCCAAATTTGTTGATTCGACACAAGGGGAGCCAAAGAATACTCTTAAGTATTAGCAGCTGAGTTGTCAATTCAACCACACCTGGAAACTTAGTATCTGCAGCAAGATAGTTTAGTAACAAAGTAATATGATAGTGGCGGTAGCAGCAATAAAAGTAACGATAGTGTTTTTGTAGTTTTTGTAATAGTAGCAAAGGAAAAGTAAATAAGCAACAAGCAATATATGAAAAGCTCGTAGGCATTGGATCGGTGATGGGAAATTATGTCGGATGCAATTCATCATGTAGAAGTTATAACCTTGGGTGACACAGAACTAGCTCCAGTTCATCAATGCAATGTAGGCATGTATTCCGAATATAGTCATATGTGCTTATGGAAAAGAACTTGCATGCCATCTTTTGTCCTACCCTCCCGTGGCAGCGGGGTCCTATTGGAAACTAAGGGATATTAATGCCTCTTTTTAATAGAGTACCGGACCAAAGCATTAACACATAGTGAATACATGAACTCCTCAAACTATGGTCATCACCGGGAGTGGTCCCGATTATTGTCACTTCGGGGTTGCCGGATCATAACACATAGTAGGTGACTATAGACTTGCAAGACAGGATCAAGAACACACATATATTCATGGAAACGCAATAGGTTCAGATATGAAATCATGGCACTCGGGCCCTAATGACAAGCATTAAGCATAGCAAAGTCATAGCAACACCAATCTCAGAACATAGTGGATACTAGGGATCAAACCCTATCAAAACTAACTCGATTACATGATAGATCCCATCCAACCCATCACCGTCCAGCAAGCCTACGATGGAATTACTCACGGACGGCGGTGAGCATCATGGAATTGGTGATGGAGGAAGGCTGATGATGACGATGGCGATGATCTCCAGTCTCCGAAGCCCCGAACGGACTCCAGATCAGCCCTCCCGAGAGAGATTAGGGCTTGGCGGCGGCTCCGTCTCGTGAAACGCGATAATTCTTTCTCCGTGATTTTTTTCTCCCCGAAAGTGAAGATATAGGATCTGGGGATACGTTGGTGGAGCACCAGGGGCCCACAAGGGAGGGGGGCGCGCCCTGGGAAGGGGGGCGCGCCCCCCACCCTCGTGGACAGGGTGTGGGCCCCCTGGTGTAGATCTTCTTGCAGATATTTTTTATATTTTCCAAAATAAATCTCCGTGGAGATTCAGGTCATTCCGAGAACTTTTTATTTCTGCACAAAAACAACACCATGGCAATTCTGCTGAAAACAGCGTCAGTCCGGGTTAGTTCCATTCAAATCATGCAAGTTAGAGTCCATAACAAGGGCAAAAGGGTTTGGAAAAGTAGATACGTTGGAGACGTATCAACTCCCCCAAGCTTAAACCTTTGCTTGTCCTCAAACAATTCAGTTGATAAACTGAAAGTGATAAAGAAAAACTTTGACAAACTCTGTTTGCTCTTGTTGTTGTAAATATGTAAGCTAGCATTCAGATTTTCAACAAGATCATGAACTAACCACATTCACAATAACTTTCAGGTCTCAAGACTACTCATATCAATGGCATAATCAACTAGCGAGCAATAATAATAAACCTCGGATAACAACACTTTCTCAAAACAATCATGATATGATATAACAAGATGGTATCTCGCTAGCCCTTTCTGAGACCGCAAACCATAAATGCAGAGCACCTTTAAAGATCAAGGACTGACTAGACATTGTAATTCATGGTAAAAGAGATCTAGTCATGATTATACTCAATGCAAATTAATAGTAATACATGCAACGACAGAGGTGCTCTCCTACTGGTGCTCTTTGATAAGAGGATTATGACTCTACATAAAAGTAAATAGATAGTCCCTTCGCAGAGGGAAGCAGAGATTTGTAGAGGTGCCAGAGCTTGATTTTTAAATAGAGATGAATAATATTTTGAGCCGTATACTTTCATTGTCAACATAACACCCAAGAATCTCGATATCTCCCATGCTACGCACATTATAGGCGATTCCCAAACAGAATGGTAAAGTTTATACTCCCCCAACCACCAACAAGCACACTCCACGGCTAGCCCGAAACAACGGGTACCGTCCAAACCAGCAACATCCCGGGGGGAGTTTTGTTTAATTATTATGATTTTGAGCATGGGAGTGGGCATCCCGATCACCAGCCATTTTCTCATGAATGATAAGCGGAGTCCACTCATCGTGAGAATAACCCACCTAGCATGGAAGATATAGACACCCCTAGTTGATACATGAGCTGTTCGAGCATACAAAACAGAATTTCATTTGAAGGTTTAGAGTTTGGCACATACAAATTTACTTGGAACGTCAGGTAAATACCGCATATAGGAAGGTATGGTGGACTCATATGGAATAACTTTGGGGTTTATGGAAGTGGATGCACAAGCAGTATTCCCGCTTAGTACAGGTGAAGGCTAGAAAGAGACTAGGAGGCGACCAGCTAGAGAGCAACAACGGTCATGAACATGCATTAAAATTAATCAACAATGAATGTAAGCACGAGTAGGATATAAATCACCATGAACATAAATATCGTGAATGCTATGTTGATTTGTTTCAACTACATGCGTGAACATGTGCCAAGTCAGATCACTTAATTCGTCCAAAGAAGGATACCACCCCATCATACCACATCACAACCATTTTAATATCATGTTGGCACGCAAGATAGACCATTATAAACTCTCAGCTAATTAAGCATGTCATAAGCGGCTATGATCTCTAATTGTCATTGCAAACATGTTTCATTCATAACAGGCTGAATCAAAAATGACGAGCAATCATATTTACAAAAACAAAAGAGGTCGAGTTCATACCAGCTTTTCTTATCTCAATTAGTTCACAACAAGCAAAAGAAGAACGGGAAATCTTTTTGGGTTTTCATTTTAACTACTACTACAAGCAAAGAAAGTAAACTAGCTAGAAGCTACAACTAATATTTATTTTTTGGTTTTTCTAGGTTTTTCTAGCACACAAGAAAAAGACTAAGAAAAAGAAATTAAAACTAAGCATGGATGGTATAGTGAAAGAGTGTGAGCACCGACAACTAGAATAAGTGTATGAACATGAATGTAAAGTCGGTGAGAAACACGTAGTCCCCCAAGCTTAGGCTTTTGGCCTAAGTTGGTCTATGGCCAGTATTGGCCTGACGGATATCCAAAGTTGTAGTTGGGGTCGTAATGAGATGCAGCAGCCACTGCATGTTGAGCTGTAGCTCGAAGGTGGGCTGCCTCCATCATGTTATAATAAGCATTTTCCTCCTCCATAGTTATAGTGTATCTCCCTTTTTCCTGAAAGTTAAACAAAGTGGGGGCAGGAAGAACAATAGGGATGGCATGCTGCCGGTTAAAGATTAGTCGATATTTGAGGGTTGATCATCCCACTCTATAAACCGGTGACTAGTCATAGCATGGCAATCTAAATAAGCAGGAGGTAAAGGTTCATCATTCTCGTGCACAGGCACACCAAGACGGCGGGCTATGCGAGTGGCATAAATCCCACCAAATAAATCTCCATGCAAATCATTATGATGTAGCCTACGTGCAACAATGGCTCCTAAGTTATATTGTCTATCACCTAGTATAGCACTCCTGAGAACACTAAGATCAGGGACACACATGTGGCAAGCCTCATCCTTACCGTTTATGCATCTACTGATAAAGAGAGCAAAGTAGTGAATAGCAGGAAAATGAATGCTCTCTATGGTAGCCTGTGTGATTTCCCTGGATTCCCCCACTGTAATACTAGTAAGGAATTCTCTAAATTTAGATTTGCGAGGATCACCCATACCTCCCCACTGTGGGAGCTTACAAGCATCATTAAAATCCTCTAAGTCCATGGTATAGGATTTATCATAAAGGTCAAACAGGACAGTGTGAGAATTACGTGAAGATGAAAATTTAAACCTTCTCACAAAGCTATCAGTTAAGCCACGGTATTGAGGGCACTTATCTTGTATGAAGCCCTCGAGGTCAGCGTTGCGCACGTATGCGTAAAATTCATCCTTGATGCCAGCCTCATCCATAAAGTCGTCTGACGACCATTAACAAGGTCGTACGTCAGCATCCCTCGGTAGTTCATCGTCCGGCTCACGGAACGCGAGCCTCGGTTCTTGCTTCCTTGAAGAACTACCTTGGAAGTTTTTCCTATGCATTTTTCTGAAATTTTTAGTAACTCACAATAAAAGTTAAGCAAACTCAACAAGATTGATAGCAACAACTCCTATAAGTGCCTAGAGACTATATCATGCATTAGAACTACTTGGGACCAAGAAAATTTGACATGCAAGCTCAAGAACAAGGTCACCACAGCAACATATATTTGCAATAAATAGAGCACTAGAACAAAAACTAATTGGACCAATGGAGGAGTCACATACCAAGGAACAATCTCCCCAAACAGTTTGGTGAATGGTGCTTTGAGCAAGGAGATCGAAAATGGCAGCAAGATAAGCTAGAACTCGGGTTTGAGCTGGTTGGTGATTTTTTTGGGATGAAGAAGAAGAGCATGGGTGCAAGAATAAGTGGAGGGGGGCCACGTGGGGCCCACGAGGCAAGGGGCGCGCCCTGGGCAGGGGGCGCGCCCTGGACCCTCGTGGCCAGGTGCTGGCTCCCCTCGCTGTGTGTTATGTGCCATATTTCCTCAAATATTCTAGAAAACATAATATTTCATTTTCATGGCATTTGGAGAACTTCTATTTTTGGGATATTTTTTATTGCACTGATAAGTCTGGAAACAGACAAAAAATACTATTTTTGCTTTATTTATCCTTATTAACAGAAAGTAAAAGGAGGGTATAGAAGGTTGTGCTATCTAGATTCACCTATCCCATGCTCATAAAAAGGAATCCATTAACAAGGTTGATCAGGTCTTGTTAATAAACTCTTTCCGAGTAACATGAAACCGGAGAATTTTCGAATAACACTAGGTTACCTCAATGGGGATATGTATGTCCCCAACATTAAGGATGTCATATGTCTTCTTGATTGTAGGAAGAGGAAATTCAAAACCTCCAATAGTGATAGTTGAAAATTTTCCAATATAAATGATACTGTGGACCTGAGGTTGTTTCCTCGGAAAGTGTACCGTATGCTCATTACCATTGACATGAAAAGTGACATTGCCTTTGTTGCAATCAATAACGGCCCCTACAGTATTCAAAAAGGGTCTTCCAAGAATAATTGACATACTATCGACCTCGGGAATATCAAGTATAACAAAGTCCGTTAGAATAGTATCATTTGCAACTACAACAGGCACATCTTCACAAATACCGACATGTATAGTAGTTGATTTATCAGCCATTTGCAAAGATATTTCAGTAGGTGTCAACTTACTCAAGTCAAGTGTATGATATAAAGAGAGAGGCATAACACTAACACCGGCTCCAAGATCACACAAAACAGTTTTAACATAGTTTTTCTTAATGGAGCAAGGTATAGTAGGTACTCCTGGATCTCCTAGTTTCTTAGGTATTCCACCCATAAAAGTGTAATTGGCAAGCATGGTGGAAATTTCTACTTCAGGTATCTTCCTTTTGTTGGTAATAATATCTTTCATATACTTGGCATAAGGATTTGTTTTCAGCACATCAGTCAAACGCATACGCAAAAAGATAGGTCTAATCATTTCAGCAAAACACTCAAAATCCTCATCATCATTTTTCTTGGATGGTTTCGGAGGAAAATGCATGGGTTTCTGAACCCATGGTTCTCTTTCTCTACCGTGCTTCCTAGCAACAAAGTCTCTCTTATCATAATGTTGATTCTTTGATTGTGGGTTATCAAGATCAAATGCAGGTTCAATCTCTACTTCATTATCATTGCTAGGTTTAGTATCATCATGAACATCATCATTAATATTATCACTAGGTTCATGTTTATTACCGGATTGTGTCTCAGCATCAGAAACAAAATATCATTGGGATTCTCAAGTGTGCCAGCTACAGGTTCACTAGAAGCATGCAAAGTCCTATCATTTTTCTTTTTTTTCTTCTTAGAAGAACTAGGTGCATCTAAATTAGCTCTCTGAGAATCTTGCTCAATTCTCTTAGGGTGGCCTTCAGGATACAGAGGTTCCTGAGTCATTTTACCACCTCTAGTTGCAACTCTAACAACATAGTCATTATTCTTACTATTTAACTCATTGAGCAAATCATTCTGAGCCTTAAGTACTTGTTCTACTTGAGTGGTGACCATAGAAGCATGTATACTAATGAGTTTCAGTTCACCTTTAGCTCTAGACAGATAATCACTCCAGCGTTCAATCATATAAGCATTGTGTTGTAATTGTCTACCAACATAAGCATTGAAGTTTTCTTGTTTCACAATATTTGTCAAACTCATCTAAGCATTGGCTAGCAGACTTATAATGAGGAATATCACCTTCATCAAATCTATAAAGAGAATTTACCTTTACTACCTTATAAGGAGGCCTTAATATCTTTAGCTTTAATACCTTTTTCTTTCTTAGATTTCTTTGCCTCTTGCATATCTTCAGGACTGAGAAATAGAACACCTCTTTTCTTCGGAGTTGGCTTAGGGGCTGGTTCAGGAAGTGTCCAATTATTTTCATTGGCCAGCATATTATTCAATAGTAATTCAGCTTGTTCAACTGTTCTTTCCCTGAAAACACAACCAGCACAACTATCCAGGTGATCTCTAGAAGCATCAGTTAGTCCATTATAAAAGACATCAAGTATATCATGCATTTCAAGAGGATGATCAGGCAAAGCATTAAGCAATTGGAGAAGCCTCCCCCAAGCTTGTGGGAGACTCTCTTCTTCAATTTGCACAAAGTTATATATTTCTCGTAAGGCAGCTTGTTTCTTATGAGCGGGAAAATATTTAGCAGAGAAGTAATACATCATATCCTGGGGACTACGCACACAACCATGATCAAGAGAATTAAACCAGGTCTTAGCATCACCCTTTAACGAGAACAGAAATAGCTTAAGGATATAATAGTAACGGATCTTTTCATCGTTGGTAAACAGGGTGGCTATATCATTCAACTTAGTAAGATGTGCCACAACAGTTTCAGACTCATAGCCATGGAAAGGATCAGATTCAACCAAAGTAATTAACTCAGGATCAACAGAGAAATCATAATCCTTATCAGTAACACAGATATGTGAAGTAGCAAAAGTAGGGTCATGTTTCATCTAGCATTCAAGGACTTTTCTTTCAACTTAGCTAATAACTTCTTAAGATGTGCAAGCAAGAAAGTCTCTAGCAGTTTCTTCATCCATAACATAACCCTCAGGAACAACAGGCAATTCATATTTATTGGGAGTAGCCTCATCATCACTTTCATAAGTATCATCAGTTTCAATATTTGGATTCTCCCTAACCTTAGCAATTTGTTCATCTAGAAATTCACCTAGTGGCACAGTATTATCAGGCATAGAAGTAGTTTCATCATACATAGCAGAAGTGGCATCATCAAGAACGTACGACATATCAGATTCAATAGCAGGAGTAGGTGTCACAAGTTTACTCATAACAGAAGGAGAATCAAGTGCAGAGCTAGAGGGCAGTTCCTTACCTCCCCTCGTAGTCGAGGGTAAGATCTTGGTTTTCGATTCCTTCAAATTCTTCATAGTGATCAAACGATATAAATCCCAAGTGACTTAAAGAATAGATCTATGCTCCTCGGCAACGGCGCCAGAAAATAGTCTTGATAACCCACAAGTGTAGGGGATCGCAATAGTTTTCGAGGGTAAAGTATTCAACCCAAATTTTTTGATTCGACACAAGGGGAGCCAAAGAATACTCTTAAGTATTAGCAGCTGAGTTGTCAATTCAACCACACCTGGAAACTTAGTATCTGCAGCAAGATAGTTTAGTAGCAAAGTAATATGATAGTGGCGGTAGCAGCAATAAAAGTAACGATAGTGTTTTTGTAGTTTTTGTAATAGTAGCAATGGAAAAGTAAATAAGCAACAAGCAATATATGAAAAGCTCGTAGGAATTGGATCGGTGATGGGAAATTATGTCAGATGCAATTCATTTTGTAGAAGTTATAACCTAGGGTGACACAAAACTAGCTCCAGTTCATCAATGCAATGTAGGCATGTATTCCGAATATAGTCATACATGCTTATGGAAAAGAAGTTGCATGGCATCTTTTGTCCTACCCTCCCGTGGCAGCGCGGTCCTATTGGAAACTAAGGGATATTAAGGCCTCCTTTTAATAGAGTACCGGACCAAAGCATTAACACATAGTGAATACATGAACTCCTCAAACTATGGTCATCACCGGGAGTGGTCCCGATTATTGTCACTTCGGGGTTGCCGGATCATAACACATAGTAGGTGACTATAGACTTGCAAGATAGGATCAAGAACACACATATATTCATGGAAACATAATAGGTTCAGATCTGAAATCATGGCACTCGGGCCCTAGTGACAAGCATTAAGCATAGCAAAGTCATAGCAACATCAATCTCAGAACATAGTGGATACTAGGGATCAAACCCTATCAAAACTAACTCGATTACATGATAGATCCCATCCAACCCATCACCGTCCAGCAAGCCTACGATGGAATTACTCACGCACGGTGGTGAGCATCATGGAATTGGTGATGGAGGAAGGTTGATGATGACGATGGCGACGATCTCCACTCTCCGGAGCCCCGAACGGACTCCAGATTAGCCCTCTCGAGAGAGATTAGGGCTTGGCGGCGGCTCCATCTCGTGAAAAGTGATAATTCTTTCTCCCTGATTTTTTTCTCCTCGAAAGTGAAAATATAGGATATGGGGATACATCGGTGGAGCACCAGGGGGCCACGAGGCAGGGGGCGCGCCCTGGGATGGGGGGCGCGCCCCACCCTCGTGGACATGGTGTGGGCCCCCTGGTGTAGATCTTCTTGCAGATATTTTTTATATTTTCCAAAATAAATCTCCGTGGAGTTTCAGGTCATTCCGAGAATTTTTTATTTCTGTACAAAAACAACACCATGGCAACTCTGCTGAAAACAGCACCAGTCCGGGTTAGTTCCATTCAAATCATGCAAGTTAGAGTCCATAACAAGGGCAAAAGTGTTTGGAAAAGTAGATACGTTGGAGACGTATCAATGGGCCATATCAGTCGGCAGCTTCTGTCATCTTTGGAATGTCTTTGAGCTTCTAGGGCAGTGACCTTGGGTAGGGTACTTAGGTCAGGCATGTGACCCTACCCTAGGTCGGTGGTATCATCAGTAGCCCCCGAATGGATTGAGGTCCGAGTGAAGAAGAGGGTTGAGGTCGATTCTAATCCAAATCCGATGCTTCTAGGGCATCTTCCTCGAACCGGGAGATCGGGCTGGTCCTTCAACCTTAACTCAGTCGCCTTAATCGATTCAGAAACCATCGAGTGAACTTTCGTGTATAGTCTCGAGCACCAGCGGGGCACGCGGCTTTTGGCGCGATTGGCTACTCTGTGGTCTCCGGATTTCGCGGGATTTGAATTTCGGGGAAGTGTGTAGGACGGAGCGTGCCGCGGTAATCGGATCAGATATGCCCGGACGCCTCGATTTCCACGCCACCTTTTTCGCCACGTATCGGGCACGCGTCTGTTGCGGAATTTGACAGGATTGCTTGGGTCCAAAAGTCAGTCAGTCGACCGTCGGGCTATAAAAGAGCGCGCGGCCGATGCGAGGGCACTGTGCGCCCAATTTCTTCTTCTTTCTCCACTCCTGCATCTCCTCTCCTCGCTCACCACTGCCCCGCCCGCGCGCGGCTCGCCCCCATGGGTAAGGACAAGACGGCGGCAGAAGGCGCCGGTGACCGGGAAGGGCAAGAAAGCCAATCGGGGGTCGACTTCGAGGACCGGGCTTCCGCCTGGCTGGATCCAGGGGGATTGGATCAAGTCCACTGTGTAGGTGGAAGATATGGAGGAGCTGGTGGAGGAGGGGCTGATTGCCCATGGTTCTTGGAGGCTGCCGGGGGACGAGCTCGAACCGCAGCCGCAAGAGGGCGAGTGCGTCCTCCTCGCGACTCATGTCAACCAAGGTTTCTCTCTGCCCCCGCATCCTTTCTTTCGAGGCTTCTTGACTTTTTACGGCGCTCAGCTGCACCACTTCTCCCCCAATACCATCACGTACCTCGCTGCTTTCGTTTCTTTGTGTGAGAACTTCCTGGGGTGCCGACCGCACTCGGGTTTGTTTAAACACATCTTCACTTGTCGATCTCAATGTGTCAAGAAGGAAAATCCGAGTGACGAGAAGACACATGTGATCCAAATGTGCGGCGGCTTGGGCATTCAGACTAGGGGTAGGAGTACCTTTCCTGCCATGGTCCTTCCCGAGTCGGTTAGAGGGTGGAAGTTGACTCGGTTTTACTGTAAGGACTTCCCAACCCCCGGTCAGTCGACCGGACTCCCTCCGTTTTCCCTAGATCGACTCGGTCAGCCTCCCCCGTTGCTTGTGAGTCGGACTGAAAAAATAGAGGTAGACATGCTAGTCGAGCGAGTGGTCCAGCTGGTCTGCGATGGAGTCACTAGGATGGACTTGCTGGAGGTGTTCCTCAAACGATGGATTCAGCCTCTCCAAGCTCGAGATCATCTGATGTGGATGTATTCGGGCACCAACGACACCTCTCGGGTCCACCCGGAGGAGGCCGCCGAGAAGACGGTGGAGCAGTGCCTGAAGTGCATTACCGGGAACAAGGATAATCCTCGGGGGACTAGGAGAGTCCGCCCGTTTGATGCAGACCACGAACCAGACAAGGTTTGGCTCTGATTTCCGAGTGAATTTTCTGATTCATCTTTGTAGGTGTTTGTGAATCTGATTGGTGTTTAATCGACTCTTTGCTTTGTAGATCTTCACTGAGATGTACTCGGTACCCAACGGAGAGAAAATCCAGGAGGGGGTGGAGGGCATCGGCGAGGCCTCTGATTGGAAGTCCGACGAGGAGATCGAGGAGGAGAGCGAGGACTCGAGCAGCAACGAAGAAGTCGAGTCACCGTCTCGCACTGAGAAACGCTCCAAGCAGACTCATGATCCAGAGAACGTGTGCGCCAAGACGGCTCTCTCCAGCTCCCAGGTGCAAAAGCGCACTCGGACGTCCACCTCTGACCCGACTGAGAAGGCTCCAAAGCAGCCCAAGGATGCTACTTCTAAGCCCCAAAAGGCCCTGCCCAAGATCAAGGTGGACATTCCGATTGCTTCTACGTGAGTGTCATTTTGTTCTACTCTTCTTAGAAATCTGATGCGTCTCTGTTGGTTCACCAGTCTGTTTTACCGAGTGGTTTCTATAATCTTCAGTGCTACCGCTTCCGCAACCTCTATGGCGGTCGACAAGGGCCGCGACGACGAGGAGTCTGCGGACGTGGCCACATCCAACGCATGTGCGGTTCTTTGACAATATCTTTGCTTTCGTTCACCAGTCTGTCAGTCGAATGAATTTCCCTTTGGTCGAATGTTCTTGCAGTGCCGCGCAATGTTATCGAGTTGCCTGATGATGATGATGACGAGCACGTGGAGGTGCCCGAGAGAAGCACGGGAAGGAGGGGTCGGAAGACGCCCGCTGGCTCGGATGCCCAGCAACAAGGGGACATGGCTTAGACCGCAGTCTCTTTTGTTGTTCCCGTGTCGACCGATCGTCCATTTGCGTCGATTGTCCAGGTTGCGGATCCTCTAGCTGCTCCGACTGCTCCGTCATCTGTGCTCTTTGCTACTCATCATGTCCTGGAGGACCCTGTGAGCGCGGCTAAGGAAGCCATTCGTCAAGCAGGGCTGATGATGGTGAAAGATCGTGGATGTCGCCTAGAGGGGGGGGGGTGAATAGGCGCTTTAAAATATTTACGGTTTAGGCTTGAACAAATGCGGAATAAACCTAGCGGTTAATTTGTCAAGCACAAAACCTACAACAACTAGGCTCATCTATGTGCACCAACAACTTATGCTAAGCAAGATAAACAACTAGGTGATAGCAAGATATATGATAAGAAACAATATGGCTATCACAAAGTATAGTGCATAAGTAAAGGGCTCAGGTAAGAGATAACCAAGGCACGCGGAGACGACGATGTATCCCGAAGTTCACACCCTTGCGGATGCTAATCTCCGTTTGGAGCGGTGTGGAGGCACAATGCTCCCCAAGAAGCCACTAGGGCCACCGTAATCTCCTCACGCCCTCGCACAATGCAAGATGCCGTGATTCCACTAAGGGACCCTTGAGGGCGGTCACCGAACCCGTACAAATAGCAACCCTTGGGGGCGGTCACCGAACCCGTACACTTTGGCAACCCTTGGGGGCGGTCACCGGAACCCGTCAAATTGCTCGGGGCGATCTCCACAACCTAATTGGAGACCCCGACGCTTGCCCGGAGCTTTACACCACAATGATTGAGCTCCGAACACCACAAGGTTGGGGCTATCTCCCCAACGACACCACGAAGCTTCACCACAATGGAATATGGCTTCGAGGTGACCACAACCGTCTAGGGCACCCAAGCACCCAAGAGGAACAAGCTCAAGGGTACCAAGCACCCAAGAGTAATAAGCTTCTCAACTTGTAACTTCCACGTATCACCGTGGAGAACTCAAACCGATGCACCAAATGCAATGGCAAGGGCACACGGAGTGCCCAAGTCCTTCTCTCCCAAATCCCACCGAAGCAACTAATGCTAGGGAGGGAAATGAGAGGAAGAACAAGAAGGAGAACACCAAGAACTCCAAGATCAAGATCCAAGGGGTTCCCCTCACCTAGAGGAGAAAGTGATTGGTGGAAATGTGGATCTAGATCTCCTCTCTCTTTTCCCCCCAAAACTAGCAAGAATCCATGGAAGGATTGAGAGATAGCAAGCTCGAAGAAGGTCAACAATGGGGGAAGAACACGAGCTCAAAGGATAAAGTTCATTGGGGAAGAAGAGCCCCTTTTATAGGTGGGAAAAAATCCAACCGTTATGCTCACAGCCCGCACAGAGCGGTACTACCGCTCCAGGAGCGGTACTACCGCTAGGGCATTAGTACCCCTTAGAAAAACAACAGCGAGGAGGCAAAAAGGCCAGAAAAACCGTCGGAGCGGTAGTACCGCTTGACCTCACGGTACTACCGCTAGGGGTAGCGGTAGTACTGCTAAGGGTAGCGGTACTACTGCTTGCGAGCGGTACTAAAAAATTACATCCGTGCCTACCACCGCTGGACTTGTGACGAGTTTTTGGTCCCGAGCGGAAGTAGCCACGGAAGTAGGTGCGGTAGTACTGCTCCAAGCGGTAGTACCGCTCCCGAAAGCGGTAGTAAAAAATTACTTCCGCTCCTACCCGCGGTAGTACCGCTGCAGCCTTTTCAGTACACCAAAGCGACAATAACTTTTGCATACGGACTCCGAATTCGATGAAACCAAGTTTGTTGGAAAGCTAGCGACAAGGGCTAACACAATCTTGATAGAAAAACCAATAAGAAGCAAATTAGAAAAGGCCCATAAGAAAATGGTGAGAACCCTTCCTCGGATAAGACCGGTAAAACACCCAACACCGAAAACATCATAGAAGACACATGTGAACTCCGTTTTCGATGAACTCAAGCTTGTCATCAAGATGACCATAAGTTCTAAGACTCACAAAGAGAACCAAACAAGAACCAAGAAACATGATGCAAGGATGCAATGGTTTGAGCTCTCTACTAACGATACGATCAAGCTACCAACTTGAGAGCCCCCCTTGATAGTACGGCAAACGATCCTATAACCCGGTCTCCCAACTACCACCACGAGACCGGTAAAATAGAAAACCTATCAAGGGCAAACCTTTGCTTTGCACAAAGTCGACTTGAGCTAGATGTAGACGATCTTGACTTCCTCAAGTTGGACCACCTTTCTTGATTGCGTTGTCTCGGTGAAGACTAGTAGATTGCTCCCCCATACTCCACTATGGGTGAGCCACTCTTCGGCATATCTTCACAAGTCCATTGTCACCACAATGGACGGAAAGCTTCAAGCACTTGATCTCTTCGTGATGCTCCACTTGAACTTGCACACCGCAACCTAACCCCACAAATAACTCTCACGAAGACCATGGGTTAGTACACAAAGCGTGATTGACAATGCTTACCATACCATAGGATTGCTTGATCCCTCTCGGTACATCTTCTACGCTTTGTGTGTTGATCAACTTGATTCACTCCTTCACTTAGTCTTGATCAACCTTGAATCTTTCCAACTCTTCATTTGGATGATGTCTTGAAGGTAAACATGAATGATAACACACTCTTCTTCTTCAAGACATGCTTGCAATAAGCTCAACACTCACAAGACCAATCTTTGGATAATTCCTTAATAGCACCTTGGTCATCACAAACTCTCCTTGAAACCAACAAATGAACTCCAAGAAAAGCCTATGGACAAACCCTTCAAATATAACTCAAGGAAACCATTAGTCCATAGAGATTGTCATCAATTACCAAAACCAAACATGGGGGCACCGCATGTTCTTTCAATCTCCCCCATTTTGGTAATTGATGACAATCACTTTCAAGAGAGTTTATATAAGGAATTATGCATCACCATACCATGCAACAATAATGTATGATCATGAGATGCAAAAGCTTAGGAACAAAACCAAAGCAAGAAGAGCGAAGAGACAACTCTCTAAACTTCCTCACAAAACTAAACTCTCTGAAACTTCTCCCCCATTGGCATCGATTGCCAAAATGGGCGAAAAACTTAGAAGGTCAATATAAATTGTGTTCATGTATTCCTCAAAATAGAGAGTGGAATGCAATACATATATCCAACTGTAAATACTTGGAGGAAGACAAACTATATTGAGGCCCAAAGATTGCAAAAGAATGATATGCCACAAAGGCATAACAAAGGGAGAAAAACACGCAATCAAGCAATCAATGGATACCAATTGAATTAAGCTATCAAAATATACCAATTGACCCAACTAGACCAATGATCCTACATGCCAAATGAATAAAAGATATAAGAGCAAAGGAGTGTTCTAGAGAAACTAGAGAAGCTCCCCATGATTTGTGCACAATTTAGTTTTGTATCTGGATACAACGAGCACAAAATAGGATCGTCACTCCCCCAAGATCAATAGAACTCACGACATAGCAACCGATTTTTCTAAAGACACTGGTGAAGCTCCCCATAATTTGTGCACTCCTTAGAAATTTTCATTAGGATACCAAGTGCACAAAATAGGATCATCACTCCCCCAAAATCAATAGAAACTCACACCAAGTGCAAGTGAGCATGAAGGTAACAAAGCCTAGCACTTGCAACAAACAAATGGTTGAGCAACATATAAAAGAGACAACTTAAGAGTATGCTCAACCAAAATGATGTGTGTGAGTCATGGCAAAGCACTTGAGAAGACTAATGTATGGATGAACATCAAGCATCAATATAGTCTTGAATGAAAGAGATACTCGGTGCAAGGCCTATCATTCCCACACACAACAAGCATACGGGTTCACAAGCTCACTAATAAGCATATAAAGAACCTATGCTTGTGACAACCCATGGTGAAGATATAAAAGAGAGCGTTATCAAGACGAGGGATACCAATTAATTGGCAAAAGCCTTGTCAAGACAAGCAAGAGACAAAAATATCCTCACCACACAAGAGTGCATCTAGATGCAACAAGATAAGATCCGCACTCAAGGCAAAGGCTTTCACGGAGCCACCAAAGAAATGATACAAGAACGACAAGGTGGTCGTGAAAGAAAGGATATCTTCTAGATATGTAATTTCTCTCAAGTGTATAAGATTCTAGGTAGATGAAAATCATGATGATATCAATCCACAAAGAAGAATGTACACTCGAAATAGTTACAAAAAAAGGAAGTAATAAGATATCCACAAGGAAGTCATAATTATACCAATAAGATATTTTGCGTGAACGCATAGCACATGGCTAGATAAGGTCTTATTGAATAAACATTAATTCCAACCAAGCAAACATCAAAGACATCACAACTAGCAACAAGAGATCATTATTGGGATGCTTTGAGAAAGGAAACAAGTATCACAAGAAAGAAAGAATTACATGCCATGATACAACCTACACAAGGTTGATGCAAGAAATTTGTGCATGAAGTAGATGATGATACTTGTTACCGTGATACCATTGGAGGGATGTATTAGATACCAATTGAAGGTAGATAGTAGTTCATTGATCATCCTAGCTTGAGTCCAATAAGCACATGGTGACACCACCTTCCTTTTGAATGAGCCGAGCATCCAATGCATCTCCAATTGTTCCTAGAACAACACAAACAAAATGGTACCCAAACTCATTGGGACCAAAGAGTTAGAAACACCAATACATAGGACAAACTCCACAAACTTAAGTGCATTTATATACGAAAATGAATTTCATGCACATCTCATCCAAAATGAGACTAGGTGGAGTTTTCCCTATATATTGGGTTAAAGGAAGAAAGCATGCCAAAGAAAATATATGTAGTAAATATGCATGCTCAAGACTTTCAAGAAACGAAACGAAATGAAAAAGAAATACCAAGTGAAAATAGGATACCGAATGGAGAAATCATCACTTGGAAGATATCTATTTAGAAGATACATCAATGAATGAGATATCCATTGATACACGCAAAAGGAAAGATATCGCACTCCCAAAAGAGAGCATGGTTCCAAACAAACCAACCCATCTACAAAGTTTCATGATGGCACAAAGTACCAAAAAGAAACGGATTGCCTTCCATCAACACACACTTGATATGGATCACAAGATGAGTGTTTTATAGAAGATAGGATAGCTCCCCCAAGAATTGTGCATTAAAGAGAATTTGCATTTGAATACAAAATGCACAAGGTAGGATCACCACTTTCACTATATCTAGAAAACACTAGACAAAAACAATAAAACACGAGATCCACAAGTGGCATGGAAGGAAATGGGAGTTGACACAAGCTTGGCAAGAGATATGACAAATAAAACCAAAAGAAAATGTAAAGATGATCAATAATTTCCACCACATAAATGATTACCAATTGTCAAAGACAAGAGGTATTTGGAAATAATTCCCGGTGATAGATAGCAATGATATCCAACATCATCTTCACACCAAAACACAAGCAAAATGCAACTTGTAGAGCTAACATGCCACCTAGGAACAACATAATTTATACTATCAACTCTAGGTGACAATATCTCAAATTTACACATTTTCTAGGCTTGTAATATGCACATAGAATATTACTCCCCCATAATGTGATACCAATGAAAAACTTACCAAGATGCAAAAGAGAACCAACAAGAGATAATTAATGGAACATTTAGAATTTGACTTTCTCATGAGAAGACATACCACATGGAGACTAGATAATCTTGTAATATCAATACTAGATGGTATTCCTCATGTACACACATTTATAGGATTGTGAGGTGCACAAAGCACATCACTCCCCCAAAATGGGATGTTCCATTAATCTCTCACAAGAGCCAACTAAGATAAAAGCAAGAAGCACAAAGGCTCAACGCACGACACACACATACATGATGTGCAAACCAATATACACATACTTGATTTCTCAAGATATACAAATTGGACGCACAGCATATACAAACACATGCAAGGAACAAAACCAAAACATGCAAAGGGGCAAGTAACTTTCAATGTAAACAATTTAAGCACGAGTTATCGCAAGGAGGAACATTGGATATAAGATAGAAACTTGATCATCCGAATGACTTGGCTTGAGACAATATGAATGATGAGGACCCCCTTAATTCTTCATAATGTAGCCAAGTCTCCAATGCCCTCCAACAACGCCTATTGATCAAGTTTTAGCTTGTTGGTCCCCAACCAAGTTGGGTCCTAAGAGGTTAGTCACAATAGGCTTGGCCACCCAAATGGTTCTTTTCTTGACACCACTTTGAGTACCAAAAAACTTGGCAAACACATTGCCAACATTATCCTTCCCAAGAAAATAGACATCATCAATAATAATTGGGTTGGATAAGTTACCACTAGTGCATGAAGAAGCAAGGTGACCCTTCTCACGGCATAGGTAGCAACATCTACTCTTCACTTTCTTCTCATTTGATTTCTCAAAATGAGAAGCATTACCATGAGTCTTCTTGGGAAGCGGCCTTTCTCCAACTTGCGGTTGAGCACGAGATTGAACTTGTGGCCTCTTCCCTTGTTGCTTGTCACTAATGACCTTCTTCTTCAATGGGCAAGATCTAACATGATGCCCTTCAATTTTGCACTTGAAGCAAATAATCTTGGCCGAATTCTTGAGTTGTTCTTGGCCCTTCTTCTTGTTGCTCTTGGACTTCTTCTTCTTGTTGGAGTTGAATCCAAGTCCACCTTTGTCATTGGGGGATTTTTGCACACTCAAGATATTGTTGAGTGTGGACTTCCCTTCATGACACTTTTCCAAGTCTTTCTTCAAGGAAGAGACTTGGGCCATGAGCTGTTTGATTTCCTATACATGGTTAGTATCAACACAAGTACTAGAGGAAGTATAGGCTTCATTGTTAGAGCAACAAGGCAAGGAAAGCAATTCATCACAAGATGTACCAATGTTATGCATAGATGAATTACGAGGACTAGCACATGGCAATAGAGCATTTTGACTAGAAGTAGTGCTAGCGACCACATGAGACTCACTAGATGTTACCTTGATGATCATAGCCTCATGAGCTATCTTTAGCACATTATGGGATACTAGAAGATCATCATGAGAGCTTGTGAGCTTTACATGACTTTCTTCCAATGTCCCATAATTGCTAGATAGCAACTCAAGTTGATCCCTTAGCTCAACATTCTCCTTCAAAATGGATGCTTCACTAGAAATAGAGTTAGTAGCACAAGCATCATCAATAATAGCAAGAGGAGAAGGCAACTTGGCAAGCTCTTTAGAATATGAAGCTTTAAGTTGAGCATGAGACTCGGTGAGTTTGATGAGCTCACTCTTAATGACCCTTGAGCCATTTTTGAGGTGATCAAAATCCTCAAGGAGTTTAGCATGTGCAACTTCCAAAATCATTAGCCACCTCGAGAGCTCTATCATGAGATTCCTTTATTCTAGATAGTTCTAGAGCAAAAGTCTCCTCAAGAGATTCCTTGGTGGTTTGTTCAAGTTCAAGAGCTTGCGAGAGGTCGGCGATCTCATTAGCATAATCACGCTCATGACCTTCAATTTTCTCAATGGTGACCTCATGCTCCTCTAGATGAGATTCCAACTCATCAATATATTTCTTGCCCTCAATGGCAATAGACATGATTTCCATAAAGTTGGAACGAGCTAATTTATTCTTAAGAAGAGCTTTAAAAATCATTTCCCCCTTTATTTTTAAGGAGGCAACATTATCATTCTCTTCATCATTTTCTACATCATCATCATTGTCATCATCACTATCATCACAAGATATATTGGGGTTCAAAGTGGGAGATACCTTTGAAGCCTTAGCCATAAGGCAAAACGCAATAGATGATGATGTAGAATCCCTTGAAGCACCATTCAAGACTACATCTTGTTCCATGGGGTGTTGGGTTTCCTCTACATTGTTAGCACAACAATTCGAGGAAATAGATGCATTTTTATCATGGCAACAAGACATAGCAAGCATATCATCATGAGTTTTAGTCAAGCAATTTCTACATGATATGCAAGGACTATCAACACAAGCATGTGAAACATGTAGGGTGCTCGAAGTGTTAAAGTCCAAAGAAGATGCATTGCAATAAGATAGTGATGAAGGATCATCCACAATAAGCATACTATCATCATTGCAATGACCAACACTACTCACCATATCATTAACTTGTGGCAAACCACATGTAGGTGAAGTAGAAGAAGTTGAGAAGACAACACGACCGGAGGTGGAGGGAGAACAATCATTCCTATAGTTCTTGGACACACCATATTTATCTTGAAGCTTTGTCCACAACTCATGAGCATCCCGGAACGGCATGAGTTGAAATATAAGTGCATTGCTCAAAGCATCAAAAAGCACATTAGAAGCTTGAGCATTGAGATAAGAGTTTTTCTCATCCTCTAAAGATAATCTTTGTGCATCCTTTGGAGGAGAAAAACCCATATCTACAATTCGCTCTAAATTTGGGTTCATGACCCTAAAGAGATTAAGCATGTGAATTACCCAAACATCAAAATTTGTGCCATTGAAACTAAGAGTGTCAGAGAAACCTAAACCCCTAGTCGACATCCTTACTCTCTAGGCGGTAAAGCCCTATAAAGAGAGACGAGGCTGTGATACCAATTGAAAGATCGTGGATGTCGCCTAGAGGGGGGGAGGGTGAATAGGTGCTTTAAAATATTTACGGTTTAGGCTTGAACAAATGCGGAATAAACCTAGCGGTTAATTTGTCAAGCACAAAACCTACAACAACTAGGCTCACCTATGTGCACCAACAACTTATGCTAAGCAAGATAAACAACTAGGTGATAGCAAGATATATGATAAGAAACAATATGGCTATCACAAAGTATAGTGCATAAGTAAAGGGCTCAGGTAAGAGATAACCAAGGCACGCGGAGACGACGATGTATCCCGAAGTTCACACCCTTGCGGATGCTAATCTCCATTTGGAGCGGTGTGGAGGCACAATGCTCCCCAAGAAGCCACTAGGGCCACCGTAATCTCCTCACGCCCTCGCACAATGCAAGATGCCGTGATTCCACTAAGGGACCCTTGAGGGCGGTCACCGAACCCGTACAAATAGCAACCCTTGGGGGCGGTCACCGAACCCGTTCACTTTGGCAACCCTTGGGGGCGCTCACCGGAACCCGTCAAATTGCTCGGGGCGATCTCCACAACCTAATTGGAGACCCCGACGCTTGCCCGGAGCTTTACACCACAATGATTGAGCTCCGAACACCACAAGGTTGGGGCTATCTCCCCAACGACACCACGAAGCTTCACCACAATGGAATATGGCTTCGAGGTAACCACAACCGTCTAGGGCACCCAAGCACCCAAGAGGAACAAGCTCAAGGGTACCAAGCACCCAAGAGTAATAAGCTTCTCAACTTGTAACTTCCACGTATCACCGTGGAGAACTCAAACCGATGCACCAAATGCAATGGCAAGGGCACACGGAGTGCCCAAGTCCTTCTCTCCCAAATCCCACCGAAGCAACTAATGCTAGGGAGGGAAATGAGAGGAAGAACAAGAAGGAGAACACCAAGAACTCCAAGATCAAGATCCAAGGGGTTCCCCTCACCTAGAGGAGAAAGTGATTGGTGGAAATGTAGATCTAGATCTCCTCTCTCTTTTCCCCCCAAAACTAACAAGAATCCTTGGAGGGATTGAGAGATAGCAAGCTCGAAGAAGGTCAACAATGGGGGAAGAACACGAGCTCAAAGGATAAAGTTCATTGGGGAAGAAGAGCCCCTTTTATAGGTGGGGAAAAATCCAACCGTTATGCTCACAGCCCGCACAGAGCGGTACTACCGCTCCAGGAGCGGTACTACCGCTAGGGCATTAGTACCCCTTAGAAAAACAACAGCGAGGAGGCAAAAAGGCCAGAAAAACCGTCGGAGCGGTAGTACCGCTTGACCTCGCGGTACTACCGCTAGGGGTAGCGGTAGTACTGCTAAGGGTAGCGGTACTACTGCTTGCGAGCGGTACTAAAAAATTACATCCGTGCCTACCACCGCTGGACTTGTGACGAGTTTTTGGTCCCGAGCGGAAGTAGCCACGGAAGTAGGTGCGGTAGTACTGCTCCAAGCGGTAGTACCGCTCCCGAAAGCGGTAGTAAAAAATTACTTCCGCTCCTACCCGCGGTAGTACCGCTGCAGCCTTTTCAGTACACCAAAACGACAATAACTTTTGCATACGGACTCCGAATTCGATGAAACCAAGTTTGTTGGAAAGCTAGCGACAAGGGCTAACACAATCTTGATAGAAAAACCAATAAGAAGCAAATTAGAAAAGGTCCATAAGAAAATGGTGAGAACCCTTCCTCGGATAAGACCGGTAAAACACCCAACACCGAAAACATCATAGAAGACACATGTGAACTCCGTTTTCGATGAACTCAAGCTTGTCATCAAGATGACCATAAGTTCTAAGACTCACAAAGAGAACCAAACAAGAACCAAGAAACATGATGCAAGGATGCAATGGTTTGAGCTCTCTACTAACGATACGATCAAGCTACCAACTTGAGAGCCCCCCTTGATAGTACGGCAAACGATCCTATAACCCGGTCTCCCAACTACCACCACGAGACCGGTAAAATAGAAAACCTATCAAGGGCAAACCTTTGCTTTGCACAAAGTCGACTTGAGCTAGATGTAGACGATCTTGACTTCCTCAAGTTGGACCACCTTTCTTGATTGCGTTGTCTCGGTGAAGACTAGTAGATTGCTCCCCCATACTCCACTATGGGTGAGCCACTCTTCGGCATATCTTCACAAGTCCATTGTCACCACAATGGACGGAAAGCTTGAAGCACTTGATCTCTTCGTGATGCTCCACTTGAACTTGCACACCGCAACCTAACCCCACAAATAACTCTCACGAAGACCATGGGTTAGTACACAAAGCGTGATTGACAATGCTTACCATACCATAGGATTGCTTGATCCCTCTCGGTACATCTTCTACGCTTTGTGTGTTGATCAACTTGATTCACTCCTTCACTTAGTCTTGATCAACCTTGAATCTTTCCAACTCTTCATTTGGATGATGTCTTGAAGGTAAACATGAATGATAACACACTCTTCTTCTTCAAGACATGCTTGCAATAAGCTCAACACTCACAAGACCAATCTTTGGATAATTCCTTAATAGCACCTTGGTCATCACAAACTCTCCTTGAAACCAACAAATGAACTCCAAGAAAAGCCTATGGACAAACCCTTCAAATATAACTCAAGGAAACCATTAGTCCATAGAGATTGTCATCAATTACCAAAACCAAACATGGGGGCACCGCATGTTCTTTCAGATGGATCGGACGAAGGCAACATATGAGGCTAGCATGGCTGCTTATAATGCTAGTTCACCCCTTCGGACCAACGTCCAGGTACGTCCTTTCTGACTGACTTGTTACTCTGTTGGGATCTTCGATATGAAAACCGCTGCTTTGTTTGTAAGATGATATTCCACCCACTGGGTGTTCTTGATCTTGTAACGTAGCTTCTTGTAATCCAATCGGTCTGGCTGTGGCGATTGGGCAAGTGGGGGCACACCGAGTGCACCCACTGGGTGTAGTCCCCGAGGCCATGGTCGACTGAAGTCAGTCGGCTATGTTCTTAGAACTGATTTTGTTGACTTGTTTTGAACTCTTTCCACTCGCGCGGGACGGATCCGGTCGAGTGGAACCGGTGGGGGCACGCTGAGTACACCTACTGGGTGTAATCCTTGAGACTGTGGTCGACTCCTGGCAGTCGGCCATGGTCTAGGAACAAACTGCGACTCTTTTTTTGACTCGTACATGACAGATCCGGTCGAGTGGGAAACAGTGGGGGCACGCCGAGTGCACCCACTGGGTGTAGTCCACGAGGCTACTGTTGAGTGTTTGACTTGGCAGTAGTCTTAGAACTCTCTTGTCGTAACACTTTGTTCTCTGCACTTCTCCGAGTGAAAATGACTGTCTTAAACTTTATTGACTGGTTTGTCTTCTTTGCCGACAGTAGAAATCTTGTGAGTTTGGAGCTCAATTCGCGGATCTTGAGAAGAAGCAGATCCAACTCAATCTTGATCTGGGGCTAGCCAAGGAGCACTTGCAGAAAGCCAAAGATGAAGCATCTGGTATGAAAAGTATAGAACTTGTCGACTGTATTTGATTGAGTGTGTCATGGATATCCTCGGGCTCATCCGTTTGGCGTTGTCTCTTGCAGATCAAATGAAGGCGGCTTTGGAGCAGAATGATCTCGACTTGGCAGCGGCGCAGGAGAAAACTGAACTCGCGGAACAGAAGTTGGCTTTAGTCGGCAAGCTAGAGGAAGAGAATGCCAAGATGATGGCCTCCCTTGACGAGGCCAACAAAGAGGTAATGCGACTGAAAAAGGCCAATCTTGCTTTGGACGAGAAGGTAGGGGATCTCTCACAGAAGAAAAACGGACTGGAGACTTATCTGCGCGACCTCACCAAAAGGATGTTCCTCATGCTTGAAGGTATTTTTTTATCCGACTGAATCAGAGTTGTCGACTCATATCCCGACTGTTAGCTCATCATGTTTTTATTTGTGAAGAATTCTGCCAGAACTTTGAGGAGGAGACTGGGCGGATCGAGACGGGTTTGGATCCCACCAATTCCCTCGTCAAGGATGATGTTGCGATGAACGTCTTGCGACTAGACTCTCGCCTCACCAGCGCCACCGGCTACCTTGCTCGGCTGAAGGCGGTGATATCCCGGATCGACACTACGCTCTGGCGGGGGATGGTGCATGAGAATGACCTCGAGTCTCTGATGACTTGAGTCAGTGAGATCCCCGGTCGAGTGCAAGAGTGGAAGAAGTCGTCCGCCCGGTGTGGTGCTGACGTTGCGTTGTCCGTGGTCCGTGTGCACTGTAAGGAGGTGAAGGAAGAGAGGCTGGCAGCCCTTGTTACGTTTCCAACGTATCTATAATTTTTTATTGTTCCATGCTATTATTTATGATGTTTTGGATGTTTAATGGGCTTTTTCATACACTTTTATATAATTTTTGGGACTAACCTACTAACCCAAAGGCCTAGTCCAGATTGTTGTTTTTTGCTTGTTTCAGGGTTTTGCAGAAAATAATATCAAACGGAGTCAAAACGGAATGAAACCTTCGCGAGAGATATTTCTGGAGAAAATCACGCAAGGGAGACTTGAGAACCACGGAAGGGGAGCCACGAGGTGCCCACGAGGGTGGGGGGCGCGCCCCCCTTCCCAGGGAGCGCCCCTTGCCTCGTGGGCACCCCCGAGCGTCCCTCGGTGTCCTCCTCCCTCCTATATAAGTCTACGTACCCCGAAACCATCAGCAACAGAGAGAAAACCCTAATTCCACCATCGTAACCTTCTGTTCCCGTGAGATCCCATCTTAGAGCCTGTTCCGGAGCTCCACGGAGGGGGGTCCATCACGGAGTGCTCCTACATCATCATCATCGCCCTCACCATGAGTTGTGAGTAGTTTACCACAGACCTTCAGGTCCATAGCTAGTATCTAGATGGCTTTTCCTCTCTCTCTGGATCTCAATACAAAGTTCTCCTCGGTCTTCAAGGAGATTTATTCGATGTAATCTATTTTTGCGGTGTGTTTGTCGAGATCCGATGAATTGTGGGTTTATGATCAAGATTATCTATGAGAAATATTTGTTTTTTTTCTGAACTCTTTATGTGTGCTCATAATATCCTTGCAAGTCTCTTCGAATTATTGGTTTGGTTTGGCCTACTAGATCTATAGTTCTTGTAATGGGAGAAGTGCTTGGCTTTGGGTTCAATCTTGTGGTGTCCTTTCCCAGTGACAGTAGGGGCAGCAAGGCATGTATTGTATTGTTGCCATCAAGGATAAAAAGATGGGGTTTATATCATATTGCTTGAGTTTATCCCTCTACATCATGTCATTTTGCTTAAGGCGTTACTCTGTTCTTATGAACTCAATACACTAGATGCATGCTGGATGGCGGTCGATTTGTGGAGTAATAGTAGTAGATGCAGGCAGGAGTCGGTCTACTTATCTCGGACGTGATGCCTATATACAATTATCATGCCTAGATAGTCTCATAATTATTCGCTTTTCTATCAATTGCTCGACAGTAATTTGTTTACCCGCCGTAGAATATCGCTATCATGAGAGAAGCCACTAGAGAACACTATGGCCCCGGGGTCTACTCTTAACATATCAATCTACATCTACTTTACTTTTACCGCTTTTACTTTCTATTCTTATAAACAAAAATACCAAAAATATAAACTATCATCTCTATCAGATCTCACTTTTGTAAGTGACCGTAAAGGGATTGACAACCCCTTATCGCGCGTGCAGGTGCGAGGGACTCGCGCGTGGTCTCCTACTAGATTGATACCTTGGTTCTCAAAAACTGAGGGAAATACTTACGCTACTGTGCTGCATCTCCCTTTCCTTTTCGAGGGAATACAACACAAGCTCGAGAAGTAGCAAGAAGAATTTCTAGCACCGTTGCCGGGGAGGCTTACGCAAAAGTCATATACCAAGTACCTATCACAAACCCTTATCCTTCGCATTACATTTTTTTGCCTCTTGTTTTCCTCTCCCCCACTTCACCCTTGCCGTTTTATTTGCCCTTCTTCTGCCGTGTGTTTATCGTTCGCTTGCTTCTTGTTTGCTTGTGTGTGTTGGATTGCTTGCTTGTCACTATGGCTCAGAACAATACCAAATTGTGTGACTTCTCCAATACCAACAATAATGATTTTATTAGCACTCCGATTGCTCCTATTACCGATGCCGAATCTTGTGAGATCAATGTTGCTTTGTTGAATCTTGTCATGAAATATCAATTCTCCGGCCTTCCTAGTGAAGATGCCGCTACCCATCTGAACAGCTTTGTTGATTTGTGTGATATGCAAAAGAAAAGGGATACGGATAACGATATTGTTAAATTGAAGTTATTTCCGTTTTCACTTAGAGATCGTGCTAAAACTTGATTTTGCTCTTTGCCTAGAAATAGTATTGATTCGTGGAATAAGTGCAAAGATGCTTTTATCTCTAAGTATTTCCCTCCTGCTAAGATCATCTCTCTTAAAACGATATTATGAATTTTAAGCAACTAGATCATTAGCATGTTGCACAAGCTTGGGAGAGAATGAAATTAATGATGTGAAATTGCCCTACACATGGTTCAAACTTATGGATGATTATTCAGAACTTTTATGCTGGCTTGAATATTGCTTCTAGAAATCTTTTAGACTCGGCCGCAGGCGGCACTTTCATGGAAACTACCTTAGGAGAAGCTACCAAACTCCTAGATAATATTATGGTTAATTATTATCAATGGCACACCGAAAGATTTACTAGTAAAAAAAGTGCATGCTATTGAAGAAATTAGTGTTTTGAGTGGAAAGATGGATGCACTTTTGAAATTATTGGCTGCTAAGAGTGCTTCTTCTGATCCTAATGATATGCCTTTGTCCACTTTGATTGAAAATAACAATGAATCTTTGGATGTGATTTTTGTTGGTTCGAATAATTTTGGTAACAATGCTTATAGAGGGAATTTTAATCCTAGGCCATTTCCTAGTAATTCCTCTAATAATTATGGTAATTCCTACAACAACTCTTATGGAAAGATGCCTTCTGAATTTGAAACTAGTGTTAAGGAGTTTATGATTTCGCAAAATAATTTCAATGCTATGCTTGAAGAGAAATTGCTTAAGATTGATGAATTGGCTAGAGGTGTGGATAGAATTACTCTTGATGTTGATTCTTTGAAACTAAGCATGATATCAATGAGTCTCTCAAAGCCATGAGAATTTCCATTGATGAATGCAAAGAAAGAACCGCTAGGATGTGTGCTAAAAGAGAGGATTATATTAAAGCGTGTTCTTCTAGTTATCATGAAAATAAATATGAAGATCTTAAAGTTATTGATGTGTCTCCTATTAGATCCTTGTTTTCTAGTATAAATCTTGATGAAAATAGGATTGGAGATGATTTTGCTTTACGGCGTCCCAATGATTCGGAGTTTTTTGATCTTGATGCTAAAATTGTTAAAAGTGGGAGTGAAGAGATTAAAAATTTGCATAGTGACGAACCCACTACTTTGGATTTCAAGGGATTCGATTATGATAATTGCTCTTTTATTTACTGTATTTCCTTGTTGCAATCCGTACTAAATTCTCCGCATGCTTATAGTCAAAATAAAGCTTTCACCAAACACATAGTTGATGCCTTGATGCAATCTTATGAGGAAAACTTGAGTTAGAAGTTTCTATCCCTAGAAAGCTTTATGATGAGTGGGAACCTACTATTAAAATAAAAATAAAACATCATGCATGCTATGCTTTGTGTAATTTGGGTGCAAGTGTCTCCATTATCCCAAAAACTTTGTGTGATTTGCTAGGGTTCCATGAACTTGATGATCGTTCTTTAAATTTGCATCTTGCGGATTCCACTATTAAGAAACCTATGGGAAGAATTAATGATGTTCTTATTGTTGCCAATAAGAATTATGTGCCCGTAGATTTCATTGTTCTTGATATAGATTGCAATCCTTCATGTCCTATTATTCTTGGTAGACCTTTCCTTAGAACGATTGGTGCAATTATTGATATGAAGGAAGAAAATATTAGATTCCAATTTCCGTTAAGGAAAGGCATGGAACACTTTCCTAGAAAGAAAATCAAATTACCATATGAATCTATTATGAGAGCCACTTATGGATTTCCTTCCAAAGATGGCAATACCTAGATATATCTTGTATCGTGCCTAGCTAGGGGCGTAAAACGATAGCGCTTGTTGGGAGGCAACCCAATTCTATATTTTTTCTATTTGTTGCTGTTAGGGAATAAATATTGCATCTAGATTCTGTTTAGATGTGTTTTCATGTTTTGTTTAGTGTTTGTGCCAAGTAGAACCTTCGGGAAGACTTGTGCGAAGTTTATGTGATCTTGCTGTGAAAAACAAAATCGTTAGCGCTCGCTAGAATGGTCGTCAGTTTCTACTGGAGCGTGCTATTTAGTTGAATCTTTTTGAATATGATTAATATACAAATTCCATACGGTTACTAATTTAGTTTGATTTTTTTGGAGTTACAAAAGTATGTGAAACCTGCAGATTACTACAGACTGTTCTGTTTTTGACAGATTCTGTTTTTCGTGTGTTGTTTGCTTATTTCAATGCATCTATGAGTAGTATTGGCAAGTACGAACCATAGATAAGTTGGAATACAGTAGGTTTAACACCAATATAAACAAAGAATGAATTCATTGCAGTACCTTTGAGTAGTGGTTTGCTTTCTTATACTAACGGAGCTCACGACAATTTCTGTCTAAGTTTTGTGTTGTGAAGTTTTCAAGTTTTGAGTATTGCTTTGATGGACTATGGAACAAAGAGTAGAAAGGGCCTAAGCTTGGGGATGCCCATGGCACCCCAAGTAAAATTCAAGGACAATCAAAAGCCTAAGCTTGGGGATGCCCCGGGAAGGCATCCCCTCTTTCGTCTTCATCCATCGGTAACTATACTTGGAGCTATATTTTTATTCACCACCTGATATGTGTTTTGCTTGGAGCGTCTTGTATAATTTGAGTCTTTGCTTGTTAGTTTGCCACAATTATCCTTGCTGGACACACCTATTTGATAGAGTTAAATATGGCCTAGGAATTGCTAGAAGACTCTATGTGCTTCAATTATATCTTTTGAGTTGAATAGTTTTTGCTCTAGTGCTTTACTTATATCTTTTAGAGCACGGTGGTGATAATAATTTGAAGAAATTGTTAAAATCACATGCTTCACTTATATCCTTTTGAGAGTCTATTAAAACAGCATGGTAATGTGTTTAGGCTATTAAACTAGTCTTCACATGATAGACATCCAATATCAATGTAGTAAAAAAATTCACACTAAGTGCATTGAATATGATGAGATGTTGGATGCTTGATAATTTTTTGAGATATGAGGATAGTGATATTAGAGTCATGCTAGTGGAGTTATTATTAAATTGAGAAATACTTGTCTTAAGGTTAGTGATTCCCGTAGCATCCACGTATGGTGAACCGCTATGTGACGAAGTTAGAGCATGAGGTATTTGTAAAGTGTCAGCCTTTGTGTGGAGGTCGGGGGCGCGCGATGGTTAACTCTTACCAACCTCCCCCTAGGAGCATGCGTTGATTGCTTTGTTTTGATGACTCGTAGATTTTTGCAATAAGTATATGAGTTCTTTATGACTAATGTTGAGTCCATGGATTATACACACTCTCACCCTTCCACCATTGCTAGCCTCTCTTGTACCGCACAACCTTCACCGGTACCATACACCCACTATATATCCTTCCTCAAAACAACCACCATATTGTTCCTCAAAACAGCCACCATACCTACCTATCATGGCATTTCCATAGCCATTCTGAGATATATTGCCATGCAACTTTCCACCGTTCTGTTCATATGACACGCATCATATTGTCATATTGCCATGCATGATCATGTAGTTGACATCGTAGTTGTGGCAAAGCCACCATGCATAATTTTTCATATTTGTCACTCTTGATTCATTGCACATCCCTGTACACCGCCAGAGGCATTCATGTCGAGGCATACTTGTAGTAGTATCGAGTTGTAATATCGAGTTGTAAATTAATAAAAGTATGATGATCACCATTATTAGAGCATTGTCCCATGTGAGGAAAGGTCAATAATGATAAAAAAAAGATGGCCCAAAAAAATAGAGAGGGGCTAATAAAAAAAGAGAGAAATCCCCTCCAAAAAATGAGAGAAAAGAGAGAAGGGACAATTGCTACTATCTTTTTCCACACTTGTGCTTCAAAGTAGCACCATGTTCTTCATGATAGTGAGTCTCATGTTTAGTCACTTTCATATGCTAGTGGGAATTTTCATTATAGCACTTGGCTTGTATATTCCAACGATGGGCTTCCTCAAATGCCCTAGGTCTTCATGAGCAAGCAAGTTGGATGCACACCCACTAGTTTCTTTTGTTGAGCTTTCATACATATTTAGCTCTAGTGCATCCGTTGCATGGCAATCCCTACTCACTCACATTGACATCTATTGATGGGCATCTCCATAGCCCGTTGATACGCCTACTTGATGTGAGACTATCTCCCTCCTTTTGTCTTCTCCACAACCACCTCTCTATTCCACCCATAGTGCTATGTCCATGGCTCACGCTCATGTATTGCGTGAAAGTTGAAAGGTTTGAAAGAATAGAGTATGAAAACAAGTGCTTGGTTGAAATCGGGGTTGTGCATGATATGAATATTTTGTCTGATGAAGAGGGAGCATAGCCAGACCATATGATTTTGTAGGGATAACTTTCTTTAGCCATAGTATTTTGAGAAGACATGATTGCTTTGTTAGTATGCTTGAAGTATTATTATTTCTTATGTCAATATAGACTTTTATCTTGAATCTTTCACATATGAACATTCATGTCTCGATTAAGAGAATTACATTGAAAAACTATGTTGGTTAGCATTCCACATAAAAAATTCTGTTTTTATCATTTACCAACTCGAGGACGAGCAGGAATTAAGCTTGGGGATGCTCGATATAATTTTTGATTGTTCCATGCTATTATTTATGATGTTTTGGATGTTTAATGGGCTTTGTCATACACTTTTATATCATTTTTGGGACTAACCTACTAACCCAAAGGCCCAGTCCAGATTGATGTTTTTTGCATGTTTCAGGGTTTTGCGGAAAAAGAATATCAAACGGAGTCCAAACGGAATGAAACCTTTGCGAGAGATATTTTTGGAGAAAATCACGCACGAGAGACTTGAGAACCACGGAAGGGGAGCCACGAGGTTCCCATGAGGGTGGGGGCGCGCCCCCTGCCTCGTGGGCCCCTCGAGCATCCCCCGTTATTCTCCTTCCTCCTATATAAGTCTACGTACCCTGAAACCATCATCAACAGAGAGAAAACCCTAATTCCACCGCCGTAACCTTCTGTTCCCATGAGATCCCATCTTGGAGCCTGTTCCGGAGCTCCACCGACGGGGGATCCATCACGGAGTGCTTCTACATCATCATCATCGCCCTCACCATGAGTTGCGAGTAGTTTACCACATACCTTCGGGTCCATAGCTAGTATTTATATGGCTTCTTCTCTCTCTGGATCTCAATACAAAGTTCTCCTTGGTCTTCGAGGAGATTTATTCGATGTAATCTCTTTTTGCGGTGTGTTTGTCGAGATCCGATGAATTGTGGGTTTATGATCAAGATTATCTATGAGAAATATTTGGTTCTTTTCTGAACTCTTTATGTGTGCTCATAATATCCTTGCAAGTCTCTTCTAATTATTGGTTTGGTTTGGCCTACTAGATCTATAGTTCTTGCAATGGGAGAAGTGCTTGGCTTTGGGTTCAATCTTGCGGTGTCCTTTCCCAGTGACAGTAGGGGCAGCAAGGCACGTATTGTATTGTTGCCATCGACGATAAAAAGATGGGGTTTATATCATATTGCTTGAGTTTATCCCTCTACATCATATCATCTTGCTTCAGACGTTACTCTGCCCTTAAAACTCAATACACTAGATGCATGCTGGATAGCGGTCGATGTGTGGAGTAATAGTAGTAGATGCAGGCAGGAGTCGGTCTACTTGTCTCGGACGTGATGCCTATATACAATGATCATGCCTAGATAGTATCATAATTATTCGCTTTTCTATCAATTGCTCGACAGTAATTTGTTTACCCGTCGTAGAATATCGTGTAATGCCCCAGATGTAACACTTTCCCTATATGGAAATATATAAACTTTGGCTACATCAACTCCTTTCCGGGCTTTTCTTTCATTTCGGGTTCTTCGTTTTGTCGTGTGCGTGCGTGCATTTCATCCATGTCATGTTGTCATGTGCATTGCATTGCATTTGTGTTGCCACTTGCATCTGGTCCCACTCGTCTCTTCCCGTTGTCCGTTTCGAGTTCCGACGCTCTCACATGTGCCCGTGGCATCCCCGAGTCCTTCTTTTGTGTGTGGCTATGTAACGTTTCCGGAATGACGTGAGACTTGTCGTGCGATGTTGTTTTGGTACGTGTAGGCCACCTGTCCAGTTTCGTCGCGTTTGGAGTTTGTTTGGTACTCCAACGGTTAACCTAGTGGGCTAAAAGAACCTCTTCTTTGAGGCCCAAGACCCCCTCCACAACAGCCCACCAACCCAGCACAACCCTTCCCATCATCTCGGTCGTCGAATTGTGATCGCGTGGCCGAAAACTGCTCCCCATTTGAACTCTCCTAGCTCCTTGTGCCTATAAAAATGTCCCCCATGCCATTTTCGTCCAAAAAACCCTAGTCCCGAGCTCCTCCACCCGGCCGGGCACGTACAGGCCGCACCGGACGTGTCCACTCCGCCCAGCCACGTCGCCGGACCAATCACATCTCGACACCTCAGCACCGCCGCCACGTGTCCACCTCCCGTTGGACGCGCCTCCTCCGCCAGCTCCACCGCGGCCCGCGGCCCGACCGCGGCCCTCCGGGCCCGCTCCACCGCCGCACCGCCTCCGCTCCCTCGCGCGTTCGCCGCTCTGCCCCAGCAGCCGTGCTCGCCGCCGGCCGCCGCGCTCGCCGGCGCCGGCTGCCGCACCGCCGCCGCGCCCCTCAAGGCCTCTCCGCCGCCGTTCCCGCGGGCATCCCGCCGGTCTCAGGCCGCCGACGTGCCTCGCCGGCCTCCTCCGGGCCCCTCGCCGTCGGGCCCCGCGCCGGCCACCGTAGGGCCTCCCGCCGGCCGGATCGAAGGCCGTCGCCCCTCGCCGCGACCCGATCGAAGCCGCCGCGATCCAGCGCCGGATCCAGATCCAGCGGGCTGGAAACCCTAACGGGCCGCAACCCGCTTCGGCAGCGACCGCTCCGCAACCCGCTCTGCCCGCGTTGACCCGCGTGAGCCCGATCCGCTCTGAGGTTGACCCTTGTTTTTTTACTAAGTGTTTTTTGCATTTTGTTGTCTGATGCATTCTTGTGGAGCTAATAACTTTTTTTGTGTATGTCCGATTTGTGCATATGATATGTCAAAATGATCGTGGTGACATGTACTATGTTTTGTTCCATTGTGTCATGCTTGTGGGTCCATCTAGATGTCTTAATCTTCGTGACAAGAGTGCTACTTGTTATAAACTGCTGCTACTAGTTATTTTCATGCGATGTTTGAGATGTGATAACTTGGTGCATGTTTATCCAAATGAAGCAAATGATATGTCAAAATGTTCATCATGAGATGCTCTACATGTTGGTTGCTGTAGCATGCATGTTAGAGTTCATATTGCCATGTATATCTCTATTGCAAAAGTGCTTGTGGCTGTTAAGTTTTTAACTTGTTACGACATGCCTAGTTGAGGAGCTCGTTGCTATTGATGTGTTTGTCCCCATGTCGCATGCTCATATGTTGTAGATTCCCCATCATGTGTTCTTTGCTGTGGTGCAAACCTTTTTGCTATGGGATGCCTTGAGATGACTTAAACATGCTCGCAAACATGCCATGATAATGTTACTGTTTTAACACTTAGTGAAATTTCACTAAGTCTGGAATCTGTCTTATCCTAATGCTATGTTTGCTTGATGTCCTAGGCAAATCCATGTTAGTTTTGGGGTGGCCATTGATCATTCCTTGTTGAATATGTTGTTGTCTATCCATCCATGCCCTCACATGATTATTTGGGTTGCTGTAGCATATTTAATTCTTGCTCCCAAGTTGCTATAAAATATTACTGTCAGGTTTTTAGTGTCATGATCAAAATGTTGTAGCTTGTTGCTATTGATCCATGCCTCCTATGGAGTTTCTCCAATGGAGTTGTTTGCTATAGGATATGTCTACTTCATGTCCATGCTTCTTGTCACCATGTTTGAGTGCTGTAGAGTATTTATTTCTTACTCCAAAGTTGCTATGTGGCTGTTAATTTCAGCTTTGCTTTGTTTCTTGTTTTGGGTGTATCTTTTAGTCCGTTGCTCCGTTTTGAGCGTGCCCTACATGAGACTTGTGTGGTTTTGCATGTAGATTCATAATATCATCTTGTTAACATGTTTGGAGTATGTTTGCTTGGTGTTTGGGTGCATCTTGCACCGTTGCCATGCTTATCTTGTTTTGATCATATCTTCTAGACCGTAGCTCCGTTTTAAACAAACTTTATATGAAACTTGACTAGAATTTCGTGTAGATTGTCATGGTGCATGTTAACTTGTTGTTTATCAAATTTAACTTAAGGTTTGATCAGTTCTGGACTAATTTCAAACTATGCATATGAGGACTTACCGGATTTGTCTTAGGCAGTTTTCGGCCTCATTTAAACATGTTGTTCTTATGTTATATCTCTGTGCTTCCTACCTTGCCATGTTTTGCATCCTAAATAGACTCGTCTTGCATCCTACTTGCTTGAGTATATTGTCTTGTTCTTGTGCTGTTTCTCTGTGCTTCCTATGTTGTCATGTTGTGCATCCTATGTGCATCTGCAGTGCTTCCTAAGTGCATCATACATGCATCCTATAGTTTGCGCATTGCACCTTGTTTGATTTCGTGCCTCGTGTGTTCTTGTGTTGAGTAGAGCCGGAAGCCGAGACCGAGTACGAGAACGAGGTTACTACCGAGGTTGAGAACGAGGAGCCGTCATACGATCCCATCGACGACTCGACATGCAAAATGACCTGAACCAGATATCATTACTATCTTTGCTGATTGCTAGAAGTCTCGCTCTTTAGCTTATTGCCTTGATGCCCATGTTTGTCTGTCAGCCTCCTATTGTAACCATGAATCTGTCTAACCACCCTACCTATGCAAACCTTTGATTGGCTATGTAGGCTTCGCTCAACCCCTCTTATAGCATTGCTAGTTGCAGGAGAAGATTTGAAGATTTTGCTTCATGTTGAAGTTATGTTGGGATATCACACTATATAAATTCTTAACTAAATCATCTATATATTGGTAATGGGTGGAAGGCTAAGCCTCTTGCTTGGTGATTTGTTCCACTCATGCCGCCCTAGGAACCGTATAAACCGGTGTTATGTTCCTTGATTATGCGTTCCTCACACGGTTGGGGTTATGTGACCCCCTCGATAAACCGCTTAGCGCTAAGTCTTTTCCAGCAAGTCCCAACATTGGTACTCCATTTGCCTAAACAACTAAAAACTTGCATAGGGAGTAATTAACCCTCTTCTTAATCAACAACCCCGGGCCAGTGCTCCACATGAGTGTTGGTCCGAAATGGGGAGCCTGCGGGGCCACCTTGGGGAAACTCGAGGGCTGGTAAAAACCCGTAGCTTCACCCATCCGGTCGTGGCCTGAGACTAGATACGCGCGGCTACTGTCAGGGTGTCGGCACGCCAGGAGGATTTGCTAGATTAGTCTTACCTTAGTCGGAGTATCTTGAGCACGGGATTCCGAGAATACTCGGGCCTACCCACCTTGGAGTTGCGACTCCGCGGATCGTGGGCTTGTAATGGGCCAAGTTGGAACACCCCTGCAAGGTTTTGAACTTTCGAAAGCCGTGCCCGCGGTTATGTGGCAGATGGGAATTTGTTAATATCCGGTTGTAGAAAACTTGACACCATGTTCTGAACACACTACCAGCATGAGTATCCGTGATGGTCATTTTCCGAAAGGGGTTCGGGAAGTGAACACGGTGGGGTTATGTTTGACGTGCATAGATAGGATCACTTCGTGATCACCTTGTCGCTCGTGGCACTTCTCTTCTCGCTCTTATTACATAAGTTAGTGCTAGTGCAGCTGCAACCTTTTATCTTTCTTCAGCCTTGTTCCACACCCAAGGCTTAGATAGTTCTGCTACCCGGGAACGGGATTGCTGAGTCCTCCGTGGCTCATAGATTCTACACCACACCAGATGCAGGTACCATGGTGAACTACTCAGGTGATGGCACAGAGCTGTACTAGGAGTACGATGAAGAACGTAGCCGATACTATGTGCACTATCCCGATGATCAGTAGTGGTTTCTACTAGGGGCGATTTGAACCTGTGGCTTTATGTATGTTGGTATCTTTCATTTGGATCTTTGCCCGTACTCGGGTTGTGATGTTTTTGGATGATGATTTGCTATGTAATGTATTGTGTGACGTGGCGAGTGTAAGCCAACTATCTCTTTTACAATTTCATCCCTATTTTTACATGAGTCGTGCAAAGATACCGAACTTGAGATCATTCCAGAATGGGCTTATACCTTTAAGTCGTGCCTCGACACGTAGCAGGTATAGTCCCATCTTGGGCATTACATATCACTATCATGAGAGAGAAGCCACTAGAAAACACTATGGCCCCTGGGTCTATTCTCAACATATCAATCTACATCTACTTTACTTTTACCGCTTTTACTTTCTGTTCTTATGAACAAAAATACCAAAAATATAAACTATCATCTCTATCAGATCTCACTTTCGTAAGTGATCGTAAAGGGATTGACAACCCCTTATTGCGTTGGCTGCGAAGTTCTTATTTTTTTGTGCAGGTGCGAGGGACTCGCGCGTGGTCTCCTACTGGATTGATACCTTGGTTCTCAAAAACTGAGGGAAATACTTACGCTACTGTGCTGCATTTCCCTTTCCTCTTCGAGGGAATACAACGCAAGCTCGAGAAGTAGCAGCCCTCAAGGTTGCCAATACCAAAAAGCTTCAGTTCCAGTCATTCATGGAGACTTTCCAGGAAGCCGCCACTCGTATCGCCGACGGAATCGAACTGGATGAGTACGTTGCGCATGCAAGTCCCCCTCCTCCTGAAGAGTGAACAAACTTTATGCTCTGACTCAATTTGCCTCGGAATGCCGAGTGGATTTGTAACCGTTAAACACTTGCGGGATCGATGCCCGAGTACTTCTACATGAATCTTGCGGGTCTTTATCTAAACTTGATTTCCTTTGGAATATGCTTGCCTTGCTTCTAATGCCTTTAGATCTTTCTGGTTCCGAGTGGACATTGTACTTATGGCACAACTCAGAAGGCCAAGGTACGTTGTATTTGTGGCGTAGCTCGGAGGGCCGAGCCACATTGTATTTGTGGCAGAACTCGGAGACCCAGGGTAAATTGTACTTGTGCCGTAGCTCGGAGATCTGAGCCACATTGTATTTGTGGCGTAGCTCGGAGAGCCAAAGCACACTGTACTTGTGGCGTAGCTCGGAGTGCCACCGAGTCCCCGAGTGAGAGGGTTGCTCTTCACTCGGTGTTTTTTTGTGACTTATGAGATTTCAGGGTCGCAGCTAAGCCTCCGAGTGAGATGGTTGCTCTTCACTCGGAGTGTTTTTTTAACTTAGGCGATTACGGGGTCGCAGCTAAGTCCCCGAGTGAGAGGGTTGCTCTTCACTCGGAGTGTTTTTGTAACTTAGGAGATTACGGGGTCGCAGCTAAGTCCCCGAGTGAGAGGGTTGCTCTTCACTCGGAGTGTTTTTGTAACTTAGGCGATTACGGGATTCACTCGGAGTGTTTTTGTAACTTAGGCGATT
>LR738714.1:643541890-643568170 GCA_902687465.1 Secale cereale | reverse complement strand
GAGTGAGAGGGTTGCTCTTCACTGAGAGTGTTTTTGTAACTTAGGCGATTACGGGGTCGTAGCTAAGCCCCCCGAGTGAGAGGGTTGCTCTTCACTCGGACTATTTTTGTAACTTAGGTGATTACAGGGTCGCAGCTAAGCCCCCGAGTGAGAGGGATGCTATTCACTCGGAGTGTTTTTGTAACTTAGGCGATTACGGGGTCGCAGCTAAGCCCTCGAGTGAGAGGGTTGCTCTTCACTCGGAGTGTTTTCATAACTTAGGCGAATCAGATTTGCGGCAAAGCCACCCACTGGGGGATTTGAGAACATGTGCCTTTGGAACAACAATCATTATGGAATTGTCGCAAACTTGTCTTTGAAAAAACAACCTGGAGGATTCTTATTACAACTCGTCGGGTCGAGTGCTTTAAGTGTAAAAGCGGCGGAGCAGATCCGCATTCCATGAGCGTGGCTCATCTTTTTTCTTGGCTACGTTGTTGAGGTGGTATGCCCCATTGTGGAGAACTTTAATGATGATGAAGGGACCTTCCTAGGCTGGAGCAAGCTTGTGAGGTCGTTTCTGACGTACTCGGAGTACAAGATCTCCTTCCTGGAATGTCCGGCCTCAAACGTTGCGGGTGTGGAATCGACACAGGTCCTGCTGGTATATGGTCAAGCGGATCAGGGACATCTCGCGCTCTTCTTCCAGGAGGTCGACTGCATCTTGGCGAGCTTGTTCTGCTTCCGCTTCTGAGAAGAGTTCTATCCGAGGGGCATTGTGCAGCAAACCACTCGGAAGTACGGCCTCGGCGCCATACACCATGAAGAAGGGGCTCCGATCAGTCGACCGGTTCGGGGTTATCCTCAGCCCCCATAGAACAGATGGCAGTTCAGTCACCCAAGCGCCAGCAGCGTGTTTGAGGTCGCGCATCCGCCGCGGTTTCAAGCCTTGAAGGATGAAGCCATTCGCCCTTTCGGCATGTCCATTCGACTGCGGATGAGCTATAGATGCGTAGTCGACCCGAGTACCTTGGGAAGAACAAAATGCTCTGAACTCGTCTGAATCAAAGTTGGAGCCATTATCTGTGATGATGCTGTGAGGGACTCCATATCCGAATATTAGTTCCTTGATGAAGCTGATGGCGGTGCTTGAACCGAGGTTCTTGATGGGATTGACCTCGATCCATTTGATAAACTTGTCGACTGCCACGAGCAGGTGAGTGAAGCCACTCCTGCCTTTCTTGAAGGGCCTGACCATGTCCAACCCCCAAATGGCAAACGGACAAACCAACGGGATAGTCTTCAGAGCAGACACAGGTTTGTGAGACATGTTTGAGTAGAACTAACAACCCTCGCATTTGTCGACGATATCTTTCGCCATCTCGTTCGCTCGGGGCCAGTAAAACCCGGCTCGGTATGCCTTGGCCATGATAGTCCGAGAGGAAGCATGGTGGCCACAGGTTCCCGAGTGAATCTCATTCAGGATCATTCGACCTTCTTCAGGGGTGATGCAGCGCTGAGCGACTCCCGTGACACTTTCTCTGTAGAGCTGACCTTGTATCATTGTGAAGGCTTTGGATCGACAGACGATCTTTCGCCTAAGCAAGTACGCTATCTATGGCACTGTCCAGTCGGGTATGAGCACCAAGACTTCCCTATTAGGTCGACCATAGTTGGGACTTCAATTTCAGTCGGATTGGACACACTGATCGGTTGTGGGGGCTCCTCTGTGAAGGGGTCTTCCTTAACTGGCGAGGTGTGCAGATGCTCCAAGAACACATTTTTGGGGATAGGTTTCCGAGTGGAGCCTATCTTAGCGAGATCGTCAGCAAGCTGATTCTTGATTCAGGGCACGTGGTGGAGCTCCAAGCCTTTGAACTTCTTCTCCAGCTTCCGTACTGCGCTACAATAACTGGTCATTGCTGGGCTCCTAACATCCCATTCTTTCATTACTTGATTGACCACTAAGTCTGAGTCGCCGTATACCATCAGGCGACGGACGCCGAGTGAAATGGCCATACGCAACCCGTACAAAAGTGCCTCATATTCAGCTTCGTTGTTCGAAGAATCAAAGTGAATTTGCAGGACATAACTGAGCTTGTCACCTCTGGGGAACACCAAGACCACACCTGCGCCAGATCCGTTCAGCATCTTGGATCCATCGAAGAACATGGTCCAATGATCCGACTGGATCTAAGTCGGCTGCTCCTGTTCGATCCACTCGGCAACAAAATCTGCTATTGCCTAAGCTTGATAGCTTTCTTTGCTTCAAACTTGATATCCAACGGAAGGAGTTCAATCGCCCATTTAGCCACTCGACCGGTTGCATCCCGATTGTTCAGAATTTCAGATAACAAAGCGTCGCTGATGACTGAAATTGAATGATCTGAGAAGTAGTGTGCAACTTTCTTGGCGGTCAAGTAGATTCCATACACAAGTTTCTGATAATGCGGATATCTCTGCTTGGAGGGAGTCAAGACCTCGGAAATGTAATAGACTGGGCGTTGGACTTTGTAGGCTTTGCCTTCTTCTCCCCGCTCGACCATGAGTACAGTGCTGACAACTTGTCCAATGGCTGCGATGTACAATAATAGAGGCTCTTTGCTGACTGGGGCAGCAAGCAACGGCTGGGTGGAAAGCAGGGCTTTCAGTTCCTCGAACGCTGCTTCACCTTCAGAATTCCACTCGAACTTTTCAGACTTCTTCATCAGTCGGTAGAGAGGCAATGCCTTCTCACCGAGACGAGAGATGAATCAACTCAATGCGGCCAAACAAACAGTAAGCTTCTGAACGTCGTGTATACGCACAGGGCGTTTCATTCGGTGGATAGCGCTGACTTTTTCTGGGTTAGCGTCGATTCCCCGTTCGAAAACGAGGAAACCAAGTAACTTGTCGCCCGGGACTCCGAATGTGCACTTTGACGGGTTGAGCTTGATATCATAACTTCTTAGGTTTTTGAATGTTTCAGCGAGGTCAATCAGTAGGTCGGAACCTTTACGTGACTAGACCACGATGTCATCCATGTACGCTTCCATGTTCCGACTGATTTGCTTCAGCAGACACTTTTGGATCATGCGCATAAAAGTCGCGTCGGCATTCTTGAGACTAAAAGGCATGGTAACCTAACAAAAAATACCCAAATGGGGTGATGAAGGCTATCTTTATTTCATCGGGCCCAAACAGTCGGATCTGATGGTACCCGGAATATGCATGCAGAAAAGACAAATGCTCACACCCCGCAGTCGAGTCGACGATTTGATCGATGCGAGGGAGAGGGAAATGATCTTTCGAGCAGGCCCGATTGATATGTTTGAAGTCGATGCACATGCGGAGCGACTTGTCCTTCTTGGGGACCATAACTACATTGGCGATCCCCTCGGAGTGGTAAATCTCGCGGATGAACTCAGCTGCCAGAAGCCGAGCCACCTCCTCGCCAATTGCTTTCATCTTCTCCGCTGCAGACCGTCGGAGATGTTCCTTCACAGGTTTCACTTTCGGGCCGACCCGCAAATGGTGCTCAGCCAGTCCCCTAGATACAACTGGCATGTCGGATGGTTTCCATGCGAAGATGTCCCAGTTCTCACGGAGAAACTGGATGAGCGCTTCTTCCTATTTGCTGTCGAGTGTGGTGGAGATGTGAGTCAGAGCGGCATTGGGATCGGTAGGATGAATATGCACAGGCTTCGTCTCTCCCGCCGACTGGAATGCTGACTCGGAAGCAGGCTTCTTAGCAAGCAACAAATCACTCGGATCCACGTTCTTCTGGTATTCTTCCATCTCTACTGCTGCCATCTGCTCGTCAGCAATTTTTGAGCCTTTCTGGAAGCATTCCTCTGCTTTCTGCCTATCTCCAGTGACAGTGATCACGCCCTTGGGTCCTGGCATCTTCAATTTGAGGTATACATAGCACGGTCGAGCCATGAAACGGGCATAGGTGTGCCTACCCAGAATTTCATGGTAAGCACTGTGGAAGTCCATCACCTCGAAAGTCAACTTCTCTTTGCGGTAGTGAGTCGAGTCGCCAAAAACCTCATCGAGGGTGATCTGACCAAGTGAGTCGGCCTTCTTTCCGGGGATGACCCCGTGAAATCTCATGTTGCTCTCACTTAGCTTGGACATCGGAATGCCCATCCCCCGGAGGGTTTCAGCGTATAGGATATTCAGACCACTTCGCCATCTATCGGGACTTTAGTCAACCGCGTACCGTCGACAACTGGGTCGACCACCAACGCTTGCCGCCCGGGGGTAGCAATATGCGCGGGGTGGTCTGACTGGTCGAATGTAATGAGAGTCTTAGACCACTTTAGGTATGTCGTTGTTGCCGGAGCAACCATGTTGCCTTCTTTGTTGATAACTTCCAGTCGACTCTTGCTTTCAACATCAGCATAAATCATCAAGGTGGAGTTGATCTGGGGGTAACCTCCATCCCCTTCTTTGTCTTCGGTCTCCTCAAATTCTTTCTCCTACTCAGCGGGCTGGTCCTTCTGGAAGTTCTGAATCAGGAGTCAACATTGTCGAGTGGTATATTTGGGTAAACCAAGTTCCCTTCTTCATCCTTCTTCGTGTGGATAGGACACGGTAAATCAAGCATGTCATTTCCTGCTTGGTCTTTCACTTTCTTGGGGATCCAAGGACTTTTAGGTTTCCCTTTACCTTTCCCCTGGGTAACAACCGCAGTCTCTCCTGGAACTGCAGGCTCTGCCTTACGCTTCGGATTCCGATTGGAATTCTGATCATCTTGGCCGACTGGTTTCTTGCCCCTACGTAGTCGATCTGCTTCTTCTCCATTAGCATACCAACCGGCTATCTCCATCATCCGAGTCAAAGACATATCTCCTGTCTGACCGAACTTCAGGTTGAGCTCTCTGTACCGTATGCCCTCTTTGAAGGCGCAGACTGATTGATGCTCAGACACGTTCTCCACCGTATGATGCAAAGTGGTCCGCCTCTGGATGTAATCCCTTAAGATCTCATTCGGTTTCTGAACACAATGATGTAACTCTGCCAGTCTGGCGGGCCGCTTGCGGGTGCCCTCGAAAGTCCTGACAAACACTCGGGCCAACTCCTCTGAGCTGAAAATGCTCCTAGGGGCCAACTGATTTAGCCAAGCTCTGGCCGAGCCTCCCAACATCAGGGGTAGGTGCTTCATAGCCACATCATCATTGCCACCACCAATCTGTATAGCCACTCGGTAATCTTCTAGCCAAGTATCTGGCTTTGACTCGCCGGTGAACTTGCTCACTCCCGCTGCCAATCTGAAGTTGGTGGGAATCTCGGCGGCCCTAATGGCATTGTTGAAATACTAGGGTCTAGAGGCAGACGCTCTGCTGCCACTCGGACGCTCTCTGCCTTGTCCTTCTTGGTACGCTCGGTTCCTGTCGACCAGGCCTTGCACAAGAATCGATCTTGCATCGAAGCTGGGTCTTCGGGGATCCGCGGGGATCCCTCGCTCGTCGTTATGCAGACGCCTGCCGTCATGTCGCCGGGGCGAGTACGACCCGCTTCCCGGAGGAGGCGTAGGCACTCGGCAGTGATCATTGTGATCAAGTCGACGGTCATGCTGATCATCGTTCCGACCCAGGTGTTACTCTTGACGGGGCCCACGCCCTCACGCCGCGGAGGCGATCTTGGGCTATGGGCCGACCAGACGGTGTCCGCCGCCAGCGATCTGCTGTGAATCCTGTTGCGCGACTGTGAAACGACCACGTTCTTCTCTCCAGCTGTTCGAAGCAGCGCCCGAATCTGCTACAAGCCTCTCCCAGCCTGCGACTAAGACGGCTGGATCGAATCTGCGATGCGGGCCACAACTGCAAGGTTCTGGATCAGCATTCGGAATACCTGGGGTTCGTGCGGGAACAGCTACCACGGCCGTTAACTGGATTCAGGAATCAATCGACGGGCTCGATTGTCGAGCAAACGCTGAAGGTTTTCCAGCCGCGCACGCTCGGCCACGGTGGCAAGGCATGTGGCCTCCAGATCCCGAGCTTCAGGAGTTTCTCCCAAGATGGGGGTGTACAGTGTATCTTCATTGGTGGCAGAGCTCTTCCCTTTGCTTGGCAGTGAGGGGCTCGGGTATGTACCCGTCATGGTCGTACGACTGACCATCGTCACTGCCACCGTTACCGCCGCGAGTGTACCCCTGTGGACTGCGCCGTGAGTCGACCATGAGGACCTTAGCTACGGGGTCGCTGCTCCCGCACTCGGAAAGCGTGTCTACGGAACCAGTCGACCGACCCGTAGTGGTGCTCGTCGGGCTCGATGGACGCGACTTGGGGAGTGGTCGTTTGGCAGGCAACTGCGTGCTTCACCCACCGTTGGAGCCGCGATCGACCGGATCGCTTGCGGCGGCGACTAGCAGGGGCAACAGACGATCGAGGAGCCGACCGATACTGAGTCGACGGCTGCCGGAGAAGGACATTGCAAGCACTAGCGTGGAAGTGCTCTGCTCCGCGGACGGGCAGTGCCTCGACGTCGAGGGGGGCCTCCTGGAGCCAGGCGGAGTCGTCGACGATGAAGACGAGCGCGCCGAGTCGTATATCATGGCCCAACGCCAGACCGCCGCTGGAAGCCATGATGATGGAGATCGGGGAAAAACTTGCAACCTCACCTGAAGTCGCTAAGACACCTGCCCCACGGTGGGCGCCAACTGTCGTGGTACTAAGTCTGACAGTAAGAATATGGGGTACGTAGGAGGAGGCAAGATCCTAGCTATGGTGAGGTTGTACATAAGGTGTTTATGAGTTCAGACCCTTCTTGGAGGAAGTAACAGCCCTACGTCTCGGTGCCCGGAGGCGGTCGACTGGAATATGCATATGTGTGTGTGTGTTACAGGGGGTGCGAACCCTTGTACCGGAGGAGGGGGTGGCTTATATAGAGTGCGCGAGGACCTCAGCCGCCCCACGTTACAGAGGATTCAATGTACATAAAGGCAGGACGCTATTGATAATGCTTGTAATAAAGGACCATAAAGACTATCATTATTGTGGAGTGAATGCCCGACCGTTGCTGGCCTTATGAGACCTTTGACATTCAGGAGTCAAGTGTTTTCTTGCACGGTCGAGTGGCTTCATCCTTCCGAGTGGAGTTGAGTTATCCGAGTGAGGTAAGTTGTCGAGTGGATTGCTCTCATGGGCCATATCAGTCGGCAGCTTCTGTCATCTTTGGAATGTCTTTGGGCTTCTAGGGCAGTGACCTTGGAAAGGGTACTTAGGTCAGGCCTGTGACCCTACCCTAGGTCTGTGGTATCATCACCGGCAACGGTGCGGCGTCCTTTGAGCCAGGACGAGAGGACATGTGGGTCCTCTTTGATGGTAGAGACGGAAGATAGGACGTCCAATTTCGTCAACATGTGGCAAACGATTGTGCGAGCTCTCTCCCGTGTTGTGGTCGCTTCAAGCTATCCCTCCCTCGCTTCATTGGATTTTTGCCCTGGTGGATGAGAACCTCACTGATCAAGCTGTGTTTCCTTCTTAGTTCTAGTTTGCTTGACCGTTTGATGTGTTGTAAGTTGATCTGTCAGCATCATGTACCCTGTAACATTGCCGCCTTCCCATTTCTTAGGGCGTCATTAATTTACTGCCGGGCGATGGCCTATTTTGTAAAAAAAACATTAGATTTGAATTGAGTGGTCATCACGTTCTCTAAGCAGCCACACTTTAGAAATCTGTGTTGACACTAGATTTTGGCATGGTCACGAATCCGGGTTCGTATGAAAAAGTTAGAGGCAACACTTCGCGGGCCGACCCTGAGTGAGAAAGTGTTCATCCTTTGCCGGCTGAATGAAAACCTTGCCGGGGTAAAACCTTGCCGGCGTGGAAAGCTCCCTGTTGTGAAATCTTGCCGAGGGAGAAACCTTGCCGAGGAGGAACTCTTGCCGGGGTAGAAACCTTGCCGAGGTAAAACCTTGCTGATGTGAAATCTTGCCGGGGGAGAAATCTTGCTAGGGAATTACCCTTGCCGGTGTAAAAACCTTGCCGAGGTAAAACCTTGCTGATGTGAAATCTTGCTAGGGGAGAAATCTTGCTAGGGAAGAACCCTTGCCGGTGTAAAAACCTTGCCGGGGTGAAACCTTGTCGGTGTGGAAAGCTTACCCGGGTGGAGGGCCTGCCGGGGTGGAGGTTGTGATAGTCAAGCCGACGAGAAGTTGAAGATGGGCTCACAAGCTAATTCAGATGATCTTGGATGGAGAAATGTCCTACACGGAAGTTGTGCGTCTCATCGAAACGTTCGATTTTGATATAAAGATAATCTCAATCCGAGGTCGTATGCAAAAGTTAGAGCCCGCACAGCGAGACCCTCCAGAGAGCAAAATGTGACGCGTGGAACCAGACACATATATGGGTGTGTCTGATGAGCTGCGTGAATAATTATCTGTTTTGCGTGAGCGATTTGACCCTCGTGATGACCTCTAATGAAAAAACGTTCAACATGAAAGATGTTCGTCTCGTCGAAACGGTCAAGATTGCTATTGGGCTCGATTCCATCCGAGGTTGTTTGTCACCACAAAAAGGACCCTCAAAGTACAGCCAGTTTAAACCGAGCAGTTTTGCAAAGTTCGGATAAAACCAATCCGAATTTGACTAGGGTATTGGACGTGAATTGATGTAATTTTCTTGTAAGAAAAGACTAGATAAATCCTTTGCTTGTACGGGAAGTCCAGCCGCCTCTTATATATGTTGGGGGTGACGGCCGAGTGAAACAACACACAATCGAACAAATCAATGTACTACTTTTTCTAGTCTACGTTTTATCCCTCCACCGTTTTTCTCTCTCCTTCTTCGCTGTTCTTCGTGTTTAAGAGCTGTGAATCTCGATGCTCTAGGGGCGAGCGAATCGACCTAGGACAGCCCATAGCCGCCGCACTCCCTGATGGGGTCCCTCCCGGGGGTGTGGGGTTTTCGGGTCCGCAAAAGCGCCCGTCGACTGTCTTGCGTATCGCGCTATCGGTCGGGCCTCCTTCTACGTGAGCTGCGGTGCATCACCCCCGGTGTCGAGGGTACACGTGACGTGTTCGTGTGTCAACACACTTTTTGAGAAGCTTGCTGGTGTGAAATCTTGCCGGGGGAGAAACCTTGCCGAGGAGAAACTCTTGCCGGGGTAGAAACCTTGCCGAGGTAAAACCTTGCTGATGTGAAATCTTGCCGGGGGAGAAATCTTGCTAGGGAGGAACCCTTGCCGGTGTAAAAACCTTGCTGAGGTAAAACCTTGCTGATTTGAAACCTTACCGGGGGAGAAATCTTGCTAGGGAAGAACCCTTGCCGGTGTAAAAACCTTGCCGGGGTGACACCTTGTCGGTGTGGAAAGCTTACCCGGGTGGAAGGCCTGCCGAGGTGGAGGTTCTGATAGTCAAGCCGATGAGAAGTTGAAGATGGGCCGAGAAGCTAATTCAGATGATCTTGGATGGACAAATGTCCTACACAGAAGTTGTGCGTCTCATCGAAACGATCGATTTTGATATAAAGATCGTCTCAATCCGAGGTCGTATGCCAAAGTTAGAGCCCGCACAGCGAGACCCTCCAAAGAGCAAAATGTGACGCCTGGAACCAGACACATATATGGGTGTGTTTGATGAGCTGCGTGAGTAATTATTTGTTTTGCACGAGCGATTTGACCCTCGAGATGACCTCTAATGAATAAACGTTCAACATGAAAGATGTTTGTCTCGTCGAAACGGTCAAGATTGCTTTTGGGCTCGATTCCATCCGAGGTTGTTTGTCACCACAAAAACGACCCTCAAAGTACAGTCAGTTTAAACCGAGCAGTTTTGGAAAGTTCGGATAAAACCAGTCCGAATTTGACTAGGGTTTTGGACGTGAATTGATGTAATTTTCTTGTAAGCAAAGCCTAGACAAATCCTTTGCTTGTACGGGAAGTCCAGCTGCCTCTTATATATGTTGGGGGTGACGGCCGATTGAAACAACACACAATCGAACAAATCAATATACTACTTTTTCTAGTCTACGTTTTATCCCTCCACCGTTTTTCTCTCTCGTTCTTCGCTGTTTTTCGTGTTTGAGAGTTGCGAATCTCGAGGCTCTAGGGCGACCGAATCAACCTAGGGCAGCCCATAGCCTCCGCACTCCCTGACGGGGTCCCTCCCGGGGGTGTGGGGTTTTCGGGTCCGCAAAAGCACCCGTCGACTGTCTTGCGTATCGCGCTGTCGGTCGAGCCTCCTTTGACGTGAGCTGCGGTGCATCACCCCCGGCGTCGAGGGTACACGTGATGTGTTCGTGTGTCAACACACTTTTTGAGAAGCTTGCCGGTGTGAAATCTTGCCGAGGGAGAAACCTTGCCGAGGAGGAACTCTTGCCGGGGTAGAAACCTTGCCGAGGTAAAACCTTGCTGATGTGAAATCTTGCTGGGGGAGAAATCTTGCTAGGGAGGATCCCTTGCCGGTGTAAAAAACTTGCCGAGGTAAAACCTTGCTGATGTGAAATCTTGCCGGGGGAGAAATCTTGCTAGGGAAGAAGCCTTGCCGGTGTAAAAACCTTGCCGGGGTGAAACCTTGTCGGTGTGGAAAGCTTACCCGGGTGGAAGGCCTGCCGGGGTGGAGGTTGTGATAGTCAAGCCGACAAGAAGTTGAAGATGGGCTCAGAAGCTAATTCATATGATCTTGGATGGAGAAATGTCCTACACGGAAGTTGTGCCTCTCATCGAAACGATCGATTTTGATATAAAGATCGTTTCAATCCGAGGTCGTATGCAAAAGTTAGAGCCCGCACAGCGAGACCCTCCAGAGAGCAAAATGTGACGCCTGGAACCAGACACATATATGGGTGTGTCTGATGAGCTGCGTGAGTAATTATCTGTTTTGCACGAGCGATTTAACCCTCGAGATAACCTCTAATGAAAACACGTTCAACATGAAAGATGTTCGTCTCGTCGAAACGGTCAAGATTGCTTTTGGGCTCGATTCCATCCGAGGTTGTTTGTCACCACAAAAAGGATCCTCAAAGTACAGCCAGTTTAAACCGAGCAGTTTTGGAAAGTTTGGATAAAACCAGTCCGAATTAGACTAGGGTTTTGGACGTGAATTGATGTAATTTTCTTGTAAGGAAAGCCTAGATAAATCCTTTGCTTGTACGGGAAGTCCAGCCGCCTCTTATATATGTTGGGGGTGACGGCCGTTTGAAACAACACACAATCGAACAAATCAATATACTACTTTTTCTAGTCTACGTTTTATCCCTCCACCATTTTTCTCTCTCGTTCTTTGCTGTTCTTCGTGTTTGAGAGCTGCGAATCTCGAGGCTCTAGGGGCGAGCGAATCGACCTAGGGCAGCCCATAGCCGCCGCACTCCCTGACGGGGTCCCTCCCGGGGGTGTGGGGGTTTTTCGGTTCCGCAAAAGCGCCCGTCGACTGTCTTGCGTATCGTGCTATCGGTCGGGCCTCCTTCGACGTGAGCTGCGGTGCATCACCCCCGGCGTCGAGGGTACACGTGACGTGTTCGTGTGTCAACACACTTTTTGGCGACTCCAGTGCGTACTGAAGGTCAATCATCATCATCCACCATGTCCGATCTTCCCAAGCCATCTGAGGTAGACGGAGATAACATCATTAAGCCCAGTCTTGATGAAATGTCGGACGATCATCGCCAAATCTATGGGGAGTACAAGAAGGTGCGCGAAGAGAAGGAGTTGCAGAAGTTCCTTGCAAAATTCAAGAAGGATCGCCAAGGCAACATCACTCTGATTGAAGAAATCAAGTTCCCTCCTCTTCAAGCCGAGCAGGTTAAACCCTCTGAGAGTACTACCTTTTCTCCTGAGCAGTGGGCTGAGACTGAGAGTCGTATTGCTGATGGTAACAATCTAGTCTATCAAACTTTCATAGAAAATACTAATGCTCAGATAAATATGTCTCAATCGTCTAGTGGTAATGGTGGTATAGCTGCTAGTGTACAAAACCCTAATCTGACTTTACCTATTTCATCGGCGCCTCCCATACCGATGACTCATTATCCTACACAAATAAATCAGATTGTGGCTGCACCGATTAGTCCTATCATGAGCATGCCAGGTTCGGTGGCAACGCCGAATCAAACCCTACCTACAGCTACAACCACTCGACCACTACCAAATTATGGGTCGACATACATGCCACAATTCCTACCTACCGCTAGTAACCCTACTCCTCCTATGCCACTGCCACAAGCTTCATCGTCCACTATGGATGATGGTCTAGCTAATCTTAGAGAGGAGATGGCTAAGATGCTTCGAGAGAATTTTGGAGTTGAGTTACCTCAGAATCGGATTTACCAAAAGCCGTACCCCGAGTACTTTGATGCCATCCAGTGCCCTCCAGGATATAAAATTCCAGATTTTGTTAAGTATAATGGAGAAGGCACAAAAACCACATGGGAGCATGTTAGTCAATATTTAGCACAATTGGGTGAGGCAAGCTCATTGAATGAATTGAAAGTGCGTGTGTTCCCTTTATCATTAACAGGTACCGCATTTTCATGGTTTTCTTCTTTACCACATGGTTCCATTCGGGTTTGGTCGCAGCTAGAGCAGAAATTTCATGATCACTTATATAGCGGCGATAATGAACTCAAGTTGTCACATCTGACATCGGTTAAACAAAAGCATGATAAATCGGTCTCCGATTATGTCAAGAGATTCAGAGAACAAAAACCCGTTGTTATAGTTTGGTGATAACCGAGAGAGACTTGGCAGACCTAGTGCTGAGTGGTTTAAGGACTCCCATTAGAGAAAAACTAGAAGGCTATGAGTTCTTAAATATTAACCAAGTCTTACAAAGGGCTTTGGCTCGGGAAAGCCGAAGCAAAGATCTCAAAGAAGTGCATAGGTACAAAACTGATCGTCCAAAGATGAATATGGTTGAATATGATAATGATCACTCGGACGATGAGGGTGACATGTATGCTACTGAATTTGTTTGGCCATCTAAGGCCAAACCATTTACTTGTAATGATCTGAAACCGATTCATAAGAATCGTGATGAAGAGATGAAGTTTACTTCTAACATTGCCAAGTGTGATAAAATATTTGATGCTTTGCTGCAAGCTAAAATTATTAGAATATCTCACACTTTACCGCCGTTTGAAGAGCTGAAACAGCGTGCTTATTGCAAGTATCATAATTCTTTTTCTCATGCTACTAACGATTGCAATGTTTTTCGACGACAGATACAATCGGCCATTAATGACGGTCGATTGAACTTTTCTGAGATGCAAGTTGATAAACAACCCTTTCTAATGAATACCATGGATTTGGAGGGGAAGAAGTTACTCATTCGGCCAGAGGTAGCCGAATCTGCTAATAAAGCTAATGTCATTGTTGGTGAGCCCAGGAAGGACAAGGAGGACAGCAAGATCTTGGGGAGGCATATTTTGATTGACAAGCAACCCGATGGCAAGGAAGTAATCAAGATCACCATCAAGAATCCTACACTCGGGGGGCAACCACAAGTGCAAGAAAATGCCCGTATTAAATTTGTTAAGCCCTAGAGTCCAGAAGTTGGCAAGTGGAAGAGGAACGAGGCTAAAGTACAGCGTAAGCAGATCAAGCCAACTTTTGATATGTTGCTGTCCAAGTATGCCAATCAGTCGACCGGTTCTAGCTCTAACCGGCCAACAGACCTGAAGAGACCAAGCTCACCTCCAGCTGATATGTTTAGTCGATATGTGAAGCCGGCTGGACCAAGGGCACCGTTTCAAGAGGAACAAAGGCAACCTGTTTGGGATCGACTCGACTACTTATACAATGGCCGACTGGACATCGGTGGTCATTAGTCGGCTGGTCAAAATATGTGGCTGAACAGAAACTATCCAAGTGTAAGAATGCACCCAGGTGGAAGCTATCCAAGTGAAAAAATGTGGCTAGGTAGATTCCATCCGAGTGACATCCATCCGAGTGAGTTCCATCCGAGTAAAAAGGTGCGCCCGAGTGAAAATTTCATGCATCGGGAAAATCGAAAAGAATTGCTTGTTAAATCACCAAGTGTTGCAGCGGTCGAGTCAAGAAAAGGCAAGGAGAAAATGGGAGTCGACTCACTTATCTTAGGCACAAAAACATTCCTCGTACAACAGCCGACTGTGCATAACCACTCGACTGAGCCGATAGTTTCTATCGCGCCAAAGCACTCGGCTAATGATCATGAAGCAAGCACCAGCCAAGTAAAGGCGAAAGATCCTAACTACACTCAGCCAAAGTGGTGTCCTCCAGGGCTAACAATGACACAGAAGAGGAAACTACAGAGGTTAAGGAGCCAAGAGATGGCAGAACAGGAGGCCGAGAAGCAAAGGGATAAGTTGTTCAATAACACTCATGGTTCCAGCAAAACAAGTGTGGAGGCCTAAACAAATACAAGATACATCAGCTTCTACATCTATCACAGCAATACATACACCACCAAAGGAGGACGATGCAACAACTATCACATCGTCTGCGACACTTCTTACTTCTCCTTCACTCGGACAGATTTCAGAATCGGTGGATGCACTTGAGGCAGAGGATGATATGTTAGATTATGAGTCGATGCCGGTTCATGAAGGTATGGATATCAATATGGTTTATTACTTGCCTGCTGAGTTTCGTGCTGTAGATGAGGAAGGGGAGGTTGCTCAGCTGGATTTTGGCCCTAAAATGCAATATTTGAGAAGCCAAAAGACCCAGTAACGCATCTGAAACCATTGTATCTCCGAGGCCATATCAATGGATCACCTCTCACTCGGATGCTTGTTGATGGTGGTGTTGTGGTAAATCTGATGCCCTATTCGGTCTTCAAGAAATTGGGTTTGCCCGATGAAGAGTTGATAAAGACGAATATGGTGCTCAATGGATTTGAAGGCAAAGAGAAAACTGAAGCCAAAGGCGTGATGTATGTGGAACTTACAGTCGGAAGTAAAACTTTGGTACTGCATTCTTTGTCGCAGAGGTGCAAGGTAACTACAACATCATACTAGGCCGTGATTGGGTTCATGCAAACCAGTGCGTGCCATCCACTATGCACCAGTTTTTGATCCAGTGGGTTGATGATGAAGTGGAAGTCATTCATGCGGATAACTCGGCCTGTGTTGCTTTGGCCGATGCATCGGTGGATTGGCAACATCCCAATGCTACTTGCTTGACGGGACGTGACTTGTCAGAGTTTGATTTTCTCAGCGTGACCAAGAATGGTTTCGTGCCCGTTTCTTTAAAGCCGACTGAATGTAGTCGGCTCCAAGGTATGATATGTTTGAATGGATTCTAGTTCCGAGTGGTTACAAAAACGTCTTGTAAAATATCGGTCGAGTGAGAATGATATGTATGAATCTATAGAGGAATTGGATGACATGGATAAGCTTGGACAAGGTTTTACATCGGCCAATCCATTAGAAGAGATAGATATTGGAGATGGTTCAGTCACTTGACCGACGTTTGTAAACAAAAATTTGAAAGCCGATTGTAAAGCTAAGTTAATCGAGCTATTGAAAGAATATGTTTGTTGCTTTGCATGGGAATATCATGAGATGCCAGGTTTAAGCCGAGAGCTAGTGGAGCATCGGTTACCTATAAAGGTTGGTTTTAGACCATATAAACAATCGGCCAGAAAGTTTAATCCAAAAACATATGACCGGATCAAGGAAGAGATCGGTCGACTGCTTAAAGCTAATTTCATTCGACCTTGCAGGTATGCCGAGTGGATTTCTAACATCGACCCAGTGGAGAAAAAGGGATCCGGCAAGTTAAGGCTATGCATTGATTTGAGGGATTTGAATAGGGCTACACCCAAAGATGAATATCCCATGCCAATAGTCGATATGCTTATTAATGATGCTTCTGGGCATAAAGTCATTAGCTTCCTTGATGGTAACGCGGGGTATAACCAAATATTCATGGCCGAAGAAGACATGTCCAAAACGGCTTTCCGATGCCCTGGTTTCCTTGGTTTATTCGAATGGACGGTGATGACATTCGGATTAAAAAATGCTGGCGCCACATATCAAAGGGCTATGAATTTGTTTTTTCATGATTTACTTGGTGTCATACTTGAAGTTTATATTGATGATATTGTTGTCAAATCGGATGCTTTTGAATCTCATTTGGCCGATTTGCGTTTAGCTTTTGAGAGAATGAAAAAGTATGGACTGAAGATGAATCCTTTGAAGTGTGCATTCGGCGTGTCAGCTGGTAAGTTTTTGGGTTTCATTATTCATGAAGATGGCATAGAAATTGATCCCAAAAAGGTAGAAGCTATACAGAAAGTGGAAGCGCCAACATGCAAGAGAGATATGCAAAAGTTCATTGGCAAGGTCAATTATTTGAGAAGGTTCATAGCTAATTTGTCAGGGAAAGTTGATGCATTTACTCCTATCCTTCGGTTAAAGAATGATGTTGATTTCACTTGGGGGGCAAAACATCAAGAAGCCTTTGATATGATCAAGAATTATTTGTGCACTCCTCCGGTGATGAAAGCACCCAAGCATAACGAGCCCTTTAAGCTTTACATTGCAGCAGAAGAAGGTATTATTGGTGCTGTTTTGACTCAAGAAACCGAAGGAAAAGAGCATGCTATTACATATTTGAGCAGGCGCTTATTGGACGCCCAGACAAGGTATACATTTATTGAAAAACTATGTCTATGCTTATATTATGCTTGCACAAAATTGAGACATTATTTGGTGCCGAGTGCTTGCGTAGTAACTTGTCAAACCGATGTCATTAAATACATGTTGCATAGGCCAATTCTTAGTGGTAGAATTGGCAAGTGGGCTTATGCTTTGATTGAGTATGATTTGGCTTATGAATCTCTAAAATCCATGGAAGGCCAAATCGTTGCTAATTTCATTGTTGAGCATCGGATTAATGACGAGCATGACATTGATATAAACCTTGTCTCTTTAGTACCTTGGAGATTATATTTTGATGGTTCAGTTTGTAGCAATGGCCAAGGTGTTGGTATTGTTTATATATCTCCTCATGGTGTTGTCTTTGAGGCTTCATGCCGCTTAGAATACTTTTGCACAAATATTCAGGCCGAATATGAAGCTTTGTTATTCGGCCTAGAGATGTTAATTGCTTTAGGTGTTACACATATTGAGGCTTTTGGTGATTCATTACTAGTGGTGCAGCAAATATCCAAAGTCTTTCAGTGTTTGGACGAATCACTTAATGTTTATCTTGATAAATGTCTAGATATAATCTCTACTTTGGACAGTTTTAGCATTGCTCATATATCTAGGCATGACAATTGGAAAGCAAACGAGTTGGCACAACAAGCATCTGGATATCATGTTGATCATGGCATGTTTCATATCTCTCAAAAATCGATGTCTTGTCTTGCCAATATGGGAGAGGCCGAACTTGAACCCACTGGTTCGGCCATTAACAAAAGGTCTAGTGCAGGTGACAATCCCGACTGGAGGAAGCCCATTATTGATTACTTGAGCAATCCGAGTAAAAGGGTGGACAGGGATGTTCGGCGTATGGCTTTCAAGTATACAATGGGAGATGATGGTCTTTATCGCCGAACAGTCGATGACGTTCTTCTAAAATGCTTGGATGAAGACCAAGCAAGAGTTGACATGGGAGAGGTACATGAAGGCATTTGTGGCACTCATCAGTCGGCTCCCAAGATGGAGTGGTTATTGCGATGTGCAGGGTTTTATTGGCCGACTATGATTAATGATTGCTTCAGATATTATAAAGGGTGTGAAGCTTGTCAAAAATTTGGTGATATTCAATTGGCTCCTGCTGCTATGTTACATCCTATTATCAAGCCATGGCCTTTCAGAGGATGGGGTTTAGATTTTATCGGGCAAATTCATCCGTCTTCATCAAAGGGGCATCGGTTTGTATTGGTGGTAACCGATTATTTCACTAAATGGTCTGAAGCAGTACCTCTCAAGAACATGACACATACGGAGGTAATTCAATTCATAACTGAGCACATTATTCATAGATTCGGTATTCCTCAGACGTTAACTACAGATCAAGGTTCATCTTTCATGTCACACCAAGTCAGAGAGTTTGCCGAATCTTATAACATAAAGTTGCTCAATTCCTCTCCATATTATGCCCAAGCCAATGGACAAGCTGAGTCTAGCAATAAATTTTTAATCAAACTCATCAAGAAGAAGATTGAGGATAATCCATGGAGATGGCATGAGTTGTTGTCTGAGGCTTTGTGGGCACATAGGATCTCAAGGCATTGGTGCTACGAGGGTGACTCCATATGAGCTAGTATATGGTCAAGAGGCTGTTTTATCGGTGGAAGTAAATTTGAATGCTTTGAGAATAGCCAAAAAATGGTTTATTGGCAGTAGACTTTTATAACTTGATGATGGACAATATTGATGAGGTTACCGATAAACGTTTGGCTCCTTTGAAGGCCATAGAGAAGGACAAGTTGAGGGTAGCAAGGGCTTACAATAAGAAAGTTAAGTTGAAGAATTTTCAAGTTGGCGATCTCGTCTAGAAAGTAATTCTCCCTATTGGTTCAAGAGACAGAAAATTCGGGAAATGGTCTCCAAGTTGGGAAGGTCCTTTTAGAATTGCAAGAATAGTTCCCGGAAACTCTTATTTGGTGGAATCCGTACAAGAGGCACTGTTACCTCGAGCTCTCAATGGCAAGTACTTGAAAAAATACCACCCAAGTGTGTGGCAAGAAGCCTAAGTGGGCAATGGCCGATATATGATTATCGCCCTTAGCACAAAATGGCCGATACATAATTATCGCCCTAAGAAAAATAAATGGTTGATGGGGTGTTGACATCGTCCTTAGAACAAACACAATACAAGTTCTTTTTCGGCACACAAGCTTTGTCGAAAAACAGGGGGGCATGTGTTGACACCAGATTTTGGCATGGTCACGAATCCGGGTTCGTATGCAAAAGTTAGAGGCAACACTTCGCGGGCCGGCCCTGAGTGAGAAAGTATTCAGCCTTTGCCAGCTGAATGAAAACCTTGCCGGTGTGAAGGCTTGCCGGCGTGGAAAGCTTGCCAGCGTGGAAAGCTTACCGGCGGAGAAGCTTGCCAGTGTGAAATCTTGCCGAGGGAGAAACCTTGCTGAGGAGGAACTCTTGCCGGGGTAGAAACCTTGCCGAGGTAAAACCTTGCGGATGTGAAATCTTGCCGGGGGAGAAATCTTCCTAGGGAGGAACCCTTGCCGGTGTAAAAACCTTGCCGAGGTAAAACCTTGCTGATGTGAAATCTTGCCGGGGAGAAATCTTGCTAGGGAAGAACCCTTGCCGGTGTAAAAACCTTGTCGGGGTGAAACCTTGTCGGTGTGGAAAGCTTACCCGGGTGGAAGGCCTGTCGGGGTGGAGGTTGTGATAGTCAAGCCGATGAGAAGTTGAAGATGAGCTCAGAAGCTAATTCAGATGATCTTGGATGGAGAAATGTCCTACACGGAAGTTGTGCCTCTCATCGAAACGATCGATTTTGATATAATGATCGTCTCAATCCGAGGTCGTATGCAAAAGTTAGAGCCCGCACAGCGAGACCCTCCAGAGAGCAAAATGTGACGCCTGGAACCAGACACATATATGGTTGTGTCTGATGAGCTGCGTGAGTAATTATCTGTTTTGCGCGAGCGATTTGACCCTCGAGATGACCTCTAATGAAAAAACGTTCAACATGAAAGATGTTCGTCTCGTCGAAACGGTCAAGATTGCTTTTGGGATCGATTCCATCCGAGGTTTTTTGTCACCACAAAAAGGACCCTCAAAGTACAGCCAATTTAAACCGAGCAGTTTTGCAAAGTTCGGATAAACCCAGTCCGAATTTGACTAGGGTTTTGGACGTGAATTGATGCAATTTTCTTGTAAGGAAAGTCTAGATAAATTCTTTGCTTGTACGGGAAGTCCAGCCGCCTCTTATATATGTTGGGGGTGACGGCCGATTGAAACAACACACAATCGAACAAATCAATATACTATTTTTTCTAGTCTACGTTTTATCCCTCCACCGTTTTTCTCTCTCGTTCTTCGCTGTTCTTCGTGTTTGAGAGCTGTGAATCTCGAGGCTCTAGGGGCGAGCAAATCGACCTAGGGCAGCCCATAGCCGCCGCACTCCCTGACGGGGTCCCTCCCGGGGGTGTGGGGTTTTCGGATCCGCAAAAGCGCCCGTCGACTGTCTTGCGTATCGCGCTGTCGGTCGGGCCTCCTTCTACGTGAGCTGCGGTGCATCACCCTCGGTGTCGAGGGTACACGTGACATGTTCGTGTGTCAACAATCTGAATAAGAAACGACAACGAATTCAAGAAATTATCTCTATGTACGACCAAAACACTATCCAACTATTCTTCGTGTGAGAATAGGGCAAAGGTAAACTCCTAATTTTGAAACTGGGTTAACAAAGGGCTACAACAACAATTATATAGCCAAACAAAGTTTGATATTCATATAGGCTACAAGTTAAGCATGATTAAGAAAATGTGATGAGCAACAAGTTTCTCATACCAATTACATAGCTTTAGTTTATATATCTATATATATAAGCAATATTCACATCTTATAATTAATAAAGACGCATTATATGCAAAAGGATGCTAGAAATTATCAGCACAAGGTTTCACTTCGATCATTACAAGTGTTCATCTATTCTATCTTAGATCTAAATAATAAAGAGAAAGCGCATTCCACATATCTTGTGAGTAATTTTTACCAAAATCTCAACAATTTGAACAGTTCAGACTCACCGCCTTCGTTCCGATTCGCGGGTAGAGAAACTGAGATGACAATTGTTTTATTTAAACAACATTATTACTAGCAGATATCATTGCCACAACACCAAGTTTTGGTAATATTCAACGGCCAGAGTATCAGTCACAGCAATTTCCTGCCTTACTAGACGGGGAGTCATTAATTATAATCAATAGATTTTGATCTTATATATAGATCAAGCCCACTCTCGCCTCTGCATGCTCACATAGCTATATATGGAGTGCAAATATTCAGATACGATGGTCAACGGCGCATGGTAGTGTCGAAATCGATTAGTTACTGCGCGTAATCGCAGAATCCATAGCTGCACTTCTTGTTGCACTTGTTAGAGCAGGTTCCGCAGTTCTTCTTGTCGGAGAGGAGATCCACACAGCGTCCACCGCAGCACGTCCGGCCATGCTTGCACGCTTTGTTGCAGCCGCCGCAATGTTGGTCGCTGGCGACAGTGTCCACGCACTGGCCGCTGCAGCACGCCGTCCCCGTCGCAAGGCATGCTTCGGCCGACTTCTTGGAGCAGTCGTACGCTGGCAGGGGCGGGTGGATGGTGCCGCCAGCAAGCAGGAAACGGCTCCTCCTTGCCGGGGGCAGTGGGCTTGCGCTGGTGCCGGCCATGGCTGGAACAAGGGCACCGGCAGTGGCCAGCACCATGATGAGGAGAAGCAGGGTGGCACTCGCCATTGTGGAGACAAGGAGAAGTAATCCACGTGTTTGGCTTATTGGCTCGTGGCTCTTAATTAAGGGAGCTCAACTGCTCAAGGATGTGTTTGTGTGTGGAGGAATGCCTCTCAATGCTGAAGCATGGCGCTATATATAGAAGAGAGCATGGGAAGGAAGTCAGCGGGGTTAGCTCTGCTATCTTGAGGTTGACTTTTGATGGAAGTTCGACTTCCAAGACACTCCAAGAGCTGCTTTTGCCCGGAGCAAAAATGTTTGAAAATAAACGAAAGACTTCAGGTGCAACGTTTGTATCGAGTGTGGAGGTTTCAGAAAGATTAAACTAAAGGTTGATCAATCAATACTCCAGGTACTTATTAAGCAACCAGTTCACAACAATAGCTAAGAACAGAGAATGGCTGCAAAATTGTCGTAGTACTAAGTGTAAGTAAAGTAAGCTGAGCTCCACGAAGCACTAATTCTGCATAACTAACACACGGGATGCAACGAACTAAATGCCGCCCGTCCACGCATGCCGGACGTGCTGGGCAATCATAAGCTGAAGACATAAAGAAAGTTAAGCATGTGATCAAGAACGATGAAAGTTAACCCTCAAACGAATGCACAGGGCGGTGGCTTCACATGTTACGCCCCCACATTGTGCACAACGGCAAGACCATCAAGTCATCTGTGGATCCAACCATTCTTCATAGTTAGCTGGGATAAGGAAACCACATAAGAGCATTTACAGTGGGACTTGGTAAATCCAGCCCTTCAAACTGGCCGGGCACGTCTCAAATTACCCATTTAGCATCCATCTCTCTCATATTTCATCCCCTACATCTATACAAAATATGCAAAAGAAATCCTACGTGGTACATCTACATACTACCCTAGCTACTCTTCGTGGTCGGGGATGTCCACGACGAAGGACCCGGGCACCGGTTCATCCTCCTTCTGCTCGACCTCATCCATATAGGCGAACATCACCTCCTCGTACGCGGCTTCTTGCGCCTCCATCTCGTGCCGGCGACGGTGTCTTGCCTCCGCAGCCGACTCCAACCGGAGGGAACCGAGGATGGCCTGCTGCTCGGCCGGAATATCCCCGTCGTCAAGCATCCCCCACATCGTCCTCCACTGGCTCATCCCCCTCCTCCTCCTCCTCCTCCTCCTCCACCTCTTCATCCTCCTCCACCTCCTCCTCCAACTCCACTTCATCCGGAGGTAGCCCCGCGGTGATCCGGGCATCACGCCTAGCCCGGATCTCGTCAAGGAGTTCGAGCAGGCGCTCCGGCGTCAGAAATGGCTCGCTCCTCACCCGGCGGCGTGGGGGCATGACTACTAGGCGGACAGGTGGAGTGGAGAGTGATGGTGGCAGCAGACAGGAGAAGGAAAATATGGATGGATGATAGGGTTTTCGGTGCCACCGGTCGACTTAAATAGCCGGACAATGCATTACGCGGCCCATCGGAACTGCGCCATGCGGCGCCACCTGTCTGACGAAGGAGACGAGTTTCAGACCGCTGGGTTTGAGGGCATTTTCGGCTGGAACCCCTTCGTCAGTCTGACGTCGTAGGCGTGACCGGGCGCCCTTATATCTGCCCAATATTTGAGCTGGATATGGGGTGCCGGTCAGCCTGGGCGTTTGAGGGGGACGTCTGGGTCGAAAAAACATGAGCATGCAGTGATCGGGCGACCCACCTAGACATATGAGGCCGGTTTGAGAGGTCCTGTTATAGATGCTCTAACTGCCGAGGACGGGATAAGGAAAATCATTGGTGCATGGTTCGGCAAAAATGTTAGACTTACCTAGCCTGGAAAGTTACGTTCTTCCCTTAACTCTGAACCCCCCATATGCACGTGGTGGGCCTGGCCCTATTACCCTTCCAACCATATTAGGCCAGGTCACGTAAAAATCTTTACTGGGTGGGTGCGGATAGGCGTATGTGGGCTTGTTGCATCCGCGGCGAAAAAATCCTCAGTCCTCATCAATCATCATGTCGAAGTCATTAGACCCTTTTGCTGTGTGTGTGCCGACAATGCCGCTTCTTGCAACTCATTTCAGCTTGCCTCTATCAGTGTGAAGTTTGAAAAAAAATCATGCAATTTTCATTTTTTTAAATAATGTTTATTTAATTTGCAAAGTGTTCAAACACTAAAAAAATATTATTTTAAATAAATTCTCATGTAATCCTTTTGTACTCCCTCCGTCCGAAAATACTTGTCGTCAAAATGGACAAAAGGGGATGTATCTAAAACTAAAATACATCTAGATACATCCATTTTTATTCATTTTGATGACAAGTATTTCCGGACGGAGGGAGTACTTATTAATGTTAGTAAAAAATCGTGTTCAACCCACTTTAAAAACATACAATTTAAAAGTTCACATATTTTAAATTAATATATAATTTAAAAAGTAATAATTTTTAAAATTTTCAAGCATTATTATTATTTTTTAATACTTTTAGTATTTTCATGAACTAGTGATGTAATTTGTTCAATAAAATAGAAAAATAAAAATAAGGAGCAGGATAAAAGAAACAATAAAAAAGGAAAAGTAAAACAAAAGATACGGAGACAAAACCTAGAAAAAAAAAAGCAACAACCAGAAACAGAACACGAAAACCGGAAACAATAGATTGAAAGGTCGATAAAATAAACTACGCTAATAGGATGTGGCCGGTGCAGGGAGCACTGCTTGTTTTTTAGAGTACTGCTGAAGCTCGCTATGCAGATGACCCGTTGGGCCGAGCGGTCTTAGAAAGTCATAGTAGGCCCTCCATCTGGGCCATTAGCCCTCTATGGACCCACGGACTAACATTTCTCTTACTAGGCTTAACCTTTTTTTTTAACATCAATGTAACCACTATATTATCTTTTAGAAGAGTATGAAAAATCTTTACGGGTGATCTTTCATCCATCCTGCATACACCTTACTTCTAACCTTACTTCTAGTTAGTTTGGCCAAATCATGGACAACACAATTAGTCTGTCTAGAAGCATGCTTAAAAATAATATGCGGTCAATCACACACAAGGTGATATTATATCATCAAAAATTGCCGCCGATGGACCGAAAGAGCGACCTTCATTCTTTATTGTCTCTATCACCTTGATATTGTCAGAGTTGATCTCTATGGGTTTACACCTGAATGTAATTGCCAAATTCAGACCAAACCATAAGGCCAGTGCCTCGGCCATGAGCGCATCTTTGCACAAATCAATTTCCCCGTTTCCTGCCACGATGAATCTGCCATTTGAGTCTCTGATGACAGCGCCATACGAGCCCTTAAGTAAGTCTGGGTCAAAAGCCCCATCCAAGTTTAGCTTCACATAGTTGCTCCTCGGTCTTTCCCGGCCATGTCGCTTGATCATCGCCTTTGCATCACTCTTCACAGTATAGTTAGGAACCAAAGCTCTGATTACCATTGACATGAACTTAGATTCTTGAACCTTTTCATTATGCACTAACTTTCTCCTCTTACATCATAAATACTAGGAACCAATAGCAATTGCTTTCATTGAATTTCTTCGACCACATCAGTTGGTTGTAGCCATAAATATTGTAGCACAACTTCTCCCGGATGATCCACGTCGCATGCTTTATCAATAACAAAGTCCAAACCTAGTAACCGTTAAATCTCTTTAGCTTTTGCACAAGTGAATAACAGGTGCTTGGTATCCTCCGCTCCTATGCCGCATGTAGGACATTGCCCACTAACTTTTATATGTACTAAACCATGATGACGTGTGTTGTCGCGCCTGTCAATTTTTACAGTAACACGGTAGGATCTTTCAGTAAATATATGGAGATACAAAATATGGAAGTTAAATTTGCATGAACTAGTTACATCACATAATCCAATAGATGAGTTTAATATAAGATTGTTGAGAAGTAGTGCAACGATATGTTGACTGATTTATTTCCTGGGTCCAATGCACCTAGGCTTTCTATTACGCCCATTCATAGTTACAGAAAAAATGGAGATATAAAATATACAATACAAAAGAAAAACAGTGTATCTATCTCAACTGATTTATTCTTTTCATTTATGACTTCAGCAAGCAATGTGGTTCTGATTATACGATCACAATCAAACACTATAAATCCAACATAGCCATTGCCCACAACCCTTTGACAACAAGAACATAAGATATCCTTTATACTCAAGAATACATTTCGAAAATGGGAATTGCCTGGAGATGATTCACATTGAGATAAAGATTTCCTTCTCAAATATTTAGCTCTAACCATCTCTTGTCAACCCCCCTCCCCATTCTCTAATCTTCACAACCACTTACATAAGAGGCTGATGTTTTTAACCTCCAAATTAGTAATCCCCAACACCCCTTATCTCTAGGTTGACAAACGTTCATCCACTTGACTAAATGATACTTTCTCACTCCATCCCTCTCTTGCGAAACCAAACGAGCATGGACAAAGTCCATTATGTTTCATACACCTTTATGTAGTTTTAAAAAAGAAAGTAAATGGCAAGGACCATTACCCATACAAATTTCAGCAAGAGTAATCCTATCCCCCATTGAAAGCGAACCCGTTGCCAGGTAGCCGCCTTCTTCTCAATTTTCTCGTCTGTTGGTTTCCAATCAGCATTACCCAACTTTTAAAAATTTAAAGGGAGACCTAAATAACTAAAGGGGAAGTCCCGCACCGCACAAGTGAAATTTTGGGCATATTCTTCTTATTTCAACAAAGCATCGCCAAAGCAATGGATTTCACTTTTCAATAAATGGATTTTGAAACCCGTCAAGTGCTCAAACACACATAGAATGATTTTAAGGTTTCTAGCACCTTTTACGTCATCTTCAAAGGAGAAAATGGCATCATCGGCGTATTGTAAAACGGTACTCATACAGTCTAGGTAAAACTCCCTTAATAAACCGTTGTTCTTGCGCCCTTTGAACCAGGGTAGCAAGAACATCGGCAGCAAGATTAAACAACAAGGGGCGGGGGG
>LR738714.1:643442391-643541854 GCA_902687465.1 Secale cereale | reverse complement strand
CACCCTGCCTCAGTCCTTTCCTAGTAACAAAATACAGGGCAGTCAAGTCATTTAGAGTTATAGCTACTTCCCCATTATGAATAACCGCTTTCGTCCAACGAATAAATCAATCTGGAAGCCCCTTCATTTTGAGCGTACTAAGCATAAAGTACCAATTAAATTTTTAATTGCCAAACATTTTTTAATATGATGGAAATTTTTAAAAAGATAATGAACATTTTTTAACTTTGATGAACCAATTTTTAATTCGGTGACAAAAATTAAATTTCAAAAATGCTCATCTATTTCAAAAAATGTTCGAATTTCAAAAAATATTCAGCAATTTGGAAAAAATGTTCCTATATTTCAGAAATTGTTCATGAAATTTGAAAAATAAAAAATAAAATACATGACAAAAAAAGGAAAATAAAGATGCAAAGAGAAATGAAAATGAAAAGAAACACAAAAAAACAAAAAAGAGATTTAAAAAATCATAACCTTCCCAAAACCGAAAACGACTAGTTGCGAGTGGTAAGATGTCCTTTTGAACACAGTACATACACAGACGCGCATACATATACATACACTCAACCCTATAAACACACACACGCACACTCCCCTATGAGCTACTTCGAGAGACGGAGTTGATACATCATCTTCACATTGACGAAGTCGCCATAAACACGTTCGTACTCGACGAGAACGTTTTCTTTCACTGAACGCATATTGCCGAAAGGTCTGAAATAAATCCAAAAAATACGACCACCAATGAAAGTCTATCTGAAATAAATCTAGAAAAATACGACCATCAATGCAAGTCTAGAACTTAACTTTGATGGGTTGGTTCCACCACAAGAAATCTAATGATTTGAATTATGCTCAGTTCACGTATATGGTGGTACTTGCCTTGTGTGCAAGATAAGCAAAGTTATCAATTAAGGTTTGCAAGTTTGTTTTTCTCTTTTGAGATTTATTATGGTTTACTTCCCGCAAAAAAAAAGAGATTTATTATGGTTTACAAGTAGCCGTCGCAACAATTATATTCCTCCCGGCGCGTGCTTTCCCTTCCATTAAATTAACTCCTATTCGTAGTACGGCCTGACGCATTATAGAATTCCAAATCATCGCGCGGCCCAAAATCGATCGATGTTGGAGATAAGACTGTCTAATCCGTTCCCATCGAGCTCAAGCTTAGCAGCCGCTGCTGCCTTCCCAATACACTTGCAGATAATTGCAGCGATAAGAAAAGGCAGACAGGTAGGTATTGCGCCCGTACTACATGGCGTGTTTGCCGCACAAAGGTTTCGCTGATGATCTGCCAACAGCCAAATCTGCGTCAAGTGTGCAAACTGGCAAAGCAAAAAATGGTGCCGAACTGTCCTCGAGTGCGAGTGCTGCCATTCGTACGTGGTCTGAATCAGCATCGGTGGACATATTTTCCACCACGGCCGCAAAGTAAAAGTCACCTAATTAACGATCTGTTGGTTAAAACATCGCATACTAGTGCCTACCTAGCTACCCGGAGGCCATGGATGGGGTCAAACCCATCTGATCACGGCAAAGATCGACCGATCTTCTTGGCATGAAACCCAAGATCTGCGAGAAAGCAAAGCAACAGCAGCAGCAGCAATGACACCCATATCCACTCCACAACGGAGGGCTGATGAGTCACTAATATCCGCTGACAGTCGGCAGCATCCAAATCAAATTAACAAGTCTTCATGGTACAGCTACCCAACTGCATTCCATCCGGCACACTCAATTATGTCCACCGCGCGCATAGAGGCGTGCGACCAGTCATCTGAGCACGGCGATGCTAACGAGTAAAGGCAATGGCCACCTATAGCACGATCATGTTATTTGCGTATATGATTAGAAGTTGTGTGTGGTCGAACATACGCACGGCTCCCATCAGGGTCAAACGGAGCGTGCATGCAGCCGCCATGCCTGCCTGGCTGCGCTCGACATGGCACGGGACACGACGTGGAGTCCAAGGCAAAGGATATGCATGCTCCCTGTCGTCGGCACAGCACCTCGGCGTGCGCTGTCGCCGCGCTGCACCAGCTAGCGCACACTATGGCCGAGTGGCGGTGCTGGTGCATGCATTTATCAGTGATCAGATGGCCCAGGCGCGTCCTTTCTCGGCCGACACGACCGTGTTCTTGGTGCGGTGCTCCATCGATCTGTTCAGCGAACTATCGGCTGGTTTTTCACTTTCAGGTTTCGAACTGAATCGTAGTACGTGCCATGCATCCCTCTGCAGCAAAAAAAGCTCTACAGTGTCCACAAGAGGATATAGCCGACGCACCAGCTCAATCTCGATCTAGCTTGCCACCTAGTTTCTTGGAGCGGATGAAAGAGGAAGAGACGTTTTTGCCGTGGTCGTTGCCGGTCGACATCCCGCACCCAATAAATAAGTAATGACGGGACACCAGGAAACACTCATTTGTGGTTAGTTGGTCAGGTGTGTGGGAGTGTTCCATTGCTCGGTGTAAGAGCATCTCCAACAGCCGCGTCATACAAGCGCCGCGCCGTAAAAAATGCAGTTTTAGCGCGCGCGCAACGCGGCGGACAGCTCCAGCGGACGCCCAAAAACGGCGCGCGCGCCATTTCCAATTCAGCGCGCTGGCCGAAACGCAATCCCGCGCCCGTTATTTGCTACGCCGGCTCGCGCGCGCGACTCTCCCGCGCTCGCTCGTTCCCTCCTCCACTCTCGCGACCGCGCCGCCGCCCCCATCCGACCGCGCCGCCGCCGCCGCTCGCGCCCCCGACGACCGTTCAGCGCTTCCCCGGCCTATCCCCGCGCCGCCGTCACCGCCCGTGCCCGCCGGCGACCACTCAAGCGCTTCCCCGGTCTGTCTCCGCTGCGGCCGCCGCCCGCGCCCCCAGGCGACCGTTCAGGCGCTTCGCCGGCCTCCCCGCGCCGCCGCGCTTCCGCCCCACCCCCTCCTTGTCCGGCCGGACCTCGCGCGCCTCCGACGTCCGAGGAACAGCGCCCAAGGGCTCGCTGCCGTGCCGCGCCCGCAAGGTGTTCGACAAAACGCCTACAAGGTATGTATTGCTCCAAACTTATGAATTTGGTGCATATTTTGAATTGTAGTTTTGATAGTATAGTATTGAACATTGTAGATGAGTTCGTCGTATGATTCTTCCGAAGAAGAATTTGGTATGGAAGAGGAGGATCTTGCAATGATCATAGCTATGCATATCAATAAAAAACCAAAGCACGGTGGTTCGGTTATGGGTCGGGATAAAATTTGGAGAGATAGGATTGATGCCCATAACAGATTGATGAAGAACTATTTCGTGGAGAATCCCACATACCCGGAGTCGTATTTTCGTCGCCGCTTTAGGATGAGCACAGACTTGTTCAAGCGCATTGCAGAGAAACTAGCGAGCCATGATCGGTTTTTCCAGCAAAGGAGTAATGCCACCGGAGAGCTCGGGCATAGCACCTTTCTGAAGGTGACAGCCGCTTTGCGTATGTTGGCATACGGTATCCCGGCCGATCTAGTTGATGATCACTTGGCTATGGGTGAGAGCCAAGCCATCATGTGTGTCAAGCGCTTTGCAGTCGGAATTGTGCAAGTGTTTGGCGAGGAGTATTTGAGATCTCCCACTGCTGAAGACGCCGCAAGGCTATTGGCGATGAACAAATCTCGCAGCTTTCCTGGCATGCTTGGCTCAATAGATTGCATGCATTGGAGTTGAAAGAATTGTCCAAAGGCATGGCATGGGCAATTCCACGGCCAAAAAAAGGGTTCCACTATAATCCTTGAAGCGGTGGCCGATCAGGAGACTTGGATTTGGCATGCATTCTTTGGAATGCCTGGATCTTTGAATGACATCAATGTTGTCAACCGGTCACCACTGATGAATAAGATTGCGAATGGTGAGTTGCTACCGGTGCAGTTTGTAGCAAATGGCCATACGTACAACTATGGCTATTATCTAGCGGGTGGCATCTATCCAAAGTGGCAAACCTTCGTGAAGCCGTTGAAAAAGCCAGAAGGTAAGAAAAATCTTGATTTCCATAATGCTCAGGCGGCTGCTAGAAAAGATGTGGAGAGAGCATTTGGGATTTTGCAAGCCCAATTTGCTATTGTGAGAGGACCGGCTAGATTTTGGGATCAAAAAATGCTTTGGTACATCATCCACGCTTGTGTGATCATGCACAACATGATCATCGAGAATGAGCGTGGCCAAGATTTAGACTACTCACAGTATGAGCTCTTGGGACATCCCGTGCGAGTGCGACGGAGGGCTGAAATGGTAGCCCGTTTTGTTGCCTCCTATTATGCCATTCGGCGTCCCGCAACGCACAATGATCCTCAGAAGGATCTGATTGAAGAGTGGTGGGCATGGCATGTACGACAAAGAGCATGATTTCATTGCATTATTTGTATTGTATTGTTCATGAACTATTGGTTGTGTTTATTGCATTATTTGTTGTACTGAACGATAAACTATTTGTTTGAGTTGTAATAACTATTTATTGTTGATTTATTTTGTTTGTTTGATCGTTTTTCTCCTATTTTTTGAATTGTATATGTAGTTTGTGCTTGCTGCGCGCGCTGCATTTTTTAGCACTGCTGGAGCGACGCCTATCCCCGCGCTAAACCAGCCGAAGCGCGCGTGGCAAATGCATTTTTTGAGCGCGGCGCGTAGCGCGGCTGTTGGAGATGCTCTAAAGCTTTACACGCGCTGCTCTATACGTGGTTGTGGTCATGGGCGGATTTGGGCCCCAGGCAGCCCAGGCCACTGCCTGGGGCATGGGCCTTTTCCTCAGCCTATATTTTGAAAAAAAAACATTTGGCCTGGGGCGCAGCCCACTTCTAAGCCTAGGCAGCCCAGGGAAACTGGGCCAGCCGCCCAGGCGAACCACCCCGCGCCGCACGGCCTGCCCCCTGCATGGTGGATCCTATATGACGCTCGTGGGCGGCACGGGCGGCAAAACATCATCCTTTCGTTGAAGGCGCTCCCAGTTGGGCTGGCCCACATATGCACCATCGTTTTTATGTTTTGTTTTTTCCTTTTCCTTTCATTTTATATTTTCAAATATTTTTTCTAAAAGTTCAAATACTGTATGGAATACCAAAAAATGTTATCATTTTCCAATTTTGTTCACAATTTTGTGTATTATACAAATGTTCGATGTGTATTGCAAAAATGTGCATAGTATATTTAAGAAAATGTACATAGTATATTAATAAAATGTTCAACATATCATAAGAAAATGTTAATTACATATTAGAAAACTGTTCAGCGTATATCACAAGCATGTTCAATGTTTGTTTAAAAATTGTTCATGGTATATCACAAAAATAAGTAATGAGTATTTACAAATTGTTCAGAATATATTACAAAAATGTTCAATGTATATTAATTATTCAGCTTATATGGAAATTGTTCGCATTTTCAATTTTTGTTCACCTGTTTAAAATTTGTTCACGTTTTACAATTTTTGTTCACGTTTTAAAGGTTTTGTTCAAATACTGAAATCGTTCACATTTTCAAATATTATCGCATTTTTTCCAAGAAATGTTGAGTAATAAAAATTAAAAACAGATTTACCAATGTGGCTGGGTACTTAAAAGATTGCACTTCGTTTTAGTATGCAGCAGTTGCCAGGTCGAGTGGCCAACAGTCGTCGTTTCGTAGCGTAAGGTAGGGTCAGGGAGTTTGAGTCTTCTTTTTATTTGTTTTGCCTGGTCTTAGAGGCAAATTTTCATATTTTGCATCTATTATTAACTAGTTTTACCTACTATATTATGCTCTGATTTGCATTTTAAAATTGATGATCGAAGGTTTAGCTTCTTATGCTATTGAAGATGTAGTCATGGGAGTCTCAGATCAACCAATCATTTGATTTGGTATCAATCTTTTGTATCATCTATCTATGTACATATTGTTTTTTTATTTGTCTTGCTTTATTAGTTGACCCATCATGGAGCAAATGCAACCATTGAATATTATGTTTGGTTTCTTATTAGTTATGCAACATAGATTAACTTTTTTATGTCTTAAAACTGGAATTTTTTCTGCGTAATTTTTAGCCCTTAGTTTCTCGCCTGGGGCGTCGGCCAATCCTGGGTCCGCCACTGGTTGTGGTTAGCCATGGTTCCGTAGCAGAACGGCTTCCCACGGGGCGCCGCGATCCTATCCGAAGTAACCACGGAGCACGCGACACCGCAGCATGCATGTGGTCCAATGCGTTTGCTCATCGCTTTTTTCTTTTATAGGGACGTTTGCTCCTCGCTAGTGCGACGAAAACTGGGCGAAATCTGGCAAGAAAAGTATGTCGATTGATCGCCCCGTGGTGACTTTTCACGGCGCCAACGGAACGGCGCCCCGGTGGGATGTTTCCCGGCATGAGCACAAGTGCACAACGTCGGAATTACTTGAGCGCACAAGTCAAACGGGCGACCCAAACACGTCGGAATGCGTGGTGAAGCTCAACGCAGGTACGTGTCGATCATCGACCAGAAACAGAAGCCACAGAAAGCTGCGGCCACGTTGGTGATGGGGACGGCCGTCTCCGGCGAAGGCGACGGCGGGGGCCGTGGTGGAACGGTGCTCTCCCGCTCCGACAACGAGCGTCACCGTTGACGCCGGTTCACCACGCACCGGTGCTCTCCCGCTCCGACAACGAGCGTCACCGTCACCGTTAAAGCTTTACACGCGCTGACCTATACTACGTGGTTCGCCACGATCCTATCCGAAGTAACCACGGAGCACGCGACACCGCAGCATGCATGCGGTCCAATGCGTTTGCTCATCGCTAGTGCGACGAAAACTGGGCGAAATCTGGCAAGAAAAGTGTGTCGATCGACCGCCGCGTGGTGACTTTTCGCGGCCCGTGCACGACGCCAACGGACCGGTGCCCCGGTGGGATGTTTCCCGGCATGAGCACAACGCCGGAATTACTTGCGCGCTCAAGTCAAACGGGAGCGGCGGCGGAGTAGAATTATACCGGCGACCCAAACACGTCGGAATGCGTGGTGAAGCTCAACGCATGTACGTACGTGTCGACCATCGGGCAGAAACAGAAGCCACAGAAAGTTGCTGGCACGTTGGTGATGGGGACGGCCGTCTCCGGCGAAGACGACGGCCGGGGCCGTGGTGGAACGGTGCTCTCCCGCTCCGACAACGAGCGTCACCGTTGACGCCGGCCGGAGACAGTACCGAGCAAGGAAAAAACGAAATGTACAGCCTGTAGCTACGAAGACCAAACGTGTGTCACACCGCCACGGCGACCACATGATTAATTACCTCATTTTTCTTCGGATGAATGCTTCAGTAGCCGTGCAAAGCAAGTGATCGATCGAACTAGTACTACGATTCTCAAGAAGATGGTGCACCCTAACGTGGGTGCTGGTGTCCTTATCCTGACACTGCTCCCAGCTTATATATAGCAACTAAAGCTAATACCCGCGTTTAGGAGTATGCGGGATGTTTAAATATGCCAAACGCTCCCTTCACGTTATGAGCAAGGCCCACTCTGATATTACTGTTGAGCTACAACGAGATTAAGTTTTCTTCGCCTTTTCCTAAAAAAAAGTTTTCTTCGCCTTGATCGTTCGTTACCTAATTCGATCACCAAATCTGCACTAAAAAACCAATATGGTCCCTCCCAAGCTAGCTAAAAGAACACACGAGTCACCACTGCTGGCTAGCAGTGGCGGATCTAGATTCTTACCAACGTGGGGGCAATCATGGATTGATGGGACATGATGGTTGAACGGCACAAAAATAAGCATAATGTATATTGGCAACTTTGTATGAGATAAGCAAGGCAACTCGGCAACCAACCAAGTAGTACACAATATTTGGCACAATGCTAAACATTGGCATGCCAATTTTGGGCTCGCAACAATGCCTCCTGAATTATTTTTTCTCCCGCCAAAATTTCCATCCAAGGCCCAAATGTCTACTTGAGTTCAAACGAAACCCCAAAAAAGGAGAGAACACCTAACCCTACACTATACTAAAAAAAACCTACACGGCAACCCGGCCGCTCTTTGTTCCCTAGATTTGAAGGGAAAATGACCAAATATTTCTCAATGAAACGCCCGAGCCAAAAAGAATTTATCAAATATACGCCGAGGTTTCAGGCTTTGGGTCTTACTGGAGTACCCGAACAAGAACCAACCAAACCAAATATTTTCAAATTTCAGAAGCCACTAGATATATAAGGCCTGTTCTGATCTCCTCCAACTTCACAAAACTTCACATAACCAGCTTCTCGCTCTGCCTGGCGATCTCAATCCGTTCTGCTCGATCGATAGCTTCCTCGAGCGATCCATTGGCTGGCAGCCCAGCTAGACCAAGATCTGGCCTGTTCGGTGGCATTTGGGCCGGCTGAAACCAGCCCATTTCGAGGGAGAGAGGAAAGGTTACGTACGAGGGAGAGCGAACTGTTTTCTTTACGAGGGAAAGAGCAAACCGTTTTCTTAAGCGGTGGCACTTCGGCCGTAATATCATTGAACTTCATCTTTTCGATTTGGTGGAGCTGGACCGACCTCGCTCCAGTTTTTTTGCACTGGAATCGCCCAAAACTTCCCGAAGCTAGCTTCCGGTAGCAAAATCGTTCGGCTCTGCTTCGCTCTAAAATTTTGTGAAGCGTGGAGTGGGAGAAGATCAGAACAGGCCCGTAGTGTCAATCAAGTGGTGGGGGTAAAAAGATGCCATCAGTTTGCCACAAGAAAGTAGACGCCAAATTCAACGGTTTTCCCCGCCTGTTAAATTATGATCCAAATTATACCGTGTTGGACTAGACGTAGTACAACAGGTGTGGGCCTTTTCCGTTGACGTCAACGTGTACGAGTACAACTCGTTTACTTGTCCTCCAAGGACTCTTATGTATTGCCCTCAATATATACCCCATGTAGTCGCACCTAAGACGGCCTGTCGTCTCGTGCTTGTAATACTCCTCCTCATAGTGATTGCGCCTTCGTGCGTCCGTGGTTTTCTCCCGCAAGGGTTTCCACGTAAAAATCCGTGTCTCTCGTGTCTCGTTTATTCTCGTTATTATCTAACAAGTGGTATACAGAGCTGAGGTTCCAGATACGAGATTTGAGACGAGAGGATTAGGGTTCGTGTGCGCTGCCGCACGCGTCCGGCGATCCGTTGATCCGAAGTCGGATCAATATCTGCTGCCGCCCGCCGCCGTACAAAGCCAAGATCGACAGTATTACCGACGCGTGGAAATCGCCCAGCTGCAGCTGTCGACCGAGCCGCCGGTGCGCTATTTCTCTAGCATCAAGTCCCGAGGAGGCCGGCCGCTTTTTCAATCGATCTCTACAGCTAGTACTACTCACTCTTTTTCATCGATCGTACGTGCTATTAGTACTTGCAAGTCAAAGCCAATTTCATCTACAGAGTACTACTAGTTGGGTCCCTGTTCACGTGGAGACAAGAGTGCTAGTTCTGCCTGTGTTAGTTTGGCTCTTGTGTTTTCAACTCCAGTCGCTACATCTACCCAGAAAGCTACCAGGTGCTATTTAGCCTTATTCTGTTTGATCCGCATATTAATTCTTTCAAGAATTTTTCTACCGGCTTGTACTACTTTGTGAACACAGATTTATCGACTCATGGCATCCATGAAGTACGATCTTCCGCTGCTGGACCGTGACACAAGGTTTACCCTATGGCAAGTCAAGATGAGGGCGTTGTTGGCACAGGCCGACTATGATGATGCACTGGATAGTTTTGGGAAGGACCGAATTCAGGACTGGACTGCTGATGAGAAAAGAAGGGATCGTAAGGCTTTGTCACAAATTCAACTCCATTTGCATAATAATATTTTGCAGGAAGTTTTGAGCGAGAAAACAGCCGCCGCTCTATGGTTAAAGCTGGAAAGCATTTGCATGACAAAAGATCTTACCAGCAAGATGCATCTGAAGCAAAAATTATTCCTGCACAGGTTACCCGAGGGAGGTAATGTTTTGAATCATATTTCTGAATTTAAAGAGATCATATCCGATCTAGCTGCAATGGAGGTTAAGTATGAAGAGGAAGATACTGCTTTAATGTTACTTTGTTCACTGCCAAGTTCTTATACCAATTTTAGAGACACCATATTATACAGTCGTGATACTCTCACACTTAATGAAGTTTATGAAGCTTTGAACTCTAAGGAGAAGATGAAATTAATGGTGCCTCATGATGGTTCGAGTTCATCCCAAGCCGAGGGATTATCTGTTCGTGGCAGGACAAAGGAGAAGAACTCCAATAATAGAAACAGAGGCAAAAGTAAGAACGGCCACAGGGGCCGGTCGCAATCCAGAGACAAGAAGTATTGCAGATATTGCAAGAGAGACGGGCATGACATCTCCGAGTGTTTCAAGTTGCAGAACAAAGAAAAGAGAAAAGGTAACAAACAAGGTGAAAATTCTGCTAACGTTGCTCGTGATGATAGTTCCGATGATGCTCTTGTCGTTACTGCTGGATGTGCTGAGACCAATGATGAGTGGGTACTTGACACTGCATGTACTTTTCATATGTGCCCGCATAGAGATTGGTTTACTACTTTTGATTCCACTACTGCTGCTGGTTCCGTTTTGGGCTTTGATAATTCACCATGCAAGATTGAAGGCATAGGTTCCGTTCGAATCAAGATGTTTGATGGCACAATCAGAACTTTGACAGATGTTCGGTATATTCCGAAGATGAAGAGAAATCTTATCTCTGTAAGTGCCCTTGATGCAAAGGGCTACAAGTATTCAGGTGGAGATAGTGTTTTGAAGGTCACTAGAGGTTCCCTTATTGTGATGAAAGGTGACTTAAGTTCGACCAATGGTCTTTATTACCTTCGAGGTTCTACCGTTTCAGGTAACGCTACTCCAGTTATTTCAAAGAATTCTGATTGTGATGCTGCTAACCTTTGGCATATGCGTCTTGGACATATGAGTGAACTTGGTTTGGCAGAGTTAAATAAGAGAGGTCTTCTGAAAGGATACGAAACTGGTAAATTGAAATTTTGTGAGCATTGTATCTTCGGCAAGCACAAGAGGGTGAAGTTCAATACTTCGACTCATACAACTGAAGGTATTCTTGATTATGTGCATTCTGATTTATGGGGACCATCTCGCAAGAAGTCACTAGGTGGTGCTAGTTACATGCTGACCATAATTGACGATTATTCAAGAAAAGTTTGGCCTTATTTCTTGAAGCATAAATGGCAAGCATTCTCAGCATTTAAGGAGTGGAAGATTATGATTGAAAGACAAACTGAAAAGAAGGTAAAAATACTTCGCACTGATAATGGTATGGAATTCTGTTCTAAGCAATTTAACAATTATTGCAAGTCTGAAGGCATTGTCAGACACTACACCGTTCCTTATACTCCTCAACAAAACGGTGTTGCTGAGCGTATGAACAGAACCATTATTTCCAGAGCCCGTTGCATGTTGTCTAATGCAGGTTTGCATAAGCGTTTTTGGGCTGAGGCCGCTTCCACTGCTTGTTATCTCATTAACCGTTCACCATCTATTGCTCTTGATAAGAAAACTCCAATTGAGGTATGGTCTGGTTCACCTGCTGATTATTCACAGTTGAGAGTTTTTGGTTGCACTGCTTATGCTCATGTTGATAATGGAAAATTAGAGCCTAGGGCTGTTAAGTGCATCTTTCTTGGTTATAAGTCTGGTGTTAAAGGTTTTAAATTGTGGAATCCTGAAACTCAGAAGGTTGTTATTAGCAGAAACGTTATCTTTAATGAATCTGCTATGTTACATGATGTTTCATCTACTAATGTTCCTGTTGAGAGTGAACAGCAGGCTACTATTCAGGATCCTACTGTTCAGGTGGAGCATGTTATTGATTCAGATGATACATCCGGTAATGAAAATGTTGATGCACATGATGATCCCGTCGTTGATGATGAACATGTCACTCACACTCCAAATCAGCCTATTGTTCCACCCGGTTGGAATCTTGCACGTGACAGAGTTAGGCGGGGTACTGATAAACCTAAAAGGTTAATTGAAGAGTGCAATATTGTTTCTTTTGCTTTATCTGTTGCAGAGGAAATTGAAGGTAATGCTGAGCCTTCTTCATATTCCGAGGCTATTATTTCCGGTGATAGTAATAAGTGGATGACCGCTATGCATGATGAGATGGAATCACTTGAAAAGAATGGCACTTGGGATTTAGTAAGATTACCGAGAGAGAAGAAACCTATTCTTTGCAAGTGGGTTTTCAAGAGGAAAGAAGGTGTTTCTCCTAATGATGAGACAAGATATAAAGCAAGGTTAGTTGCTAAGGGTTACAGTCAGATTCCAGGTATTGACTATAACGAAGTCTTTTCTCCTGTTGTGAAGCATAGCTCTATTCGCACTTTACTTAGTATTGTTGCCATGGATGATTTTGAGCTTGAACAATTGGATGTTAAAACTGCATTCTTACATGGAGAATTAGAAGAGGATATTTATATGGAACAACCTGAAGGTTTTGTTATTCCTGGAAAAGAAAAGCTTGTCTGCAAGTTAAAGAAATCTCTTTATGGATTGAAGCAATCCCCTAGACAGTGGTACAAGAGATTTGACACCTTTATGCTCTCTCAAGGTTTCAAAAGGTCTAATTATGATAGTTGTGTTTATTTGAAAACTGTCAAAAGTTCAACTATTTATTTGCTCCTTTATGTTGATGATATGCTTATTGCTGCAAAGAGTATGTCAGATGTTGATGAACTAAAGAAGCAATTGAGTAATGAATTTGAGATGAAGGATTTGGGTGCAGCAAAGAAAATTCTTGGCATGGAAATATCCAGAGATAGGCCGTCTGGAAAGGTATATCTAAGTCAGAAGGGATATATTGATAAAGTTCTTCGTCGTTTTAATATGCATAATGCCAAGCCAGTAAGTACTCCGTTAGCTGCACACTTCAAATTATCATCAGCTTTATGTCCTAAGTCAGATGCAGATATTGAGTACATGTCTAGAGTTCCCTATTCGAGTGCAGTTGGTTCACTTATGTATGCCATGGTTTGTTCCCGTCCGGATTTATCATATGCATTGAGTGTTGTCAGTAGATACATGGCTAATCCTGGAAAAGAGCATTGGAGAGCAGTTCAGTGGATTTTCAGATACCTGCGAGGTACTTCTAATGCTTGTCTACAGTTTGGGAAAACTAGAGATGGACTTGTTGGTTTTGTTGATTCTGATTTTGCTGGTGATTTGGATAAGAGAAGATCACTCACAGGTTATGTTTTCACCATTGGTGGTTGTGCTGTGAGTTGGAGAGCAACTTTGCAGTCTATTGTGGCTTGTTCCACTACTGATGCCGAGTATATGGCTATTTCTGAGGCATGCAAAGAAGCTATCTGGTTGAAAGGTTTGTACGCTGAGCTTTGTGGAGATTTATCTTGCCCTACCGTATTTAGTGACAGTCAAAGTGCCATATATCTTACAAAGAATCCAATGTATCATGAGAGAACGAAGCACATTGATGTCAGATTTCACTATATTCGAGATGTTGTTGCTGAAGGTGATTTGAAGGTATGCAAGATAAGTACTCATGATAATCCTGCTGATATGATGACAAAGCCAGTTCCGACCAATAAGTTTGAGCTTTGCTCAGGCTTAGTTGGTATTTCTCACTAGTCCTATGGACTTTGACGCACAAGGTGTTTATGCTGATTTGGATGGAGTTATTTACTTTTTTCGACTACTGGAGGGAATTTGGATCAAGGTGGAGATTGTTAAATTATGATCCAAATTATACCGTGTTGGACTAGACGTAGTACAACAGGTGTGGGCCTTTTCCGTTGACGTCAACGTGTACGAGTACAACTCGTTTACTTGTCCTCCAAGGACTCTTATGTATTGCCCTCAATATATACCCCATGTAGTCGCACCTAAGACGGCCTGTCGTCTCGTGCTTGTAATACTCCTCCTCATAGTGATTGCGCCTTCGTGCGTCCGTGGTTTTCTCCCGCAAGGGTTTCCACGTAAAAATCCGTGTCTCTCGTGTCTCGTTTATTCTCGTTATTATCTAACACCGCCAATAAAATAAAATTCAATGGTGCAACACAAAGAGTGCAAAGGGTGCAACACTTCATTTTCGAAGAGCCAGTCTGGAACAAGACCTTTAATTAGCTTGTGTCAACGGGAGATATTTTATCAGTTTGGCATCACCGAACAATAGAAAGTCCCCCTCACAATAAACCGCGCGCAATCACGATGGAAGCATGTTCACTCCAACGAATATGCCCACACCAAACCAATCGCCAACACCAAGTATATATACGGTGGAATTAACGTGCAGCATCATCTCCTCGTCCGATCGGCCGGCCCAAATACGATGATAAGTATGCGAGGTGCGCGTAGCATGCGGGCGTAATATGCTTAGCACATGCTTGTACAAAACCAACTCTCTCGCCTAGGTCACACACACACACATCCTCAACGGATTACTATGTTGTTGCTTACTCTGGACAAGGCTGGCCGATCGACTATACTACTCCACTCCACTACTAGGATCGAGATTGATCGATCGTCCAAAAATGTCAATTATATATGTCATCTTGCCGGAAGCATCTACTCTGATCGGCTGTCGTGTTCTTGGGACGGATCACCCATCCAAGGCCGTCGGTCGTCTGAAATAAGTGTTTCTTGGTCAATCTCATGTTAAACAAGAGCTTATCCTTACCGTTACACGTCCTATCCACTAATTTGTCCAAGCGCATGCATGTGTTGTTAATGACGGCATGCATATGCATGGAATGGAGTGGAAGGATATTCCTTCCTTGGCTGGCCAATTATTCGCACAAAACAAGCTTAGCCTGCCTTATCTAATGCTCAAGTACGTGGGTTCAGTTTCTTTACCTCGCCGGTCGATGTGCCCTAGCTTCCATCTGGAAGTTCCAAAGTCTGGTTCGTGCCACGTGAGCTAGACGACAGTCGGCACTACGTCTTAGGTTGGATTTTGTGGTCACGGCTAGGGGTGGAAAACGGATGGCAAATGGAGCTGTCCTAGCCTAGCAACTTTACGTGGCCGAACGGGTCGGGCAGGCGGCGGCACAACTATGAAGAAACAAGCTACTAGTACTTGTGGACTGGTAGAGTTAGCTAGTCATGTACATTAAGTTGGTACAAATGGACGCCTAACTTGTCATATTACTGACGGATAAGAAGTGCAGTTAGCTCACGCTTCATCTGTGTTTCATGTAAGAATATCGTTAATGATGCCAATCATGCAGTATAAACAAATGCCAAAGACGGCCCTTTTCAGGATGAGAACAAGACAAATGACTTTTGGGTGGAAAGCAACGTGACACACCCTTTACGGGCACGGTTGTTTAATTCCACGAAGCAACGTGAAGAAGCACCGGTCGATTATCCATGCATGCCGAGCTAGTCCACACAAAGAGAGCTTGCAGATGAAAGCAGGCGCGCGCCACCTACTCAGACACTCAGCGTGTGATGCAGAGACATTCACAAACACACAACACGCGCAAGTTAATCACGGTCACAAACACACAACACACGCTGTAGAGCGCGCATCCGCACATTGAAGACGGCTCACGGCGGACGCGATCTCTCACTGCCTCTGCCATTGAAGCGGCGCGTCGGCCTAGAATGCCGCCCGCGACGCGTCTCCGATGTCCGCGCCTATTTGCCGGATACGCGTTTCTGGACGGAACGGGGCGGATATCTACTACGCCCGTTGAATGTCTCGTCCATCCATATGACACCATTAAGCAGGCTCGCCGCCCGAGAAACCCACTCCGGAGACGTGCATTGAAGCACCCAGACGTCTGGCCACACCAAAATCCGTCATATAAAGGTGGCCACTGTTGGGAAACGTAATACAAAAAAATCGCCCTACGAACTCTCAGGAACAATACGAAGATGCATATAAGGTTTAGATCAACGATCAGTACCGACTCCGGAGTTGCAGCGGAAGTAGACGAGTCGGTTTATATCATACTTGGAGTGCCTCAAACCGTTGATGATGATCCCGCGAACCGCCCTCGAATGGAAGCCCAAAAGCACATCATCTCTACTTGGTTGTAGGCATACAGTCTTCATGATCCGGCAGAGTTTCACCTTCCAGAGCTAATAATCGTCGTAGAATTAGAGGGGGAAGATTAGAACTACAATGGGCTTCTACTTATGAAGGCGTCGTGCATTCTAACTTGATCATAGGTCGTCGGCGTGAATGACACTCAACCATCTTGGCTTTGGGTCTCATCAAGATCGTAGGCAGCAAAGGTGGTACCGCCAGCGGCCGCCACACCGCCTTTGAGGATGATGTTCTCGAGGATGATCCATCGTTGGCCGTTTCCTCTTGCAGACTGCCGGCATTCTATCGAACGGGTTGTGGACGTTGGGGAGCATGTCGGCTGGCATCTCCCACTGCTGGCGTTTCCTCGCCCCACCGGAGAATGATCCACCAGCCACCGGTGTGGCGTTGAGGTCGATGGACACGAGCGCGGGCGCAGACGTGGAAGGCGCCACCACGCTCACCTCCGACGAGCATTCCCCAAAGAAGCGGGAGGATTGCGGATAGACGTGGAAGTCAGGAATCGGGTGTTTGGCAGATGCATGTGGTGACTCTGGCAGCACCATCCGAGGAAATGCGGACGAGCCTGAAGGAAATATGCCCTAGAGGCAATAATAAAGATGTTATTTGTATTTCCTTATATCATGATAAATGTCTTTTATTCATGCTAGAATTGTATTAACCGGAAACTAGATACATGTGTGAATACATAGACAAAATAGTATGTCCCTAGTATGTCTCTACTTGACTAGCTCATTGATCAAAAGATGGCTATGTTTCCAAGCCATAGACATGAGTTGTCATTTGATCAAGGGGGTCACATGAAGGAAATATGCCCTAGAGGCAATAATAAAGTTATTATTTATTTCTTATATCATGATAAATGTTTATTATTCATGCTAGAATTGTATTAACCGGAAACTTAATACATATGTGAATACATAGACAAAACAGAGTGTCCCTAGTATGCCTCTACTAGACTAGCTCATTGATCAAAGATGGTTATGTTTCCTAGCCATAGACATGAGTTGTCATTTGATCAACGGGATCACATCATTAGGAGAATGATCTGATGGACAAGACCCATCCGTTAGCTTAGCACTATGATCGTTTAAGTTTTACTGCTATTGCTTTCTTCATGACTTATACATGTTCCTATGACTATGAGATTATGCAACTCCCGAATACCGGAGGAACACTTTATGTGCTACCAAACGTGACAACGTAACTGGGTGATTATAAAGGTACTCTACAGGTGTCTCCGAAGGTACTTGTTGGGTTGGCGTATTTCGAGATTAGGATTTGTCACTCCGATTGTCGGAGAGGTATCTCTGGGCCCACTCGGTAATGCACATCACTATAGGCCTTGCAAGCATTGCAGCTAATGAGTTAGTTGCGGGATGATGTATTACGGAACGAGTAAAAAGACTTGTTGGTAACGAGATTGAACTAGGTATTGAGATATCGACGATCGAATCTCGGGCATGTAACATACCGATGACAAAGGGAACAATGTATGTTGTTATGCGGTTTGACCGATAAAGATCTTCGTAGAATATGTGGGAGCCAATATGAGCATCCAGGTTCCGCTATTGGTTATTGACCGGAGACGTGTCTCGGTCATGTCTACATAGTTCTCGAACCCGTAGGGTCCGCACGCTTAAGGTTTCGATGATAGTTTTATTATGAGTTTATGAGTTTTGATGTACCGAAGGAGTTCGGAGTCCCGGATGAGATCGGGGACATGACGAGGAGTCTCGAAATGGTCGAGACGTAAAGATCGATATATTGGACGACTATATTCGGACATCGGAAAGGTTCCGAGTGATTCGGCTATTTTTCGGAGTATATGGGCCTTATTGGGCCATACGGGAATAGAGGAGAGAAAGGCCAAAAGGAAGGAGGTGCGCGCCTCCCCTCTGGTCCGAATTGGACAAGGGGTACAGCCCCCTTTTCCTTCTCCCTCTCCACCTCTTTCCTTCTCTCCTACTCCGGAAAGGAAAGGGGAATTCTACTAGGACTTGGGAGTCCTAGTAGGACTCCCCACACTTGGCGCGCCCCCTCTAGGGCCGGCCTCTCCCTTGCTCCTTTATATACGGGGGCGGGGGGGGCACCCTAGGACACACAAGTTGAATTGTTTTAGCCGTGTGCGGTGCCCCCCTTCACAAAAACACACCTCGGTCATACCGTTGCAGTGCTTAGGCGAAGCCCTGCGCCGGTAGATACATCATATCTGTCACCACGCCATCGTGCTGACGAAACTCTCCCGTGAAGCTCAACTGGATCAAGAGCTCGTGGGACGTCATCAAGCTGAACGTGTGCTGAACGCGGAGGTGCCGTACATTCGGTGCTTGATAGGTTGGATCGCGAAGAAGTTCGACTACATCAACCGCGTCACTTGACGCTTCCGCTCCCGGTCTACGAGGGTACGTAGACACACTCCTCCCCTCGTTGCTATACATCTGGTAAATAGATCTTGCGTGATCGTAGGAAAATTTTAAAATACTACGTTCCCCAACAGTGGCATCATGAGCCAGGTCTATGCGTAGATGATATGCACGAGTAGAACACAAGTGAGTTGTGGACGATACTAGTCATACTGCTTACCAGCATGTCATACTTTGATTTGGCGGTATTGTTGGATGAAGCGGCCCAGACCGACATTACGCGTACGCTTACGCGAGACTGGTTCTACCGACGTGCTTCGCACACAGGTGGCTGGCGGGTGTCAGTTTCTCCAACTTTAGTTGAATCAAGTGTGGCTACGCCCGGTCCTTATGAAGGTTAAAACAGCACATACTTGACGAAATATCGTTGTGGTTTTGTATGCGTAGGTAAGAACGGTTCTTGCTAAGCCCGTAGCAGCCACGTAAAACTTGCAACAACAAAGTAGATGACGTCTAACTTGTTTTTGCAGGGCATGTTGTGATGTGATATGGTCAAGACATGATGAGTTATACGGTTTTGTATGAAATGATCATGTTTTGTAAAGTTATCGGCAACTGGCAGGAGCCATATGTTTGTCGCTTTATTGTATGAAATGCAATCGCCATGTAATTGCTTTACTTTATCACTAAGCGGTGGTGATAGTCGTAGAAGCAATAGTTGGCGAGACGACAACGATGCTACGATGGAGACCAAGGTGTCGCGCCGGTGACGAAGGTGATCATGACGGTGCTTTGGAGATGGAGATCAAAAACACAAGATGATGATGGCCATATCATGTCATATATTTTGATTACATGTGATGTTTATCTTATTATGCTTCTTATTTTGCTTAGTTCGACGGTAGCATTATAAGATGATCCCTTACTAAATTTCAAGGTATAAGTGTTCTCCCTGAGTATGCACCGTTGCGAAAGTTTGTCGTGCCGAGACACCACGTGATGATCGGGTGTGATAAGCTCTACGTTCAAATACAACGGGTGTAAGCCAGTTTTGCACACGCAGAATACTCGGGTTAAACTTGACGAGCCTAGCATATGCAGATATGGCCTCGGAACACTAGAGACCGAAAGGTCGAGCGTGAATCATATAGTAGATATGATCAACATAAGATGTTCACCATTGAAACTACTCCATCTCACGTGATGATCGGACATGGTTTAGTTGATTTGGATCACGTGATCATTTAGATGACTAGAGGGATGTCTATCTAAGTGGGAGTTCTTAAGTAATATGATTAAATTGAACATTAATTTATCATGAACTTAGTCCTCGTAGTATTAGCATATCTATGTTGTAGATCAATAGCTCGCGATGTTGCTCCCCGTTTATTTTTTATATGTTCCTAGAGAAAACTAAGTTGAAAGATGTTAGTAGCAATGATGCGGAATTGTTCCGTGATCTGAGGATTATCCTCATTGCTGCACAGAGAATTATGTCCTTGATGCACCGCTAGGTGACATACCTATTGCAAGAGCAGATGTAGACGTTATGAACGTTTTGACAAAAGCTCGGTATGATGACTACTTGATAGTTTAAGTGCACCATGCTTTATGGCTTAGAACCCGGACTTCAAAAACGTTTTGAACGCCACGGAGCATATAAGATGTTCCAAGAGTTGAAATTAGTATTTCATACTCATGCCCGTGTCGAGAGGTATAAGACTTCTGACAGTACTTTGCCTACAAGATGGAGGAGAATAGCTCAACCAGTGAGCATGTGCTCAGATTGTCTGGGTACTACAATTACTTGAATCAAGTGGGAGTTAATCTTCCAGATAAGATAGTAATTGACAAAGTTCACTAGTCACTATCACCAAGTTAGTAGAACTTCGTGATGAACTATAATATGCAAGGGATGACGAAAAGAATTCCCGAGCTCTTCGCAATGCTGAAGTCGGCGAAGGTAGAAATCATGAAAAAGCATCAAGTGTTGATGGTTAACAAGACCACTTGTTTCAAGTAAAGGGCAAAGGGATAGAAGGGGAACTTCAAGAAGAATGACAAGCAAGTTGTCACTCCCGTGAAGAAACCCAAAGCTAAAACTCAAGCCTGAAACTAAGTGCTTCTACTGCAAAGGAAATGGTCACTGGAAGTGGAACTGCCCTAGATACTTGGCGGATAAGAAGGATGGCAAAGTGAACAAAGGTATATTTTGATATACAGATTATTGATGTGTATTTTACTAGTGTTCATAGCAACCCCTGGGTATTTGATACCGGTTCAGTTGCTAAAATTAGTAACTCGAAACGAGAATTGCAGAATGAACAGAGACTAGTTAAAGGTGAAGTGACGATGTGTGTTGGAAGTGGTTCCAAGATTGATATGATCATCATCGCACACTCCCTATACTTTCGGGATTAGTGTAAAACCTAAATAAATGTTATTTTGGCATTTGCGTTGAGCATGAATATGATTTGATCATATTTGTTGCAATACGGTTATTCATTTAAAGTCATAGAATAATTGTTATTCTGTTTACATAAATAAAACCTTCGATGGTCATACACCCAATGAAAATAGTTTGTTGGATCTCGATCGTGGTGATACACATATTCATAATATTGAAGCCAAAAGATGCAAGGTTAATAATGATAGTGCAACTTATTTGTGGCACTGCTGTTTAGGTCATAATGGTGTAAAGCGCATGAAGAAACTCCATAGTGATGGACTTTTGGAATCACTTGATTATGAATCACTTGGTGCTTGCGAACCATGCCTCATGGGCAAGATGACTAAAACTCCGTTCTCCTGAACAATGGAGCGAGCAATAGATTTGTTGGAGATCATACATACAGATGTATGTGGACCAATGAGTGTTGAAGCTCGCGGCGGGTATCGTTATTTTCTGACCTTCACTGATGATTTGAGCAGATATGGGTATATCTACTTAATGAAGCACAAGTCTAAAACATTTGAAAAGTTCAAAGAATTTCAGAGTGAAGTGGAGAATCATCGTAACAAGAAAATAAGAGTTTCTACGATATGATCGTAGAGGTAAAATATTTGAGTTAGCGAGTTTGGCCTTCAGTAAAAACAATGTGAAATAGTTTCACTACTCACGCCACCTGGAACACCATAGTGTAATGGTGTGTCCGAACGTCATAACCGTACTTTATTAGATATGGTGTGATCGATGATGTCTCTTACCGATCTACCACTATCGCTTTTGGGGTTATGCATTAGAGACAGATACATTCACGTTAAATAGGGCACCATCTAAATCAGTGGAGACGACACCGTATGAACTGTGGTTTGACGAGAAACCTAAGCTGTCATTTCTTTAAGTTTGGGACTGCGATGCTTATGTGAAAAAGTTTCAACATGATAAGCTCGAACCCAAATCAGAGAAGTAAATCTTCATAGGATACCCAAAAGAAACTGTTGGGTACACCTTCTATCACAGATCCGAAGGCAAGGTCTTTGTTGCTAAGAGTGGATCCTTTCTAGAGAAGGAGTTTCTCTCGAAAGAAGTGAGTGGGAGGAAAGTGGAACTTGATGAGGTAATTGTACCTTCTCCCGAATTGGATAGTAGTACATCACAGAAACTGGTTCCAGTGATTCCTACACCAATTAGTGAGGAAGCTAATGATGATGATCATGAAACTTCGGATCAAGTTACTGCTGAACTTCGTAGATCAACCAGAGTACGTTCCGCACCAGAGTGGTACGGCAACCCGGTTCTGGAAGTCATGTTACTGGACCATGATGAACCTACGAACTATGAGGAAGCGATGATGAGCCCAGATTCCGCAAAATGGCTTGAGACCATGAAATCTAAGATGGGATCCATGTATGAGAACAAAGTGTGGACTTTGGTTGACTTGCCCGATGGTCGGCAAGCCATCGAAAATAAATGGATCTTCAAGAGGAAGACTGACGCTGACAGTAATGTTACTGTTTACAAAGCTCGACTTGTTGTGAAAGTTTTTCAACAAGTTCAAGGAGTTGACTACGATGAGACTTTCTCACCCGTAGCGATGCTTAAGTCTGTCCGAATCATGTTAGCAGTTGCCGCATTTTATGAAATCTGGCAAATGGATAACAAAACTGCATTCTTTAATGGATTTATTAAAGAAGACTTGTATATGATGCAACCAGAAGGTTTTGTCAATCCTAAAGGTGCTAACAAACTGTGCAAGCTCCAGCGATCCATCTATGGACTGGTGCAAGCATCTCGGAGTTGGAATATACGCTTTGATAAGTTGATCAAAGCATATAGATTTGTACAGACTTGCGGTGAAGCCTGTATTTACAAGAAGTGAGTGGGAGCACTACAACCTTTCTGATAAGTATATGTGAATGACATATTGTCGATCGGAAATGATGTAGAATTTTCTGGAAAGCATAAAGGAGTGTTTGAAAGGAGTTTTTCAAAGAAAGACCTTGGTGAAGCTGCTTACATATTGGGCATCAAGATCTATAGAGATAGATCAAGACACTTGATAAGACTTTCGATGAGTACATATCTTGGTATGATTTTGAAGTAGTTCAAAATGGATCAGTCAAAGAAGGAGTTCTTACCTGACTTGTAAGGTGTGAAGTTGAGTAAGACTCAAAGCCAGACCACGGCAGAAAAATATAGAGAGAATGAAAGTCATTCCCTATGCCTCAGCCATAGGTTCTATAATGTATGCCATGTTGTGTAACTTGCCATGAGTTTGTCAAGAGGTTACAATAGTGATCCAGGAGTAGATCACTGTACAGCGGTCAAAATTATCCTTAGTAACTGGATGACTAAGGAAATGTTTCTCGATTATGGAGGTGATAAAGAGTTCGTCGTAAAGGGTTACACCGATGCAAGCTTTGACACTAAATCCAGTTGACTCTAAGAATCAATCTGGATGCATATTGAAAGTGGGAGCAATTAGCTAGAGTAGCTCCATGCAGAGCATTGTAGACACATAGACATTTGCGAAATACATACGGATCTGAATGTGACAGACCCGTTGACTAAACTTCTCTCACGAAGCAAAACATGATCACACCTTAGTACTCTTTGGGTGTTAATCACATAGCGATGTGAACTAGATTATTGACTCTAGTAAACCCTTTGGGTGTTAATCACATGACGATGTGAACTATCGGTGTTAAATCACATGGCGATGTGAACTAGATTATTGACTCTAGTGCAAGTGGGAGACTGAAGGAAATATGCCCTAGAGGCAATAATAAAGTTATTATTTATTTCCTTATATCATGATAAATGTTTATTATTCATGCTAGAATTGTATTAACCGGAAACTTAATACATATGTGAATACATAGACAAAACAGAGTGTCCCTAGTATGCCTCTACTAGACTAGCTCATTGATCAAAGATGGTTATGTTTCCTAGCCATAGACATGAGTTGTCATTTGATCAACGGGATCACATCATTAGGAGAATGATCTGATGGACAAGACCCGTCCGTTAGCTTAGCACTATGATCGTTTAATTTTTACTGCTATTGCTTTCTTCATGACTTATACATGTTCCTATGACTATGAGATTATGCAACTCCCGAATACCGAAGGAACACTTTGTGTGCTACCAAACGTGACAACGTAACTGGGTGATTATAAAGGTACTCTACAAGTGTCTCCGAAGGTACTTGTTGGGTTGGCGTATTTCGAGATTAGGATTTGTCACTCCGATTGTCGGAGAGGTATCTCTGGGCCCACTCGGTAATGCACATCACTATAAGCCTTGCAAGCATTGCAGCTAATGAGTTAGTTGCGGGATGATGTATTACGGAACGAGTAAAAATACTTGTTGGTAACGAGATTGAACTAGGTATTGAGATATCGACGGTCGAATCTCGGGCATGTAACATACCGATGACAAAGGGAACAATGTATGTTGTTATGCGGTTTGACCGATAAAGATCTTCGTAGAATATGTGGGAGCCAATATGAGCATCCAGGTTCTGCTATTGGTTATTGACCGGAGACGTGTCTCGGTCATGTCTACATAGTTCTCGAACCCGTAGGGTCCGCACGCTTAAGGTTTCGATGATAGTTTTATTATGAGTTTATGAGTTTTGATGTACCAAAGGAGTTCGAAGTCCCGGATGAGATCGGGGACATGACGAGGAGTCTCGAAATGGTCGAGACGTAAAGATCGATATATTGGACGACTATATTCGGACATCGGAAAGGTTCCGAGTGATTCGGCTATTTTTCGGAGTATATGGGCCTTATTGGGCCATACGGGAATAGAGGAGAAAGAACAAAAGGAAGGAGGCGCGCGCCTCCCCTCTGGTCCGAATTGGACAAGGGGTACAGCCCCCTTTTCCTTCTCCCTCTCCACCTCTTTCCTTCTCTCCTACTCCGGAAAGGAAAGGGGAATTCTACTAGGACTCCCCACACTTGGCGCGCCCCCTCTAGGGCCGGCCTCTCCCTTGCTCCTTTATATACGGGGGCGGGGGGGAACCCTAGGACACACAAGTTGAATTGTTTTAGCCGTGTGCGGTGCCCCCCTTCACAAAAACACACCTCGGTCATACCGTTGCAGTGCTTAGGCGAAGCCCTGCGCCGGTAGATACATCATATCTGTCACCACGCCATCGTGCTGACGAAACTCTCCCGTGAAGCTCAACTGGATCAAGAGCTCGTGGGACGTCATCAAGCTGAACGTGTGTTGAACGCGGAGGTGACGTACATTCGGTGCTTGATCGGTTGGATCGCGAACAAGTTCGACTACATCAACCGCGTCACTTGACGCTTCCGCTCCCGGTCTATGAGGGTACGTAGACACACTCTTCCCCTCGTTGCTATACATCTGGTAGATAGATCTTGCGTGATCGTAGGAAAATTTTAAAATACTACGTTCCCCAACATCACATCATTAGGAGAATGATGTGATGGACTAGACCCATCCGTTAGCATAGCACTATGATCGTTTAGTTTTACTGCTATTGCTTTCTTCATGACTTATACATGTTCCTATGACTATGAGATTATGCAACTCCCGAGTACCGTAGGATCACCTTGTGTGCTATCAAACGTCACAACGTAACTGGGTGATCATAAAGATGCTCTACAGGTGTCTCCAAAAGTATTCGTGGTGTTGGCATAGATCAAGACTAGGATTTGTCACTCCGAGTATCGGAGAGGTATCTCTGGGCCCTCTCGGTAATGCACATCATAATAAGCCTTGCAAGCAAATGACTAATGAGTTAGTCACTAGATGATGTATTACGGAACGAGTAAAGAGACTTGCCGGTAACGAGATTGAACTAGGTATAGAGATACCGACGATCGAATCTCGGGCAAGTAACATACCGATGACAAAAGGAACAACGTATGTTGTTATGCGGTTTGACCGATAAAGATCTTCGTAGAATATGTAGGAGCCAATATGAGCATCCAGGTTCCGCTATTGGTTATTGATCGGAGATGAGTCTCGGTCATGTCTACATAGTTCTCGAACCCGTAGGGTCCGCACGCTTAACGTTTGATGACGATCGGTATTATGAGTTTATGAGTTTTGATGTACCGAAGGTAGTTCGGAGTCCCGGATGAGATCACGGACATGACGAGGAGTCTCGGAATGTCCGAGACGTAAAGATTGATATATTGGACGACTATATTCGGACATCGGAAGTGTTCTAGAAAGTTTCGGAATTTACCGGAGTGCTGGGGGGGGGGGGGTTACCGGAACCCCCCGGGGGAATGATGGGCCCTGGTGGGCCATAGGGAGAGAGAGGGCAGGAGCCAGGAGGTGGTGCGCCCCCTCCCTAGGAGTAGTCCGAATAGGACCAGGGGAGGGGGCGCGGCCCCTCTTTCCCTCTCCCTCTCCCTCTCTTTCCTTCCCCTCTTTCCTTCATTGGTGGACTCCTACTAGGAAAAGGATTGCAATCCTATTCCTAGTAGGATTGCTCCCTAGCCGCACCATAGGAGGGCCGGCCGGCCTCCCCCCTTTCTCCTTTAAATACGGGGGCAAGGGGGCACCCAAAGACACACAAATTGAATTGTTCTAGCCGTGTGCGGTGCCCCCCTCCACAGAAACACACCTCGGTCATACTGTCGCAGTGCTTAGGCGAAGCCCTGCGCCGGTTGATACATCATATCCGTCACCACGCCGTCGTGCTGACAAAACTCTCCCGTGAAGCTCAACTGGATCAAGAGCTCGTGGGACGTCATCAAGATGAACGAGTGCTGAACGCGGAGGTGCCGTACGTTCGGTGCTTGATCGGTTGGATCGCGAAGAAGTTTGACTACATCAACCGCGTCACTTGACGCTTCCGCTTCCGGTCTACGAGGGTACGTAGGCACACTCTTCCCTCTCGTTGATATGCATCTGGTAGATAGATCTTGCGTGATCGTAGGAAAAATTTTAAATACTACGTTACCCAACAGTGGCATCATGAGCCAGGTCTATGCGTAGATGATATGCACAAGTAGAACACAATGAGTTGTGGGCGATACTAGTCATACTGCTTACCAGCATGTCATACTTTGCTTCGGCGGTATTGTGAGATGAAGCGCCCCGGACCGACATTACGCGTACGCTTACGCAAGACTGGTTTCACCGTTACAAGCACTCGTTGCTTAAAGGTGACTGGCGGGTGTCTGTCTCTCTCACTTTAGCTGAATCAAGTGTGGCTATGCCCGGTCCTTGTGAAGGTTAAAACAGCACATACTTGACAAAACATCGTTGTGGTTTTTGTATGCGTAGGTAAGAACGGTTCTTGCTAAGCCCGTAGCAGCCACGTAAAACTTGCAACAACAAAGTAGAGGACGTCTAACTTGTTTTTGCAGGGCATGATGTGATGTGATATGGTCAAGACCTGATGAGTTATACGATTTTGTATGAGATGATCATGTTTTGTAATGTTATCGGCAACTGGCAGGAGCCATATGGTTGTCGCTTTAGTGTATGAAATGCAATCGCCATGTAATTGCTTTACTTTATCACTAAGCGGTAGCGATAGTCGTAGAAGCAATAGTTGGCGAGACGACAACGATGCTACGATGGAGATCAAGGTGTCGCGCCGGTGACGAAGGTGATCATGACGGTGCTTTGGAGATGGAGATCAAAAGCACAAGATGATGATGGCCATATCATGTCACATATTTTGATTGCATATGATGTTTATCTTGTTATGCTTCTTATTTTGCTTAGAACGACGGTAGCATTATAAGATGATCCCTTACTAAATTTCAAGGTATAAGTGTTCTCCCTGAGTATGCACCGTTGCGAAAGTTCGTCGTGCCGAGACACCACGTGATGATCGGGTGTGATAAGCTCTACGTTCAAATACAACGGGTGTAAGCCAGTTTTGCACACGCAGAATACTCGGGTTAAACTTGACGAGCCTAGCATATGCAGATATGGCCTCGGAACACTGGAGACCGAAAGGTCGAGCGTGAATCATATAGTAGATATGATCAACATAAGATGTTCACCATTGAAACTACTCCATCTCACGTGATGATCGGACATGGTTTAGTTGATTTGGATCACGTGATCATTTAGATGACCGGAGGGATGTCTATCTAAGTGGGAGTTCTTTAATTAATATGATTAAATTGAACTTTAATTTATCATGAACTTAGTCCTGATAGTTTTTGCATATCTATGTTGTTGTAGATCAATGGCCCGTGCTACCGTTCCTTTGAATTTTAATGCATTCCTAGAGAAAGCTAAGTTGAAAGATGATGGTAGCGATTACACGGACTGGGTCCGTAACTTGAGGGTTATCCTCATTGCTGCACAGAAGAATTATGTCCTTGAAGCACCGCTAGGTGACAAGCCCCCTCCCGCTAATGTAGACGCTTTGAACGTCTGGCAGTCGCGGTCTGATGACTACACGATAGTTCAGTGTGCCATGCTTTACGGCTTAGAACCGGGACTTCAACGACGTTTTGAACGTCATGGACCATATGAGATGTTCCAAGAATTTAAGTTAATATTTCAAGCAAATGCCCGGATTGAGAAATATGAGATTTCCAATAAGTTCTACAGCTGCAAGATGGAGGAGAATAGTTATATCAGTGAACACTTGCTCAGAATGTCTGGGTACTACAATCATATGACTCAACTTGGTTGCAAAGTTGACGAGGATAGTGTTATTGATAGAGTTCTTCAATCACTGCCACCAAGCTATAAAGGCTTCGTGATGAACTATAATATGCAAGGGATGCAAAAGACAATTCCCGAGCTCTTCGCTATGCTCAAGACTGCGGAGGTAGAAATCAAAAAGGAGCATCAAGTGTTGATGGTTAACAAAACCACTAGTTTCAAGAAAAAGGGCAAGGGAAAGTAGGGGAACTTCAAGAAGAATAGCAAGACAGTTGCTACTCCCACGAAGAAACCCAAGTCTGGAGCCAAGCCTGAAACTGAGTGCTTCTACTGCAAGGGGACTGGACACTGGAAGCGGAACTGCCCCAAGTATTTGGCGGATAAGAAGGATGGCAAGGTGAACAAAGGTATATGTGATATATATGTTATTGATGTGTACCTTACTAATGCTCGTAGTAGTACCTGGGTATTTGATACCGGTTCGGTTGCTAATATTTGTAACTCGAAACAGGGACTACGGATTAAACGAAGATTGGCTAAGGACGAGGTGACGATGCGCGTGGGAAATGGTTCCAAAGTCGATGTGATCGCCGTCGGCACGCTACCTCTACACCTACCTTCGGGATTAGTTTTAGACCTAAATAATTGTTATTTGCTGCCAGCGTTGAGCATGAACATTATATCTGGATCTTGTTTGTTGCGAGACGGTTATTCATTTAAATCAGAGAATAATGGTTGTTCCATTTTTATGAATAATATCTTTTATGGTCATGCACCCTTGAAGAGTGGTCTATTCTTATTGGATCTCGATTGTAGTGATACACATATTCATAATATTGAAACCAAAAGATGCAAGGTTAATAATGATAGTGCAACTTACTTGTGGCACTGCCATTTAGGTCATATTGGTCTAAAGCGCATGAAGAAACTCCATAGTGATGGACTTTTGGAATCACTTGATTATGAATCACTTGGTGCTTGCGAACCATGCCTCATGGGCAAGATGACTAAAACTCCATTCTCCGGAACTATGGAGCGAGCAACAGATTTGTTGGAAATCATACATACTGATGTATGTGGGCCAATGAGTGTTGAAGCTCGCGGCGGGTATCGTTATTTTCTGACCTTCACTGATGATTTGAGCAGATATGGGTATATCTACTTAATGAAGCACAAGTCTGAAACATTTGAAAAGTTCAAAGAATTTCAGAGTGAAGTAGAGAATCATCGTAACTAGAAAATAAAGTTTCTACGATCTGATCGTGGAGGAGAATATTTGAGTTACGAGTTTGGTCTTCATTTGAAACAATGTGGAATAGTTTCACAACTCACGCCACCCGGAACACCACAGCGTAATGGTGTGTCCGAACATCGTAACCGTACTTTATTGGATATGGTGCGATCTATGATGTCTCTTACCGATTTACCACTATCGTTTTGGGGTTATGCTTTAGAGACAGCTGCATTCACGTTAAATAGGGCACCATCTAAATCCGTTGATACGACACCTTATGAACTGTGGTTTGGCAAGAAACCAAAGTTGTCGTTCCTTAAAGTTTGGGGCTGCGATGCTTATGTGAAAAAGCTTCAACCTGATAAGCTCGAACCCAAGTCGGAGAAATGTGTCTTCATAGGATACCCAAAAAAGACTGTTGGGTACACCTTCTATCACAGATCCGAAGGCAAGATATTCGTTGCTAAGAATGGATCCTTTCTAGAGAAGGAGTTTTTCTCGAAAGAAGTGAGTGGGAGGAAAGTAGAACTTGATGAGGTAATTGTACCTTCTCCTAAACTGGAAAGTAGTACATCACAGAAAATTGTTCCAGTGATTCCTACACCAATCAGTGAGGAAGCTAATGATGATGATCATGAAACTTCGGATCAAGTTTCTGCTGAACATCGTAGATCAACCAGAGTACGTTCCGCACCAGAGTGGTACGGCAACCCAGTTCTGGAAGTCATGTTACTAGACCATGATGAACCTACGAGCTATGAGGAAGCGATGATGAGCCCAGATTCCGCAAAATGGCTTGAGGCCATGAAATCTGAGATGGGATCCATGTATGAGAACAAAGTGTGGACTTTGGTTGACTTGCCCGATGATCGGCAAGCCATCGAAAATAAATGGATCTTCAAGAGGAAGACCGACGCAGACGGTAATGTTACTGTTTACAAAGCTCGACTCGTTGCGAAAGGGTTTCGACAAGTTCAAGGAGTTGACTACAATGAGACTTTCTCACCTGTAGCGATGCTTAAGTCTGTCCGAATCATGTTAGCAATTGCCGCATTTTATGATTATGAAATCTGGCAAATGGATGTCAAAACTGCATTCCTAAATGGATATCTCAAAGAAGAGTTGTATATGATGCAACCAGAAGGTTTTGTCGATCCAAAAGGTGCTAACAAAGTATGCAAGCTCCAGCGATCCATCTATGGACTGGTGCAAGCATCTCGGAGTTGGAATATACGGTTTGATGAGGTGATCAAAGCATATGGTTTTATACAGACTTTTGGAGAAGCCTGTATTTACAAGAAAGTGAGTGGGAGCTCTGTAGCCTTTCTAATATTATATGTGGATGACATATTATTGATTGGAAATGATATAGAATTTCTGGATAGCATAAAAGGATACATGAATAAGAGTTTTTCAATGAAAGACCTCGGTGAAGCTTGATACGTCTCAAACGTATCTACTTTTCCAAACACTTTTGCTATTGTTTTGACCTCATTCTTGCATGATTTGAACTAAACTAACCCGGACTGACGCTGTTTTCAGCAGAGCTGCCTGTATGGTTTTATTGTGTGCAGGAAAACGGATTTTTAGGTGTCTCAGAAAATTCCACGAAAAATCACAGAAAATCCACGCACCCGAAGGAACCTTGTGCCAGAAGATGGGCCAGAGGGCAGCCAGGGGGGCTCCAGGCGCCCTGCCCAGGCGGCCCCACCCCTGGCCGCCGCGCCAGGCCGCCTGGGTGGGCCCCACCTTCCCTGGTGCCCTACTTTGACCCGTATTTAGCCCGTGACGAGAAAACCCGAGAGCAGGAGTTGTTTTCCCAGTTTTCGTCGCGGAGCCGCCGCCACCCTCTGTTCTTCTTCGGGAGGGCTAATCTGGAGGCTGATTTGGCCTCCGGAGAGGGGAGATCATCGCCATCGTCATCATCATCACCACTCCATCCTCCCTCCATGACTTCTCCTTCCATGTGTGAGTAATTCCCTGCTGTAGGCAAAGGACATGGTAAGGATTGGATGAGTTAGATCATGTAATAGTTTATCAGATCGTTGGGGGCATGTTGCCTATCATCTACTATGGTGTTTATCATCTTTGCTTCAACTTGTTACTCTTAATGCTTGTCACTTAGGGCCCGAGTGCCATGATTTCAGATCTGAACCCTATGTGTTTGCATGAATATATTTGTGTTCTTGATCCTATCTATGAGTTGTTTGCACCTATTACGGTCCGGAACCGGCGATCCCAAAAGTGACAGCTTGGGACACCAAAGGGGATGGTCCATAGTTTGAGGATTACATGTATCCATTGAGTTTATTGCTTTGTTTCGGTGCTCTTTGACAGGAGCACCTTAATCTCCATAAGTTCCTTTTGGCCCCGTTCGTAGCGGGATGGTAGGACAAAAGATGTTGTGCAAGTTCTTATTGCAAGCACGTACAACTACCCGTGGGATACATGCCTAGTGTTTGATAATTGCCTAGATGATCATTACTTTTCCGTGTGCCTTGCCCCAAGTTAGATTCATGATATATCTCATCCATGCAGCGCCCAACCATCCATCTCCCTAGCCTACAGTGTTTTAAATCCTGCTGGTTACTAGTTGCTACTTTTGCTATTTACTTTCGCTGTTTACTTTTACTATCACCACCATCATTATCATATCACCGTTACCACTTATCTTTTGTTGCAAGTAAGTATATTTCAGGTGCGGTTGAATTGACAACTCAACTGTCAAAGCTTATAAATACTCTTTGGCTCCCCGTGTGTCGAATCAATAAATTGGGTTATTCTTACCCGCGAAGACTATCTCGATCCCTTACGGTTGAGGGTTATCAAAGCTGCTTATATATTAGGCATCAAGATCTATAGAGATAGATCAAGACGCTTAATTGGACTTTCACAAAGCACATACCTTGATAAAGTTTTGAAGAAGTTCAAAATGAATCAGTCAAAGAAAGGGTTCTTGCCTGTGTTACAAGGTATGACGTTGAGTAAGACTCAATGCCCGACCACTGCAGAAGATAGAGAGAAAATGAAAGTCATTCCCTATGCCTCAGCCATAGGATCTATCATGTATGCAATGCTGTGTACCAGACCTGATGTGTGCCTTACTATAAGTCTAGCAGGGAGGTACCAAAGTAATCCAGGAGTGGATCACTGGACAGCGGTCAAGAACATCCTGAAATACCTGAAAAGGACAAAGGATATGTTTCTCGTATATGGAGGTGACAAAGAACTCGTCGTAAACGGTTACGTCGATTCTAGCTTTGACACTGATCCGGATGACTCTAAGTCACAAACTGGATATGTATTTTTATTGAACGGTGGAGCTGTCAGTTGGTGCAGTTCCAAGCAGAGCGTCGTGGCGGGATCTATGTGTGAAGCGAAATACATAGCTGCTTCAAAAGCAGCAAATGAAGGAGTCTGGATGAAGGAGTTCATATCCGATCTAGGTGTAATACCTAGTGCATCGGGTCCAGTGAAAATCTTTTGTGACAACACTGGAGCAATAGCCTTGGCAAAGGAATACAGGTTTCACAAAAGAACAAAGCACATCAAAAGACGCTTCAATTCCATCCGCGATCTAGTCAAGGAGGGAGACATAGAGATTTGCAAGATACATACGGATCTGAATGTTGCAGACCCGTTGACTAAGCCTCTTCCACGGGCAAAACATGATCAGCACCAGGACTCCATGGGTGTGAGGATCATCACTTTGTAATCTAGATTATTGACTCTAGTTCAAGTGGGAGACTGAAGGAAATATGCCCTAGAGGCAATAATAAAGATGTTATTTGTATTTCCTTATATCATGATAAATGTCTTTTATTCATGCTAGAATTGTATTAACCGGAAACTTGATACATATGTGAATACATAGACAAAATAGTATGTCCCTAGTATGCCTCTACTTGACTAGCTCATTGATCAAAAGATGGCTATGTTTCCAAGCCATAGACATGAGTTGTCATTTGATCAACGGGATCACATCATTAGGAGAATGATGTGATGGACTAGACCCATCCGTTAGCATAGCACTATGATCGTTTAGTTTTACTGCTATTGCTTTCTTCATGACTTATACATGTTCCTATGACTATGAGATTATGCAACTCCCGAGTACCTTAGGATCACCTTGTGTGCTATCAAACGTTACAACGTAACTGGGTGATCATAAAGATGCTCTACAGGTGTCTCCGAAAGTATTCGTGGTGTTGGCATAGATCAAGACCAGGATTTGTCACTCCGAGTATCGGAAAGGTATCTCTAGGCCCTCTCGGTAATGCACATCATAATAAGCCTTGCAAGCAAATGACTAATGAGTTAGTCACGAGATGATGTATTACGGAACGAGTAAAGAGACTTGCCGGTAACAAGATTGAACTAGGTATAGAGATACCGACGATCGAATCTCGGGCAAGTAACATACCGATGACAAAAGGAACAACGTATGTTGTTATGCGGTTTGACCGATAAAGATCTTCGTAGAATATGTAGGAGCCAATATGAGCATCCAGGTTCCGCTATTGGTTATTGACCGGAGATGAGTCTCGGTCATGTCTACATAGTTCTCGAACCCGTAGGGTCCGCACGCTTAACGTTTGATGACGATCGGTATTATGAGTTTATGAGTTTTGATGTACCGAAGGTAGTTAGGAGTCCCGGATGAGATCACGGACATGACAAGGAGTCTCGGAATGTCCGAGACGTAAAGATTGATATATTGGACGACTATATTCGGACACCGGAAGTGTTCTGGAAAGTTTCGGAATTTACCGGAGTGTTGGGGGGGGGGTTACCGGAACCCCCCCGGGGGAATGATGGGCCCTGGTGGGCCATAGGGGAGAGAGAGGGCAGCAGCCAGGAGGTGGCGCGCCCCCTCCCTAGGAGTAGTCCGAATAGGACTAGGGGAGGGGGGCGCGGCCCCTCTTTCCCTCTCCCTCTCCCTCTCTTTCCTTCCCCCCTTTCCTTCATTGGTGGACTCCTACTAGGAATAGGATTGCAATCCTATTCCTAGTAGGATTGCTCCCTAGCCGCACCATAGGAGGGCCGGCCGGCCTCCCCCCTTGCTCCTTTAAATACGGGGGCAAGGGGGCACCCCAAAACACACAAGTTGAATTGTTCTAGCCGTGTGCGGTGCCCCCCTCCACAGAAACACACCTCGGTCATACTGTCGCAGTGCTTAGGCGAAGCCCTGCGCCGGTAGATACATCATATCCGTCACCATGCCGTCGTGCTGACGAAACTCTCCCGTGAAGCTCAACTGGATCAAGAGCTCGTGGGACGTCATCAAGCTGAACGTGTGCTGAACACGGAGGTGCCGTACGTTCGGTGCTTGATCGGTTGGATCGCGAAGAAGTTCAACTACATCAACCGCGTCACTTGACGCTTCCTCTTCCGGTCTACGAGGGTACGTAGACACACTCTTCCCTCTCGTTGCTATGCATCTGGTAGATAGATCTTGCGTGATCGTAGGAAAATTTTAAAATACTACGTTACCCAACAGAGCCCGTACTGGTTGCGGCCACAGCGGCGCTGACGGGCCCGTGCTAGCGAAGGTTTAACTCTAGGTAGATCAGGGCCTCCCTCACTAACGCCACGACTCTGGCGTTGGTTTCTTCCTGCTGTGCGGCAGCGGTGAGGGCGGCGACGACCGCTGCTTCACCCGTTGCGTCCGCCACGTGCCTCCATTCCTTCCTCTTGACCGACAGCACGGCCCACTCCTCGGGCGGTAGCTGCTTCTTTTTCTTGGGCGATGCGGCGGTATTGCCAGGGGGGCTTGCCTGTGCCGGACGGGATGGAGGTGAGGCCGATCAAGGTGAGGGAGGCAAGGCCGGCGGCGGCATCGAGGGCATCGTTCATGGCGAGAGGCCGGGAGCACGAGCGGGCGGGAGGTTTTGGAAAAGTGAAGGGAAATGGTTGTCACTTTGCTACCGAGCCACATGGCGGGGGGTACGCGTGCGTCCGTTTCGTGTCCCCGCCGACGCAAATCAGACTCAAAATTAGGCCGAGAATGAATTCAGCAGGTGGATGAAAAGCGGACACGTGCGGACTAACTGTGTCGGCGCGTTGGACTTGCTCTTAGCGACATAGCACACTGGCAATGGATGAGGGTGCGAAGATGGTCGTCCAACCTAACCGTGCGGATCAAAATTAATTATTTGATGTGGTATGCATCCATCGGTCGGGTCAGAAAGGGTCCGAGGAAGACGCACAGGTACAGGTGTGGCATCTTCCTTCCACGAAATCCATGGGAACCAGCCAGCTCACAATGCGATTTTTAATACTTAAAGAAGCCTTATTTGCTGCTTAACCTCTTTCTTATCCTGTACGTAGTACTTTGGAGATTTCAGTACAACAAAGTCCCGGGAGAAATTTTCACGCTTTCTATGTCTCACAAGCTCGGAAATGTCATGGTAATTGGGCTTTCATTTCCCTTGTTTTACAATTCCAACTAATTCAACTCTAACTCTTTCTGCTATAGTATGACTGATTTTTGTCCGCGAAGAGGTTAACTGGCCACCGTTAATTTTAGGACGATGTTAACTGGCGAACGTTCGTCAAGAGAGGTGGCACATGTGAATGATTCGGTCGGTGACAGTTTTAGTTGGGAGACGGGTGCCATTTGCTTTAGAAGACATGGCGGTTTCTTCCTAAGAAGGCAATTTTTGTTTAAAATTGACATCGTTTTATCTCTTCTTACAACTAAAACTGCCATCAAAGAAGATTCGCTTTGCCACCTCTTCCCAGCGAACGTCAGCTGGGTAGCATTACCGGAGTTTTATTACAGGCCCTCTTGTCCTTATCTAAGCTAGCACGGTCTCTTGGACTCTTGGTCGACATGGATAACGCCCATTCCATCCATGACAGTTGCTCATTAGAAAGATTTTATCATTTTAACCAGCCTGTGAAACAATTATCCACGGCAGAACGTGGCCTAATTCTCCATCACTTCTGCAGGACGACACGTACGCGTACTGACGTGCCGGGAACATGCATGCAGAATTGGGTTTGTCTCCCATCGTGCGCACAAAATGGCCAGAAAGTAAACAAGCCCGATCAAACTCTGCTTTGCTAATTAAATGCGAGTGTGATATGGATCAGAAGAGCTGACTGCAGGTGTGTGGTTGCACTTGCACACGCCTTGATCTTCCTGAAGAAAAATGGCAGGGACAGAATGGCCATTTTGGACATCCAGCTAGGTTTATTTTTATGGAATCTAGCTAGGGAATTAGTGTGTGCCTAGCTGGAAGTTATACTAGTATATGGTTAGGGTAAGATTATCAAATAAGAAAGCAAATACAGTACTAAAAATGTAGAATATGCTGGTGATTGCCTTGTGTGCAAGATAAGCAATTTTAGAATATGCTGGGACCTAGCTCGTGTCGCTGGGGCACTCAGCACGGCGGGTCGTCTCCTTGTTTATCTGCGCGTCGCCATGGCGCTGGTGTCCAGATCCACCCGATCTGACGCATCCGGCTCCGTCTGCCTGGTCCGTCTTCGGCGATGTGCTGCTTGGCGAGCGGGTGCGGTGCGGCGAGCCGGAGGTCGTCGCGGCGCTCGCGGATCCTCTCTTCGACTTGTCCTTGAAGGTCGGGCTCCATCCAATCCGGCGGCGCGTACTACGGTGGGCAAAGGGGAGGCTCCTCCACACGGCTTGCTTGGAGCTTGCCTTGCTGGGGCGGCGGCCGTCCTTCACGGCCCGGGTGATGGCAGTTGTGGTGTGCTCTCGTTGGTCAATTACAGCAGATTGATTCAATTGAGCGCATGCACCCAAGCTAGGCCATTCTCCATCCCATCGTGTGCTTTAGGTGGCTGATGACATCTCTCAGTCCCTTGCGCGTGCTTTGGGAGGAAAGTTCCAGGACGCGGTGTGATGCGCCGACTACTTGATGGCTCGAGGATGGGTGGTCTTGAAAGCAGTCTTCTTTGATCTAGCCATCGACAAGTTCCGGACTTCTCCTTTGAAGGAAAACAAAGACTAGCGTATATGACCCGCTTTGGAAATCTTGATTGGATAGGGACCGGTCGTGTGCACCGTAACATCAGCAATACTAGCTTCATCAGGGTGTCGCGAAGCTTTGTTTTTGTTAACACCTTGGGACATGTCTGCACCAAGATTTCCAAGGGTTCAACACAAGCGAAGAATGTCATGGCTTGATTGGAGGACATGCAAATAGCGAAGGTGGGGTCTTGGATGCGCTGAAGACTTTGCTTCACACGCAGTTGTTCAGACTTGGCTTCCAGGGTATATTCTCGTCCAGACTGAGCACAAGTCCTGTGAGCCTGGTGGTACGTAATTTGCAGTAGTAGCCTTCGCAAGTGGGGGCGGCAGCATTGGAGGACTTCTTTGTTGGTGGTGCTCCTTTGAGTACTCAGTCGCGATTTCCAGGGTGAAAACTCAAGGTCTGTCCTTTATTGGTTGTGCCTGGCAATGATCTTGTGGAAGACATTGTTTTGGGAACGCAGTCTTTCTTCAGGGTGAAAACCTACGATCTTTGATCGGGCAACGACAACGCTTGTGCGTTGTTTCCTTTCTGGAGGCGTGGCTTTTGGAGAACCTTATTTCTAGTCCGGGTGTTGTCTTTGGTGGTGGTTAGAGTGCTGCTACTGTGGGTGATTGATCACCGCGGTAATTTTTTTTCTCTTTTCTTTTTTTGGCTGTGTGCATTCGGGGTGTTTTTACGCATCTTGTTGGTGCAGAGGCCGGGTGTAATTGGTATCTTCTCGATATTAATATATTCCCTTTAAAAAAACAATTTTAGATTTGCAAGTAGCAGTACGTCGGCGCAGCAAACGCATTCGCTCCGCCCCGTACCTCTTCTTCCAATTAAAAATCAACTTGTTTCTCAGTACGACCTTGGCGCGTGATGCATTGTGCAATTTTAAATCATATCGCGGCCCAAGATGATGGGGATAATATTGTCGATCCGCTCCCATCGAGCTGAAGCTAGCAGCCCATGCTGATGATGCCTTGCCAACTTGATTTGATAACTAAAGCATAACCGTACCGTACTAGATGGCGTGTTTGGTGCACAAGGTTTCCCTGATCCGCTGCTTCTGTTCAAAAGCCAAATCTGCGTGAAGCGTCAAGTGTGCCAATTGGCAAAGCAGAAAATGGCGCCGAAGTTTCCTCGAGTAAAGGGCTGAGTGCGCGAGTGCTGAGTGCTGACATTCGATCGAACGTAGGACGCGGTCTGAATTAGCATCTACTCCCTTCGTTTCTAAATATTTGTCTTTTTAGAAATTTTAACAAGTGACTACATATGAAGCAAAATTAATGAATCTATACTTTAAAATATGACTATGTACATCCGTATGTTGTAGGCCATTTGAATGTATAGAAAGATAAATATTTGGGAACAGAGGAAGTACATTCTATCCACGACCGGAAAGTAAAGGCACCTAACGATCTGTTGTTCATCGGAAGATCGAATAGGTAGAATTTGTACTGCTGCCTACCTGGTGCCTACCTGGAGGCGATCGATGGGGGTCAAACCCATCTGATCACGGCAAAGATCGACGGATCTCGCCATGAAAGCAAAAGCAGCTATTACACCTATATCCACTATCCACTATCCACTACCGAACAGCAGAATGATTATTGGCTCTTCTATTCAAATTTTAGTCGATTTTTACTTTCTATCTTGCATGTACAATTAATTATTGGCTCACTAATTAAACCAACCAGGATACTAAAACTTGCCATAATGAATTCTTGAATGTCATAATGTCAAATGATGATTGAATAATTTTCCAGTTAAAGTTTTTTTTTTGACTTTTTGGCATTTCTCTGTTATGAGCTGTATTAACATAGGTGCCTTCTCATGTATATGATTATATTTTGGTTTTCTGGATTAAGCTTTTTTGTTTTGTGCTTTTTTTAGATGATAACTAACAATCACTATTTGGACCTTATCATGATCTAGAGCTGTGAAATATATATTGTGTATTGGATAGTTAGGGCTGGATCAGGTCCACGAATCCTATGTGGTACTACCGCTATGGCCTGATTTTGTAATGTTGTAACGATGCTTTTGGTATTTTCTGTTGTGTTTCCTAATATACACCAACGTCATGTAATGAAACTTCATTGTATGTACTGGACCATTAAATGTCTACTACTACCTTTTGCCATCGAGTAATACAAGATGTTGGAACATTCTTTTATCTTTCCACCGCTCTAAATTTTCTTTCTCAAAACAACATTATTGTTCATTAGCAGGTTAGCTAAGACTAGAGTAAGTGGGGTGCGGCAGACCGCACTTCCTACCGTCTTGGGTCAGTTCATAGATAATGATTTGGTGTATGGCATTGTACCGAACCAACATCACATCCAAGATTAGGCATTGTCGTTAATCAGTACGACCTTGGCGCGTGATGCATTGTGGAATTTTAAACCATATCGCGGCCCAAGATCGGTGTTGGAGATAAGATTGTCGATCCGCTCCCATCGAGCTGAAGCTAGCAGGCCATGCTGTTGATACCTTGCCAACATGATTGATACTGAGTAGTAATAACTAAATGAAAGAAAGGCAAATAAGCATAACCGTACCGTACTAGATGGCGTGTTTGGTGCACAAGGTTTCCCTGATCCGCTGCTTCTATTCAAAAGCCAAATCTGCGTGAAGCGTCAAGTGTGTCAATTGGCAAAGCAAAAATGGTGCTGAACTTTTTCTCGAGCAAAGGGATATCATGCGGCCATTCGATCGAACGTACGACGCGGTCTAATTAGCATCGACATACTATCCACGAGCGGAAAGTAAAGGCACCTAACGATCTGTTGCTCATCAGAAGATCGAATAGCTAGAATTTGTACTACTGCCTACCCGGAGGCGATGGATGGGGTCAAACCCATCTGATCACCGGAAAGATCGACGGATCTCGCCATGAAAGCAAAAGCAGCTACACAGGGCCGGTCCTGAGATTTTGGGGGCCCGGGGCGGGAGCTAAAGCTCTAGGGGCCCTTAAAGTAAACATCATAACAATTATAAACAAACATCGGAGCCACATGAATTGTTATTACATGTGTTGATGTCAACATTTTCATCTTGTTCAGATTTAGAATTTTCATTAGTTGGTTCATCTTCCTCCACAACAATTATCGGCAACTCATGATTTGGGTTCATTGACAGACCAGTATTAGTGCTGAAAAGAATTGCCAGTATCTTCTATCTATGATTCTACCAAGTCATCTGAATGTTTTTTCCTTCTTATTTTTTGGCTACAAGACGCGAATTTCGAAATAGCATGGTAACACACATAGCAGAAACAAATATTACAACCAAGATTGAACGGTTGAAGCTAAGCATCATGTATGCAAAGAGAAATTACTTAATTAGCAAAGAGAAAATTCACAATATGGTTATGCCATACCCATGGTTTCCACTTTCAGTGAGACTTCACTGAAATTCACTAAATTTCAGTAATTTCAGTAGACACTGAAATATTACGCTTTGGCCAAAATATTTCGGCAATTTCAATAGTACACAGGAAATGAAATATTTTTTAAATATTTTTTGCAAATTTCAAATATTTGATTAAATTGAAGTGAATATTTCGGCGTTTTGGCAGAAATGCAAACTGAAATCACTGAATTTCACTGAATTTCGATGATTTCGGTAGGTGCTGAAATTTCTCTCAAACTGAAATTGGAAACCATGGCCATACCTCGGACCTGTCGATCGGCGTCGGTGATCAGGCGATCGATGATGCCACGGCGTGGACTGATGTCCGGAGGCGGGAGTCGGGAAGCGCTCAGGTATGCATCAGCATCTAGCCTCTCGAGACCGGAGGCGCTCGACATGCTCATGTTGCGTGCGCTGGTGTGATTCCCTGCGTGGCTGCGTCCAGCGCTGAGACCAACCAGTTGACTTGCATCTCACGATCAGGCCCCAGGGGAAAAGCTCAATAGAGATATAGGGTTCGTCGGCATCGCAACTCGGTCGTGAAAAGAAGGAAAGACGGAACGACTTGTGATTATGATCTTTTTAGAAGGAAAAAATGACCGGTGATTGCGTGGATTCTGGCTTCTTTTTTTAGAAATACGTGAATTCTGGCTACGTGCGTACACAATACATCCCAACTCCGCCTCTTCCCCTGGGCCATGAACAAGCTTATTTTTCGTTTCAGCCATGAGCCAGCCTGGCTGCTGCGTAGCGGGAGGGGGCCCCTGAAATTTGGGGGCCCGGGGCGGTCGCCACCTCTGCCCCCCCCCCCCCTCAGGGCCGGCCCTGCAGCTACACCTATATCCACTACCGAACAACGGAACTGGGGTGGTGTGGGTCGTCCTCATCCGCCCGGGTCCGGCCAGCTGCACCACAGGGAGAGTCGATGAGTCATTAATATCCCCTGACAGTCGGCAACCTCCAACTCACATTAATTAAAAGTCTTAATGGTACAACTAACTCAAATTATGGATCTTCACGGCCCGCATAGGATGCGTGCGACCAATCATTCGACCACGACGATCGTACGATTCGATTGCGGCCACGGCGCGCATGGGATGCGTATGACTAGATAGCTAGCTAGCCGGATCGTGTATAGCCCGAGCGAGTAGACGTACATACGACTCGCTCCGAGAGTGACAGGAACAGGAGCGAGCAGCGGAAGAAGAAGACGGCACTGCCATAGCTAGAGCTGCCGATGATCGAGACGGACACGCACGCATGGCGCTGACTAGCGGCAGCCCGCGGCGGGCGAAAAAGTTGACCAACGCGACGCGGCCCGTGCCAGAGAGTAACAAGCAGCCAGCTAGGTTCGCATGCACGCGGGGCCGGCCGTGTCGGCGCCCTTAGAAACATCGGGGGGTTCGCCGTCGGTCGGCCAGCCGGCCGGGGGCGCCGATAGACTAGTCATAGTGGGGAGTAACTTACACTAGTAACATACACGTATTACTAGACTATGTTACTACCTTCATAGTGGGTAGAAACAGGGCCGGTCCTGAGATTTTGGGGGCCCGGGGCGGAACAAAAACTCGGGGCCCTTATTATAGGCAATGTAGTAATAATTATGAATATATGAAATGTTATCAATAATCATTTAAATTCATCAAAAACAATATACATATGAAATTATTGTACATCTTACCGTTTAAAAAATAACATTCTTTGACGCAAAGTCACTTATGATGGGGTTGATGTCAATCTTATCATATAATTTCTGCTCAATGCATCTTCTTGTCAAACCATTTAAACTCTCGTGAGTCATCGTTGATCTTAAATAGCTATTCAATAATTTTAACTCTGAAAAACTTATTTCAACCAATGCGACTGCAAATAAGATGATAATTAATAGAGGCATTGGGATAAAAATCGACTTCCTTGACATACTAAAAAATCCTCATAGAAGACATTACACCCTCTGGCAAAAGTCAATTAATATTTTTTAATTCAGAAAAATGCAAAATTGGATGATCATCGACCCTAGCAGATTGTGCATGTGAACCTATTGAAATTTCCCGCAAAAAAATGAACCTATTGAAATGACTGTACTCTCAGAACCACTTACATTTTTATCATGGATGTTGATGTTATCATTTCCCTCTTGACCAGATTTAGAATTCCCATCAATTTGTTCATCTTCCTCCACAACAACAATCGCCAATTCACCATTCGGGTTCAGCGATGCACCAGTATTTTTCTTGATTTTTGTTATCAAAACGCTTCTGGATTGCATCATGCACCCATTGTATCATTTTTAACTGTGCTGGAAAAATAAATAAATAATGACATCAATGGTTGATCGATGAGAGCTATGCGCCATGTATGTGACAGATAAATTACTTAATCAGTACTGAACATATGCGGAGTAGGGATCAGAGAACACTAATACAATATACCTTGGATGATCAGATCGGCTATTGTGCTAGGGAGCGATGATCCAATGAGGCGATATGGGCTCGTCTGTAATTAGGCCGGCGAATCTGCCATGTGTGTGTGTGCATGCCCAGTTCCTGATGGCGGAGAGCAAAGCCGCGCCGAGTACTACGTATTCTGACTAGTGTCTCGCCATCGGGCATGTTATCTATCACGGAAAGGACGGCGTAGACGGCGAACCGGCGACCGGGATTAGGTTGGAAATTAGGACAAAAGGAGCAGGATGGCTTATTATTTATCACGGATATGGAATTGCTATGGGATGGAATGGAAGTATAGCGATTAGTACTACGTTTCCTTTTTTCAGTACAGGAAGAATCGCTAGCAGTTCGCTATTCTTTTTTTTTTGAGACAACCGCTAGCAGTTCGCTAGTTTGTATGCGTCCATGCACTACCTCCCTGGGCCATGGCCCGTAGGCTACCTGTGTGTGTATAACCTGGGGAGGGCCCCTGGGTTTTGGGGGCCCGGGGCGGCCGCCCCCCCTGCCCCCCCTCAGGGCCGGGCCTGAGGACAGGGAGGAGAAGATGGGCATGATGGATCCCAGGGGCGCCAGAGGCAAGGCCAGGGCCGGTCCTGAGATTTTGGGGGCCCGGGGCGGAACAAAAACTCGGGGCCCTTATTATAGGCAATATAGTAATAATTATGAATATATGAAATGTTATCAATAATCATTTAAATTCATCAAAAACAATATACATATGCAATTATTGTACATCTTACCGTTTAAAAAATAACATTCTTTGACGCAAAGTCACTTATGATGGGGTTGATGTCAATCTTATCATATAATTTCTGCTCAATGCATCTTCTTGTCAAACCATTCAAACTCTCGTGAGTCATCGTTGATCTTAAATAGCTATTCAATACTTTTAACTCTGAAAAACTTATTTCAACCAATGCGACTGCAAATAAGATGATAATTAATAGAGGCATTGGGATAAAAATCGACTTCCTTGACATACTAAAAAATCCTCATAGAAGACATTACACCCTCTGGCAAAAGTCAATTAATATTTTTTAATTCAGAAAAATGCAAAATTGGATGATCATCGACCCTAGCAGATTGTGCATGTGAACCTATTGAAATTTCCCGCAAAAAAATGAACCTATTGAAATGACTGTACTCTCAGAACCACTTACATTTTTATCATGGATGTTGATGTTATCATTTCCCTCTTGACCAGATTTAGAATTCCCATCAATTTGTTCATCTTCCTCCACAACAACAATCGCCAATTCACCATTCGGGTTCAGCGATGCACCAATATTTTTCTTGATTTTTGTTATCAAAACGCTTCTGGATTGCATCATGCACCCATTGTATCATTTTTAACTGTGCTGGAAAAATAAATAAATAATGACATCAATGGTTGATCGATGAGAGCTATGCGCCATGTATGTGACAGATAAATTACTTAATCAGTACTGAACATATGCGGAGTAGGGATCAGAGAACACTAATACAATATACCTTGGATGATCAGATCGGCTATTGTGCTAGGGAGCGATGATCCAATGAGGCGATATGGGCTCGTCTGTAATTAGGCCGGCGAATCTGCCATGTGTGTGTGTGCATGCCCAGTTCCTGATGGCGGAGAGCAAAGCCGCGCCGAGTACTACGTATTCTGACTAGTGTCTCGCCATCGGGCATGTTATCTATCACGGAAAGGACGGCGTAGACGGCGAACCGGCGACCGGGATTAGGTTGGAAATTAGGACAAAAGGAGCAGGATGGCTTATTATTTATCACGGATATGGAATTGCTATGGGATGGAATGGAAGTATAGCGATTAGTACTACGTTTCCTTTTTTCAGTACAGGAAGAAACGCTAGCAGTTCGCTATTCTTTTTTTTTTTTGAGACAACCGCTAGCAGTTCGCTAGTTTGTATGCGTCCATGCACTACCTCCCTGGGCCATGGCCCGTAGGCTACCTGTGTGTGTATAACCTGGGGAGGGCCCCTGGGTTTTGGGGGCCCGGGGCGGCCGCCCCCCCTGCCCCCCCTCAGGGCCGGGCCTGGGTAGAAACATAGATGTGGTGTCATGCAAGAGTTCATTTATTAGTCTATAGACTCAATTTGCATTGGTATGTGTGATGTTACAGTAACATAGCTAGTTACCACAAGCACTTCTCTCCTCATTAATTACATGCCACATAAGCAAAACTGTGTTGGGATGTGTGATGTTACTGGCTATGTTACTCCCACTATGGCCAGCCATAGAGGAGGAGCGTAGTACCGGGGCTGTCAAGCATTTCGGCGCAATAAAGCGGGGAGTGGATAGCGGCAGCGCGTTCTATCTGCTGCCAGGGTCAAACGGAGCGTGCACCTGGCCGAGCTCGACATGGCACACCAATGGCACGGGACATGGGGTGGATTCCAAGGCAAGAAAATGCATGCTCCCTCTGTCGCCGCGCTGCAGCTAGCAGTGCACACATGGCGAAGCAGAGGTGCTGCTGCATATATGAGGTGGCGCGTCCGAGTTTTCTCGGGTGACACGATGGTGCTCTCGGTGCGCTGCTCCGTTGACCTGTTCGGCGAACGGTCGGCTGCTGCCTCTTGGACGCCTCGCTTGATCTTTCTTTCAGGATAATTTCATGCATCCCTTTGCAGCAAAGGCGCTCCTTCCAGGGTCCACACGAGGATATATCCGAGACCAACGCACCAACTCAATCTCTAGCTCATATACTACCCTAGTTTATCGGAGCGGATGAAAGATGCAGGGACGTTTTTGCGGGGGTCGTTGCCGGTCGACATCATGTCATTCGCACCCAAAAAACGCAAGCAATAATGGGACACCGGGGAGCATACGGTTTTGGTTTGCTCGACTGCTCAGTGTAAAGCTTTACACGCGTTGATCAGTAGTAGTACGTGGTTGGCCACGCTTCCGTAGCCGAACCGTTTCCCACGACGCGATCCTAACCCAAGTAACCACAGACCACGCGACACCGCAGCATGCAGTCCATTGCCTGAGTGGCTCGCTCGTGCGACGAAAATTGGGCAAATGTTGGCTGGCCGGAAACGTTCCGTGGCTCGGGCTCACAGCTGACTTTTTCGCTGGTAAACATCCGCGGCGGTGGGATGTTTCCCGGCATGAGCGCACCATCAATCGAAGACGTCGGAGTTACTGCCGGTGGGACAAGTCCAAGCATGGTTAATTGCATGTGTCGAGATCAGACAGAAAACCACCGGGAACATTGGCGACTGGGACGTGGTGGAACGGTACTCTACTCTCCCTGCCTGACAACGTGCGTCGCCGGCCGGCGTGCGCTGTGAAGAGGAATTGCCGGTCACTGGACAGCACAGAGCAAAGCAGAATCGTAATGTAGAGCCACTATCTACCAAGACCAAACGTGTATCACACCGCCACGACGAGCACACCACAACTGTTAATTACCGCATTTCTTCTTCTAATGGATGCTTCAGCCGCCGTGTAGAACAAGTATTGAAGTAGTATTCGATAAGTGATCCGTGGAACTGCGTATACTATTCTCGAGAGGATGCTGCACACTCACGTAACGTGGGTGGTGGCCGGTAGCCTTATCCTGACCGTGCTGATCCTAGCTACTAGTACTAGCAATCTGCATCCGCTAGCTAAGCTAATCTCCGCGTTTACGAGTCGCTAGTTGTTAATCAACACCGTGTAAGACCGAACGAACCCTGGATCTCTGTCTAGATTTGCTGGGCCTGTTAAATATGCCAAACGCTGCCTTCACGTTGTGGGCAAGAAGCACGGCCCGGGGACCCACCGTGAAAATTACTGTTGAGCCGCAATCAGATTAAGTTTTCTCCTCGTTAGTCGTTACCTAATCTGATCACCAACGCTGCGAATCAACCTGCGGTTGAGACGGTTAGGTGGACAGTGGTATCTCCAACCCACCAGGGTTCAAATCCCGATGCTCGCATCATTCCTGAATTTATTTCAGGATTTCCGGCGATGCGCTTTCAGTGGGAGGAGACGTTCCCGTCGACGACGAGATGCCTACGGTGACATCGTAAACCTCAAGATGATATGCCGGCTCAGTCTCTCGGAGATGCTCATAGGGGTAGGGTGTGCGTGTGTACCTTCATAAGGGTGGGTGTATGCACGTGTATATGAGCGCTTGCGTCTATACCGATGCTAAAAAAAATCCGATCACCAAAGCTGCACTAAGCTAAAGAAAGCAGGGGTCCCTCCCTCCCTCCCTCCCTAAGCTGGCCAAAAGAATGCAGTAAAGTACGACCGACAGTTTATGTTATCCCTCAAAAGTCAGTACTGCTGCTCCATGCACGCTCCGTTTGATTACATTATCCGCTGTTAGGATTTGGCTTTTGCAGATCTCGTGCTTTACTTTCTGGTGAAGGCTCTCAACGTCGACCTAGCCAACCTGTCAAACCTGCTTGCCCTGCCCATGTACTGTACATGAATGTTCACCTCGCCGTTCTACTATTCGGCATTGTAAACAGATGAAGGTACACCATGGCTGGCTGTCAACATATGCGCAGATCCACTGAGCATATAGTTAACTGATGGAGGTACACACACAGAGTTAAAGTGAAGACAGTGGCGATCGGCTACGCTCATTCTTGTACCGTTTGGTCCATCTCGCTGTCAACCTGTATTCGTGGGAGCAAATCGTACAGGCGGCGACAGGAGTTTGAGGGTCGGGGTGGCATCCTCCACCAAATCAAATGTATAGTACTGAGATTAGCTATAGCCAGCACGCACCAGTAGGATTACCCGCCACGGAATGCGGGCCCCGGCTTAGAGGATAACGTGGGCCCATCCGACTGTCCCATCCCGACCATACCCCCATCCGTCTTTGCCTTTCTCCTTCTTCTCCTTCTTCTGGTGCGGGTCCCACGCCGGGTTCCTTGCTGTACAGAATAAGGAAAGATAGGGCAATGGATAAGATCCTAGGCACGAGTCCAGCCTGCCTTGCCCATTTCATTTCTGGTCGGTCCGTCCGGCTGCTACGGGCCACGGTCCCGCTCCCATGTGCACACGCTCGTGAATGTGGCTCGCCGTTCTTGCACGTACTTTGTGCTGGTCAAAATAAATTCCAGTAAAATCCGCTGCCATGGTCGACCTTCAGTGAAAGGAGAACGGGAGAGAGGTGGGAAAACATGCAGGTTCCATGGCGCGGCGTATGGACCGTCCCATGCGAGCCGAGCCAGGGTCGCCATCCGTACGTCCCCGGGCGGCCCCGGCCGACGAGCTAGCCTAGCCCACGTACGTACGTCAAGCTGCCGCGCACCATGACGTGCCGTGAATATATACGAGGTAGCGGTGTGGCTAGGCGATGGCCAGTGCCTCGGGTTTCGCCGGGTGGCAGAAGTTACCGTTTCCGGGGTCACTCACTGCGGCCGCTCTGGCCGACGGCTGTTTCTTTTGCGCGTGACATCAGTAATCCATTTAAAATGTGTAATAAGACTTATATTTAAGAATGAAGGGAGTACAATGTAACACTCCGCACCGTTATGGTCCAGACTCCAGACACACAATGTAACACTCCTCACCGCATATATTAGTATAACTTGGACTTGCGAGGAGTGTTACATTGTGTGTTTTATAAATGATTATATTTGAGAGCATATGTGATATACCAAGTTATTTGTTTAACCATAGTCTCTTAAAGTTCTTAATTATGACCAAATGTCTATGATATTAAACAAACTTGGTATGAAGCAACAAACTTAAAACCATCCACACAAGACAGGGTGTAATTTGTGCCAGTCATTACTGTTTCAATTTGGGGTTTCAAGATTTTCTTCACGTCTCAACAAAATATCTGAAATGTTTTAAAAGTTATTTCCAACTATTTCATCTAAATTCATTGAATTTGAATGAATATTGACAAAAATTGAATTTTGTCTAAATCCTGGCCAAAAAACATTGGTAAAACTACTTCTATTATGATCAAAATTACCATTTTTGTAGGTTTTGATGGAAATAGAACATTAGACATTATGCGCAGAGTAATGTTACATACCAAACATCACTTGGTGAAATTTGGCATGTGAATCGATCTGCTGCCTTTTTATTTTTTTAGTGCATTGATTTTCTTGAGTATTTAACCAAAAACTACCACAATTCATGGAAACATGACGAAAAACTACCACTTAACGTTTTTTGCGAAAAACTACCACTTTTGTCCTAAACCATGGCAAAAAACTACCAACTCGTTTAACCGCTCGGTTCGGCCGCGCTAAGCCTGAATCTGACCGGTTGGGCCAACGAACCAGGTGCCACCGTGGCCAACCGCCGTCCGCCGCGCGTTAACGGCCGTTAACGGCGCGTTTGCGGCTGTCCGTGGTCCAATAAGTGGCCCCACAGGTGAGTGCGAGTTTAGTCACTAACTCATCCTCTTCCTCCTCGCTCGCTCAGTCACTCCTCCGCATCCTCTCCCTCTCCCTGGTGCTCTGAGCATATCGCCGTCGCCGCCGCCGCCATTGCTGCCGGTAGAACTTGAGGATGCCATCCTGGAATGACGAGGAGAGCTTGGACGAGGACATCTGCATGGTTTCAATGGATCCTCAGCTCTTTGTAAGTGCATAATGGTGGAATAGAGTTAGGGTCAGGGTTAGTTCATCCAAAATGGAGATTCCAAGTTGCTTTTGGTTTGATTCCAAGTTTCTTTTGCAGGAAACCCTTGACAGTGTGGTGGATCCATCTTTCTATGGTTCTTTCACTGAATCTGAGCCGACGTGCATGATGCATCATCAGAGGCCAAAGAAGATGGTAGCTTTTGAAGGTGCTTTGGCTGGGAGGAGATTCCTCGGTTCTCCTGCGCAGCAGGTATTAAATCTTGAACACTTACTTGTTTTGCTGGTGGAGATGTCTGGTGTGTGATGTGTTTTGCTGCTGGAGATGTGTGGTGTGTGATGTGTTTTGCTGCTGGACATGTGTGGTGCAGCAGGTATTAAGTTGGGCAGAGATGGTGATGTGTTTTGAACTGAAACTAAAAAGTGACATACATATGGAAGCATATATGTGAAAGTAGATCTTGAGTTAACTGAATTAAATAAATGACTAAACCTGAGAACACCTATTAAATGAGAACTGTGACCTGAATATATCTGTTAGATGTGAACTAAATACAACTACTAACTGTTAACTGAATATAGCTGTTAACTGTTAACTGAATATAGTTGTTAATTGAAAAGAACAGAGTTAATTGAATTTATCTCTACTGCTAAATAAGGTGATGTGTGCTTAGTTTCAAAGAACAGAGTTAGCTGAATTCAGAAAGCATTGATGTAAACATAGAGTTTCACATAACTGAATTGAGTTTATGACTTGAGTTATGTGTACTAAGTTTGTTACTAGGTGCTTTGTGCTTAATTATAAATAATTGCTTCTGTAGGATCAAAGTGTCAACCGTGGGGTTGTGGAGTGGGTGGATGGTCCTCGGCTAGAGATTCTACAAAGGTGCCTTGCAAGGATTTGGGACATGTACCATGAGCAGAACTTGGGTAGGGTGAAGGACAAACAAGCTCATGAGAAAGAGGTGGGCAAGCTAAAGAAGGAAATTGAGTTCCTGTCAAACTACTATAGCCAGTTGGTGGAAGATGTATCCAAGCTTTTTGACTATCAAGATGGCAAGATGTCTTATGACATGGACTATACCAGTCAGGCAATAAACGATCTGAATGAATAGAAGAAACAACTTGAGGATCAGGCAAAGATTCACTACAAGAAATATGTCAACTAGTGACCTTCTATGAGTGACCCTGGAAGAATTGGTCATAGATCTATGACCATTTGAGACCAATTGGTCGAAAGTTGTTCGGGCGGCTCCAAACCCTAAACTATAACGACCATTTCTGTCAGAAAGGTCATAATTTCCTTACACGAAATGGTCATAAAGCATATAACACTGGTCCGCTGCCTTATTTCTAGCTGATCATGACCAATATAGATGGTCATAACCTTGTAAATTGTGGTGGGTTGCTATGACTAGGCGCCACCTCATCGGTTTTGCCTATGTGTCATGTCCATGTGTCAGTTTTTGCCCTAGGTTGTGAAGCAAACTATATTTCTGTCATTCCTAAAATCCCCCCAAAAAATCTCATAAATTCTTTGGGCCATATCTTCGTCGAATATGTAAAAAACCTTCCTTGCCTAGTTCAAAAATAATTCAACAATATTCATTTTCCTATTCTGTTCAGAACAACACTTTGTAAAGGAAGTGCTATTTTTATATTCTTGATTGCCCTAAAAAAATGTGGGCACTCTTTCCTATCCAAATAATTGCCTCATGACAAAATTCAGCTCCATTTGCATAGTAAATGTTCCTCAGCGAATTTCCAAAGTTTTTGTTCAGCTAGAAACTTTGTGAAGGAAGTACTAGCTATGCATATCCAAATGGCATGAAATTTATACAATGCCTTCATATGCACAAATTATCTCCCTCCTCCAAATTGCAGCTCAACCAAATCATCTATGTGTGCCCAGTATTAGTTTTTTTATTTTCTGTCCAGATTGACACATTGCAAAGCAAGTGCTATCTATACCACTCCTATTGCCCTCAAACTTTTTGGTCAATCTTCTATATCCAAATCATTGCCACATGCCAATATTTAGCTCCATTTTCCTATTAAATCTTCCTCGGCAAATTTCCGAAGTTTCTATCCAGCGAGAAGCTTCGTGAAGGAAGTACAAGCTAGGATTATCCAAATGGTATACAAATTTTACAGCCCTTTCCTATGCCCAAATGACCATACTCCACAAAATTTCAGCTCAATACATTTATTCATTTGAGCCCAGCTTCAACATCCATATTTCTGCCTGATGTGGTACTTTGCAAAGCAAGTGCCATTTAAGCTCCTCCATTTGAGATGAAAATTGTCCAAGACAGTCTACCTAGTAGATGATCATCCTCAGCAAAAATTCAGGCCCATTGGCCTTGTGCATTTCCCGTACCGCTAATCAACCACTTGGCTGCTAATTCATGTTTGAGCATAGTTCGGTCTCCTCGTGAGAGTCTTCTGTTGTCATTTTCTTCCTAGCACTTACTTGGGGAGTGCCCAACCCACTAGACATGTCTAGGCCACCCAGAACGCATGGCAACGCCACGGTCACGCAGTGACCACGCGGCGGGCATGCGAGTTTACGCGCTTTGGAGTTGGAGCCCTCGGCCACCGTCCAAATCTCAATGTATCGCCACCAAACCATGTATTTATGCTTAAATAGATACATATGTACCTAGAAATGATTTTTGGAAAAAATAAAGAGCAAACTACAAGGCAACTATAGTTCAAATTTGACCCGTTTCCACCTCGATGAGTGGAAATTTGTCTTTTTCACCAGAGGTGGATAAAACCATCGGACACCCAAATATTTTGTCAATTGTGCATTAAATATGTCCTAGTATTTTATAAAAATAATTTGGTACTAATTTGCAACAAATATATGGTAGGTCATTCACAAAAAAACTCATTTCAGGCACTCACAAAAATGAAAAATGAATTTTTCGTCCAAAGAAAATGAAAACTTCCTTAGGCAATATTGTTTGCCATTCCAAGATGCCCCTTTGTGCATAATATGAGATCATTTGAACAAACTATGCCATGAATGTGGCCATAAGATTGATCATTTGGCTTGAAAGCCATGAATCTTCACACATAATAGCTCATTTCTGAGAACACTTTTTAAAATAATTGCCGTATTATAAGTTTATTATTTTTTCTGACAACTTGGTCACAGATAATGACACAACGCAAAGGTTTTCCATTTTTTTTGAATTTTTTATGCCCGTTTCAAAATGCGGTCAAAACGGCGGGCATGACCGTTCATAGCTAGTGGTTGAATCTTTGAATTTTTTTGGTGTTTCTCTGATTAAGTAGACACTTTTGTACCTAGAAATGATTTTTGGAAAAAATAAATAGCAAACTACAAGGCAGCCGCAGTTCAAATTTGACCCGCTTCCTACCGAATCGGCAGAAAATTGTCTTTTTCACCAGAGGTGGATCAAAACTTTTGACACCCAACCATTTGTTCAATTGTGCATTAAATATGGCCTAGTATTTTATAAAAATTATTTGGTACAAATTTGCAACAAATATATGGTAGGTCCTTCACAAAAAAACTCATTTCGGGCACTCGAAAAAAATGAAAATGAATTTTTCGTCCAAAGAAAATGAAGAATTCCTTAGGCAACATTGTTTGCCATTCCAAGATGCCCCTTTGTGCACGATATGAGATCATTTGAACAAACTATGCCATGAATGTGGCCATAAGATTGACCATTTGGCTTGAAAGCCATGAATCTTCACAGCTGATAGCTCATTTGTGAGAACACATTTTTTATAAAGAATTGCCGTATTACAAGTTTATTAGTTTTCTCGAAAACTTGGTCACATATAATGACACAATGCGAAGTGTTCCAATTTTTTATTTTTTTGAATTTTTTATGCCCGTTTCAAAATGCAGTCAAAACGACGAGTATGACCGTTCATAGCTAGTGGTTGAATCTTGGAAAACTTCTGGTGTTTCTCTACTTAAATAGATACTTATCTACCTAGAAATTATTTTTAGAAAATATAAAGAGCAAACTATAAGGTAGTTGTAATTCAAATTTGACCCGCTTTCAAATAAATCGGCGAAAATTTGTCTTTTTCATGAGAAGTGGATCAAAGCTTCTGACACCCAACCAATTGGTCAATTATCCATTAAATATGGCCTAATATTTTATAAAAATGACTTGGGACAATTTTGCAACAAATATAGTGTAGATTCTTCACAAAAAACTTATTTTGGGCACTCAAAAAAAAAAATGGAAAATGGCTCTTTTGTGCAATGAAAGTGAAAACGCCCAAATCAACATTGTTTGTCATCCCAAGATACACACATGTGCACACCATTGGTTCATTTTAGCAAACTATAAGTGGTTAATATGTTGAATGTTTAACCTTAATTAGAGGGTAAAAAATATAAGAGAAACAAAAAACAAAACAAAACAAAACTACCTAAGCTTAATTCTGATTGGTGGAATCATTGTGGCTTGGATCGATGACCTGGCAAACATCAGTCTATCCATCGATTCCATCCATCCCATCCCACGGTAGCAAACCCCCCTCTCTCGCGCGCGAATCCCACCCAAGCCTGCTCTCTCGCACGAACCCATCCACGATAGCAAGCCCTGCTCTCTCTCGCACTAACCCTAGCGCTGCATCTCCCTCCCTTACCGCCGCCACCTCCGGCGCCCAATCCTGGCTGCACCGTCTCCCTCCGCCCTCGCCGCTGGCGCTCCCGCCCTCTCCCCCTTCCCTCACCTCCCCTCTCCTCATCGGAAGAGAAGAGGGAGTAGGTCAGGCGGCGGCGACTCCCAGATCCGCAAGGGCTTGGACCTGGAGCTCCATCCACATGGCAGTGGCGACGGCTGTGGATGATAGGTCCCCCATGGGCATGGACCTGGAGTTCGGCTTCCAGATCCTCGCCACCATGGTTGGACCCGGTGCTTCGGGTTTGGCCACCGCACGGCTTCCAGATCTGCGGCTGATAGGTTCGCCAACTTCTACTGCTTCTTCCTCTGGTGACGCGTCGATCTGATCCGGTCCGATCCATTTTTGTACAGGTCGATTTTGTTGGTGTCATCGTTGATGGAGTCGCTGCGATTGGGGGATTTTAAACCAGGCCGTGGATGGCAGAGGTGCGGAGGTAGGGGGCGGCGTGTTTCCGGTGGTGGTGAGCACCTGGCCGTTCCGGGAGGCAGTCTGGGCGGTGTGGGACGTGGTGAAAACCGGTAGCGCAGGGGGGTCGGTTGTGGATGCCATCATCGCCGGCTGCTCTGCCTGCGAGGAGCTCCACTGCGACGGCATAGGTCAGTTGCTTGCCGCCGTCTTCTCTCTGCAATTCATCCATGTGTGCCTGCGATGTGGATTGTGGTTGTGGCTTGTGGCATGGTATCATTTCAATTTTCACCGCACCGTCACTATAAAACAAATTTAGTCTCTCTGAATCTTAGGAACGGGAGGATGATGTGGTTGTGTGTGTGGAGAGGACGGCCATGCCGTGGGCGGCGCGACTCCTTTCTTGCATTTTACCTGACTGATTTGTGTTGTGTTCGTGCAGCCGGCAGTGTGCTGGATTACAGGCCATCTACTGTGGCTGCAGCTGCAATCTTGGCTGCATCTTATGGAGCTCTACTGACCAAAGAATCACTAGAGTCCATGTCGTGGTTTTGTCACGGCAGATGTCCTAGCAAAAGGACTTAGTCGTGAGGCCATCGCTATGGGTTAGCTTAAAGGGGTTAAAGCGGACAAGGACACAGGGGTTTTTATACTAGTTCGGCCCCTTCGATGAAGGTAAAAGCCTACATCTAGTTTGGTGTAGTATTGCTAGGGTTTCGATGACCAGGGAGCGAATCCGCTTTGCCTGTGTCTCGAGCTGTTGTTCTCTGCCTTGAACCGTCACCGGGTCGTCCCTTTATATACGAGGTGACGCCCGGTCCGGTTTATAGAATCCCGAGGCCGGCTCATAAACGTGTCCGGCTTGGTCTATATCCTTCCTATCTTACGTCACAAGTTACACATCATATGGCGGTTTACAAATCAAGGGCCCTAACACCTCTTGGGCTTTAAGCTTCTTGGACTAAAGCGCCTTGCTCCATGTTCGGCTGGTCTTCAGTAGAAATAATCCATAGGCATAAACCGGCCCCTCCTGGGCGGTTTATACCTAGTAATAATATCCCTGACATTAGGCCCCAGATTGATTTGAACCTGTTCATGTCAATCTTCAAAAGTCTTGTATGGATTTCCCCTTTCGCAGCTTCAAGTACTTCATAAACCGGCGTGACTTCATCTTCTCCGATTGCATTACGTCACAAGTTACACATCATATGTTTAGTTTTTGTTTCCGACAACGGGTTTTCAACCTTGCCAACAAAAGCCACGGTTCGAGAGTCTCCACCTTCTTTCTTCAAAGCACCAACTAGGAGAGCATAATTGTCATTCTGAGTGTAATGTGCATTGTCCCAAAGTATTACATTGTCTTCTGCATGCTTGTGATATTATTTATTCTGAAATTCTTAGTTCTAGTCTCCTTTAAAACTCTGGAGGAGTTTCTGCATTTATGTTTTGCTTCACTCATGGAGGCTAGCGAGATACCACCCTAATATGCTCAAGCTATGTGCCATGTAATCTTGTCTTGATTTTCAGTAGTGTATTATTTACTTTTAGGTATTTGTGATTGGCCACTTGAAAGAAGGATTGCTCCGTGCATTGTCCTCATAGCATTGTTTCAATACTTGTTAGACTCTTTTCGTAGTACATGCTTATATACATCTAATGAAGCAAAAGAGTTTGTCAAAGTTTTCTTTGTCGCGTCCAGTTCGTTGAACTGAATTGCTTGAGGACAAGCAATATGCTAAGCTTGGGGGAGTTGATACGTCTCAAACGTATCTACTTTTCCAAACACTTTTGATATTGTTTTGACCTCATTCTTGCATGATTTGAACTAAACTAACCCGGACTGACGCTGTTTTCAGCAGAGCTGCCTGTATGGTTTTATTGTGTGCAGGAAAACGGATTTTTAGGTATCTCAGAAAATTCCACGAAAAATCATAGAAAATCCACGCACCCGAAGGAACCTGGTGCCAGAAGAGGGGCTAGAGGGGGCCAGGGGGCTCCAGGCGCCCTGGTGGCGCGGCCCACCCCCTGGCCGCGCCGGGAGGTCGCCTGGGTGGGCCCCACCTCCCCTGGTGCCCTAGTTTGACCCGTATTTTAGCTCGTGACGGAGAAATCCCAGATCAGAAGTTCTTTTCCCAGTTTTCGTCGCGGAGCCGTCGCCACCCTCTGTTCTCCTTCGGGAGGGCTAATCTGGAGGCTAATTTGGCCTCCGGAGAGGGGAGATCGTCGCCATCGTCATCATCATCACCACTCCATCCTCCCTCCATGACTTCTCCATCCATGTGTGAGTAATCCCCTGCTGTAGGCGAAGGGGATGGTAGAGATTGGATGAGTTAGATCATGTAATAGTTTATCAGATCGTTGGGGGCATGTTGCCTATCATCTACTATGGTGTTTATCATCTTTGCTTCAACTTGTTATTCTTAATGCTTGTCACTTAGGGCCCGAGTGCCATGATTTCAGATCTGAACCATATGTGTTTGCATGAATATATTTGTGTTCTTGATCCTATCTATGAGTTGTTAGCACCTATTACGGTTCCGAACCGGCGATCCCAAAAGTGACAACTTGGGACACCAAAGGGGATGGTCCGTAGTTTGAGGATTACATGTATCCATTGAGTTTATTGCTTTGTTCCGGTGCTCTTTGACAGGAGCACCTTAATCTCCATAAGTTCCTTTTGGCCCCGTTCGTAGCGGGATGGTAGGACAAAAGATGTTGTGCAAGTTCTTATTGCAAGCACGTACAACTACCTATGGGATACATGCCTAATGTTTGATATTTACCTAGATGATCATTACTTTTCCGTGTGCCTTGCCCCAAGTTGGAATCATGATATATCTCATCCATGCAGCGCCCAACCACCCGTCTCCCTAGCCTACAGTGTTTTAAATCCTGCTGGTTACTAGTTGCTACTTTTGCTATTCACCTTTACTATTTACTTTTGCTGTTTACTTTTACTATCACTATCATCACTATCATATCACTGTTACCACTTATCTTTTGTTGCAAGTAAGTATATTTCAGGTGCGGTTGAATTGACAACTCAACTGTCAAAACTTATAAATACTCTTTGGCTCCCCGTGTGTCGAATCAATAAATTGGGTTATTCTTACCCGCGAAGACTATCTCGATCCCTTACGGTTGAGGGTTATCAAGTACCGCTTTCTGGCGCAGTTGCCGGGGAGCATAGCAATATTTACAAGTCTACTTGAAGTATCCTACCTACTGCACTTTATCCGCTATGGGTAAGAAAGGAGACCCCAAGGTTCCGATCTTACTATCCACTATAAGAAGAGGTACTATTCTGAGCACTAGTGCTACACTTGATTCACCCTCTGTTATGAGTAAGATTGCCTCACTCCTACCATATGATGCTCCTACTGAATCTGTTACTATGTCCGATACTCTTGATGATGCTTCTACTACTCTTGATGATATTAATTCACTTGGTTATGCTCTTGAGAAACAGATCGCTGCTGCTGCAAAAAAATTTCAACAGTGAAGTTTTCAGAAAAATTCCAGAAAAATAAAAATAAAAATTTCCATGCCGGGAGCAACCCAGAGGTGCCTGGGGCCAGCCAGGGAGACCCACCAGTGGCCTAGGCGGCCAGCTGGCGCGACCTGCCCCCTGGCCGCGCCCACAGGGCGCCTGGGGCCCACAAGGCCCCCCTCCAGGTAAGTCTTCTTCCTCCCTCTCTCTTTCTCTCCAAAAACGCGAGTTCTGCACTTGTTCTTGCGTTCTTGCTGCTCTTGGAGGCGATTCTTCGATCTCTCTCTATAGCCTATCATTTGAGCTTAGATTTTGAATAAATACTCCCTGGTATGTGACTCCTCCACCCCTCCAATTAGATTTCTGATTGGTGGCTTCATTTGCGAGTATTTAGTAGTTCTTGGTGCTGTATAGATGAGCTTGCATGCATGTGTAGAAAGTTATTTTCTAAGTTTTGATGCAAGTTTATGCCTTAGGTAAGTGAGTTGAGTAGTTTGCCTTAACCCACTTTGTTTTAATCCTTGTTTTTGTAATTTGCCAAAAATTTCAGAAATGAGTTTGTTAGGAAGAGCAAAGGGGTGGCTTGAGAAGAGGAGGCCCACGCACTCCGATCGAGTTACTAGAGCCGCAGCTTCATCCTCGACTGCTAGGGTGAGCTACAATGAAGATCATGTGCCCCTAGAATTGTTGGAGGACACAAGTCTAGCACGTGCTATGACGTTTCCATGTGATGAATTCCTTGAAGCTGCGGGAGTAAAGGATGAGTTTTATAATCTTTGTGCTAATGCAGGTCTGACACGGCTCGTCACGTGCCGTGTTACTCAGTATCAAAAACTCACCTCCAGTTTCATTAACAGTTTTAGATATAATCCTGATTCAGGTGCTATTGAGTTTAAAATTTACAATGATCTTATCACCATGCCTTTGGGAAAGTTTTGTGAAATAATAGGTGTACCAAACGTTGGGAGGACGGCTAGGATGGCCTCTCAGCCCTCCGAGCTGAAAACCGTCTTCAACTCTCTCTGCAGCATGGGTACGAGGGATATTCATCGGTCAAAGATCTCCAGCATCTTATTCCCTCACCTCAGGTATTTGGCATATTATGTTGCTAGAGGGGTGTTAGCTCGTGACAACACGAGCAACACTTCTGCGCCGGATATTGCTATCCTGGCAGCTGCCCTCTCAGGGAGGTCTGATTATAATCTGGGTGCCTTAATTGCTCGACGCCTTGCTATGAACGGTAACAAGGGAGACTTATATGGTGGCGTTTATGCCACACTTATCTTAGAACACCTTGGAGGCACCCCACACCCCGATGATAATCCTTTTACTTATTTCAGCTTTGATCTTGCTGCTATGAAAAGGCATAAGTTTGTTACCATGACTTCTGAGCTTGATAATCTTGTTTATATCTTGCGTTTCGGAACTACCGCAGAACGCGAGATCCGTCTACCTGCACCTCTTTTGTTTGATTTTTCTCGCAGGAACGGATGGTCCTTTGATGTTATTCAGTTCGATGAGTTCATGGCCCAGCATCAGTTTCATAACCCCATGGAGGGGGTTGTGCCCGACGAGGAGGAGCACGGTGAGTTACCACCTCTTCAGGAAGAAACCGCCACCGAGTTTGGTGAAGGGTCTTCCTCTGCTTGGCGTACCGACCCTTCCTCGTGGGAGACTTCGAGGAGTTCGGTGTACGCGCCAGCATCCTTCTACGACCCTTGGACTCACCACCTGATGGCTTCTCGCCCTCGTTGGTTACCCCAAGTGGAAGGTTTGAGATGCAGTGTAGCGGAAGTTTTCCCTTGGCAAAGATACCAAGGATCGATTTCCCTGAGACTCCCAGTTTAAACAAGAAGGTGTCAACTGCTAACGGCGCCAGATATTAGCAATCAACGTGGACCTGCACACAGATACAAATAACTTTGCTCCCAACGAGTACAGAGAGGTTGTCAATCCCTCCGGCCTTGTTGTTTGCAAAGGATCAAACGCAAGTGATAATAGTGATAGGTAATGCTGCAAATAATAAGTAAAAACAAAAAGTAAATAGCGGATGTGATCTATGATGGTAATATGGACCGGGGTCCCATGATGTTCACTAGTGATGTCTCTCTCCCAAAAGACGATAAAACAGCTATGTGAGGTAAACGAATTACAGCTGGGCAATTGACAGAATTATGTGCGCAAACCAATGCTAACTATGTTGCAAGAAAGGTAGAGGTTCAAAGCATGGGCGGTACGCCAAGGCAAGTAGACCGAAATCCATCTGCATCTACTACTAATCATCCACCTTGAGATATCTATCCAGAACATCTCGCTGGTATTAAGTTGCGAGTCCCACCCATAGTGTAAACTCAAAGCAACAGACAACTGCATTAAAAGAACTTTGCGTAAAGTAAACAATCCTTGCACCCGTGGGCACAAGCACCGTTGTTTTCCCCCTTGTGGCAACAGCACATCCCCTAGACTCATGTTTCTGTCACACAAGCTAGTCATCGAGGGGCATGAACCCACAATCAAGCATAACGTTCCCTCTTGGAGTCACTACCTACTACTTGGCCAAAGCAATAAATAACAACGGAGAACATGCAAGAATTACTTACGAACATAAATATAAAAGAGGTGAATCAAATATATTACTCAAACACAATCTGAACATAATCTCACAATTCATCGGATCCCAGCAAACTCATCATAGCAACAACATAAGGATTACATATGTGCCTCGATCATGTAGGGCAGCTCACGAGGTTTAATTAGTGAAGCACAAGAACGGGAGGAGAACATCACATAGCTACTGGTCATGGACCCATGGTCCAAGGGAGACTACTCACAACTCATCCGGGAGGCGTCCATGGTGGTGGAGAAGCTCCCGGTGGTGATCCTCCCCTCCGGCAGGGTACCGGGAAGAGTTCTCCTGGTGCTCCCGATCTTGGAAGCGTGGCGGCGGCGGAACAGAGATGAGATCGCGAAAAAGGGTTCCCGTCTCGAGGGTTTCGGGACACGATATAAATATATGCCAAAGGGGGGCATCAGCGGAGGCCTGGGGGGCCCAGGCGCCCCCCGGCGCGGCCAGGAGGGGGGCCGCGCCACCAGGGTGGCCGGAGCCCTGGTGGCCCCCCTCCGGCTGTACTTCGGGTGCCGGGAAGCTTCTGGAACGCTGATTTTTTATATAATTTTTCCGGGTTTTTTCTGGCAGTTCTCGTAATGGGAAAACCCGAAATACAAAAACAGCAGAAAATAGAAACTGGCACTGGGGTGCACTGAGTTAATAGGTTAGTCCAAATATGATCAAAAGTGTATGGAAGTGTATAAATATCATAGCAATATCACCCAAAAGAGGCATGGAGCAAGCGGAAATTATAGATACGTTTTGGACGTATCAACATCCCCAAGCTTAATTCCTGCTCGTCCTCGAGTAGGTAAATGATAACAAGAATAATTTCTGTGGTGACATGCTATTAACCATATAGGACTTTTCATAGTCATATGACAAAAGCTTACTGAGACAATGAATTTGTAGTAATTAAGTTGCCTCATGAGAAAATCACAAAGAACTGAAAGTTTTACAATATGATACTGAAACATCAAATAGATTTGTAATGAGCATGGTGTGCAAATATGATAAAGTGATATCTCGCTTGCCCCCTTTAGTGAAGCAAAACATAAATGCAGGGGCACCTCCAAGGTTTAAGTGATGACTAGATACAATCATTTCAGAATAAACAATATCATAATCATGCAAAAGACAATGCTACTTTGGGACAATGCACATTACACTCAGAATGACAATCATGCTCTCAGTAGTTGGTGCTTCAAAAGAAGGTGGAGACTCTCGAACCGTGGCTTTTGTTGGCAAGGTTGAAAACCCGTAGTCGGAAACAAAGACAAAGCATGTACCAGAGCTCTTGGTTTTAAAAACAGAGGTAATAATTATTTTTTTAGATTATGCATGTTTCGTCAACGAATGCTAGCAGACAACTCAATCACTTCTTGAGATGGACAAGTTTCGAGGAACGGCTCCCGAATGAGGACGATCACATCCTCTTAATCTCCTTTGTTTATCACTGCCAAAGTTTTCTGATTTCTCATGAACAAAGCGTGAATGAGGGTTTGTTTGTTATATTATTTTTGAGCCGGGCGCACTCAATGCCAGTTCCTTCTCGTATTATGGGTTTGCACATTATACATGCAATCCCGGGGTGAAGCTTGTCCAACTTAAAAAGATCATGAATTAACTACTACTTCCTCATGAACTTAAAACAGAGGCACAAATAGGAATGCTTTTTTTTGAATAATTTCGAGATGATACATGCAAGTCTCCGTTAGGAATGGCAGGTAAATACCATGTAGGAAGGTATGGTGGACTCATATGGCATAACTGGTTTAAAAGAATTTGGATGCACAAGCAGTCAGTCCGCTTAGTACAGGTGGAGGTTAGCAAAAGACTGGGAGCGACCAACTAAAAGAGCAATGACGGTCATAATCATGCAGAGCGACAAAGCAACATTGAATCAGGCATGGAAGTTATATCGCTACTCAGAAATAAAAGATCATCAAGGCTTGACAGACTTTCTTTACAGTCTTAAATATGCGTGAGCATACGCCAAGTCAATCAAAATAAATTCTTGAAGGAAGATATTACTGAACCATACCACATCATAGGCAAACAAATCATGTTGGTATTCCAATAACACATTGGGAACCCCCCAGCTATTTGAGACTAACCATAAGAAAATATGAACTACTAAGCACCATTATGCACGTAGCATCTTTATCATAGACATACCAACCAATGCAACGGAAGCAAACTCTCTTAATAAGATAAGCATGATAACTAAAGAGAGTTCAAGCAACCAACTAAACAAAAAGCTTTTTAAAAAGATAAGCATGAATACTAAGAGCTGAACATGACAGTAGCTATCGAAAGACAAAGAACACACACAACAAAGATAGACATGAAAATTATATGTTATGTTCTAGGTAGAAGTGGAGCGTGTTTCTCTCCCACATAAAGAAAGCTGAGTTCCGACTCGTTATGAAAATCTAAAGAAAACTAAAAAGCAAAACTAAAAGCAAGACGCTCAAAGCATAGCACATAACACATGAAGTGATAAAAATATAGTGGAACGAAAGACGAACTGATAATGTTGATGGAGAAGGGGATGCACGGGGGCATCCCCAAGCTTAGACGCTTGAGTCTTCTTGAATATTTCTTGGGGGTGCATGGGGGCATCCCCAAGCTTGAGCGTTTGACACTCCTGAATCTTTTTATCATCTTCCCTCGCACACTTGAAAACTCCCTTCATACATAACTCATCATAATCTGATTAGCGAGGTTAGTACCCATAATAAAATAATTGTTCCTTGCTGGAAATAAGGATATTCTTGAAGGTCTACTGTTTCTCAAGATTGCCAAAAGGTTTTGTAAAGAAAAAGCAAGCTCTAGGTTTGTAAAATGAAGGAAAGGCAAAACATGACAGAATCTGTGAAAAACAGAATAGCAGGTAGTAAATGATTTTTTCGGGGCACTTCTGTAACTCTAATAAAAAAACTCAGAACAGACGCACGAAAGACAATTATATAGAGCTCGCTGTCGAAAAAATTCAGACCAAAAAGATGATCTGGTGATTTTATACGAATTTTTCTATCCAAGGACAGAATCTGTTTCCTGGACAGCACGTCACAACTTTTGAACTTTCTTGCAATCAGAGGCTACACTTGGCACAAAGTTGAAAAGCAAATATACAATGATGATGCTACTGTAGTAACAACATCAAGACACAACAAAAGCAAAATAAAATTTATTCATTGTGGGCTGCCTCCCAAAAGCTCTTTCTTTATAGCCATAAAGATAGGCTTAAGACTTTAATGATACTCTCATAGGAATAAGAGTTGAAGAACAAAAGAGAGCATCAAGAAGCAAATACCAAACACATTTAAGCCTAACATGTTTCCTATGCATAGGAATATTGCAATACAATAATTCATTGAAGCACAAAGCAATAAGCACAGGAAGACAAAACAAGTGCAGCTTCAAAACCTTCAACATAAAGAGAGGGAACTTGATATTATTGAAATATCTATAAGCATATGTTCCCTTCTCATAATAATTTTCAGTGGGATCACGAATAAACTCAACAATATAAGCATCACATAAAGCATTGTTACCATGATCCACATGCAAAAAGTTATCATTACTCTTCATATAAGCAAAATCTTTCTTATTAGGAATAGTGAGATTAAAGCAATCATAAGCATCATGGTAATCATTGTATTTAGGAGGCATATCATAATCATAATAAATTTTATCCTCAATAGTAGGTGGACTGAAAACATCATATTCATCATTGTAATCATATATAGGAAGCAAAGTATCATCAAAGTAAATTTTCTCTTCAAAAGTTGGGGGACTAAAAATATCATGTTCATCAAACGTGTCATCCCCAAGCTTAGAGCTTTCCATGTCATTAGCAATATTGATATTCAAAGAAAGCATACTAATAACATCACCACCATCATGATTGTTATGCAAATAATAAAGTTCCATAGGTTTTTAAATTTTCTCTTCAAACACATCATGTCCCAAAGCAAGGTAGAGCTTATAAAGCTCTCTCATATTTTTGTTGTTTTCCATTAAGCAAAACTAGTGAAAAGACATAAAGAAAACTGAAAGGTAAACTAACAAGACTAAAAAGCAAAGATAAAAGATAGCGTCCAACTCCCCTATCTTGAAGAGTGGAGTCCCCGACAACGGCGCCAGAAAACTTTGCTTGATGGCTTCTCGCCCCTCGTTGGTTACCCCAAGTGGAAGGTTTGAGATGCAGTGTAGCGGAAGTTTTCCCTTGGCAAAGACACCAAGGATCGATTTCCCTGAGACTCCCAATTTCAAGAAGAAGGTGTCAACTGCTAACGGCGCCAGATATTAGCAATCAACCTGGACCTGCACACAGATACAAATAACTTTGCTCCCAACGAGTACAGAGAGGTTGTCAATCCCTCCGGCCTTGTCGTTTACAAAGGATCAAACGCAAGTGATAATAGTGATAGGTAATGCTGCAAATAATAAGTAAAAACAGAAAGTAAATAGCGGATGTGATCAATGATGGTAATATGGACCGGGGTCCCATGATGTTCACTAGTGATGTCTCTCTCCCAAAAGACGATAAAACAGCTATGTGAGGTAAACGAATTACAGCTGGGCAATTGACAGAATTATGTGCGCAAACCAATGCTAACTATGTTGCAAGAAAGGTAGAGGTTCAAAGCATGGGCGGTACGCCAAGGCAAGTAGACCGAAATCCATCTGCATCTACTACTAATCATCCACCTTGAGATATCTATCCAGAACATCTCGCTGGTATTAAGTTGCGAGTCCCACCCATAGTGTAAACTCAAAGCAACAGACAACTGCATCAAAAGAACTTTGCGTAAAGTAAACAATCCTTGCGTTTTCCCCCTTGTGGCAACAGCACATCCCCTAGACTCATGTTTCTGTCACTCAAGCTAGTCATCGAGGGGCATGAACCCACAATCAAGCATAACGTTCCCTCTTGGAGTCACTACCTACTACTTGGCCAAAGCAATAAATAACAACGGAGAACATGCAAGAATTACTTACGAACATAAATATAAAAGAGGAGAATCAAATATACTACTCAAACACAATCTGAACATAATCTCACAATTCATCGGATCCCAGCAAACTCATCATAGCAACAGCATAAGGATTACATATGTGCCTCGATCATGTAGGGCAGCTCACGAGGTCTAATTAGTGAAGCACAAGAACGGGAGGAGAACATCACATAGCTACTGGTCATGGACCCATGGTCCAAGGGAGACTACTCCCAACTCATCCGGGAGGCGTCCATGGTGGTGGAGAAGCTCCCGGTGGCGATCCTCCCCTCCGGCAGGGTGCCGGGAAGAGTTCTCCTGGTGCTCCCGATCTTGGAAGCGCGGCGGCGGCGGAACAGAGATGAGATCGCGAAAAAGGCTTCCCGTCTCGAGGGTTTCGGGACATGATATAAATATATGCCAAAGGGGGGCATCAGCGGAGGCCTGGGGGGCCCAGGCGCCCCCCCCGGCGCGGCCAGGAGGGGGGCCGCGCCACCAGGGCTCCTGGAGCCCTGGTGGCCCCCCTCCGGCTGTACTTCGGTGCCGGGAAGCTTCTGGAACGCTGATTTTTTATATAATTTTTCCGGGATTTTTCTGACAGTTCTCGTAATGGGAAAACCTGAAATACAAAAACAGCAGAAAATAGAAACTGGCACTGGGGTGCACTGAGTTAATAGGTTAGTCCAAATATGATCAAAAGTGTATGGAAGTGTATAAATATCATAGCAATATCACCCAAAAGAGGCATGGAGCAAGCAGAAATTATAGATACGTTTTGGACGTATCACCACCATACCCCCGGAGCAGGAGGCTCCTGGGGGCAGTAGCTGCTACCAACTTAGGCCAAAAGCCTAAGCTTGGGGGAGTACGTGCCCCTCTCACTTTTCCATTGTATTATCCGTTTTATTCGCTTTGATCTTTTCGAAGTTTTTGCCCGTTCTTCTTTATTTCTCTCTTTGCAAAAACTACAAAAAGATTTTCTCTTTCTTTTGCTTTCGTTCAACCTTTGAAATAATCCAAAAAGATTTCCTTTCTCTCTTTAGTTTGCTTTGTTTTCAGAGTTCAGCTCGAGTCCGTGATGGCATTTAATTATATTTCCTACGTTCGATCGTGCAATTGACGAGGCAGTAATGACGAAGATCGACGGAAGGGAAGCAACAAGGAAGACCGGTATGAACTCTTCTTGTTTCTACTTTTGTACATATGCCTATACTTATGATCTAGAGACCATCTTGTAGCGACATAGTGCTATTTTTACAATGCTCTCCCAGTGGTTCATGCTTTCCTTGTGGCTAGTCTCGGATAGCTAGAGTATATAATGCGTTATTGAAATGATTTACATGCATTGCATTGTTCATAGTCTGGTATACTAAGGTGGTATTTCCCTTTGGAGAATTTTTGGATTGACTTGGCACATGTTTACACATGTTTAAGACTGAAAAGTCTACTCTGCCTTGATGATCTTTGAGTTTTAGAATAGTTATATTACTTCCATGCCCGATTCAATGTTGCTTTGTCGCTCTGCATGATTATGACCGTTATTGCTCTTTAGTTGGTCGCTTCCCAGTCTTTTGGTAACCTCCACCTGTACTAAGCGGACTGACTGCTTGTGCATCCAAAATCCTTAAAACCATTTATGCCATATGAGTCCACCATACCTTCCTATACATGGTATTTACCTGCCATTCCTAACGAAGACTTTCGTGTACCATCTCGAAATTAATCAAAAGCATTTCCCTTTTTGTGCCTCTGTTTTAGCTCATGAGGAAGTAGTAGTTAATTCTTGATCTTTTTGAGTTGAACAAGTTTCACCCCGGGATTGCATGTCTAATCTGCAAACCCATAATACGAGAAGGAACTGGCATAGAGTGCGCCCGACTCATTAAAAATTATACAACAAACAAACCCTCCTTCACGCTTTGTTCATGAGAAATCAGAAAACTTTGGCAGTGATAAACAAAGGAGATTAAGAGGATGTGATCGTCCTCATGCGGGAGCCGTTCCTCGAAACTTGTCCAGCTCAAGAAGTGATTGAGTTATCTGCTAGCATTCGTTGATGAAATATGCACCTCTCAAAAACATTTTTACCTCTGTTTTTAAAACCAAGAGCTCTGGTACATGTTTAGTTTTTGTTTCCGACCACGGGTTTTCAACCTTGCCAACAAAAGCCACGGTTCGAGAGTCTCCACCTTCTTTCTTCAAAGCACCAACTAGGAGAGCATAATTGTCATTCTGAGTTAATGTGCATTGTCCCAAAGTATTACATTGTCTTCTGCATGCTTGTGATATTATTTATTCTGAAATTCTTAGTTCTAGTCTCCTTTAAAACTCTGGAGGAGTTTCTGCATTTATGTTTTGCTTCACTCATGGAGGCTAGCGAGATACCACCCTAATATGCTCAAGCTATGTGCAATGTAATCTTGTCTTGATTTTCAGTAGTGTATTATTTACTTTTAGGTATTCGTGATTGGCCACTTGAAAGAAGGATTGCTCCGTGCATTGTCCTCATAGCATTGTTTCAATACTTGTTAGACTCTTTTCGTAGTACATGCTTATATACATCTAATGAAGCAAAAGAGTTTGTCAAAGTTTTCTTTGTCGCGTCCAGTTCGTTGAACTGAATTGCTTGAGGACAAGCAATATGCTAAGCTTGGGGGAGTTGATACGTCTCAAACGTATCTACTTTTCCAAACACTTTTGATATTGTTTTGACCTCATTCTTGCATGATTTGAACTAAACTAACCCGGACTGACGCTGTTTTCAGCAGAGCTGCCTGTATGGTTTTATTGTGTGCAGGAAAACGGATTTTTAGGTATCTCAGAAAATTCCACGAAAAATCACAGAAAATCCACGCACCCGAAGGAACCTGGTGCCAGAAGAGGGGCCAGAGGGGGGCCAGGGGGGCTCCATGCGCCCTGGTGGCGCGGCCCACCCCCTGGCCGCGCCGGGAGGTCGCTTGGGTGGGCCCCACCTCCCCTGGTGCCCTACTTTGACCCGTATTTTAGCTCGTGACGGAGAAATCCCAGATCAGAAGTTCTTTTCCTAGTTTTCGTCGCGGAGCCGCCGCCACCCTCTGTTCTTCTTCGGGAGGGCCAATCTGGAGGCTGATTTGGCCTCCGGAGAGGGGAGATCGTCGCCATCGTCATCATCATCACCACTCCATCCTCCCTCCATGACTTCTCCATCCATGTGTGAGTAATCCCCTGCTGTAGGCGAAGGGGATGGTAGGGATTGGATGAGTTAGATCATGTAATAGTTTATCAGATCGTTGGGGGCATGTTGCCTATCATCTACTATGGTGTTTATCATCTTTGCTTCAACTTGTTATTCTTAATGCTTGTCACTTAGGGCCCGAGTGCCATGATTTCAGATCTGAACCATATGTGTTTGCATGAATATATTTGTGTTCTTGATCCTATCTATGAGTTGTTAGCACCTATTACGGTTCGGAACCGGCGATCCCAAAAGCGACAGCTTGGGACACCAAAGGGGATGGTCCGTAGTTTGAGGATTACATGTATCCATTGAGTTTATTGCTTTGTTCCGGTGCTCTTTGACAGGAGCACCTTAATCTCCATAAGTTCCTTTTGGCCCCGTTCGTAGCGGGATGGTAGGACAAAAGATGTTGTGCAAGTTCTTATTGCAAGCACGTACAATTACCTACGGGATACATGCCTAATGTTTGATATTTACCTAGATGATCATTACTTTTCCGTGTGCCTTGCCCCAAGTTGGAATCATGATATATCTCATCCATGCAGCGCCCAACCACCCGTCTCCCTAGCCTACAATGTTTTAAATCCTGCTGGTTACTAGTTGCTACTTTTGCTATTCACCTTTAATATTTACTTTTGCTGTTTACTTTTACTATCACTATCATCACTATCATATCACTGTTACCACTTATCTTTTGTTGCAAGTAAGTATATTTCAGGTGCGGTTGAATTGACAACTCAACTATCAAAACTTATAAATACTCTTTGGCTCCCCGTGTGTCGAATCAATAAATTGGGTTATTCTTACCCGCGAAGACTATCTCGATCCCTTACGGTTGAGGGTTATCAAGTACCGTTTTCTGGCGCCATTGCCAGGGAGCATAGCAATATTTACAAGTCTACTTGAAGTATCCTACCTGCTGCACTTTATCCGCTATGGGTAAGAAAGGAGACCCCAAGGTTCCGATCTTACTATCCACTACAAGAAGAGGTACTCTTCTGAGCACTAGTGCTACACTTGATTCACCCTCTGTTATGAGTAAGTTTGCCTCACCGCCACCATATGATGCTCCTACTGAATCTGTTACTATGTCCGATACTCTTGATGATGCTTCTACTACTCTTGATGATATTAATTCACTTGGTTATGCTCTTGAGAAACAGATCGCTGCTGCTGCAAAAAAGTCTGGAATTGAAATTCCTGTTACTCGCTACCCTATTGGTGGAACTTACGATTATCCTGATTTGAGTAAACTCAAGGAGAGACTCCTTGATGATGATTACTATATGCTTGATGAAGATTTATGCAGGGAACTGACAGAGTTTGCCGGCTCTGACCCTGAAGTTATTAAGAAGCTGTTTGAAAAACACTCTTTGAAGAACAAAACCGTTCCTGATCCTGAATTTGCTACATCTCCTATATGCATTGATGATCCTGATTATGATTTCTCTGTTGATCTTTCACTTATACCTATGGTTGAAGCTGACCCCTTTTATGGCAGAGAAAATGATGATGCTATTGCACACCTGACTAAACTCGGTGAGTTGGGTGGCTTGTTTACCACAGATGAGAAGATACGATACTTTTATGTGACCAAGCTTCTTCCTTTCTCCTTGAAGGAAGGTGCTAAAGCATGGTATGATTCACTCCCATGCGGTTCCATTAAGAGTCCTCAAGACTTAGCTTACTCTTTTGTTGATAAGTACTTTCCTGCTCACATGCAACATGCTGCTTTACAAAGGATTTATAACTTTAAACAGTTGTAGGATGAGCACCTCCCTAAAGCTTGGGGGAGGTACTGCGGTCTGATTCGGGCTAGACCAGGACATGAAATCCCTAAGAACGAATTAATCGATATATTTTATGCTGGTCTAACTGATGAATCCAGGTCCTATTTGGACAGTTGTGCTGGTTGTGTTTTCAGGAAAAGAACGCCGGAAGATGCAGAAGATTTGATGGGCAGGATTGCCAAAAACCATGAAGATTGGTCCGTCCCTGAACCACCTCCACCACCAAAGAAGAGGGGCATGTTTGTTCTAAGCCCCGAAGATATGCGGGAAGCAAAGAAGTCTATTAAAGAGAAAGGTATTAAAGCTGAAGACGTGAAGAATCTACCTCCTATTGAGAAGCTGTGTGAGCCTACCACTCACCCTCCTATGGTAGAGGTACACTCTCTTTTAGATTTCAACGCAAGTGACATCCCTCATGGTAAGCCTCCTGATCAATGTTTAGATGAGTTTGATAGTTTTATTATGAAACATAATCATTTTAATGAGAGGATACAAAGTCAATTGCTTGATAATTCCCTTGCTATCAAAAGTTTGCTTGATGTCCTAGGTAGAACAGTTAATGATGTTCAATGTCTTGTGAAGCATTTTCATATGGTTCAAACTCAGCTTGAGCAAATTTCTAATGTGCAAAAATATTTGCTTGCAAACAATGCCAAACAAGATGACTTGCAGGCCTTCGGGATTAAGACCCGAGGGGGAACTAGCACTCAAGATCCTCTCTATCCAGAGGGGCATCCGAGGAGAATCGAGCAAGATTCTCAAATGCAGGAAGAAGAAATTGTTGGCTCTCCAAAAAAGAAGAAGAAGAAACATAAGGAGACTGACAATTCCAATGATCCTATTACAGATGAAGATCCAGTTGTTGATCCCAACAGTGTATCTATCTCCGATGCTGAGACTGAAGACGGTGCTGAACCTGAAGGTAAGGATAATGAGAAGAATGATCCGCCTGAAGTTCGAGAAGAAGAAGCACCTGACAAACGTAAAAGGTACACTAGAGAAGACTTCGTCGCAAGAAGACATGGGAAGGAAAGAGAACCATGGGTATAGAAACCCATGCCCTTTCCAGGTAAGTCTCTCAAATCTAAAGAAGAAGACCATTACAATAAGTTTTGTGAGTGGATTAAACCTCTTTTTCTTCAAATCCCGTTGACTGATGCTATTAAGTTACCTTCCTATTCAAAATATATGAAAGATATTGTGACTAATAAAAGAAAAGTTCCTAATGAAGCAATATCTACTATGCTTGCTAACTACTCTTTCAGTGGCAAGATTACTGAGAAGCTTGGTGATCCAGGTATACCCACCATTCCTTGCTCCATAAAGAATAATTATGTCAAAACTGCTTTATGTGATCTTGGAGCAGGAGTGAGTGTTATGCCTCTCTCTCTTTACAAGAGGCTTTGTTTAGAGAAACTAATTCCTACAAATATCTATCTTCAGATGGCTGACAAGTCAACCGCCGTTCCGATAGGTATTTGTGAGGATATTCCAGTAGAAGTTGCTAATTGTTTGATTCTTACTGATTTTGTTGTGCTTGACATGCCCGAGGATGGGAGCATGTCCATTATTCTTGGTAGACCTTTTCTTAACACCGCATGTGCTATTATTGATTGCAATAAAGGGAAGGTTACCTTCAATGTGAATGATAAAGAACACACGGTGTATTTCCCAAAGAAGACCGACAGGAGGCATGGCCTCAACTCTATAGAAAATATCGAGACCGTGAAGATTGGAGAATGGGACTGTCCACTACATGTGCATCACAAATACAAAACTATTATGGTGGGGACAATGTCCATCAAAGTAAAGGTCCAGTGATTACTTCGTAAGAGGTGAGACTTTTTGCTCTATATATCGCCTGTTTGTTGGTAAGACTTGATCAACCTTACTAGTAAACATGTTTTATATAGATAAAAAGTTGAGCTTGTTATGTTTTCATTTGTTTTAGTTTTTGTTCTCTTTGCTGTACCAAGTGTTTATGTTTTGAAGCTTCACAATACTACTCACTGCTTCAAGTTTTCAGAAAGTTATGCAGCTTTTTGAACTTCGAAATTTTTTCAACAGTGAAGTTTTCAGAAAAATTCCAGAAAAATAAAAATAAAAATTTCCATGCCGGGAGCAACCCAGAGGTGCCTGGGGCCAGCCAGGGGGACCCACCAGTGGCCCAGGCGGCCAGCTGGCGCGGCCTGCCCCCTGGCCGCGCCCACAGTGCGCCTGGGGCCCACAAGGCCCCCCTCCAGGTAAGTCTTCTGCCTCCCTCTCTCTTTCTCTCCAAAAACGCGAGTTCTGCACTTGTTCTTGCGTTCTTGCTGCTCTTGGAGGCGATTCTTCGATCTCTCTCTACAGCCTATCATTTGAGCTGAGATTTTGAACAAATACTCCCTGGTATGTGACTCCTCCACCCCTCCAATTAGATTTCTGATTGGTGGCTTCATTTGTGAGTATTTAGTAGTTCTTGGTGCTGTATAGATGAGCTTGCATGCATGTGTAGAAAGTTATTTTCCAAGTTTTGATGCAAGTTTATGCCTTAGGTAAGTGAGTTGAGTAGTTTGCCTTAACCCACTTTGTTTTAATCCTTGTTTTTGTAATTTGCCAAAAATTTCAGAAATGAGTTTGTTAGGAAGAGCAAAGGGGTGGCTTGAGAAGAGGAGGCCCATGCACTCCGATCGAGTTACTAGAGCCGCAGCTTCATCCTCGACTGCTAGGGTGAGCTACAATGAAGATCATGTGCCCCTAGAATTGTTGGAGGACACAAGTCCAGCACGTGCTATGACGTTTCCATGTGATGAATTCCTTGAAGCTGCGGGAATAAAGGATGAGTTTTATAATCTTTGTGCTAATGCAGGTCTGACACGGCTCGTCACGTGCCGTGTTACTCAGTATCAAAAACTCACCTCCAGTTTCATTAACAGTTTTAGATATAATCCTGATTCAGGTGCTATTGAGTTTAAAATTTACAATGATCTTATCACCATGCCTTTGGGAAAGTTTTGTGAAATAATAGGTGTACCAAACGTTGGGAGGACGGCTAGGATGGCCTCTCAGCCATCCGAGCTGAAAACCGTCTTCAACTCTCTCTGCAGCATGGGTACGAGGGATATTCATCGGTCAAAGATCTCCAGCATCTTATTCCCTCACCTCAGGTATTTGGCATATTATGTTGCTAGAGGGGTGTTAGCTCGTGACAACACGAGCAACACTTCTGCGCCGGATATTGCTATCCTGGCAGCCGCCCTCTCAGGGAGGTCTGATTATAATCTGGGTGCCTTAATTGCTCGACGCCTTGCTATGAACGGTAATAAGGGAGACTTATATGGTGGCGTTTACGCCACACTTATCTTAGAACACCTTGGAGGCACCCCACACCCTGATGATAATCCTTTTACTTATTTAAGCTTTGATCTTCCTGCTATGAAAAGGCATAAGTTTGTTACCATGACTTCTGAGCTTGATAATCTTGTTTATATCTTGCGTTTCGGAACTACCGCGGAACGCGAGATCCGTCTACCTGCACCTCTTTTGTTTGATTTTTCTCGCCGGAACGGATGGTCCTTTGATGTTATTCAGTTCGATGAGTTCATGGCCCAGCATCAGTTTCATAACCCCATGGAGGGGGTTGTGCCCGACGAGGAGGAGCACAGTGAGTTACCCACTTTTCAGGAAGAAACCGCCACCGAGTTTGGTGAAGGGTCTTCCTCTGCTTGGCGTACCGACCCTTCCTCGTGGGAGACTCCGAGGAGTTCGGTGTACGCGCCAGCATCCTTCTACGACCCTTGGACTCACCACCTGATGGCTTCTCGTCCCTCGTTGGTTACCCCAAGTGGAAGGTTTGAGATGCACTGTAGCGGAAGTTTTCCCTTGGCAAAGATACCAAGGATCGATTTCCCTGAGACTCCCAGTTTCAACAAGAAGGTGTCAACTGCTAACAGCGCCAGATATTAGCAATCAACGTGGACCTGCACACAGATACAAATAACTTTGCTCCAAACGAGTACAGAGAGGTTGTCAATCCCTCCAGCCTTGTCATTTACAAAGGATCAAACGCAAGTGATAATAGTGATAGGTAATGCTGCAAATAATAAGTAAAAACAGAAAGTAAATAGCAGATGTGATCAATGATGGTAATATGGACCGGGGTCCCATGATGTTCACTAGTGATGTCTCTCTCCCAAAGGACGATAAAACAGCTATGTGAGGTAAACGAATTACAGCTGGGCAATTGACAGAATTATGTGCGCAAACCAATGCTAACTATGTTGCAAGAAAGGTAGAGGTTCAAAGCATGGGCGGCACGCCAAGGCAAGTAGACCGAAATCCATCTGCATCTACTACTAATCATCCACCTTGAGATATCTATCCAGAACATCTCGCTGGTATTAAGTTGCGAGTCCCACCCATAGTGTAAACTCAAAGCAACAGACAACTGCATTAAAAGAACTTTGCGTAAAGTAAACAATCCTTGCACCCGCGGGCACAAGCACCGTTGTTTTCCCCCTTGTGGCAACGGCACATCCCCTAGACTCATGTTTCTATCACTCAAGCTAGTCATCGAGGGGCATGAACCCACAATCAAGCATAACGTTCCCTCTTGGAGTCACTACCTACTACTTGGCCAAAGCAATCAATAACAACGGAGAACATGCAAGAATTACTTACGAACATAAATATAAAAGAGGTGAAGAAAATATATTACTCAAACACAATCTGAACATAATCTCACAATTCATCGGATCCCAGCAAACTCATCATAGCAACAGCATAAGGATTACATATGTGCCTCGATCATGTAGGGCAGCTCACGAGGTCTAATTAGTGAAGCACAAGAATGGGAGGAGAACATCACATAGCTACTGGTCATGGACCCATGGTCCAAGGGAGACTACTCACAACTCATCCGGGAGGCGTCCATGGTGGTGGAGAAGCTCCCTGTGGTGATCCTCCCCTCCGGCAGGGTGCCGGGAAGAGTTCTCCTGGTGCTCCCGATCTTGGAAGCGCGGCGGCCACGGAACAGAGATGAGATCGCGAAAAAGGGTTTCCGTCTCGAGGGTTTCGGGACACGATATAAATATATGCCAAAGGGGGGCATCAGTGGAGGCCTGGGGGCCCCAGGCGCCCCCCCGGCGCGGCCAGGATGGGGGCCGCGCCACCAGGGCGCCTGGAGCCCTGGTGGCCCCCCTCGGGCTGTACTTCGGGTGACGGGAAGCTTCTGAAACGCTGATTTTTTATATAATTTTTCCAGGATTTTTCTGGCAGTTCTCGTAATGGGAAAACCTGAAATACAAAAACAGCAGAAAACAGAAACTGGCACTGGGGTGCACTGAGTTAATAGGTTAGTCCGAATATGATCAAAAGTGTATGGAAGTGTATAAATATCATAGCAATATCACCCAAAAGAGGCATGGAGCAAGCAGAAATTATAGATACGTTTTGGACGTATCAACATCCCCAAGCTTAATTCCTGCTCGTCCTCGAGTAGGTAAATGATAACAAGAATAATTTCTGTGGTGACATGCTATTAACCATATAGGACTTTTCATAGTCATATGACAAAAGCTTACTGAGACAATGAATCTGTAGTAATTAAGTTGCCTCATGAGAAAATCACAAAGAACTAAAAGTTTTACAATATGATACTGAAACATCAAATAGATTTGTAATGAGCATGGTGTGCAAATATGATAAAGTGATATCTCGCTTGCCCCCTTTAGTGAAGCAAAACATAAATGCAGGGGCACCTCCAAGGTTTAAGTGATGACTAGATACAATCATTTCAGAATAAACAATATCACAATCATGCAAAAGACAATGCTACTTTGGGACAATGCACATTACACTCAGAATGACAATCATGCTCTCAGTAGTTGGTGCTTTAAAAGAAGGTGGAGACTCTCGAACCGTGGCTTTTGTTGGCAAGGTTGAAAACCCGTAGTCGGAAACAAAGACAAAGCATGTACCAGAGCTCTTGGTTTTAAAAACAGAGGTAATAATTATTTTTTTAGATTATGCATGTTTCGTCAACGAATGCTAGCAGACAACTCAATCACTTCTTGAGATGGACAAGTTTCGAGGAACGGCTCCCAAATGAGGACAATCACATCCTCTTAATCTCCTTTGTTTATCACTGCCAAAGTTTTCTGATTTCTCATGAACAAAGCGTGAAGGAGGGTTTGTTTGTTATATTATTTTTGAGCCGGGCGCACTCAATGCCAGTTCCTTCTCGTATTATGGGTTTGCACATTATACATGCAGTCCCGGGGTGAAGCTTGTCCAACTTAAAAAGATCATGAATTACTACTACTTCCTCATGAACTTAAAACAGAGGCACAAATAGGAATGCTTTTCTTTGAATAATTTCGAGATGATACATGCAAGTCTCCGTTAGGAATGGCAGGTAAATACCATGTAGGAAGGTATGGTGGACTCATATGGCATAACTGGTTTAAAAGAATTTGGATGCACAAGCAGTCAGTCCGCTTAGTACAGGTGGAGGTTAGCAAAAGACTGGGAGCGACCAACTAAAAGAGCAATGACGGTCATAATCATGCAGAGCGACAAAGCAACATTGAATCAGGCATGGAAGTTATATCGCTACTCAGAAATAAAAGATCATCAAGGCTTGACAGACTTTCTTTACAGTCTTAAATATGCATGAGCATACGCCAAGTCAATCAAAATAAATTCTTGAAGGAAGATATTACTGAACCATACCACATCATAGGCAAACAAATCATGTTGGTACTCCAATAACACATTGGGAACCCCCCAGCTATTTGAGACTAACCATAAGAAAACATGAACTACTAAGCACCATTATGCACGTAGCATCTTTATCATAGACATACCAACCAATGCAACGGAAGCAAACTCTCTTAATAAGATAAGCATGATAACTAAAGAGAGTTCAAGCAACCAACTAAACAAAAGCTCTTTAAAAAGATAAGCATGAGTACTAAGAGCTGAACATGACAGTAGCTATCGAAAGACAAAGAACACACACAACAAAGATAGACATGAAAATTCTATGTTATGTTCTAGGTAGAAGTGGAGCGTGTTTCTCTCCCACATAAAGAAAGCTGAGTTCCGACTCGTTATGAAAAGCTAAAGAAAACTAAAAAGGAAAACTAAAAGCAAGACGCTCCAAGCATAGCACATAACACATGAAGTGATAAAAATATAGTGGAACGAAAGACGAACTGATAATGTTGATGGAGAAGGGGATGCACGGGGGCATCCCCAAGCTTAGACGCTTGAGTCTTCTTGAATATTTCTTGGGGGTGCATGGGGGCATCCCCAAGCTTGAGCGTTTGACACTCCTGAATCTTTTTTCATCTTCCCTCGCATAATTGAAAACTCCCTTCATACATAACTCATCATAATCTGATTAGCGAGGTTAGTACCCATAATAAAATAATTGTTCCTTGCTGGAAATAAGGATATTCTTGAAGGTCTACTGTTTCTCAAGATTGCCAAAAGGTTTTTGCAAAGAAAAAGCAGGCTCTAGGTTTGCAAAATGAAGGAAAGGCAAAACAGGACAGAATCTGTGAAAAACAGAACAGCAGGTAGTAAATGATTTTTTCGGGGCACTTCTGCAACTCTAATAAAAAAATCAGAACAGACGCACGAAAGACAATTATATAGAGCACGCTGTCGAATAAATTCAGACTAAAAAGATGATCTGGTGATTTTATACGAATTTTTCTATCAAAGGACAGAATCTGTTTCCTGGACAGCACGTCACAACTTTTGAACTTTCTTGCAATCAGAGGCTACACTTGGCACAAAGTTGAAAAGCAAAGATACAATGATGATGCTACTGTAGTAACAACATCAAGACACAACAAAAGCAAAATAAAATTTATTCATTGTGGGCTGCCTCCCAAAAGCTCTTTCTTTATAGCCATAAAGATAGGCTTAAGACTTTAATGATGCTCTCGTAGGAATAAGAGTTGAAGAACAAAAGAGAGCATCAAGAAGCAAATACCAAACACATTTAAGCCTAACATGCTTCCTATGCATAGGAATATTGCAATACAATAATTCATTGGAGCACAAAGCAATAAGCACAGGAAGACAAAACAAGTGCAGCTTCAAAACCTTCAACATAAAGAGAGGGAACTTGATATTATTGAAATATCTATAAGCATATGTTCCCTTCTCATAATAATTTTCAGTAGGATCACGAATAAACTCAACAATATAAGCATCACATAAAGCATTGTTACCATGATCCACATGCAAAAAGTTATCATTACTCTTCATATAAGCAAAATCTTTCTTATTAGGAATAGTGAGAGTAAAGCAACCATAAGCATCATGGTAATCATTGTATTTAGGAGGCATATCATAATCAAAATAAATTTTATCCTCCATAGTAGGTGGACTGAAAACATCATATGCATCATTGTAATCATATATAGGAAGCAAAGTATCATCAAAGTAAATTTTCTCTTCAAAAGTTGGGGGACTAAAAATATCATGTTCATCAAACGTGTCATCCCCAAGCATAGAGCTTTCCATGTCATTAGCAATATTGATATTCAAAGAAAGCATACTAATAACATCACCACCATCATGATTGTTATGCAAATAATAAAGTTCCATAGGTTTTTTAATTTTCTCTTCAAACACATCATGTCCCAAAGCAAGGTAGAGCTTATAAAGCTCTCTCATATTTTTGTTGTTTTCCATTAAGCAAAACTAGTGAAAAGACATAATAAAAACTAAAAGGTAAACTAACAAGACTAAAAAGCAAAGATAAAAGATAGCGTGCAACTCCCCTATCTTGAAGAGTGGAGTCCCCGACAATGTAGCCAGAAAACTTTGCTTGATGGCTTCTCGCCCCTCGTTGGTTACCCCAAGTGGAAGGTTTGAGATGCAGTGTAGCGGAAGTTTTCCCTTGGCAAAGATACCAAGGATCGATTTCCCTGAGACTCCCAGTTTCAACAAGAAGGTGTCAACTGCTAACGGCGCCAGATATTAGCAATCAACATGGACCTGCACACAGATACAAATAACTTTGCTCCCAACGAGTACTGAGAGGTTGTCAATCCCTCCGGCCTTGTCGCTTACAAAGGATCAAACGCAAGTGATAATAGTGATAGGTAATGCTGCAAATTATAAGTAAAAACAGAAAGTAAATAGCGGATGTGATCAATGATGGTAATATGGACCGGGGTCCCATGATGTTCACTAGTGATGTCTCTCTCCCAAAAGACGATAAAACAACTATGTGAGGTAAACGAATTACAGCTGGGCAATTGACAGAATTATGTGCGCAAACCAATGCTAACTATGTTGCAAGAAAGGTAGAGGTTCAAAGCATGGGCGGCACGCCAAGGCAAGTAGACCGAAATCCATCTGCATCTACTACTAATCATCCACCTTGAGATATCTATCCAGAACATCTCGCTGGTATTAAGTTGCGAGTCCCACCCATAGTGTAAACTCAAAGCAACAGACAACTGCATTAAAAGAACTTTGCGTAAAGTAAACAATCCTTGCACCCGCGGGCACAAGCACCGTTGTTTTCCCCCTTGTGGCAACAACACATCCCCTAGACTCATGTTTCTATCACTCAAGCTAGTCATCGAGGGGCATGAACCCACAATCAAGCATAACGTTCCCTCTTGGAGTCAGTACCTACTACTTGGCCAAAGCAATAAATAACAACGGAGAACATGCAAGAATTACTTACGAACATAAATATAAAAGAGGTGAATCAAATATATTACTCAAACACAATCTGAACATAATCTCACAATTCATCGGATCCCAGCAAACTCATCATAGCAACAGCATAAGGATTACATATGTGCCTCGATCATGTAGGGCAGCTCACGTGGTCTAATTAGTGAAGCACAAGAACGGGAGGAGAACATCACATAGCTACTGGTCATGGACCCATGGTCCAAGGGAGACTACTCACAACTCATCCGGGAGGCGTCCATGGTGGTGGAGAAGCTCCCGGTGGTGATCCTCCCCTCTGGCAGGGTGCCGGGAAGAGTTCTCCTGGTGCTCCCGATCTTGGAAGCGCGGCGGCGGCGGAACAGAGATGAGATCGCGAAAAAGGGTTCCCGTCTCGAGGGTTTCGGGACACGATATAAATATATGCCAAAGGGGGGCATCAGCGGAGGCCTGGGGGGCCCAGGCGCCCCCCCCGGCGCGGCCAGGAGGGGGGCCGCGCCACCAGGGCACCTGGAGCCCTGGTGGCCCCCCTCCGGCTGTACTTCGGGTGCCGGGAAGCTTCTGGAACGCTGATTTTTTATATAATTTTTCCGGGATTTTTCTGGCAGTTCTCGTAATGGGAAAACCTGAAATACAAAAACAGCAGAAAACAGAAACTGGCACTGGGGTGCACTGAGTTAATAGGTTAGTCCAAATATGATCAAAAGTGTATGGAAGTGTATAAATATCATAGCAATATCACCCAAAAGAGGCATGGAGCAAGCAGAAATTATAGATACGTTTTGGACGTATCACCACCATACCCCCGGAGCAGGAGGCTCCTAGGGGCAGTAGCTGCTACCAACTTAGGCCAAAAGCCTAAGCTTGGGGGAGTACGTGCCCCTCTCACTTTTCCATTGTATTATCCGTTTTATTCGCTTTGATCTTTTCGAAGTTTTTGCCCGTTCTTCTTTATTTCTCTCTTTGCAAAAACAACAAAAAGATTTTCTCTTTCTTTTGCTTTCGTTCAACCTTTGAAATAATCCAAAAAGATTTCCTTTCTCTCTTTAGTTTGCTTTGTTTTTAGAGTTCAGCTCGAGTCCGTGATGGCATTTAATCATATTTCCTACGTTCGATCGTGCAAGTGACGAGGCAGTAATGACGAAGATCGACTGAAGCGAAGCAACAAGGAAGACCGGTATGAACTCTTCTTGTTTCTACTTTTGTACATATGCCTGTACTTATGATCTAGAGACCAGCTTGTAGCGACATAGTTCTATGTTTACAATGCTCTCCCAGTGGTTCATGCTTTCCTTGTGGCTAGTCTCGGATAGCTAGAGTATATAATGCGTTATTGAAATGATTTACATGCATTGCATTGTTCATAGTCTGGTATACTAAGGTGGTATTTCCCTTTGGAGAATTTTTGGATTGACTTGGCACATGTTTACACATGTTTAAGACTAAAAAGTCTACTCTGCCTTGATGATCTTTGAGTTTTAGAATAGTTATATTACTTCCATGCCCGATTCATTGTTGCTTTGTCGCTCTGCATGATTATGACCGTTATTGCTCTCTAGTTGGTCGCTTCCCAGTCTTTTGCTAACCTCCACCTGTACTAAGCGGACTGACTGCTTGTGCATCCAAAATCCTTAAAACCAGTTATGCCATATGAGTCCACCATACCTTCCTATACATGGTATTTACCTGCCATTCCTAACGAAGACTTTCGTGTACCATCTCGAAATTAATCAAAAGCATTTCTCTTTTTGTGCCTCTGTTTTAGCTCATGAGGAAGTAGTAGTTAATTCATGATCTTTTTGAGTTGAACAAGTTTCACCCCGGGATTGCATGTCTAATCAGCAAACCCATAATACGAGAAGGAACTGGCATAGAGTGCGCCCGGCTCATTAAAAATTATACAACAAACAAACCCTCCTTCATGCTTTGTTCATGAGAAATCAGAAAACTTTGGCAGTGATAAACAAAGGAGATTAAGAGGATGTGACCGTCCTCATGCGGGAGCCGTTCCTCGAAACTTGTCCAGCTCAAGAAGTGATTGAGTTATCTGCTAGCATTCGTTGACGAAATATGCACCTCTCAAAAACATTTCTACCTCTGTTTTTAAAACCAAGAGCTCTGGTACATGTTTAGTTCTTGTTTCCGACCACGGGTTTTCAACCTTGCCAACAAAAGCCACGGTTCGAGAGTCTCCACCTTCTTTCTTCAAAGCACCAACTAGGAGAGCATAATTGTCATTCTGAGTGTAATGTGCATTGTCCCAAAGTATTACATTGTCTTCTGCACGCTTGTGATATTATTTATTCTGAAATTCTTAGTTCTAGTCTCCTTTAAAACTCTGGAGGAGTTTCTGCATTTATGTTTTGCTTCACTCATGGAGGCTAGCGAGATACCACCCTAATATGCTCAAGCTATGTGCAATGTAATCTTGTCTTGATTTTCAGTAGTGTATTATTTACTTTTAGGTATTTGTGATTGGCCACTTGAAAGAAGGATTGCTCCGTGCATTGTCCTCATAGCATTGTTTCAATACTTGTTAGACTCTTTTCGTAGTACATGCTTATATACATCTAATGAAGCAAAAGAGTTTGTCAAAGTTTTCTTTGTCGCGTCCAGTTCGTTGAACTGAATTGCTTGAGGACAAGCAATATGCTAAGCTTGGGGGAGTTGATATGTCTCAAACGTATCTACTTTTCCAAACACTTTTGATATTGTTTTGACCTCATTCTTGCATGATTTGAACTAAACTAACCCGAACTGACGCTGTTTTCAGCAGAGCTGCCTGTATGGTTTTATTATGTGCAGGAAAACGGATTTTTAGGTATCTCAGAAAATTCCACGAAAAATCACAGAAAATCCACGCAACCGAAGGAACCTGGTGCCAGAAGAGGGGCCATAGGGGGGCCAGGGGGGCTCCAGGCGCCCTGGTGGCGCGACCCACCCCCTGGCCGCGCCGGGAGGTCGCCTGGGTGGGCCCCACCTCCCCTGGTGCCCTACTTTGACCCGTATTTTAGCTCGTGACAGAGAAATCCCAGATCAGAAGTTCTTTTCCCAGTTTTCATCGCGGAGCCGCCGCCACCCTCTGTTCTTCTTCGGGAGGGCTAATCTGGAGGCTGATTTGGCCTCCGGAGAGGGGAGATCGTCGCCATCGTCATCATCATCACCACTCCATCCTCCCTCCATGACTTCTCCATCCATGTGTGAGTAATCCCCTGCTGTAGGCGAAGGGGATGTTAGGGATTGGATGAGTTAGATCGTGTAATAGTTTATCAGATCGTTGGGGGCTTGTTGCCTATCATCTACTATGGTGTTTATCATCTTTGCTTCAACTTGTTATTCTTAATGCTTGTCACTTAGGGCCCGAGTGCCATGATTTCAGATCTGAACCATATGTGTTTGCATGAATATATTTGTGTTCTTGATCCTATCTATGAGTTGTTAGCACCTATTACGGTTCGGAACCGGCGATCCCAAAAGTGACAGCTTGGGACACCAAAGGGGATGGTCCGTAGTTTGAGGATTACATGTATCCATTGAGTTTATTGCTTTGTTCCGGTGCTCTTTGACAGGAGCACCTTAATCTCCATAAGTTCCTTTTGGCCCCGTTCGTAGCGGGATGGTAGGACAAAAGATGTTGTGCAAGTTCTTATTGCAAGCACGTACAACTACCTACGGGATACATGCCTAATGTTTGATATTTACCTAGATGATCATTACTTTTCCGTGTGCCTTGCCCCAAGTTGGAATCATGATATATCTCATCCATGCAGCGCCCAACCACCCGTCTCCTTAGCCTACAGTGTTTTAAATCCTGCTGGTTACTAGTTGCTACTTTTGCTATTCACCTTTACTATTTACTTTTGCTGTTTACTTTTACTATCACTATCATCACTATCATATCACTGTTACCACTTATCTTTTGTTGCAAGTAAGTATATTTCAGGTGCGGTTGAATTGACAACTCAACTGTCAAAACTTATAAATACTCTTTGGCTCCCCGTGTGTCGAATCAATAAATTGGGTTATTCTTACCCGCGAAGACTATCTCGATCCCTTACGGTTGAGGGTTATCAATTGGGCAGAGGGGTATCTCCTTTCCCCCCCTTGCCTCTTCTTCTTCCTCCTCCTTGCCCCCGTTCATACTCAAGCTCCGCCGCCGTCGTCAAGCTCTGCCTCCTCGTCAAGTCTTGGCCGGTGCATCAACCTGATTGTTTCAGAGACTCGTCGGCGCTTCTCCGCACCCGTCGCCTCGGGTACGTCTTCTCCTTATCCCGCTCATAGATCTAGCTTTAGGGTTCCTTCATACAAGCTTGCGAGTAGGCGTTCGTTCTTCACGGTTCTTCCTTTCGCCCCCGTGAATCAATATATATCTAGACTTTTTGTCTCCATGTCGTAGCAGTAATCCCGCTTTGCTAGTATACTTGTTTTTCTCCCTGTAATACCAGTTTAGATTGCATCTGCTAGAGTTTTCGTCAGGTCCACTGAATATCACCTGAATATCTCTGAATTTCTAACATGCTGTAGATCCATATTTCACTGCTGTCTGTGCGAAAGCTGTTTCTTCAGAACTTCAGATCTGTGTCTTGTTTACCCTTGTTTGGCGGTTTAGCTTTTTCAGACTCTACAACCCGGTAGATGCCATTGTTCTAGCTGTTCCAGATATTTTTAACCCGGTAGATACAATTAGGCCCCTGCCTAAACCGCCGTTTAGATCAGTACCTTTATAGAGCCTGCCGGTTTAAACTTGCTTTATATTGTAAACCGGCTCTTCATTGTATTTTCAGACTTTTCTTTCCGAAAAAAATGGCCACTCAAGCCAAGCAGTTTGTCTCCTGCAGCTAGGTCCAATCCCGGATTACTAAGGAGGATTTAGAGAAAATGGCCAAAATTGGTGGTTTAGGCCCAAAAAATTTCCTTCACTGGAGGGTTCCCGGATCAGAATGTCCTCCAGAGCCCAAAGAGGGAGAGGTTGTCGTCTTCTTTGATCACTTAGCCCGGGGATTCAGCCCTCCCGGGTCAAAGTTCTTCCGTGACGTGCTAGCAAATTTCCAACTTCATCCGCAAGACCTTGGTCCCAACTCTGTGTCAAACATTTGCAATTTCGAAGTCTTTTGTGAAGTTTATCTGCAAGAGGAGCCGTCAGTCGAATTGCTCCGGGATTTCTTTCACCTAAACCGTCGCACAGAATTTCATGACGGCCCAAACACTGAGCTCGGCGAGATGACCATTCCGAAAAGAAAAGATGTTAGTTTTCCTCACGCCAGTCTCCACAGCCATCCAAAAGAGTGGAATCAGACTTGGTTCTACTACTTAGATACTTCCTCGGAAGATGAGAATCCATTGCCGGGTTATCGCTCCCACCGTCTTTCGGAGAACCACCCCTTTCCACAGCGGCTAAGTGCCCAGGAACGAGCTCGTTACGCTCCTCAGCTCTCAAAGCTCAGGGCCTTTATGGCCAATGGTCTGACAGGGGTTGACTTCGTCCGCTGCTGAATTTCTTGGAGTGTTCTCCCGCTAAGCCGGCGTTCCGGTTTAATGTGTGAGTATACTGGGAATCCCAAAGATCCTTTGCGCCACACAGAAGCGGTGTTACCAGAAAACGAGGTCAATGAGTCCGTCAAGAGGCTACTAAATTTACCTATCGAAGCTTGCAGTCAGACCGGCTTGGCACCCTTCTGTGTGACCAACAAACCACCATCGGTAAAAATCTCTTCCCTATTGTTTTGCTTTGTTTTAATCCGTCTGCAGCACTTGTCTTGAAGTGTCTTTATTTCTTTCAATAGGACAATGATCCTTTCTGGAAAAGGAAGGCCCATGATAAAACGGCGAATGCACCTCGCCAAAAAACCCAGGCTGTCAAGAAAACCGTCAAGAAGAAGAACACTGCAGCGTCTGGATCTAATCCGGAAGAAGATGAACCGGCCTCCGTGGTACCACCTGACTCTTTTGACTTGTTTTTCCTTTATCTGCATTTTATTAACAATGATTGTACCCAGGGGCACGCTGAAGGCAGTAAAGCGGACGATGTTGAGGTAATTACTCTTTCTTCCGGTTCAGAACCGCTGCCATCACAAAAAACTCATCGGACAAGCCGAAAAGTACAGTTTTCTCATCCTTTCGCTTATTTGGATCCAAACTTTCTTTTGAAGAAACAACAAAATGAAGCTCGCCGTACCACTCGTCATAGTGCCCATGCTATTGAATCCACCGGATTACCTCACACTCCAGCTCGGAGGCGTCATTCCAAGGTTTTACTCACTCCAGATGCTCTTTACCCCAAAGCAGGTCTTATTCGACAACCCCTTAATCCATCTGATTCGAATTATCAGGAAACTCCTCATTCATCTTTTGGCGAATCAACAGCCACGCAGATTCCTCCCCTCAAGACTGTTCCTGGGTAAGCTGTTTTTCACTTTGTCCGGTTTATCTTTCTTGTTGACTCTTCTAATTTTCGTTGTCTTTAACTTTCGCAGTAAACCCAAGCCTAGCAAAAAGGCCAAACTAAAAAAGCCGACAGGTGACGATGTGATTCTTGAACCGGCCGAGGATCCAGAACATACTGAAGAGCACATTGACGCCTTGAATGATGATCCTATTCCCTCGGATCATGAAATCTTTGCTGAGCCAGCAAACATTAAATGGATGATGATAATGAAACGGTCGAACCTGCCCGAGCCAGCCCTGCTCTTGCTAGTCCAGCTAAAGGCGCGGCCTCTTCAACTGAAGATGTTGAAATCACTTGGACCGGTTTTACTGCTCCTAGTGAGCCTGTCGCTTTGTCCAAGCATACTGCCAAAGATGAAGTCCTCAGCAAAGACAAAGGCAAGTGGAATACTGATTTGTCCAGCTATGCTCAGCTTAGCGCCCAGGAACTCCATTCCGGCTATCTAAACCGGCTGTACACTAGCCGTGATCATGAAGCTGGATTGGTAAATTTGATAAAAGAGTGCTATGAGGTAACCTCTCTGCCTTTGACTTGTCCTATATTTCTGCTTGCATCTTGTAACTATATCCTTACTCCATCGTAGCCCTCAAGTGCCGGTTTAGCCTTTTAGGGTCAATCGGGACTACAATAGATCTAATAGACAGTTTGTTTTGCACATGTGTAGTCCCCAAGGGCCGGTTTACTCCTTTAGGATGAACCGGGACTTCAACTTGAATTCTGTTTCTGAATAATGTCACATTAGCCCCCAAGTGCCAAGTGTATAACTTGTTATGTGCTTGGGACTTGACTGAAAGAAGGCCTGTTTTAACTGCAAATACACATTAGCCCCCCAAGTGCCAAGTGTATAATTTGTTATGTGCTTGGGACTTGACTGAGATGTCTCATGAATATATGATGTGCTTTCCTCTTGGCAGACTGACTTGAACCGGAAAAAATCTGAAGTGACCGAGCTCCGAGATGCTTTGAAGTTCGAAGAAACTGCTGCTATCAAAGTCAAAGACGAGCTGACACTTGCTTTAGCAAACGTAGAAAAACTAAAGAAAGACTTAGAACAATAGCGGTCAGATTGGGATGCTGAGAAGGCTGCCTTGGAGAAGAGGGCCACTGATGCAGAGGCTGCTCTTAATCCGGTGACAGAGGAATTATCCAGATTGAAGCAGCAGATAAATGCCATGACGACTGCCATCTTTGGTAAGTACTATTAACATAGCCCTGAACATTGCAATCCTGTACCGTTCTGGTTTAACTCATACTTTTGAATGCAGGACGACGCATTGCTCATCTTGGCGATGACATGCAAAAGAAACTGAAGGCCGCATATACTCTGGTGGAGCAGTTATATTCCGGCGCTCAGAGGGATGTCTATGCTGCCTCGCATGACAAACCTGTCCCACCACAATCAAGGGTACTTTGGAAAAGCTGTCCATTCTGCCTGCCCGCCTCGTGGAGGTGAAGAAGTCGTCTGCAAGAGCGGGTGCTCTGATACCTTTAACTCGAGCGAAAGCTTGGGTGCCTGATTTTGATCCGGCAGAGGCGAGGAACGGCTTCCCAAGTATGAAGGAAGACGGATCAGCCTTTTCCAGCAATAATTTACGTGCGTTAACCAAGGAAATGCGTCCTCTGGCTAGCAAACTAGCTGACGAGGCTGATCTGTCTAGATATCATCCGGGATATGATGCTGAGAACGTGCGGGCAGAGCGTCCGACTTATGAGATTGAAAATCTTATTCCGCCCGTCCGTAAGCACACTTTTGCTCCTGACATTGATCCGTCAGACCTCGTGAATGATGAAGTTTATTTCCGAGCGCTGACCAAGATTGACTGGACCACTACTGACTTCCAGCAGCTGGAAGAACCCGTTGAAGAACCGGAGCGAGCTGATCCTCAACCTTCACATCAGGCTGACGCAGAGTCTTAAACCAGTGCCGGTTTAACTTTCATGTCCCAATACTTTGAGAAAAAACTGATATTCTTTTGGGCTCTCCAGCGCCTTGTAATAGGATAGCTGAAAATACTTTATGTTGTCACATACTATCCTTTGCATGAGATTACTCCAGTTTGGCAACTTCTTAATTATGTCTTGCTTATAATGCCTTTGATGGTTTATTTCGCCTGCTTCTGCATAAAACAATGTTTAAAGTGTCCTGGCGGCTCATCGCCGGACGGGTCATAATGCCTAAACACATGGTCTAAGTTTATAACTTGAACTGTGTATAAAATATAAAGTATATATCCTACATGTGATTAAGTGTGTCACGATGAACCTTAATCCTGTAGGCAAAGATAATGATCCAAGGTGCAAGTGTTGATGACTCCCATGATTATTTGTCGGTTCATTATGAAACCGAACCGGGTTATGACAAACTCCAGTTTAACTGTAGTTAGTACTGGTGTTTGTAACCCAGACTAAGGCTCTGTAAACGCAGGTGTAGTGGCAACTCTTAGTCATCCACTCCCTGAGTCAATGGACTTGGATGGACACCAATGACCTTGAAGATAATTTTTTTATAAAAAATAAAAAATAAAAATAATTCTTTTGGGCAAATAAGACCATGTAGTCGAGGCTTTTTACGAGATGCCAGGCTCGAAATTCGAGGCTTTTTATGAGCTGCCAGGCTACTGTCATTAACCATTTTTCAAAGCCTGTTAAGATGGTCCTCAATCCTTAACCAAATCATCAATGTTAATTTTACTAAGTGCAGGGTCTGTAAAGATTGACTTGTGTAAATACTTGATGATCGTCAATTTAACATTACCAAGTTCAGGGTCTGTAAAGATTGACTTGTGTATACGTTCGATGGGTCGTACCAGGTTTACCTGGGCGGAGTGACTTACTTAATGCAGGCAGGTTAATCAGGGGTTTTAGGTGTATACACCATGTTTCCAAGCCATGGCTTGATAGCCTACTACAAGGGTTGTCAACTCGTTGATGCTTTGCATCAGGAGCCCCCAGGTAGCATTTGAGCTATGCTCGTCGGGGCTTATGTTTGAGTTGTGCTAGGCATCCAAAACTCTCTTTTGCCCCTTATCATCATGTGGGAATTGCTGAAGCAACCAGAGCTATGCTCTTATGATGGCCTTGACGTGGTCGCCGGTTTAAGAGGCCATAGGAACTTCCTTGCACACGGAAGCCCCCATGTGACAAACTCTTATGAAAAAAGGCGGCTGATACCCCGCTTTATCGGGGACGCCGGTTTATTATACTGATCATAATATATACATTGTAAAGATATGTACATAAAGCGGAGCCTATGGCTCAGGTGTAGTAAGGTCGAAGAAGAGCGATGTTCCACGGCCGCGTGGTCTCCTCCTCCGCCGTACGTGAGTCCTTATGTTCTCGAATGTCGACGAGGTAGTATGATCCGTTGTGCAAGTTCTTGCTGGCCACAAAGGGTCCTTCCCAAGGCGGGGACAACTTGTGCATGTCTGTCTGGTCTTGGATGAGCCGGAGCACCAGATCTCCTTCTTGAAATGTTCTGGTTTTAACCCGGCGACTGTGGTACCGGCGCACATCTTGCTGTAAATCGCCGATCGAGTTGCTGCCGTGTCCCGTTCTTCATCCAGCCGGTCTAATGCGTCTTGCCGTGCCCTTTCATCATCAGCTTCGATGTAAGTGGCAACACGTGACGAATCATGACGGATATCGCTAGGGAGGACCGCTTCAACTCCATATACCATGAAGAAAGGCATGTACCCTGTAGACCTGTTAGGTGTAGTGTTGATGCTCCATAGCACAGAAGGTAATTCCTCCACCCAACAACCCGGTGTCCTCTGCAAAGGAACCATAAGCCGGGGTTTAATGCCTCTCAAGATCTCTTGATTGGCTCTTTCAGCTTGGCCATTAGACTGAGGGTGAGCCACTGATGATACATCAAGGCGGATGTGCTCTTGTTGACAAAACTCCTCCATAGCACCCTTGGATAGATTGGTACGATTATCAGTTATAATGCTGGGTGGAAAGCCAAACCGGAAAATCACCTTTTTGATAAACTGAACCGCTGTTGCTGCATCACACTTACTGACTGGTTCCGCTTCAACCCATTTGGTAAACTTATCCACCGCCACCAAAAGGTGGGTCTTCTTATTTTGCGATCTCTTGAAGGGTCCAACCATATCAAGCCCCCGAGTCGCAAACGGCCAAGTAATTGGAATCATCCTCAACTCCTGCGCCGGTATATGAGCACGCCTTGAGAACTTCTGGCAAGCATCACATTTTCTGACCAAGTCCTCCGCGTCGGCATGGGCCGTCAACCAGTAGAACCCATGATGAAACGCTTTAGCCACCAAAGATTTTGAACCAGCATGATGACCACAATCTCCCTCGTGGATCTTTTTAAGAATAACACAGCCTTCATTTGGCGACACACACCGCGGAAACGCCCCAGAGATGCTGCGATGATGTAGCTCTCCATTGACAATAGTCATTGAATTGGATCGCCGGACTATGTGTTTAGCCAAGACTTCATCCTCTGGTAACTCACCTCGGTTCATGTATGCCAGGTAAAGGAGCGTCCAATCCGGAATAGCATGAAGCGCCGCGACCAATTGTGCCTCCGGATCAGGAACAACCAAGTCCTCTTCTGAAGGTAACTGCACCGACGGATTGTGTAACACATCCAGGAAGGTATTGGGTGGAACCGGTTTACGTTGAGAACCCAGCCGGCTTAACCCATCGACCGCTTCATTCTTTCACCGGTCTATATGATCCACTTGATAATCCTTGAAGTGTCCAGCAACAGCGTCTACCTCTCGTCGATATGCTGCCATGAGTGGATCTTTGGAATCCCACTTGCCAGACACTTGTTGAGCCACCAGGTTTGTGATACCCGGCTTAAATTCATCTCTTTGGCCATCCGTAGACCATGGAGGAGAGCTTCATACTCAGCTGCATTGTTAGTACAAGGGAACATTAAACGGAGGACATAACAGAACTTATCACCTCGTGGGGAAGTTAATACGACTCCAGCCCCCGAGCCCTCCAATTGCCTGGATCCATCAAAGTGAATAGTCCAATACGTGTGATCCGGCTTCTCCTCTGGTGCTTGCAACTCCGTCCAATCGTTGATGAAGTCCACCAATGCTTGGGATTTGATTGCAGTACGGGGCACATATTTCAACCCATGAGGTCTAAGCTCAATGGCCCACTTTGCCACCCGACCAGTAGCTTCTCTGTTCTGGATTATATCCCCCAACAGAGCTGAACTGACCACAGTGATTGGATGACCTTGAAAGTATTGCTTTAGCTTCTGATTTGTCATGAAGACTCCATACACCAATTTCTGCCAATGCGGGTATCTCTGCTTTGATTCAATGAGCACCTCGCTGATATAGTAAACCGGCCGTTGAACCGGATATTCTTTGCCTGCCTCCTTGCGCTCTACAACAATGGCGATGCTCACTGCACGGGCGTTAGCAGCCACATATAACAACAACGGCTTATTATCAACTGGGGTAGCAAGGACTCGCGGCTCTGCCAATTGCTTCTTCAAGTCTTCAAACGCAGCATCAGCAGCATCACTCCAGACGAAACGGTATGTCTTTTTCATCATCTGATAAAGCGGGATAGCCTTCTCCCATAAACGGCTGATAAACCGGCTGAGCGCCGCAATACGGCCCGCCAAGCGCTGGACATCGTCGATGCACGCCCGTTTAGCCAATGATGTAATCGCCTTGATCTTCTCTGGATTAGCTTCAATTCCTCTGTTTGATACCAAGAATCCCTGGAGCTTGCCTGCTGGAACACCAAAAACACATTTGTCCGGATTGAGCATCATTTTGTAAACCCGAAGATTATCAAAGGTTTCTTTCAAATCTGTTATTAATGTTTCCTCCTTCCTGGATTTACCACAATGTCATCCACATATGCATGAACATTCCGCCCAATTTGTCCATGAAGGCAGTTCTGCACACAACGCTGATAGGTCGCCTGGGCACTTTTAAGCCCAAACGACATAGATACATAGCAGAAGGCTCCAAAGGGAGTAATAAAGGCCGTTTTCTCCTTGTCCTTAACTGCCATCTTGATCTGATGATAACCTTAATATGCGTCCCAAAAACTCAGGCGCCCGCAACCCGCCGTAGCATCAATGATCTGATCAATACGGGGGAGGGCAAAGGGATCAGCTGGGCAAGCTTTGTTCAGATCTGTGTAATCAACACACATTCGCCAAGTGCCATTTTTCTTAAGCACCAGCACCGGATTAGCCAACCACTCTGGATGAAACATCTCAATTATAAAGCCTGCCGCCAAGAGCCTAGCCACTTCTTCACCAATAGCCTTGCGCCTTTCTTCATTGAAGCGGCGCAAAAATTGCTTAATCGGTTTAAACTTAGGATCAATGTTGAGAGTGTGCTCAGCGAGTTCCCTCGGTACACCTGGCATGTCAGAAGGTTTCCATGCAAAAATGTCCCGATTCTCACGGATGAACTCGATGAGCGCGCTTTCCTATTTTGGATCTAGGTTAGCACTAATGGTGAAGTGCTAGGATGAATCGCTAGGAACAAAGTCAACATGTTAGGTCTCTTCAGCTGATTTGAACTTCAAGGCCGGATAATGTTCTGTTGTTGGCTTTTTCAGCGGAGACATATCTGCCGGATCAACATTACCTTTATAAAACTTCAGTTCCTTAGTTGCACAACCGCCTCAGCATACGCTGCATCAACTTCCTCGCACTCCAACGCAATTTTGCGACTCCCATGTACCGTGATGGTTCCCTTATGGCCCGGTCTTGAGCTGTAGATAAACATTGCACGGCCTCGCCATGAACTTAGCGTAAACCGGCCGCCCGAACAGGGCGTGATACGGGCTCTTGATCTTTACCACGTCAAAGGTCAAAGTCTCAGACCTGGAATAATGCTCATCTCCAAAAGTGACCTCCAAATCTATCTTACCAACTGGATATGCCGATTTACCGGGCACCACCCCATGAAAAACTGTGTTGGATTGCTGAAGCTTCTTATCTGTCAGCCCCATGCGCCGGAAAGTCTCGTAGTATAGGATGTTGATGTTGCTGCCTCCATCCATAAGCACCTGAAGTGCCACAACTAGAGCCAGCTGACCCGGATTGTCAACCCGGGGCGGATGATCCTCTCGGCTCCACACAATGGCCGTTCTGACCAACGCAGGTAACGCGGCACCGCCGGTTCAACAGAATGCACTGCCCTCTTGTAAACTTTATGATCACTTTTACATAAGCTCGTGGTGAAGACGTGATATTGTCCACTACTCAACTATTTCGGGTTACTCTGATATCTGGATTGCTGCTGCTGCTGACTGCCCTGATTGTTGTAACCACCCTGACCGTGCTGCTGGTTATGTTGATTGTGCCAGTTTTGGTTGTTGTGATTACCTTGGTACCCTAAACTGGATCCACCGCCTTGATAACCCGGCCCGTGAAAACCGGGACCTGATCCGCCGGACGGTCCATGATCGTACCAAGACCGGTTCATGATTTCCTGCATAATAAAACAGGCCTTCCAGAGGTGTGTAGCTGGCTTTTCTGCTATACCATGCCTTAGGCAAGGTATGTTCATCTGGCATTCCAGATTAATAGGCGGCCTCCCATTCCGCGGGGGCGGTCTACCCTTACGGCGCTGGTCGTTCTCATGTGCATTGGTGTTAGCCAAAAAATCTGAGCTGCTATCCGCTTTACGCTTACCATTGAATCCTTGATTTGCCGGGTTGACCTGTGGTGCTTTACCATTCTTCTTTGCCTTCCCTGACTTATCCTCATCAGAGTCCGGGTATTTGGCACTATCCGAATCTGCATACTTCACCAAGGCGCCAATGAGCGTCCCCATGTCATCACAATTACGTTTAAGCCGTCCCAGCTTCAACTTCAAGGGTTCAAACGGGCAATTGCCTTCCAAGGTTACAACTGCTATGCTTAGGTTGATGCTGTTGGAGGAATGTAGGATCTCCGACACTCGACGCACCCAATTGCTTGTTGACTCGTGCTCCCCTTGAACGCAGGCAGCTAAATTGATGACAGACATCGGCTGTTTGCACGTGTCTTTGAAGTTATTAATAAACCGGCGGCGCAATTCGGCCCATGATCCGACGGAATTGGGTGGCAAGCCATTCAGCCAAGTGCGAGCTGTGCCCTCCAACATCATTGTGAAATACTTAGCGCACGCTGCATCATCCACATCCAGCATCTCCATTGCCATCTCATAGCTTTCGACCCATGTCTCAGGGGATAGATCCGCAATGTAGTTGGGCACCTTGCGTGGTCCTTTGAAATCCTTGGGTAGTTTTACATTGCGTAAGGCGGGAGTAAGACAAGGTACTCCCAAGGAGCTGGACATCATCCCCGGTTCAACTGAGGTAGACGGACAAACCGGCGTCCCCTGACGGGCTTCGTATTGTGCTGCTAACTCGGCCTCCCGGCGCTGCCTGCCCTGATCCACCACGTTCTGAGCATTCGCATCTCCACCTGCCGGATCATCCCTTCGCGGCGGGTTACATCTTTGCGCGCTGCTTGACATGGCCGGTTCATCCAGGTGCCTAGTATAACTCCGACTTGAGCGAGGGGTTGAATGAATCCTCTCACGGCTGTGAGAATAAGCTTGCTGTTGAGTTAACACCGTCTCCAAAAACTCCCTGGCCCGTCGTGCCTCCACTGCTATGGGGGACGTTCCTGCAATGGGAAGGGCGGCCAGTCGCGAAGCGACGGCAACTATGTTATCCAATGGATTAGAGTAATGACCAGGAGGGGTGGGCACATGCTGTGATGGGACAACCTGGCGGGTTGGCTCCACAGCTTGTGGCTCGACTGATGCTCCTGTGCCCGGTGCTCCTCCCCGGTTTACCTCCGACTGGTTACTGGTCCCTGCTCCTCGCATGTTAAAAAGGTTCCTTGCTTCGTAAACCAGTGGCAAGCGAGATCGCTACCTTCTCTTCATTACCCCGTCTGAAGCGGTCTGATCCAACATGAGTCAATAAGCTTGGGCATCAAGCTCAGCCTGCTTCGCAGCCATCCTGGTTTTCTCAGCAGCTAGGTCCAACTTGGCTTGATCTATCCGGCTTTTCACCTGAGCGACTTCCGCATCATGTTGCTCCTTATTGGCCTGGGCTACCTCTGCCGTTAACAATGCTGCTAAAGTATCGACCAAGGCGGACAAAGTCTCGGCCGGCGACGGATCAGGACCTCCAGCCCTAGCTCCCGCCGTGTCTGATGTTAACGCCGCTGTAGTTGATGACTGCTGCATAGGTTGTGATCCGGCCATGAAGACGGCAACCCGGTTCGGTGGATCAAGGGTGTCCGGAATACTATCACCATCGGAACAGCCCTTAGGTCAGCCATCCTGCAACAGGTATAAAGATTCTATCTCTCCGGGGGACGATTCATCGCTGGAATAGACAACGGTCTCACCGCCAGAGTCTGATCCGTCCTCTGTTTGCACTTTATGAACTGCTCCACCAAAGACGTGCCTCATGGCGGGCTGAATCCGGGAAGGTCTCGCACACTGAGCCGTCTTGATGATGTTGAGGAAGATGTCCGGCTTAGGGCCCGGTTCGCCGATCTTGCCGATGAAGACATGGATGCCGCCAAAGGGGACCTGGTACCCGTATTCGATTGAATCGGCCTCGGGGCCCCAGCCTGCATCGTCGATGTAGATCTTGCCGCGACGACTCTTGGTCATCCGGCCCACTGCATAGCCCTTGATTCCTTCAAAGCTGCCCTTCAAGAACTCGAAACCATCGTGCAATAGCCCCACGGTGGGCGCCAACTGTCGTAGTTTTGTCACGGCAGATGTCCTAGCAAAAGGACTTAGTCGTGAGGCCATTGCTACGGGTTAGCTTAAAGGGGTTAAAGCGGACAAGGACACAGGGGTTTTTATACTAGTTCGGCCCCTTTGTGAAGGTAAAAGCCTACGTCTAGTTTGGTGTAGTATTGCTAGGGTTTCGATGACCAGGGAGCGAATCCACTTTGCCTCTATCTCGAGCTGTTGTTCTCTGCCTTATACCGTCGCCGGGTCGTCCCTTTATATATGAGGTGCCACCCGGTCCGGTTTATAGAATCCCGAGGCCGGCTCATAAACGTGTCCGGCTCGGTCTCTATCCTTCCTATCTTACATCACAAGTTACACATCATATGGCGGTTTACAAATCATGGGCCCTAACGCCTCTTGGGCTTTAAGCTTCTTGGACTAAAGCGCCTTGCTCAATGTTCGGCTGGTCTTCAGTAGAAATAATCCATAGGCATAAACCGGCCCCTCCTGGGCGATTTATACCTAGTAATAATATCCCTGACAGTCCATGAAACTCTCGTTGATGCTGCAGTAACCTAGAAATACCCTTAGGTTCTTTATTCTAGCAATTCTTTGTATGTTGATGTATGTGCATGACCCATGCCATTTTGTTTGTGTGTGTATATAATGACCTAGGCCAGATTTGCATGGTTTTGCTGCAAAATGAAACCATACCTAAACCATCTAAGGTGATTCAGGTGTTCTATTTTACTGTGTTGAATATAACCGTTAGGTATAAATTGTTGCAAGCTTCATTCAAATTTGACGCCCAACTGGTATTTTTGAAATGTTTCCTTCTGCTTGATTTGACGCCCAGCTGGTATCTTTGAAATGTTTCCTTTTGCTTGATGAATCATTACTTGTGCTTCTAATAATGTTTTCTGCCAGTACCTTAACTTTGGGAAATACACTTAATGCTAGTTTGGCTTGTAGGACAAGCAGTTGGTCCAGCTTATGCGTGAGGCCCGGATGAAGGGTGGGTTCTATGTCAGTCCTGAGGCTAAGCTGTTCATGCTCGACAAATCAGGTATGAACCCATCTATCCATGTCTCCGGCACCATACAAACTCAGCTTCCATGGGAGAGATCTATAGCTAGCTGTTCAGTATGATAATCCATCATCCTTTTCAGGTTGTAGCTAGTGTTCAATGTACTAACCAATCCTCTTTTCAGGTTGTCAATTTGGAGCTGGCTATTTACTGTCAGTGCATTCAGCAACCTAACCTCCACAACTCATGGTTGACTGGCCGAGCTCTGAGCTAGCATGGCCATGGAGGCAGCTCTCGTCAGCATGGTGACGGGGGTCCTCAAACCAGTCATAGGGAAGCTGATCGTTCTGCTGGGCAACGAGTACAAGGATGGTTTGATATATCTGTTAGCTATATGTACTTGGTATAGCTTGTATATTTCTAGATGATGTTAAGCAAGGTTTAATTTCCTGAAGTGGCCTGGTATAAATTGAACATGGTTATGCTTATGTTTTAAAGAACTCAATTAGGGATAAGAACAATAACATCGTCTTTGGTCTTTGGTTGTGGCAGAATGTAGTCATAGTAGATAAGTTGTAGGTCTGGTCCTATGTGCTACTTTGGAATTTTCTTGCTCTCCTGTGAACTGTTCTATTTTTCTTGTTCATGCCAGGTCCTTGCATGATCAATGTGGTCTTTTGAAAACCACCATGAGAGCAGGCTAGCTAATTTTCTACAGTCAATTACCTGCCTGCATCTACCATTGCCTGAACAATGGCAATTGAGCACCACCACTACTAGTATAACTCAGCTTTATTTTCTAGTACTAGTAGATTCCGAATATGTAGTCCTGAATATTAAAGGGAGCAATAGTAAATGAGTCAAACAAAAATATTCATCTGCAAACGTCCATATGTGTTCCAAAGTATTTTCCGAGGAGAATTTGTTTTGAGATATCCTGCCTAATGCTCACACACGTAGCAAGCTATTTCCAGTTCTTAGTATGTGTAATTTCAATATAAGTAATCTTCTGTTCAGTCAAAAACTACTGCACGTGCTACTACCAGTAGTGCTTGTGATTTTGTTTTGCTCCACCAACTGTCTATTAATTCCCTGGTTACTACTATGTAGGGTATGTTACTATTTTAAGTTTCTATAATACTATGTAGGGGGCGTTGCTGCAACTGTGTGCAATTAGTTTATACTAATCTCATGTAGACTGCAAAATCCATAGATTGTTAGTTCGACAAGTACCCGACCAACAACCTGACTGTCGGCTTCACTTAGTAGGATCTGTAGGTAACCGTGGCACACACACACACACACACACACACACACACACACA
>LR738714.1:643426858-643440505 GCA_902687465.1 Secale cereale | reverse complement strand
CACACACACTGATGTCGTATTGTTGTTGTATCATGTGCTTTTGCAACCGCGCGCAATGAGTTTACGGGGCTCCTTTGACTGCGGACACTTAATATCACTCCCTCCGTTCATAAATAAGTGATGTGGTTTTAGTTCACTTATTTATGACCGAAAGTAATAGTTTGTAGAATCATTGTTCAACCTCTTTGTTTATTTGGGGTTCTTATTCATTTGATTTCATCCTCCTGGCAGGCATCTTTCATACGTTGAACAACAATGGCGAATTCGAGCGGATGATGGAAGGCCTTAGTTTGCGGCCAAGAAAAGGCGTGGACGAGGCCATTTCGGCAAGGTCTTTCTCGATCACTTCAAATGTTTGGTTACCCACTGTCTCCCTGAAATATAAAATCATGCTTTCATTCTGATTTGTACATCATCTTGGATGGTCTGCCCAAAGATGCTCATAGCTTTTCTGTTAGCCTGCGTTGCAGCTAATTTTTTATTTAAAGAAAAACCGTGTGGCATAGCGGTTCTACTGTAAAAGGTTCTAGCATGTTTTCATTTGCAAGTAAAACTCGACCTTCTTTTAGTTGAGTGAATATCTTACAGATATGGAACCTCTTACAACATCTTAGCTGTGTACTCTAATTACTAGAGTATTCTGTAGATTTTTTCAATTAAAACTACTCCAGAGATGTTCTTTCAGCATCGACATAATTCATTTTCTTTTGTTAATGGTTACTGCTATGTCTTTGATTATTAACTGGTCATATTATACTTCTATAGCTATACCTTCTCTGCCGGTGACTGCTCAAATAGTATATTTGGCAATTCAATTTCACATTGCATGTGGATCATAAACTTATACAGTATAAGCTTAGTTATTTTCATATGTAAAATATGTTGACAAAGTGTTAAGTTGGATTACCGCCTCATGTCGATGGCATTGTTTCTAAACATTTAATAATGTTTCTTTTTGGTGATCTAATGTCATTTAGGTTGCTGCTGCTGTGATGGAAGATCAGAACAGGCATGGAGATGTGCACTACAACTTTAGTTGATGTTGCACCATGTTTTGGTGCTTGTGTATCTGTTTTTGCTTGTAAGCACACTTGTATGTGCTTGTGTATCTGTTTTTGCTTGTTGTAGTTGATGTTGGACATGCAGACTTGTATGTGCTGTTGGACGCCGAGTCTTAAACCGGTGCCGGTTTAACTTTATGTCCCAGTACCTTGAGAAAAACTAATATTCTTTTGGGCTATTTCCAGCGCCTTGTAATAGGATAGCTGAAATACTTTATGTTGTCACATATTATCCTTTGCATCAGATTGCTTCAGTTGGCACTTCTTAATTATATCTTGTTTATAATGCCTGTGATGGTTTATTTCACCTGCTTCTGCATAAAACAATGTTGAAAAATGTCCTGGTGGTTTATCACCGGACGGGTCATAATGCCCAAACACATGGTCTAAGTTCACAACTTGAACTGTGTATAAAATATAAAATAAGTATCATACCTGTAATTAAGTGTATTACGATGACCTTAATCTGGTAGGAAGAGATAATGATCCAAGGTGCAAGTGCTAATGACTCCCTTGATTGTTTGTCGGTTCATCATGAAAACCGAACCGGGTTATGTTGAACTCCGGTTTAACTGTAGTTAGCACTGGTGTTTGTAACCCATACTAAGGCTCTGTAAACGCAGGTGTAGTGGCAACTTATAGTCATCCACTCCCTGAATCAATGGACCTGGATGAATACCAATGACATTGAAGATAAAGATTTTATAAAACATAAAAAAATAAAAAAATTTTTTTTGGGCAAATAAGACCATGTAGTCGAGGCTTTTTATGAGCTGCCAGGCTCCAAATTCGATGCTTTTTATGAGCTGCCAGGCTACTGTCATTAACCATTTTGCAAAGCCTGTTAAGATGGTCCTCAATCCTTAACCAAATCATCAATGTTCAATGCTACCAAGTTCAAAAATCTGTAAAGATTTGACTTGTGTAATCACTTGATGATCATCAATTTAACGTTACCAAGTTCAGGGTCTGTAAAGATTGACTTGTGTATACGTTCGACGGGTCGTACCAGGTTTACCTGGAAGGAGTGACTTACTTAATGCAGGCAGGCTAATCCGGGGTTTTAGGTGTATACACCAGGCTTCCAAGCCGTGATTACTACAAGGGTTGTCAACTTGTTGATGCTTTGCATCAGGAGCTCCTAGGTAGCATTTGAGCTATGCTCGTCGGGGCCTATGTTTGAGTTGTGCTAGGCATCAAAACTCTCTTTTGCCCCTCATCATCATGTGGGAATAGTCGAAGCAACCAGAGCTATGCTCTTATGATGGCCTTGATGTGGTCGCCGGTTTAAGAGGCCATAGGAACTCCCTTGCACACAGAAGCCCCCATGTGACAAACTCTTATGAAAAAAGGCGGTTGATACCCCGCTTTATCGGGGGCGCCAGTTTATTATATTGATCATTATATATACATTGTAAAGATATGTACATAAAGCGGAGCCTATGGCTCAGGTGTAGTAAGGTCGAAGAAGAGCGATGTTCCATGGCCGTCTGGTCTCCTCCTCCGCCGTACGTGAGTCCTTATGTTCTCGAACGTCGATGAGGTAGTATGATCCGTTGTGCAGGTTCTTGCTGACCACAAAGGGTCCTTCCCAAGGTGGGGATAACTTGTGCATGTCTGTCTGGTCTTGGATGAGCCGGAGCACCAGATCTCCTTCTTGAAATGTCCTGGTTTTAACCCGGCGGCTATGGTACTGGCACAGATCTTGCTGATATATCGCCGATCGAGCTGCCGCCGTGTCCCGTTCTTCATATAGCCGGTCCAACGCATCTTGTCTTGCTTTTTCGTTATCAGCTTCGACGTAAGCCGCCACCCGCGGCGAGTCATGAAGGATATCACTAGGGAGGACCACTTCAGATCCATATACCATGAAGAAAGGCGTGTACCCTGTGGATCTGTTAGGTGTAGTGTTGATGCTCCATAGCACAGATGGTAACTCCTCCACCCAACAACCCGGTGTCCTCTGCAAAGGAACCATAAGCCGGGGTTTGATGCCTCTTAAGATCTCTTGATTGGCTATTTCAGCTTGGCCATTAGACTGAGGGTGGGCTACTGATGATACATCAAGGCGGATGTGCTCTCTTGACAAAACTCCTCCATAGCCCCCTTGGATAGATTGGTACCATTATCAATTATAATGCTGTGTGGAAAGTTAAACCAGAAAATCACCCTTTTGATAAAATGAACCGTCGTTGCTGCATCACACTTATTGACTGGTTCCGCTTCAACCCATTTCGTAAACTTGTCCACCGCCACCAAAAGGTGGGTCTTCTTATCTTGGGATCTCTTGAAGGGTCCAACCATATCAAGCCCCGAAGCCGCAAACGGCCAAGTAGTTGGAATCATCCTCAATTCCTGCGCCGGTATATGAGCACGCCGTGAGAACTTCTGACAAGCATCACATTTTCTGACCAAGTCCTCTGCGTCGGCATGAGCCGTCAACCAGTAGAACCCATGACGAAACACTTTAGCCACCAAGGATTTTGAACCGGCATGATGACCACAATCTCCCTCATGGATCTCTCTAAGAATATCACAGCCTTCCTCTGGCGGCACACACCGCTGAAACGCCCCAGAAATACTGCGATGATGAACTTCTCCATTGACAATAGTCATTGACTTGGATCACCGGACTATCTGTCCTGCCAAGACTTCGTCCCTCTGGTAACTCACCTCGGTTCATGTACGCCAGGTAGGGAAGCGTCCAATCCAGAATAACATGAAGTGTCGCAACCAATTGTGCCTCCGGATCAGGAACAACCAAGTCCTCTTCTGAAGGTAACTGTACCGACGGATTGTGTAATACATCCAAGAAGGTATTGGGTGGGACCGGCTTACGTTGAGAACCCAGCCGGCTTAACGCGTCACCCGCTTCATTCTTTCGCCGGTTTATATGATCCACCTGATAACCCTTGAAGTGTCCAGCAACAGCGTCTACCTCTCGTGGATATGCTGCCATAAGTGGATCTTTGGAATCCCACTTTCCAAACACTTGTTGCGCCACCAGGTCTGAATTGCCAAAGCATTTAACCCGGCTTAAATTCATCTCCTTGGCCATCCGTAGACCATGGAGGAGAGCTTCATACTCAGCTACATTGTTAGGACAAGGGAACATTAAACGGAGGACATAACAGAACTTATCACCTCGTGGGGAAGTTAACACGACTCCAGCCCCCGAGCCCTCCAATTGCCTGGATCCATCAAAGTGAATAGTCCAATATGTGTGATCCGGATTTTCCTCAGGTGCTTGCAACTCCGTCCAATCGTTAATGAAATCCACCAACGCTTGGGATTTTATCGTGGCAAATTTGATATTTTGCCACACCTTACTTTGCCATTTGATAATTTGCCCCCCCTGAGAATGACAGGTGGGGCCCGGGGCCACCCGTCATTGAGACAACCCGGGGCAAATCATCAAATGGCAAAGTAAGGTGTGGCAAATCATCAAATCCCCCTTTTATCGCAGTACGGGGCACATACTTCAATCCGTGCGGGCTAAGCTCAATGGCCCACTTTGCAACCCGACCAGTAGCCTCTCTGTTCTGGATTATATCCCCCAACGGAGCTGAACTGACTACAGTGATTGGATGGCCTTGAAAATAGTGCTTTAGCTTCCGGTTTGCCATGAAGACTCCATACATCAATTTCTGCCAATGCGGATATCTCTGTTTTGATTCAATGAGTACCTCACTAATGTACTAAACCGGCCGCTGAACCCGATATTCCTTGCCTGCCACCTTATGCTCTACCACAATGGCAACGCTTACTGCACGGGCATTAGCTGCCACATATAACAACATCGGCTCATTATCAACTAGGGCAGCGAGGACCGGTGGCTCTGCTAATTGCTTCTTCAAGTCTTCAAACGCAGCATCAACAGTATCACTCGAGACAAAGCGATATGTCTTTTTCATCATTTGATAAAGCGGGATAGCCTTCTCCCCTAAACGGCTGATAAACCGGCTGAGCGCCGCAATACGGCCCGCCACGCGTTGGACATCGTTGATGCACGCCGGTTTAGCCAAGGATGTAATCGCCTTGATCTTCTCTGGATTAGCTTCAATTCCCCTGTTACCAAGAATCCCAGGAGCTTTCCTGCCGGAACACCAAAAACACACTTATCCGGATTAAGCATCATTTTGTAAACCCGGAGATTATCAAAGGTTTCTTTCAAGTCTGTTATCAATGTCTCCTCCTTTCTGGATTTCACCACAATGTCATCCACATACGCATGAACATTTCGCCCAATCTGTCCATGAAGGTGGTTCTGCACACAACGCTGATAGGTCGCCTGGGCACTCTTAAGCCCAAATGGCATAGGTACATAGCAGAAGGCTCCAAAGGGAGTTATAAATGCCGTCTTCTCTTGGTCCTTAACTGCCATCTTGATCTGATGATAACCTAAATATGTGTCCAAAAACCTTAGTCGCTCACAACCTGCCGTAGCATCAATGATCTGATCAATACAGGGGAGGGCAAAGGGATCAGTTGGGCAAGCTTTGTTCAGATCAGTGTAATCAACACACATTCGCCAAGTGCCGTTTTTCTTAAGCACCAGCACCGGATTAGCGAACCACTCCGGATGAAAAACCTCAATTATAAAGCATGCCGCCAAGAGCCTAGCCACTTCTTCTCCAATAGCCTTGCGTCTTTCTTCATTGAAGCGGCGCAGAAATTGCTTAATCGGTTTAAACTTAGGATCAATGTTGAGAGTGTGCTCAACGAGTTCCCTCGGTACACCTGGCATGTCAGAAGGTTTCCATGCAAAAATGTCCCGATTCTCACGAATGAACTCGATGAGCGCTCTTTCCTATTTTGGATCTAGGTTAGCACTGATGGTGAACTGCTTGGATGAATCACCAGGAACGAAGTCGACCTGTTTGGTCTCTTCAGCTGATTTGAACTTCAAGGCCGGATCATGCTCCGTGGTTGGCTTTTTCAACGGAGACATATCTGCCGGATCAACATTATCTTTATAAAACTTCACCTCCTCAGTAGCACAAACCGCGTTGGCATAAGCTGCATCACCGTCCTCGCACTCCAACGCAATCTTGCGGCTCCCATGGACCGTAATGGTCCCCTTATGGCCTGGCATCTTGAGCTGTAGATAAACATAACACGGCCTTGCCATGAACTTAGCGTAAACCGGCCGCCCGATCAGGGCATGATACGGGCTCTTGATCTTTACCACATCAAAGGTCAAAGTCTCCGACCCGGAATCATGCTCATCTCCAAAAGTGACCTCCAGATCTATCTTGCTAACTGGATACGCCGATTTACCAGGCACCACCCAATGAAAAACTGTGTTGGATTGCCGAAGGTTCTTATCTGTCAGCCCCATACGCCGGAAAGTCTCATAGTATAGAATGTTGATGCTGCTGCCTCCGTGCATAAGCACCTTGGTAAACTTGTAGCCACCCACCTGAAGTGCCACAACTAGAGCCAGCTGACCTGGATTATCAACCCGGGGCGAATGATCCTCTCGGCTCCACACAATGGGCTGTTCTGACCAACGCAGATAACGCGGCACCGCCGGTTCAACAGAATGTACTGCCATCTTGTAAACTTTCTGATCACGCTTACACAAGCTCGTGGTGAAGACATGATACTGCCCAGTGCTCAGCTCCTTCGGATTATTCTGATATCCGGATTGCTGCTGCTGTTGACGCTGTTGATTTCCCTGATTGTTATAGCCGCCCTGGCCGTGCTGTTGGTTATGCTGATTGTGCCCGTTGTGGTTGCCGTTATTGCCTTGGTACCCTAAACCGAATCCACCACCTTGATAACCCGGCCCTTGAAAACCGGGACCTGATCCGCCGGATGGTCCATGATCGTATCGAGACCGTTTCATGATTTCCTGCATAATAAAACAGTCCTTCCAGAGGTGTGTAGCTGGCTTTTCTACCGTACCATGCCTCGGGCAAGGTATGTTCATCTGGCGTTCCAGATTAATAGGCGGCCTCCCATTTCATGGGGGCGGTCTACCCCTGTGGTGCTGTCCGTTCTCCTGAGCATTGGTGTTGGCCACAAAATCTGAGTTGCTATCCGCTTTACGCTTGCCGTTGTATCCTTGATTCGCCGGGTTGGGCTGCGACACCTTACCATTCTTGTTTACCTTCCCTGACTTGTCATTATTGAAGTCTGGATATTTGGTATTATCTGAGTCCGCATATTTCACTAAAGTGCACATGAGTGTCCCCATGTCGTCGCAATTACGCTTAAGCCGTCCCAACTTCAACTTCAAAGGTTCAAACCGGCAATTGCCTTCCAAGGTTACCACTGATGTGCTTGGCTTGATCCTATTGGAGGAATGCAGAATCTCTGACACTCGACGCACCCAACTACTTGTTGACTCATGCTCTCCTTGAACGCAGGCAGCTCAATCGACGATAGACATTGGCTGTTTGCACGTGTCCTTGAAGTTATTGATAAACCGGCGGCGCAATTCAGCCCATGATCCGACGGAATTGGGTGGTAAGCCCTTCAGCCAAGTGCGAGCTGTGCCCTCTAGCATCATTGTGAAATACTTAGCGCATGCTGCATCATCCACATCCAGCATCTCCATCGCCATCTCATAACTTTCAACCCATGCTTCTAGGGATAGATCCGCCGTGTAGTTGGGCACCTTGCGCGGTCCTTTGAAATCCTTGGGCAGTTTCACGTTGCGCAAAGCGGGAGTAAGACAAGGCACTCCCAGGGAGCTAGACATAACCCCCGGTTCAACTAAGGTAGAAGGACGAACTGGCGTTGCCTCACGGGCTTTGTGCTGTGCTGCTAACTCGGCCTCCCGGCGCTGCCTGCCCTGATCCACCACGTTCTGAGCGTTCGCATCCCCTCCTGCCGGATCATCCTGCCACGGCGGATTATGTCTCCGTGCGCTGCGTGATACGGTTGGTTCATCCAGACGCCTAGTGTAACTCCGGCTTGGGCGAGGGGTTGAATGAATCCTCTCACGGCTGTGGGAATAAGCTTGCTGTTGAGTTAGCGCCATTTCCAAAAACTCCCTGGCCCGTCATGCCTCCACTGCTACAGGGGATGTTCCTTCAATGGGAAGTGCGACCAGTCGTGAAGCGGCGGGGACTATGTTATCCAACGGATTAGAGTAATGACCGGGAGGGGTGGGCACATGCTATGATGGTACAATGTGGCGGGTTGGCTCCACGGCCGGCGGCTGGACTGACACTCCTGTGCCCGGTCCTCCGCCCCGATTTATCTCTGGCTGGTTACTGGTTCCTGCTCCCGGCGTGCTAAAGAGGTTCCTTGCCTCATAAACCTGTGGCAGGCGAGATCGTTGCCTTCTGATCATTACCTCGTGTGAAGTGGTCTGATCCAACATGAGTCGATAAGCTTGAGCATCAAGCTCAGCCTGCTTTGCAGCCACCCTGGTTTTCTCAGCAGCTAGGTCCAACTTGGCTTGATCTATCCGGCTTTTCACCTGAGCGACTTCCGCATCATGCTGCTCTTTATTGGCTTGGGCTACCTCTACTATTAATAGCACTCTCAAAGTATCGACCAAGACGGATAAAGTTTCAGCCGGTGACGGGTCAGGACCTCCAGCCCTAGCTCCCACCATGTCTGATGTTAACACCGCTGTAGTTGATGACTGCTACATAGGTTGTGATCCGGCCATAAAGACGGCAACCCGGTTTAGCGGATCGAGGGGGTCCGGAATACTGTCACCATCGGAACAGCCCTCAGATCGGCCGTCTTGCAGCAGATATAAAGATTCTGTCTCTCCGGTGGACGATTTGTCGCCGGAATAGACAACAGTCTCACCGCCAGAGTCCGATCCGTCCTCAGCTTGTACTCCATGCACTGCTCCAACGAAGACGTGCTTCATGGCGGGCTGAATCCGGGCGGGTCTCGCACGCTGAGCCAGCTCGACGATGTCGGGGAAGCTGTCCGGCCCAGGGCCCGGTTCGCCGATCTTGCCGATGAAGACATGGATGCCGCCGAAGGGGACCCGGTACCCGTATTCGATTGAATCAGCCTCGAGGCCCCAGCCTGCATCGTCGATGTAGATCTTGCCGCGACGACTCTTATTCATCCGGCCCACTGCGTAGCCCTTGAGTCCTTCAAAGCTGCCCCTCAAGAACTCAAAACCATCGTGCGATAGCCCCACGATGGGCGCCAACTGTCGTGGCTTTGTCACAGCAGATGTCCTAGCAAAAGGACTTAGTCGTGAGGCCATCGTTACGGGTTAGCTTAAAGGGGTTAAAGCGGACAAGGATACAGGGATTTTATACTAGTTCGGCCCCTTCGATGAAGGTAAAAGCCTTCGCCTAGTTTGGTGTAATATTGCTAGGGTTTCGACGACCAGGGAGCGAATCCGCTTTGCCTGTGTCTCGAGCTGTTGTTCTCTGCCTTGAACCGTCGCCGGGCCGTCCCTTTATATAAGAGGTGACGCCCTGTCCGGTTTACAGAATCCCGAGGCCGGCTCATAATCATGTCCGGCTCGGTCTCTATCCTTCCTATCTTACATCACAAGTTACACATCATATGGCGGTTTACAAATCATGGGACCTAATGCCTCTTGGGGTTTAAGCTTCTTGGACTAAAGCGTCCTGCTCCACGTTCGGCTGGGCTTCAGTATAAATAATCTCCATAGGCATAAACCGGCCCCTTCTGGGCAGTTTATACCTTGTAATAATATCCCTGACACCATAGCTTCATGATCTTCAAAATCAAACCTCTCCAAGACGTAGCGTCTTGCATGGCATGGGATAAGCTAGTGGAATTGTAAAACATGAAAATTACACGTTGAAGTAGTAGAAGCCGTGCTTAAATACGAAAAATAACTTGTCGTAGTTGCATACCGTTTCAACATCGAAGGTCTCCTCGAGCTTAATGCTGAAGCGCCGATCTTCGTCCAGGTGAGGCATGTCGCAAACACCCCGGTCATTGTTGCACCAGTCGCACTCCCCTGGGAGACTTTCATCGTTCGATGACGACATTTCCTAGGTCCATATAATTCAAAGATTAAACTCTCATATAATTCAAAAATATGTACTACAAAAACTAAATTAGATCATTATTATTCATCATGGGTTGACTATCAGTCTGCCGAGTCTTTTCTTGAAAACTCTCAGCTCACGTGGTGTATATATTTGACCGTCGGTGATGTTCGTTACTCCTCCTTCCCCTAGTGCATAAGAAAGGTCTAGCACAAGGAGAAGAAGGAGAAACGAACCCCGCGACAACAGTCGGGATTTTTTGTCCTCTCTCATATATGGTAAACACACTCCCTCACTGATTTTTCGACCGTCGGTGATGGCCGTTATTCCTCCTTCCACTAGTGCATAACAAAGGTCTGACACAAGGGGAAGAAGGAAAAACGACCCCCACGACAACAGTCGGGAATCTTCTTCTCTCATATATGGAGCTTCGACAGACTTAAAGTCAACCCGAAATGTCATTTAAACATTTTTCTAGAAAATCCAGGCCACTTGATATTTCCTACATGTTCTAGCACAAATCATGCCAGGATTCACGGAAAAATCCGGCATGATCTTTGATAAAAAAAGGACATATCAAGCGCCTGAAATTTTTCGGAACGGAAATTAATCAACACTCCGGCAAAACATAGGCGACTCGGAGGTGTAACCTACAAACATGGCCGGCCACTTGGGCAAGCACATATCCTATTTGAGCAACACAAGATATACGTGTTTATATCTACATCATACGAGCATTCAATAAGCAAAACCTATAAGTAGGAGTAGTTTTCCAATTTGAGCATTCAATAAGCAAAACCAAATCATAAAATAAATTAGTATTCAAATTAGCATGCATTCAATAAGAAAAACTAAATCATCTCTTTCTTCATCGAATATTATCACTAATACATCTCGAATAGCATCATACATATAACATCACTAATATAGCTAAAACCCTAGCGAACGACGGGTATCGGCGCGGGCGGTGGACACCCAAAGAGAAGGAACCATCACAGGATCATAGATATAGTGAGATCCCTAAAGAACCTGCCACGTATTGGAGAACCTGCCCTCCAACGCAACCATGTAGCGACGGACGTGCTCATTCTCCTCACTGACACGGTGACGTACCACCTCCGCGGGGTCCTCAAGCTTCCACACCGTCACTCGCCCACGCGACCGCCACCAAAGAAGGTTCGGGTCAAAAACAGGATGACTCCTTGATACGTCTCCAACGTATCTATAATTTTTGATTGTTCCATGCTATTATATATTATGTTTTGGTTGTTTAATGGGCTTTATTATACACTTTTATATTATTTTTGGGACTAACCTACTAACCCAAAGGCCCAATGCAGATTGCTGTTTTTTTGCCTATTTCAGGGTTTTGCAGAAAAGGAATATCAAAAAGAGTCCAAACGGAATGAAGCTTTCGCAAGAGTTATTTTTGGAACGATATCAACACAGAAGACTTGGAGTACACGCGAGGGAACAAAGGAGGCGGCCATGAGGGTCCAAGGTGCGCCCCCTACTACAGGGCGCACCCCCACCCTCGTGGGCCCCCTCTGGCTCCCCTGATGCCCTACTTCCTCCTATATATACCCATGTACCCCGAAAACATCGAAGCAACAGAGAAAACCCTAATTCCACCTCCGCAACCTTCTGTTCCAGTGAGATCCCATCTTGGGGCCTGTTCCGGAGCTCCGCCGGAGGGGGGATCTTCCACGGAGTGCTTCTACATCAACAACATTGCCTCACCATGAGTTGTGAGTAGTTTACCACAGACCTTTGGGTCCGTAGTTAGTACCTAGATGGCTTCTTCTCTCTTTTTGGTTCTCAATACAAAGTTCTCCTTGATCTTCGAGGAGATCTATTCGATGTAATCTTTTTAAGGGTGTGTTTGTCGAGATCCGAGGAATTGTGGGTTTATGATCAAGATTATCTATGAGAAATATTTGGTTCTTTTCTGAATTCTTTTATGTATGATTATAATATCCTTGCAAGTCTCTTTGAATTATCGGTTTGGTTTGGCCTACTAGATCTATAGTTCTTGCAATGGGAGAAGTGCTTGGCTTTGGGTTCAATCTTGCGGTGTCCTTTTCCAGTGACAGCAGGGGCAGCAAGGCACGTATTGTATTGTTGCCATTGAGGATAAAAAGATGGGGTTTATATCATATTGCTTTAGTTTATCCCTCTACATCATGTCATCTTGCTTAAAGCATTACTCTGTTCTTATGAAATTAATACTCTAGATGCATGCTGGATAGCGGTTGATGTGTGGAGTAATAGTAGTAGATGCAGAATCGTTTCAGTCTACTTATCACGGACGTGATACCTATATATGATGATCATCCCTAGATATTCTCAGAATTATTTGCTTTTCTATCAATTGCTCGACAGTAATTTGTTCACCCACCGTAGAATTCTGCTATCATGAGAGAAGCCACTAGTGAAACCTATGGCCCTCGGGTCTATTCTCAACATATTAATCTCCAATCTACTTTACTTTGTTTTTATTTACTTTCTATTCTTATATCAAAAATTACCAAAAATATCAAACTATCCTATCTATCAAATCTCACTTTCGTAAGTGACCGTAAAGGGATTGACAACCCCTTATCACATTGGCTATGAAGTTCTTATTTGTTTGTGCAGGTGCGAGGGACTCGCGCGTGGTCTCTTACTGGATTGATACCTTGGTTCTCAAAAACTGAGGGAAATACTTACGCTACTGTGCTGCATCACCCTTTCCTCTTCGAGGGAATACAACGCAAGCTCGAGAAGTAGTGCTCCTCACCAGCAGCACCCTCGGAAGGTAGCACCTCCTAGTACCAGCCCGACAAAGCCTAGTCCCGGACATGGGCCCTCTGATCAAGCAGGCTTCCTCCACCGAGTCGACGACGAGGACGCGGGATAGGCATCGTCGACGTCGATGTGGGAATAATTGTTTTAACTAAAAAATAACAACAAAAGTGACACCTAAAACACCTAAATTCTATTAAATACACCTGATTAAAATCCTACATTTTGAACATGATTTAATAATAACTAGTGTTCATACTACATTATTCTAAGATTAAACCCCTAAAATACCTAAATTAAATTAACAACATGGGGTGGCTGGTCTCACCTCGATCGAGGTCAGAGGGGGTCAGTGACGTGGACAACGACGGGGATGATGCAGGGGCTCCTTGATTTCTGCAACAACAAAATATAAATAAACACATTATTATCGTCATCATAGGACCTAGTGAAACTCCATAAGCTACATTTTATTATTCTATTCAAATTTACTTATAATTTCCTATCCTATTCAAATTTACTTATTCAATTTTTTTAAATTTTCCTATTCTATTCAAAACACACGCATTTACTTATTTTTTCAATTCCATATTTTATTCTATTCAAATTTACTTATTCAAAATTTCTAAAAATTTCCTTTTCTATTCAAAAGACCTAAATTTACTTATTCTTTTCAAATTACTTATTTAAATTTTCTAAAAACAAAATATACTAAAAACCTACATTTACTAAAAACAAAAACCTACATTTAACAAAAAGTAAAACCTATTTACAGAAAGGGGGAGGAGGAGGTGGGAGGATGTCAGGAGGAGGAGGAGGGAGGAGGAGGGGAAGGAGGATGGAGGAGG
>LR738714.1:643401181-643426770 GCA_902687465.1 Secale cereale | reverse complement strand
GATGAGTAGGAGGGGGCCGCCGGAGAGGGAGGAGGACGAGGGGGCCGCCGGCGGAGAGGGAGGAGAGAGGAGGGCCATGGGAGGAGGGAGAGAGGAGGGCGGTGAGAGGAGGAGGAGGGAGGGAGGGGAGGGCAGCGATAGGAGGAGCGAGGGAGGGAGGCAGATACCTTGGGGGCGTCGGCGACGATGGCACATGAGTGAGAGTGTGTGAGGGAGAGTGAGGGACGCGTACGGGCCGGGTGTGGATAAGGTAAGCGTAGTAGTAGCGCTGTTTAGCAATAACTGCTACTGCTATTTAGCAGTAGCGCTCGTCAGAGGACAACGCTATTGCTATTGTACAATAGCAGTAGAGTTTTTTGAATTACGAGCGCTACTAGTATACCTACAGTGCCATGCAACCGTTGGCAACTATAGTAGTAGCGTTTTTTAACAAAAGCGCTAGTGCTACATGAATAGTAATAGCGCTCTTCAGACACAAGCACTACCGTCCTTTAGCAGCAACGCTTTTGTACAAAAAGCGCTACTACTGAGCTCCTGTGTATAAGCATTCCTCTAGTAGTGTTGGGACTAATTTTCATGTGTTGCTTTTCATAAGCTCAAACAAATATAAGTGAAGATCATGAGCATAACAATTTTCTTACTTCTCTCAAAATAATATAAGTGAAGCAAGATAATTTTTTACTAACTCTCAAATAAATCTAAGTGAAGCAAGAGAGTATTTCTTCAAAAATACTAAGCACGCCGTCCTCAAAAAGATATAAGTGAAGCACTAGAGCAAGTTCTAGCCCATAAAAATTTAGGTGAAGCATAGAGAGCTATTCTAGCAAGTCATGGCATAATTTTGGATCTCTCAAATGGGTGTGTACAACAAGGATTGATGACTTAAAAAGCAAAATAAAACAAGCAAAGACGTATATCAGACACGACGCTCCAAGCAAAACACATATCATGTGACGAATAAAAATATAGTTTCAAGTGAAATACCGATAGTTGTTGGAAGAAAGCGGGGATGCCACTCGGGGGAACCCCCAAGCTTAGTTGGTTGCTCATCTTTGGATAAATAGCTTGGGATGCCGGGGCATCCCCAAGCTTAGGCTCTTACATCCTTCCTTCATCCATCATAAGATAACCCAAAACTTGAAAACTTCAATCACACTAAACTTCAACAAAACCTTCATGAGATCTGTTAGTGAAAGAAAACAAACCACTCCTATAAGTACTGTATCAAACCAATTCATATTTTTTGTATTATATCTACTCTATTCCAACTTTTCAATGGCAAAAACTCATCAAAGAAAACCATAGAGCCATCAAAATAAGCACACAACAGAAAGAAAACATAATCTGTCAGAAACAGAACAGTCTGTAGTAATCTGGAAGTTTCGAAAACTTCTGGACCTCTAAAAATCTTGAACAAATGGGGCCACGTGAGCAATTTGTATATTAATGTTATGCAAAAAGAATCAACTAAAAAGCCCTTTTCTGTTAAAAATGAGAATTTTTCTCGTGAGCGCAAAGTTTCTGTCTTTTTCGGTAAGATCAAACAACTATCACCCAAGAAGATCCTATCAGTTCTACTTGGCACAAACACTAACTAAAACACAAAAAACACAATCATACCAGTAGAATAATTGTGTAAACACTCAGGAACATCAAGAAAAAAGTAAAAATAAATTTTATTCATTGGTTTGCCTCCCAACAAGCTCTTTTTATAGCCATTAAGATATGCTTGAGATTTCAATGATGCTCACATGAAAGACAAGAGTTGAAGCACAACAAGAGCGTCATGAAGAACGTGACAAACACATTTAAGTCTAACATACTTCCTATGCATAGGCATTTTGTAGGCAACCAAATTATCAAGACAAGTAACATTTAGCATATGCAAGGAAGAACAAAGAAACAAAAGCAATCTCAACATGACGAGAGGTAATTTAGTAACATGAAAATTTCTACAACCATATTTTCCTCTCTCATAATAATTACATGTAGGATCGTACTCAAATTCAACAATATAGCTATCACATAAAATTTTCTCTTCATGATCCACATGCGTCAAAGTCTTATAACCTTCCAAGATAGTGGGACTAACATCAAATAAAGTCATGACCTCTCCAAACCAACATTCAATATTATGGCAAACATATTCATCATGAGGCTTAAACAAATTTTCAAGATCGTAACAAGAATCACCCCAATCATGATCATTGCAAGAAGTAGAGGACATATCAAAATTAGCATCCCCAAGCTTGTGGTTTTGCATATTACTAGCATAATTGACATTAATAGAATTTATTATAACACCATTGCAATCACGCTTTTCATACAAGGAGCTATCATGAATCACTTCATAAATTTCTTTTTTCAACACTTCATCACAATTTTCAGATCCAAGAATCTCAAGTAAACTTCATAAAGATAATCTAGTGCACTCACTTCACTAGCAATTGGTCCATCATAGTTGGATCTTTTGAAAAGATTAGTAAGTGGATGAGAATCCATATAAATAGATTTTTAGTAAGCGAAGATGCAAGCAAACAGAAGGCACATGGAAACACAAGCAAACATAAGATCCGATGAGAAAAAGACGAACGAAAAAGAGGGCGAATAAAACGACAAATATTTACGAAGTGGGGGAGAGGAAAACGAGAGGCAAATGGAAAATAATTTAAATTGCGAGGAGATGAGATTTGTGATTAGGAATCTGGTATATGTTGAAGGTGCTCCCCTGCAACGGCGCCAGAAATTCCTTTTGATGTCGCTTGAAGCTACGTCGGTTTTTCCCCAAAGGGGAAGGGATGATGCAGCACAGCGGCGGTAGGTATTTCCCTCAGATGTGAAACCAAGGTTATCAAACCAGTAGGAGAACCAAGCAACACAACGTAAACAACCCTTCACAAAAATAACAACACCTTGCAACCCGGCGTGTTAAAGGGGTTGTCAATCCCTTTCGGGTAACGAACATGAGAGAGAGATAAATATTGGTAGATTGGTTGATAAATAAGATAAATTGCAGCAAGGTATTTTGGGATTTTTGGTTTAGTAGATCTGAAAATAAAAGAAAAGGAAAATAGATCACAAAGGCAAATATATGAGAAAGAAGACCCGGGAGCCGTAGGTTTCACTAGTTGCTTCTCTCGAGAAAAATAGCAAACGGTGGGTAAACAAATTACTGTTGGGCAACTGATAGAACTTCAAATAATCATGATGGTATCTAGGCAATGATCATTACATAGGCATCACGTCCAAGATTAGTGGACCGACTCCTGCCTGCATCTACTACTATCACTGCACACATCGATCGCTATCCAGCATACATCTAGTGTATTAAGTTCATGGAAACATGGAGTAATGCATTAAGAATGATGACCTGATGTAGACAAGATCCGTATATCTATGGTGTTAGATATGAATCTCGTAGTTTTATCCTTTGTGGCAACGATACATACGTGTCGGTTCCCCTTCTGTCACTGGGATCAAGCATCGTAAGATCGAACCCATTACTGGGCATCTCTTCCCATTGCAATATAAATAGATCAAGTTGGCCAAACAAAACCCAATTTCAGAGAAGAAATACGAGGCTATAAGCAATCACGCATATAAGAGATCAAAGAACTCAAATAACTTTCATCGATATAAAAAGATAGATCTGATCATAAACTCAAAGTTCATCGGATCCCAACAAACACATCACAAAAAGAGTTACATCATATGGATCTCCAAGAGACCATTGTACTGAGAATCAAAAGAGAGAGAGGAAGCCATCTAGCTACTAACTACGGACCCATAGGTATACAAGGAACTACTCACGCATCATCGGAGAGGCACCAATTGAAGTGGTGAACCCCTCCGTGATGGTGTCTAGATTGGATATGGTGTTTCTAGACTCTGCGGCGGCTGGATGAATATTTCGTCGACTCCCCTAGGGTTTTTGGAATATTGGGGTATTTATAGAGCAAAGAGGCGGTCCTGGGGACCTAAGGTGTCCAGAACCCACCAGGGCGCACCTGGGCCTCCTGGCGCGCCCTGGTGGGTTGTCCCCTCCTCGGGACTCCCCGCCAGGTGCCACCAGGGCCAATAGTGTTCCTTTTGGCCCAGAAAAAATCTCCAAAAAGTTTCACGGTGTTTGGGCTCCGTTTGATATTGATTTCTTGCGATGTAAAAAACATGCAGAAAGCAACAACTGGCACGTGGCACTATGTCAATAGGTTAGTACCAAAAATGATATAAAATGATTATAAAATGATTGTAAAACATCCAAGAATGATAATATAACATCATGGAACAATCAAAAATTATAGATACGTTGGAGACGTATCAATGAGGGAGGTACTATTATGGTTTAAGAACTAGGTGGTTTTATCTATGATGTAATGACTTTTATGTTAAGACCTACTATGCTAAGTGAGTACTCATGCTAAGTTAAGTAAGTAAGAATGTTTTATCTATGATGAGGCTGTTTTACTCTGCATAAATTATGTAGCCAATATCTGCATACATAGATAGCAAGTAGATAGTCTGACATAGAACTGAACATAGATAGCAAGTAGATAGTAGTGGCATAGATACTCTGACATAGTGCTGGCATACATAAATAGCAAGTAGATTAACAAACTAATAGAACTGACATAGAACAACCCTAGATCTGAACATTTTAACTTACTGAACTAAGATAAGATTGATGAAACTGAACATTTCTTGGACTGACGAAACTGAAGACAACATCTCAGTCCTCCTTTGGCATCTTCAGGCATTGGGAGCGCCGCACCGCAGTCTTGTTCACCGCCACCCTCTTCTTCATGCCCGGCGCCGGTGCCACCACATCTTCCTCCTCAACCTCTTCCTTCACGACGAGGACCTCAGGGAGATCTGCAACCTCCGACAGCTTATCCACGTCAATTGGAAGGTTCTTGTCCCCCTCCATTGCGTCGAGGACGGGCGCCAACAGCTGCACAGCTGGCTCGTCGTCGGAGAGTACGAGGAGCTCCTCCACTGTGACGCCCGAGACCGATCCGCCAGGTGTCAGCCAGTTATTCATCATCGTTGCCATGTCTTTTGCTTGCGTGTTGCTATTTGCCATGTCATCATGACATCATGTGCATTTCATCAGCATGTTTTCAAAACTTGCATTCGTTTGGGCTCCCCAGTTCTCTCTGTTGTCCGTTCTGACTCTAGACACACTCGCACGCGCCTGCGGCACCTCCAAATATTTATTTTATAAGTGGCCGGAAAATGTTCTCGGAATGGGATGTAAGTTGGCGTGTGGTCTTATTATAGTGTAGGTAGGCCGCCTGTCAAACTTCGTCGCATTCAGAGTTCGTTTGATAGCCCAACCGTTAAATAGCGGGACTATAGCCGGATAAACGTCGGACGTTTCGGTGTTCCGAAATAGTCGTTGGGCCCCCTCTCTCTCCCTCTCTTCTCAGCCCAATCACTCTATACAACCCACATTTACCCCCTCGACTGCACGCCCGAGACTGCCCCAAAACCCGACCCGGGATGTTGTTACCGATGGGTCCGGATCATCCCCAAACATCCCTAAAATATCATCGGTTCTTTATTTGGACTCCCTAGCCTAATTATCTCGACCGTCCGACCTAAATCGGAGTGTCATTCTAGTCCCTTCCAAAAATTCTTTTGCATTTATATAGATAAACCCCTAGCCTATTTTGGCCAAACCCTAAAATCAAGGAGATGTGTCCCGTCGCCGTCGCCACTCCACCAAATCCCCCTCGGGATCCTCTCGCCCGATCTCCCTCGATCCCCTCGCCGAGCCAACCCGAGCTCGAGCCTCCTCCTTCCTTCGGATTCCATCCCCCTAACCAGAGCAAGCCGTGCTCCTCCTGCCTGAGGCCCCGAGCACAGACGCTCAGCCTCTTCTCCTCGCATCGCTGAGCACCCGAGCCCTGTGTCGTGCCTGCTCCTCCCACTCGTCTCCGACATAGCGCCGAACTCTGCCGTCCTCGTCTGTCTGATGAGCCGCCCGAGCTCTAGGCCACTGCCGTTCCATTCCCTCTCCTTCCTTCTCCCCATATCGTTTCTTCTCCTCTCATGGTTTGTCTCTCCCCTTCGTTTCCCAGCGGGAGTCAGGGCCGCCGCATCCTTCAGTTCGCCAAGCCGCCACCGTCGCCCACGACTTCGCACTGTGTTCCGCGCATCGATCATCCCCAAGACCGGCCGGATCTGTCTTCCCACTCCCGGATCCGCCTGTTCCTGCCGCTTCCCGCCGACCCCGTCGCCAGGAGCCACGACAGTCCGCCGCCGTCGTACTGCTTCACGGAGAAAAGGACGAACCAAGCCCCTGCCTCCTCGCCCGCTTCGTCCAACGCCCGTTACCCGCTCGCCCGACTCCACCGCGCCCAGGCCCAGCGCCCTCTTGGGCCTCCTCCACCGATCGGTCGCGGCCCAGCTCCACCTGCCAGCTGCGCCAAGGCCCGAGGCCTACCTCCGCGCCAGTTTGGGCTTGGCCCATGGGTGAGCCACCCCCAAGCGCCCTCCTTTGTTTTTTTCTTTCTGTTGGGCCAGATCCAGTTTCAGCCCGTGTAATGTTTTTTTTTCTGTTCTGGGAATTTAGCTAATTTCCAGAGACTGCCAGTTTTTTAGAAAACACCTTGCACTTCATTCATCTAATAAATTGTCACCCGTGCATCGGAATCTAATAAACTTTATATGAAAAATGCTTAGAATTTTGTGTAGTTTAATAATATGACACTTTCACCCATGTTTAAAATGTTTAAAATGATGTTTTTTTAAATTTGTTCAAATGTCATGTTAAAATGGTTTAATTCATAACTAAATAACCGTAGCTCCAAATTTAATAAACTTTATATGTAAATGGGGTGGAAAAATGTGTAGAATAACATGATGCACTTTGTTTTGCTGTTTAAAAACTTTAAAATGTGGTAATAGGCAGAACAGTACCAAATTCATAAACATGCACATGAGGAGTTTCCGGAATTGTTGTTGTTATTTCCGGCCTCATTTAAAATGACTAAATAGGTAGTTTGTTTTTGCTTCACCTCTTGCCATGTTAACGAACATTTAACCTTGTCTTGTAAATAAACGAGGGTCAACTAAATAAATAACACGTGGTGCTTCGTCAATATGCAACTCGTTGCATATTGAGCTCCACTTAACTTGTAGTATTGTTTGTGCACCTTGCCGTGCCATGCATATTTAAACCGAACATGCATCATACTTGGATGTGCATCATATGCCATGTTTATGCTTGTGTGTTTACCGTGTTGTTTGCTTCTTTCCGGTATGCTTCTCTTGTTAGCATCGGTTTCATTGCAGAATTGTGAGGTTTTGTTTGACTACTTCATGGACTTGTTCTTCTTCCTTGCGGAATGCCAGTGAAGATGACCATTCCCAGATACCACTACTATCTTTGCCTATGCTAGATGTCTCGCTCTTTAGATATTGCCTCGATGCCTATGTATGTTTGTCAGCCCCCTATTGTTGCCATGAAACCTCTGACCTTTGACACCTTCCCAGCAAACTGTTGTTTGGCTATGTTACCCGCTTGCTCAGCCCCTCTTATAGCGTTGTTAGTTGTAGGTGAAGATGAAGATTGCTCCATGTTGGAACTTGTTGTTGGAATATCACAATATCTCTTAAATATATTAACACACCTATATACTTGGCAATGGGTGGAAGGCTTGGCCTTTTGCTCGGTGTTTTGTTCCACTCGTGCCACCTTAGGACCCGATAAACCGGTGTTATGTTCCCGGATTTTGCATTCCTAACACGGTTGGGGTTTATGGCCCCCCCTTGATAATTCGCTTAGTGCTAAAGCTTTTCCAGCAAGGCCCAACTTTGGTTCTACATTTGCCTAACAACTAAAACTTGCCGAGGGAGTAATTAACCCGAGGATTTATTAATCAACCCCCCTGGGCCAGGGCTCGTTTTGAGTGTTGGTCCAAACTAGAGTCGTGTGCGGTATCCCCCCTTGGCAACTTGCGTTTTGGTCACTGTACGATGTGCTCATCCGGTCGTGGCCTGAGACGAGATACACACAGCTACTATCAGGGTGTCGGCACGCCGGGAGGACTGGCTGGATTAGTTTTACCTTTGTCGAAATATCTTGAGCACGGGATTCCGAGAATACTCGGGTCTTCCCACTTTGGAGTTGCGACTCCGCAGATCGTGAGCTTGTGATGGGCTAAGTTGGGACACCCCTGCAGGGTTTTGATCTTTCGAAAGCCGTGCCCGTGGTTATGTGGCAGATGGGAATTTGTTAATATCCGGTTGTAGATAACTTGACACCATATTCATAAGAATACACTACCTGTGTGAGTTCCGTGATTGTCTCTTCACGAAGGGGTTTCGAGAAGAAGAACACGGTGGGGTTATGTCTGACGTGAGTAGTTAGGATCACTTCATGATCACTTTGACGATCGTTGGCTCTTACTCTCTTCTCGCTCTGAACTCGTAAGTTAGTTGCTTAGTGCTTGATGCAAAGACTTTTAAAGCCTTCCCTCAGCTATAAGGCTTTGTTACATTTGATACCCGGGAACGGGATTGCTGAGTCCTTTGTGGCTCATAGATTCAACACACCCCAGATGCAGGTATCGTCGAGAACAATGCAGAAGGTGGATCAGAACTTCGCTGGGAGTTCGATGAAGAGCTTGGCCATACGTACGTGACGTTTTCGACGATCAGTAGTGGTTCCTACTAGGGGCGATCGGGACCTTGTGTTGCTTTATTTATGGTATCTTTCATTTGGATCTTCGTCCGTAGTCGGACTGTGATGTTATTTGGATGATGAATGTTTATGTAATGCATTGTATGACGTGGCGAGTGTAAGCCAACTATTTTTTGTACAATTTCATCCCTCTTTTACATGAGTTGTGCAAAGATACCATACTTGAGATCATTCTAGTATGAGATTATGCCTTTAAGTCGTGCCTCGACACGTGGGAGGTATAGTCTCATACTGGGCATTACATCCACCTCGTCGTCAGAGTCATCAGATGAGTCCACCTTGTAGTCGTCATCTGGCTTAAGGACCCACGAATTGCGCCTCTACTAGTAGGCGGTGTTTATGGGGGCTAGGAGAGCTAGGACAACGCTGGTGACGTGCTCCGCCCTGGACGCAACACGCGTAGGATCGCCGCCCGCCGGTGGCGTGGTGGATGAGCGGTACATCCACAAACGGGCGCGCTGCCTTGGGTCAGGGGAGCGCTGCACCTCGCCCATCGCCTATAGAAGAATGGTTGCCGGCGGGACGGTGACACCGCGAGGGAAGGCACACTGCTTTTCAGCAGCGGTCATGACCTTCACTAGGCCGCGGGCGTGGTTCCTCATCATCTACACGCTGGGGAACCAGCGCGTGATCTCCATGTATAGCACGCGTAACTCTTGGTTGTTGCCGGCGAGCTCTTCGACGGCCCTCTACCAGCCTAGGTTGCCGTCCATGGCGATGACGGTGGGGTGGTTGTCGGCGTGGATTTCAACAGGAGAGGGGGGAGTGTAGTGGGCAGTGCGAGCGACGAGTGGGCGGAGACAGCGGCGAGTGGACACGTATTAATGCCTGAGAAACTGAAATGGCAAGTGATACGAAACACACGCTCACGACGCAGTCGGGCGCAACGCACGCTCCACATAGTAGGTGCCCACTGACACAAGATAACTACTCCCTCTGTCCCATAATATAAGAACGTTTTTGCACTACACTAGTGTCAAAAACATTCTCATATTATGGGACATAGGGAGTAGTATGGCCGATGCTAGTCAAACGAATCACTAGCACTATCCCATTGGCATTGAACACATGGTTACAACCCATTGGTCCTAGGTTCGAGCCCCAGGCCAAACTTTTTTTAGTAGTTTTTTCCGGTTTTATAAAATGAATTTGTCTATGACTTCTGATTAATATGAACATTTCGGACCTGTAAAATTGCCAAGTAGCAAAAACAAATGAAAGCATTTCTGAACATGCACTTGCCTGTATCACAAATCCAGTACCATACAATCAACATTCAAGTTCACTAGTCTGAATTTAATCATGCAAGTACCACAACAACCACAACACAAACTTAGTAGCATACAAGCAACATTCAAGTAGCAGATCACAAATTCAGTAGCATACACTCAACATTGAAGTAGCATAACAAAGTTTCAATGGTTGCCACTTGCACTGAAGTAGGCTGCAAACTTGCCAGGAGGTTTCCTCTTCCTCTTGTCTGTTAATATCCCAGGTTCTCTAGTGGATGATCTGGGTGCATTGAATCCTCTTGGATCTCTTGTTGATGTTGATCGTCTTGGAGGTGTTGGTGAAGACTTGGCTGGTCCTACTGAAACTGTTGATGCTGAACCTCTCTTAGTTGCTGTTGTTTTTTTGTTCCTCATTGCTTTATGAGGTGGAGCAGATGAGGCTGGGATGTGTGAACTTTGGTGTTTATGTGGTGGTTGCGGAGGTAGATGTGTAGCACTAGAGGAACCCCTGAAAATTTCTCTATTCTCCTGCATGAAAAAATTAAAACAATTAGTAATTAGACCACACCTAAAATAATTAAACATACAGTGCAACATTTTTAAATGACCTCGTGTAAGTTCTTTATCATCCCAAGTCTTGGTTTGAGAGCTTTCCCACAATTTGTATATCTATGGCCTTGTAGACCATAATTGCTACATGTAATTGTTCCCATCCTGCTTGTGTCCTTTGGTGTTGGCACCTCAAACTAGCCCTTCCTCCTAACTGTCTGTTTCTTGCCTGATTTTTCTTTGAAAACTAGGGGCTCAATATCACGAGTATTGGTGTCAGGCCAGAATTCAGGACTAGGGACAGGGTACACAATGTCTTTGTATGCTTCAATATACAGTGTATATTTGAAAAATTCATGCACATAGTTGTTATTGGATGACTGCATGTCACACCTGTCATGTCCCACCTCCGGCAGTCACATGACTTAGTAGCTATGTTCACACAATACTGCTTTTCACCACTTGACACTTGCCAAATGTCAGGACCAGCCCTATGCGCCTCACAAAATTTGGCATACTTCTTATTCTCCCCCAGTTTCTCTGAATAGTTGGGTGTGATCATCCACCTGCTGATCTCTGTCTTTTCCCTAGTCTTCTGCCTTTTGATCATCTTCTTAGTCCTAATTCCTTCAAACATTGTCCTAATTGGTTTGGCCCTAACATCAAGGATCATTTTGTTGAAATCCTCAATAAGGTTGTTCACAACAAGATCAGTTTTGCAATTATAATCCATTGCAGACCTACACCAAGACTCCTTTGGAAATTTATTAAGCCACTTCCATGCATCCTCACAATCAGCTTTAAGCTCTGCCATTGCTAATTCATGGGCATGTTTGGTGAATTAGTAGCTAGCCTGATCTAATAGCTTCTTTAGTTCTGCTCCTCCGAAGCCTACTGACTGAAAATTTGCATATATGTGCCTAGGGCAGTATCCCAAAGGGGAATCAAGGAACACCTCAATTATAACCTTAAGAAGACCCTGCTTATAATTTAATAACCATGGTCATGAACAAAAATAAATTGATCTGGTAATGGCAATATTTCTGAACTACTGGTAGAGGTAGGGTGCATACCTTTTGACTGTCAGAAATAATGGTGTAGGTTCAAAATTTGCTTCCACTTCCAATGCAATATCTTAGCTGGGTTAGGAACCATGCCCAACTGTCAGAATTTTCCTTATCAACCACACCAAAGGCTATGGGGAAGATGTTGTTGTTGCCATCTCTTCCTATGGCTGCAAGAATTTGTTGTCCAGTGGTTAGCTTGATGAAGCAACCAGCTAGCCCTGTGTCCATACCTAAATTAGCTACCCATAAATTTCTGAACAAGATATTTTAAAGAAAATCAGTTGTGGATTTACCTATAAAGGGCCTGCTGATACGTCCAAAATGCATCACTATTTTATATCGTAATTCATCCTTATTCATTGATATATTTCACATTACGATGATGTTCTTATGTTGTTTTGGCCTATTTTACACAGTTTGCAACTTTCCGGTGCCGAAGCAGCAGACGCAGGATTCAGCGGTAAAAAGTGGACGCTGAGTTGCTGAAGAAGGATACCTCCAAATTACCTGAAAATCGACGGAGGGTATTTTCCAGAAGGATCACGAAGACACGCAAAAGAGCAACCAGAGGGGAGCCAGGGGCAGCCCAGGCGGCCACCCCAGGCGGCCCCACCCCTGGCCGCCCTAGGGGGGCGCCTGGGCCCCCCTCTCCGCTTCTGGTGGCCCCCTTTGGCATATATACTCCTCGTCATCCAAAAATCCTAAAAAAGGGAGTTTTGACGGAGTTCCGCCGCCGCTCCGTGGCGGAAACCTACGGAGAAGAAAAAACCATCTCCGGCGGGCAGATTCTGCCGGGGAGATCACCTCCCGGAAGGGGAGATCATCGCCATCGTCATCACCATCGTCACGGGCATCATCGAGATCATCATCAACATCATCCCCAACATCAGCACCATCTCCATCTTCATCCAATCTCATCTCACCATTGCAACTTGTGTTGTAATCCGTACTATCTATCCTCTCTACTCTATCAGTGTTGATTAATTCTTTGTGGTGAATGCTATTGAGGTTTGTTGGAGAAATATCATTATGTCCAGATTGTTTATCACCCATTTATCTCCACTGATCATGATCTCTTTTATGTCTTGTGAGTAGTTACTTTAGTTCTTGAGGACATGGGAAAAGTCTTATTGTTAGTAGTCATATGATGTTGAAGTAATATGTGTTGTTTGATACTTAAGTTTTGTTGTTATTTTACTAGTGGTGTTGTGTGAGTCGAACACTCAACACTTCGCCTTATTAAGGACCTAGGGGAATACATTGTGTACAAAGAATGCTTACGGTGGGTTGCCGGAGTGACAGAAACCTGAACCCCAGTTCGTACGCTTTTGCATAAGGGAACAATGGATCATCAATCGTATTGCTATGGTTAGGCTTTTGCCTTAAATACTATCTTGTATTTGCGGATGCTTGCAAGGTGTTTAATCATAAGAGTGCACTCATCTTAGTCTAGAGAGTGTACTAGCATAAATCCACCCACTCAACACTTATCAACACATAACATAGTACCGATACGGAATATGGCGAAAGCACATGACTACCTCTCCCGTGTGTCCTCAAGAACACTTTAGCCTTTATAAGTTCAGTTGCTAGGCCTCTCCTTTGCTCAGAAAGGATTGGGCCACTTGTTACTCTCCAGTGCCTTTTACTTTGCTCCCTTTTACTTTCCTGTTGCTTATATCAAGAAAACCCCTAAAAAGTTATCTTTCAGTGCTTGCAGTTATTCCTTGCTCAGAATCGCTTATCAATACCTTCTGCTCCTCGTTGGGTTCGACACTCTTACTTATCAAAAACGCTGCAATAGATCCCTTACGGTTGTGGTTCATCAAGTACCATTTTCTGGCGCCGTTGCCGGGGAGTGTAGCGCTATTGGTAAGTGAAGTTGGTAAGGAAGTTTTTATATTTCTGTTTTTATTTTGCTGTTGTTGCTCTTTGTCCTTATGGACAACCTTGCTATTGGATCGTTGCTTGAGGGAAGACGCCCCACAACTGTGGTGGTTGCTCCTCCTCCCACTGAAATTGTGCCCTATAAAATACCAGCTGGTATTATCGATTATGTTTTGGCTAATCGTTATGCAGGAGACAGACATCCCGGTGAACACTTGCTATATCTGTCGCAACTATGTTCATTATTTAAGCTTGCAGGTGTATCAATGGAGTTTGTCATGAGGAAATTGTTCTCCATATCGCTTATAGATAAAGCTTCAGATTGGTATAAGCTTCTCGATAACTCACACTTGCTTGATTGGCAAGAGCTTATGTCTCTCTTTTATACCAAGTTTTATCCTCTTCATGAAATTCATCGAGACAGGAACTATATCTATAACTTTAGGTCTCGCGACGGAGAAAGCATTGCTCAAGCTTGGGGGAGATTGAAGTCCCTAATGCTCAAATGTCCTATTCATGAGCTCCCCAAGGAAATTCTACTTACAAATTTTTATGCCAGGCTTTCTCGTCAGGATAAGGAGATGCTGGATGCCTCCTCTAGTGGGGTATTTCAGACGAAGAGTGTTGAAGAAAGGTGGGATCTCATTAAAAGGATCCAGAGGAATACCGAAGATTGGGAAATCGATAAAGGTATTGAACCCGCTATAAATTATGAGCATGATTATATTGAGAGCTATGTGAAAACTGATTACTTCAATACCTTTTGCGCTAAGATTGGTCTTGATTCCCATCTAATGATTGATTTCTGTAAGGATTTTGCCTCTCACGTTGATTCTTTTAAAAAGAAGAGAGATCAGCATCATGAACCTTTCAAAGAGTTACCTATTGATATTCATGTTGCTGACCCTATTTTGCCTGCAGTTATATATGAAAAGCCTCCTTTTCCCGCAAGGATAAGGGAGCACTCTCTTGTGACAGGCATAATAAATAAAAGTGAGAGAAGAATTGATGAGCCTGGGGACCAGATCAAGGTCGATCCTCAAGTTGCATTGGTTAAAGACCTTGTTACTAATGATGTTTTGGATTCCAATGTAAATTTTTGTGCTGTTTCCACTAACCTTGTCACAGCCAAGAATAAAGGCCCAATTTCAGGTACTCCAGTAGTATCTGTTAAAATAGGAGATCACAATTATTATGGGCTATGCGATTTGGGATCAAGTGCTAGTGCTATCCCCTATTCACTTTATCAAGAGATCATCGGTGAGATTTCACCTTGTGAACTTGAAGGAGTTGATGTTACCATTCATCTTGCAAACAGAGCAACTATCTCTCCTATCGGAATTGTGAGAGACGTTGAAGTCCTATGTGGAAAGGTAAAATACCCTACCGACTTTCTAGTACTTGGTTCAGAGAGGGACAATTTTTGTCCTATTATTTTTGGTAGACCTTTTCTCAGAACTTGTGGAGCTATAATAGATTGCAAGAAAGGTAAAGTTTCTGTTGAATTCAATGGTGAGCCATATGAATTTAACTTTTCTAAGTTCTCTAAGCAGCCTCGTGGTACCAATTTACCTAGTGATGATAAAATTGTTGAAAGTATTGCTTCTATTGCTATTCCCCCTAATGATCCTTTGCAGCAATATATGGAGGACCACGAGAATGATTTGCATATGCAGGAAAGAAATGAACTAGATGAAATATTTTTGAGACAACCTGCTATCCTGAAGCACAACCTTCCGGTTGAACCTTTGGGAATTTTATCAAAACCAAAAGAAGACCCGGTGTTCGATCTTAAACCCCTTCCTGATACACTCAAGTATGCTTATTTAGATGAAAAGAAAGTATATCCTGTTATTATCAGCTCTAACCTTTCAGGATATGAAGAAGAGCGACTATTGGAAGTACTTCGTAAACACCGAGGTGCAATTGGCTATACCCTTGATGACCTTAAGGGGATTAGTCCATCTATCTGTCAACATACTATCAACCTTGAGCCCGATGCTAAACCAGTTGTTGATCATCAACGACGGTTGAACCCGAAGATGATGGATGTTGTAAGAACTAAGATTCTCAAGCTTCTAGCCGCAGGTATTATCTACCCTATAGCAGATAGTAAGTGGGTAAGCCCGGTACATTGTGTTCCTAAGAAAGGAGGTACAACTATGGTTCCTAATGATAAGAATGAACTAATACCTCAGAGAATTATTATTGGATATAGAATGTGTATTGATTACAGGAAGCTGAACAAGGCAACCAGGAAGGATCACTACCCGTTGCCGTTCATCGACCAAATGCTTGAAAGGTTATCCAAAAATACCCACTTTTGTTACCTCGATGGTTATTCTGGCTTCTCTCAAATTCATGTTAACACTGCTGATCAAGAGAAGACCACTTTTACTTCTCCCTTTGGTACTTATGCTTACAGGCGTATGCCTTTTGGTTTATGTAATGCCCCTGCTACTTTTCAAAGGTGTATGTTTGCTATCTTTCATGGTTTCTGTGAGGAGATTGTGGAAGTCTTCATGGACGATTTCTCCGTCTATGGAACTTCCTTTGACTATTGTCTCCACAACCTTAATAAAGTTTTGCAAAGATGTGAGGAGACAAATCTGGTACTCAACTGGGAGAAGTGCCACTTCATGGTTAACGAAGGAATTGTTCTTGGTCACAAGATTTCTAAAAGGGGAATTGAGGTGGACAAGGCCAAGATCGAAGCAATTGAGAGGATGCCCTATCCAAGGGACATCAAAGGTATTCGCAGTTTTCTTGGTCATGCTGGTTTCTATAGAAGATTTATTAAAGACTTTTCTAAGACTTCGAGACCCCTCACTAATCTTCTCCAGAAGGACGTTCCTTTTGTATTTGATGAAGATTGTAAGGAGGCTTTTGAAGTTCTCAAGAGAGCTTTAATAACCGCTCCTATAGTACAACCACCTGACTGGAATTTACCTTTTGAGATTATGTGTGATGCTAGTGATTTTGCTGTTGGAGCTGTTTTAGGGCAAAGAGTTGATAAGAAATTGAATGTTATACATTATGCTAGTAAAACCCTTGATAGCGCTCAAAAGAATTATGCTACTACTGAGAAAGAATTCTTAGCTGTAGTGTTTGCTTTTGATAAGTTTAGGCAGTATATTGTTGATTCCAAAGTTATTATTCATACTGACCATGCTGCCATTAAGTACCTTATGACAAAGAAGGATGCCAAGCCAAGGCTTATCAGATGGGTACTCCTTCTTCAAGAATTTGATTTGCAGATTGTTGATAGGAAGGGAGAAGACAATCCGGTGGCGGACAATCTTTCAAGGATGGAAGATATACCGCATGATCCCATCCCAGTCAACGACAATTTTCCAGACGAGCAACTTGCCGTTGTAAAAGTACAATCTCTTTCCGATCCTTGGTTTGTAGATTATGCTAATTTTATCGTTGCGAAGTATTTGCCTCCAGGTTTAACATTTCAGCAAAGGAAGAAGTTTTTTCATGATTTGAGGCACTACTTTTGGGATGACCCACATCTTTTCAAAGAAGGTCCCGACGGGATCGTGAGAAGATGCATACCAGAACATGAGCAGAAAGACATTCTCAGACAATGTCATGATAGTCCCTATGGAGGACATCATGCCGGTGAGAGGACCGCACATAAGGTTCTTCAATCAGGTTATTATTGGCCTACTCTCTTTAAGGATGCTAGAAATTATGTTTTAGCCTGTGATAAATGTCAGAGAGTTGGTAACATTAGTAGAAGGAATGAGATGCCTATGAATTACTCACTAGTGATTGAACCTTTCGATTGCTGGGGTTTTGATTTTATGGGTCCTTTTCCTTCTTCGCACAAGTACACTCACATTTTAGTAGCTGTTGATTATGTGACCAAGTGGGTTGAAGCAATCCCCACTGAAAGTGCTGATCACAAGACATCTTTGAAAATGCTCAAAGATGTGATTTTCCCTAGGTTTGGTGTACCTAGGTATCTCATGACTGATGAAGGATCACACTTCACGCATGGAGCTTTTAGAAAAGCTTTAGCCAAGTACGATGTCAATCATAGAATTGCTTCACCGTACCATCCTCAGACTAGTGGGCAAGTTGAGCTCACCAATAGAGAGATCAAGTTGATCTTGCAGAAGACGGTAAACAGAAATAGAAAGGACTGGTCAAATAAGTTAGGAGATGCTTTGTGGGCGTATAGAACTGCTTACAAAAACCCCATGGGCATGTCCCCCTATAAGATGGTTTATGGCAAGGCTTGCCATTTGCCATTAGAATTAGAGCACAAAGCTTTCTGGGCTGTTAGAGAGCTCAATGCTGACCCAAAGTTAGCTGGTGAGAAGCGTCTCATGAACTTGACTTCTCTAGATGAGTGGAGAAGTGAAGCTTACGAGAGCGCTAAAATGTTCAAAGAAAAGGTAAAGAAGTGGCATGATAGGAGGATTCTGAAACGTGAATTTAATGTTGGTGATAAATTTTTGTTGTTTAGATCCCGTTTCAGGTTTTCTCCAGGCAAACTACTTTCCAGGTGGGAAGGGCCATTTTATATTGAAGAAGTCTATCGGTCTGGTGCAATCAAGATTAACAATTTTGAAGGCACCAAACCTCAAGTTGTGAATGGGCAAAGACTTAAGCATTACATAGCAGGAGACCCTGTCAATGTTGATGTGAATATGATATACACAACAACTCACGAAGAACATGTTGCAGCCCTGTTTCAGACACCAGCAGAAGCAGAATAAGAAAAGGTATGTATTACGGTAAGGAAACATCGCGAACCGCCATAAAAGTTCCATATTATGAGTTTTTACAAAATTAGGAAAATTCTAAGCCTAAGTGGAGCCGGAGACAAGCTCCAGGGGGCCCAGGCGCCCCCCTGGCGCGGCCTACCTCCTGGTCGCGCCGGGAGGCCGCCTGGGCACCCAGGAGTCCGCCTCCGACCCCGCTTTAGCTTGTTAGCTTCCTTTCTATGCAGAAATTTTTGCTATATATTTGCCCGGATTGTTCCGGCAATGTATCTCGCGATTTCGTGTGTTTTCTTTTCGATCCGTTTCTGCCAGGAAATCTTTTGGCTGGACCTAGGTGCCATGGCTTCCCCAAGTTCCCCCAAGGACAAGTTCGTCGTCAACGTCATCAACCCTTACCTGGCTGAGGTGAAGAAGCACCCTCAGGTTGTTCGAATGGTGGACGGTGTCCTCCATCAAGAAGATCTGAAGGGACCTATCAAGGAGGGGAGCATCCATGCCAGGCTAGAAGAAGTGGAGCTAGAAGTCTTCAAGTACAAGGAGATGATCGAGCATGGTGTTGAAGCTAACTTTGACATCATCAACGAGCTGAAGACCTACTTCCTGAAGGAGATGAAGGAGATGTGGAAAAGCATCACCGCATCTGAAGAAAGAATTGAAGAGCTCCAAGGGCAAATTTATGATCTACATCACCAGAACTGTGAGTATGAACTAAGGTTTATGCGCATGGGTATGGGTGCTGCATGCAGGATTCAGGAGACAAACTTCTCATATGAGACTGGAAAACCCCTTCCATGGAAGCGCTTCGCCGAGGACTACGTGATCAACGTCAACAAGAATGAGCAGTGAAATCTCCTTGGGTAATGGCATCCCCTTGGCTTGTTCCAAGCTTGGGGGAGTGCCCGGTATCTTTATCTTTATCTTTTGTCTTTTAGAGTCAAGTAGAGTCGTATCATGTCTAGGGAGGTTATTATATGAAATAGGTGTGTGCATTGAGGTCTATCACTCCTTCTGTGGAGAGATTGTATCCGTGAGTGTGGAGTCGTCTATGATGGAATATTAATGAGAAGCCTATTGGTTCCTTTGCTGCACTCAGTATTCTCTTCACGTGATCGACCTTATATGATGATTCTTATGGGGAGTATTGACCTTATATCAGGTATGGCTTTGAAAACTTTATTTAATCTTGGCAAACATAGCTTTGGTCATAACAACAAGCATGATTTTCTTAAAGTAGCGACATAGCCAAAACCTTTATGTTATTATGCTTGAAGTGTTATGCTGACAAGGAAGACAACTTGATGTGTTATGTTTATTTTAATGTTTATGCTTTATATTGCTTTGCATCTTAGTCATCATCAATTGTCTGTTCTCTCAAAGCCTTTGCTAGCCTAAACTCTGTACTAAGCGGAATTCTGCTTGTGCATCCATACCCTTAAACCAATACCTTCCATATGAGTCCACCATACCTTCCTATTCGTGGTATTCCACTACCACCTCCTAAAGTATAGAATTTGTGTGTTATCCTTAAATGTTCAAAATCTTCTATTTTGTGCCCCTGTTTTAGCTCATGAGGAAGTAGTAGTTAATTCATGATCTTTTTAAGTTGGACAAGTTTTAACCCGGGATTGCATGTCTAATCTGCAAACCCCTAATACGAGAAGGAACTGGCATGGGTGCGCCCGGCTCATAAAAGATAATACAACAAACAAACCCTCCTTCACGCTTTGTTCATGAGAAATCAGAAAACTTTGGCAGCGATAAACAAAGGAGATTAAGGGGATGTGATCGTCCCCGTGCGGGAGCCGTTCCTCGAAACTTGTCCAGCTCGAGAAGTAATTGAGTTATCTATTAGCATTCGTTGACAAATCATGCACCTCTCAAAACTTGTTTTCCTTCTGTTTGATTTAAGGATAGCGCATGAGTTTTCCCTACTTCCCTAGAGTAGGGCCTATCTCTTAGTTTTAGGTTGAGTCAGTTATTCCTACTTCCTTCTATTCCTAAAGAGAGCAGACATTTGATGTTGACGAGGATTCATTCATATAAAGTTGCATTAAGATTTGTCATATCATATTCTTGTTGACATTATCATTTGATAAGTAAGTTGTTTGTCAAGCCCAGCTAAAGCAAACATCTTCCTTTGTGTTAACACTTTCACTTCTTGCCCAATAACATGTTCTTTCAAAAGCTTCAATTAATATCATCAAAACATATAGAGAAAGAGCAAAAGTAAAAGCTATTAGTCGTTCTTTGACCAAAGGACATGTTTGCCATGATTTGATGAGTTTCCTTAGCCCTACTCTCGATTGTAAGTGTTACCACTCTTTTATAAGGGCCTTATAAGTTGAAGATTCCTGTTGTGGATATTTGAGTTTGCTGAAGAGACTGTGATGCTTCTTGTCCGTAATGTATTTATCGACACTTCACTCTCTAAACTTGTGGACAGGTTTACCGAGCTCAGTATTCGCTTGGGGACAAGCGAGGTCTAAGCTTGGGGGTGTTGATACGTCCAAAATGCATCACTATTTTATATCGTAATTCATCCTTATTCATTGATATATTTCACATTACGATGATGTTCTTATGTTGCTTTGGCCTATTTTATACAGTTTGCAACTTTCCTGTGCCGAAGCAGCAGACGCATGATTCAGCGGTAAAAAGTGGACGCTGAGTTGCTGAAGAAGGATACCTCCAAATTACCTGAAAATCGACGGAGCGTATTTTACAGAAGGATCACGAAGACACGCAAAAGAGCAACTAGAGGGGAGCCAGGGGCAGCCCAGGCGGCCACCCCAGGCGGCCCTACCCCTGGCCGCCCTAGGGGGGCGCCTGGGCCCCCCTCTCCGCTTCTGTTGGCCCACTTTGGCATATATACTCCATGTCATCCAAAAACCCTAAAAAAGGGAGTTTTGACGGAGTTCCGCCGCCGCTTCGTGGCAGAAACCTACAGAGAAGAAAAAGCCATCTCCGGCGGGCAGATTCCGCCGGGGAGATCACCTCCCGGAAGGGGAGATCATCGCCATCGTCATCACCATCGTCACGGGCATCATCGAGATCATCATCAACATCATCCCCAACATCAGCACCATCTCCATCTTCATCCAATCTCATCTCACCATTGCAACTTGTGTTGTAATCTGTACTATCTATCCTCTCTACTCTATCGGTGTTGATTACTACTTTGTGGTGAATGCTATTGAGTTTTGTTGGAGAAATATCATTATGTCCAGATTGTTTATCACCCATTTATCTCCACTGATCATGATCTCTTTTATGTCTTGTGAGTAGTTACTTTAGTTCTTGAGGACATGGGAAAAGTCTTGTTGTTAGTAGTCATATGATGTTGAAGTAATATGTGTTGTTTGATACTTAAGTTGTGTTGTTATTTTACTAGTGGTGTTGTGTGAGTCGAACACTCAACACTTCGCCTTATTAAGGACCTAGGGGAATACATTGTGTACAAAGAATGCTTACGGTGGGTTGCCGGAGTGACAGAAACCTGAACCCCAGTTCGTACACTTTTGCATAAGGGAACAATGGATCATCGATCGTATTGCTATGGTTAGGCTTTTGCCTTAAATACTATCTTGTATTTGCGGATGCTTGCAAGGTGTTTAATCATAAGAGTGCACTCATCTTAGTCTAGAGAGTGTACTAGCATAGATCCACCCACTCAACACTTATCAACACATAACATAGTACCGATACGGAATATGGCGAAAGCACATGACTACCTCTCCCGTGTGTCCTCAAGAACACTTTAGCCTTTATAAGTTCAGTTGCTAGGCCTCTCCTTTGCTCAGAAAGGATTGGGCCACTTGTTACTCTCCAGTGCCTTTTACTTTGCTCGCTTTTACTTTCCTGTTGCTTATATCAAGAAAACCCCTAAAAAGTTATCTTTCAGTGCTTGCAGTTATTCCTTGCTCAGAATCGCTTATCAATACCTTCTGCTCCTCGTTGGGTTAGACACTCTTACTTATCGAAAACGCTGCAATAGATCCCTTACGGTTGTGGGTCATCACCTGCAACCATTAAGAAATCCTTGCTTTGATGCATGCAAGCAGTAGAACACGTACTTAAATCTAGGAGTTGGTGCTGGGTTTTTTGGGTCCTTAAATGTTGTAACTATACACCTCCTACCAGGGTTTGTATCAATAACTGCTTGTAGGTAGTACCTTAGTCCATAGTACTGCTCCTTCTGGTCACCTTGCATAACCCTAAAAGCCTTCCTCCATGCCCTATAGACCACACTCCTTGATACATCAACTGAAAACTTGACTTTGCTGTTTTTAATAAGTGCATCCACATGTGCTCTAGGATCTGCATTAAGAGAAGGCTCCAATGTTTTTGAAAGCCACTTAGTAGTAACCTTTGTGTTCTTTGCTGATGCAAGACAAGTGTGCTCCATGTTACACCTCTTAATGCAAAAGTTCTTTCATGAGCTATCCTGGAGGCACACATGTAAAATTCACATCCATGCTCTCTCCGTGAACACCAAACAATAATTCTTGTTGGGGAGTTCCAGTGGTAGTGAAAATACTTCAAAGTCCTTATATGAAAATCCCTTAATTCTTCTCTGAACTGGTAAACACTATCAAAACACAGGATCTTGCACAACAGTAAATGTGAATTGGGAATTGAGGGGTCAAAATATACCCTATCCTTCTTTGTTTTCTTATTACTCCTTGGCTTCTTCAGGAGGTATGGAAGTTCAACTTCATCTTCTTCTTCCTCATCACTGATGCCTACATCACCAGCAAAAAAACTCATCTGCTTCAGGAAACCAATCTTCAAAGCATTTTTTCTTTACCTCATTGTGACATCTGCTAGTTGGACCATGATTCTTCACAAGTTTCACAATAGCAGTAGTTTCCAATGCTCTATTCTCTTTAGAGGTACACTCTATTTCCATTTGAACAACTTAAGCACTGTCATCTGAATGAACGGAATCATTAGAACAAAATTTAGACACTTCTGTGTCTCCTTCAAAGTGGTTCAAATCTGCCTCTCTTTGAATCCTGCTCCTCTCAAGCTGAGCCTTTCTATCATTTATCTGATTCTGAAGCTCACATTGCTCCACAACCTTGTTCACACACAAGCTCTCTTGAGTGTTCATGTAATTCTCATTAGCCTGTGTACTACTTGCAGGTCCAACATCTCTCACAACGTTTATGTTCACAACCTTGACATGATGAAAAAACTCCAACATTTGATGAACACTAGCTTCATTACCTAAATACTTTACTCTTTCAGATCCAATTTCCTCCTCCTTCACTTAGTACATGTAATCACTCTCCCCATACCCTTCACTAGCAATGAGTGATTGTAGAATAAGAAAATAAATATTTGTCTCATATATACCCCTTTTGACATGGTTTCTTCCTTCGAAATGAAACCATATCTTCGACTTCTTGTCAGCCAAACTGCAAAAATAAGTGCTCATCAATTGAATTGAAATTGACAGAACTAGTGATGCAATAAAGTTTACTAAACATGTTCAGCAAACAGAAACAAACTCTTACTAATTTGCCAGATTGAAGAAAACATGTTCATTTAAGCAAGAGATTTTCCCATACCTACCACCCATAGAACATCCAGGCGCCGGCGATGACTGGGCGAGCGGTGCCTCCGGCTGCTTCAACCCTGCCTGCGTCGGTAAATGCTGCTCCCCAACCAGTTCTCGACTTTAGAGAATGAGCCCACATCGTTCAAACTTTTGCCACCATCGCCGCCGTCGCCGTCCGGAATCACCGATGCCATGGCCGCCGCCAGCTAGGTCAGAGAGAGGGAGAGGAGGGAGAGAGTGAAGCAAGAGAGGGGAATGGCTCAGATCTTGACCCGCACCCGACCGACAGCCGCTGTTCCGACCGCAAACGCGCCGTTTACGGCCATTAACGCGCGGCGGGCGTCCATTGGCCACGGTGGCACCTAGTTTGTGGGCCCAACCAGTCAGATTCGGGCTTAGCGCGGCCAAATCGAGTGGTTAAACGAGTTGGTAGTTTTGTGCCACGGTTTAGGACAAAAGTCGTAGTTTTTTGCACAAAAACGTAAAGTGGCAGGTTTTCATCACGTTTCCATGAATTGTGGTAGTTTTTGGTTAAATCCTCGATTTTCTTAGATTTTCTATGGATCTTTGGTGAATGAACTACATAATTTGGTGTGCACTCTCCCTGGAACCATGAACTTTCTCAAAGACCATTTTGATCCCAAGACAATTTCTTAGGGTTTATCTCTAAAACCATATGCCACTATGTCACAACCCGGATTTTGTTTTCATTCATTGCAAAGGTAACTTCTTTCTTTTTTCCTATGATTCTCAAATCATTGTCATATAATCTATGACATATGTAAATCCCACTTATAAGAAAATATTGTCATGCCACTCCGCAACATTTCCGTATATACTCAATATTCATTCTATAGCAATTATTGCCTCAAGGTATCCAAAGTGCAGTACCTTGCATCCAAAATTTAAGAAACTATGTGGGCATGTTCTTTATGCCCACATTGTCATCTAGTAAAATTCTCAACTCCATTTAAGTTGGGAAAGTATAATTTTCCTATTTCAGGAAAATCCCCTATTTATACCCATTACAAAGCAACCGCCTTACATGTTACTTTGATGAACCCAAGATAATTCAAGGAGCTTCACAATTCTACCTTCGTCCTGGTTTATTGGTCCCCATTGTATTTTGTGCTAAATTTTGACAATAGATTTAACCAACTTAATGTTAATCATGTCATAAAAAATTAAATCATTGGAAACTATGTTCAAATACGAATCCAACGATATAATTTTTGGTGACATTCATTAACATTTTGTTAGTTAAATATTTGGTCAAATTTTGGCTCAAAATACAAAGAGGACCAATACACCAAAACTAATGTAGTAGTTTGTAATGAGTAGATACACCAAGAAATAGGCAAGTATAGCTCTCGTGTTGACAACAACATTGACAAACATATTCTATGATATATGTCATTTTGTGAATCAACTATATTCTCTAGAGATCCCATTGACCTGATATTGTACCATGATGATAACATTTACAAATGGTTCTCCCAAGGGTAAAATTGGCTCCAAGACTAGTCAACTTGATCATGTTCCAAGTAAGAAACACCTTGCTCTCAGTTTGCATTTTGGAAAACAATGTGTTGCATGTATGATCCCTTAGACCAATACCTTATGCATCTATCCCAGTCTATCACTAATCCATGACCAGACAAGGTCGGAAGCCCATTCAAGCCATAGAGCATGGCTGTCGCATGGTGACCATCATGATGGCATGCCGGCTGCAGCGGCCAAAGTGAACCCAAGGAGAGACATGTCAATGGCATGAAACTCAGGTGGCTATGATACGTCACAAATATATATATATATATATATATATATATATATATATATATATAT
>LR738714.1:643323932-643401155 GCA_902687465.1 Secale cereale | reverse complement strand
ATATATATTTTAATTGTTTTATGTTGCTATATTATCATTTATATATACTTTTATTATAATTTTACATCATTTTAATTATTTTCCTGGACTACCCTATTAATTTATTGCATAGTGTCAGTTCCTGTTTTCTGCTTGTTTTTTCGTAGGAATCAATATCTAGGACGGTCCAAATACGATGACATTTTTTGACATTTCTTATGGTACCGATGGAACACTAGAAGATTCAAGAGACATTAAGGGGACCCATGAGGCAACCACATGGACACATGATGCGACCGGGGTGGCCATGCAACCTGTCCATGTGGCCCTCCTCAGCCACCTCTTGACCTAATTGTTCCGCCTATAAATCTCATAATTTCCTAAACTAATCATACGCCATCCTGAAAAGAAATATCGTCACTACAAGCCCCTCATCGAGAAAGATCCCATTTGGAGCACTGTTCTGAAGCTCTTTCGGTGGGGGGAACCATTTCTCGAGGCTTCTTCAACAACCTTGTTGCCTCCTTGATGATTTGTGTGTTTGAAATATGCCCTAGCAACAATAATATTGTATTATTATATTTCTTTGTTCATAATTATGAGTTTAGATTCTATGCTATTATACTGGAATATGTGATTAAGTGGAAATCTCGTATGCACGTGTGTAATGATAAACTGTAAAATAATATTACGAGTCTCTCCTCTAAGACTAGATCAAGTGTTTTTGGTGATCACGTTTTCCGAATCTTGAGATGTCGTTCAGTGCAACAATAGTCTCAAAACAATATTGAGACTATGATGTTGGAAGAAAGATCATACTGAATTGATCTAAACTTATTTGTTATACTTTGAGATGAAATCGTAGAAGTCAATTGATATAACACCGAGTGTTAACATATAATTCAGGTTCTTAGACAATGAGAGTACCGCAGTCACTTCTTACCATACAATGAGCTTTCGGGTTGCTCAAACATCATATGTAACATTGTGATCATAATGAGAACTTACTGGTTCATCTGATAGTTTGTCAAGGGACTAGGTGGCTTGTGAGTGGAATTTCCTCCTTCGATGATTGAGAGATATTCTTAGGGCCCTCTTGGTGTGACGATATCCATCATCGTCTGGCCAGACATAGCTGACTATGTCACGGGGATACCGGAACATGTTAACGAGAAGAAAGAACAAAGGTAACAAGGAGACTAGTATAGTGATCATATGTATGAATCAGGAGGATACTTCATCATCTCACCTCGGGTTTCGTAGATTATTTGTAAGCAAAAGGAACATCGTGTGATAACCAAGGGTTCACTCGAATGGCAATTTTGTACACATAGAGATTGATATGGACGTTCATACGTCTCAAACGTATCTATAATTTTTTTATTGTCCATGCTATTATAGTATCGACCTTGGATGTTTTATAAGTAATTATATAATATTTTTTGGGTATAACATATTAACCCAGTGCCAAGTGCCAGTTGTTGTTTTTTCCTTTTTTTATTTTCCAGAAATTATATACCAAACCAAGTCCAAATTCCACAAAACTTTTTTACATTTTTTTCTGGACAAGAGAGACCCTAGAAGATTCGGGAGGAGACCATAAGGCGAACGATAAGACACCAAGGCACTAGGGCGCGCCCAGGAGGGCGCCCTAGTACCTTGTGGGTTCCTCGGAGCTCCGTCTGACCTAATTCCACCTCTATAAATTCTCAAAAGTCGAGGAACCATCAGGGAGCCACCCAAAATACTTTCCCACCGCTGCAAGTTTCTGTTCTTTTGCGATCCCATCTAGATGCCTTTTCCGCTACTCTAGTAGAAGGGCAATCGACGGAGGGCTTCTACATTAGCCTTGCCGCCCTTCCGATGACGAGTGAGTATGTTACCATAGACCTATAGGTCCATAGCTAGTAGCTAGATGGCTTCTTCTCTCTATTTGATCTTCAATACAATGTTCTTCTTGATGTTCTTGGAGATCTATTCGATGTAATCTTCTTTTGCGATGTGTTTGTTTGGATCCGATGAATTATGGGTTTATGATCAGATTATTCATGAATATTATTTGAGTCTTTTCTGAATTCTTATATGCATGATTTCTATAGCTTTGTATTTCTCTCAGATATATCCATTTGGTTTGGCCGACTAGATTGATTTATCTTGCAACGGGAGGTGTGCTTGTAATGGGTTCAATCTTGCGGTGATCTATATCCCAGTGACAAAAAGGGACAAGACACATATTTGACTTGTTGCCATTAAGGGGAAAATTATGGGGTTTATTCATATTTATTGAGGTTACTTTGACTGTATCATGTCATTTTGCTTAAGGCGTTACACCATTTCTTATGAACTCAATACTCTAGATGCATGGTGGATAGCGGTCGATGGGTGGAGTAATATTAGTAGATGCATGAAGGAGTCGATCTACTTGTCTCGAACATGATGCCTATATATGATCATTGCCTTGAATATCGTCATAACTATGCAATTTTTTCTCCATTGCCCAACAGTAATTTGTTTACCCGTCATATGTTTTTTGTTTGAGAGAGAAGACTCTGGTGAAAACTATGGCCCCGGGGTCTACCTTTATCATACTTAATTGATAACCTTGATTCTTAACTGAGGTAAATACTTATCTAGATTGTACTGCATCATCCTCTCATCTTCGAGGAAATCTCAATGCAGCTCACAAGTAGCAGACGTCCACTGTTCCGCTATCGCTCATTGAACGAAATTGGTTTTTTTCATGCCTTGATGAGGACATGGCTACCTTGGATACGACCATAAATTTTGCATACATGCATATTTGTGAGGTGATTTCTTGTAAGAATTATGAAATGATTTATTTATGTTATTCAGAACAAAAATACTTCACCTATTTTTATTTGATGCCTAAATGCAGAATTGTTGAACACTTGTATGAACTACGTGTGAAGACAAAGGAAAATGAATTGATTAGGTGTTGTACAAGAAGTCATCTCGCATCAAAAGAAATGATTTTGTGATGTTCAAAAAGTCCTCTCACGTCAGTTTTGGCCCAAGAGAAGATAGATTCCAAATTTTCCATGTTCTGGACTCAGATTCAGACTGCACAGACATACCTGACTCGAAACGACAAGAACTCTTTCATCCGGACTCCAAATTGGGTGATTCATTTTTTTATGGATAGTTTATTTCATGTACTTTACAAACCAATTGGATTAACCTCCAAATTCATCTGGAGGGTTGGGATATTGACGAAACAATCTGACATTGTAGCATAATCCAAGTCAAACTACAAGTCCAAAGGTGTTCCATCACCTCCAGTTGGGCCCATGGGCCTTGTATGACCTAGGGTTAGTTTTACTTTGCCTTGGGACGTCCTCCCACGTCCTTGGCCGCCAACCATGGGTCCTATACGAGTAGAACAATCTAGTAGCTTTTTCCTTTGGATTATTTAGTTAAAATCTAGCCATTACAGCTTCATGTACTTCGTTTGTGTCTAACGACCAGACCAAGACCGCTTTCGGATCCCCACCTTTACGAATACTCATAATATTCAAATGGCATTATCATATCCTTGTTTGTTCTTAGATTGTATGCAGTAATAGACGTTGGTGGTCATGCTGATCGTGCTTCCGGCATCGTCAGCAACCTTAGGATATTGGTTTAGTGATTGCTAAGGCGTAACGTCGTGCATGTTTGTAGTTAGATTGTGAAAGTCACCTCCACCAAAATTTGTATTGTTTCCATCGAGGATAAACATATGGGTGTTTACATCATGTCATCTTACTTAAGGCGTTAATCCATTTGTTATGAACTTAATACTCTAGATGCATTCTGGATAACGGCCAATGTGTGGAGTAATAGTAGTAGCTGCAGGCAGGAGTCGGTCTAGTTGTCTCGGACGTGATGCCTGTATACATGATCATTGCCTTGAAAATTTTCATAACTATGCGTTTTACTACCAATTGACCAACAATAATTTGTTTGCCCACCGTATGCTATGTTCTAGAGAGTAGCTTGTAGTGAAAACTATGCCCCGTGGGTCTATCTTTATCATATAGCAAAATCAGAAAAAATACATTGCTACAATTTATTTACCTTTATTTTATTTTGTGTTTTTATCTATCTATCACTACGAGATTTGATCATTGCAATTAACCGCCAAGGGATTGACAACCCCTCGTTTCCGCTCGGTCCAAGTATTTGTTATTTTGTGTGTAGGTGTTGTTCACGAGGTATTGCGTGGTTCTCCTACTGGATTGATAACCTTGGTTCTTAACGAGGGAAATACTTATCTGTATTGTGCTACATCATCCTCTCATCTTTGAGGAAATCCCAACACAGCTCACAAGTAGTAGCCGGAAGCTCAATCCGCGCCGCCCCTTCTTCGGCTGCTACTCTGGAAGGGCACCCGTGGCTTTGGTTCCTGATCCGTGGGCACCGTGGACGCGCACACCGGAATTGGAGTCGCACGATACCCATCGCGAGAGGTAGCTAACAAGGGAGAGGGATGCCGCGTCGATGGCGGCCGCACAGTCCTCCCTTTAATGCCGCCGTGGGATGCTGGCGGTGCCTGACCAGGTCGAGTGGCGCCTTGCATGGGTTTACCACTAGTCACTAACTACGATGGAGGTAGACGCTCGCAGCTTCGAAGAAAGAATGCCAATGCACTTGGCTGAGCATTGAGCAATCCGTGCGTGAGGCAATGGCAGAGGCGACAAGGGTGGACATGCTGAAGCGGAAGGAGGATCGAGATATCTGATGGTTGAAGGGCTGCATCGTCATCTCACCTTCTTCCTCCTCAGGCAACGACTCCGACTCCTGCGGCTCAAATGACCCTTCTAGTTCTGCGGATGCCTATAGTAGCGCATGCGGACAGAATGGGAAAGCAATGGCAAGGAAGTGGTGAAGCTCGGTCCTATCTCTGATTTTCATTTATTTTTCTAAGTATCTAGCTAGAATTTGTCCTTCGGCTGAACCGCAATGAACTTTTGGTAAAGTTTTTGTGAATTGTGCATGTTTGTTGTGTGTTTTATATGACCGTTTGCTGCCTCATTTGAATGTTTGTTTGAGCTATGAAGTTTTAGTTCCATGTTGCTTTGTTTATGGATTGCCTTCCAAAGATGGCAATACCTATATCTATCCATGTATCGTGCCTAGCTAGGGGCGTAAAACGATAGCGCTCGTTGGGAGGCAACCCAATTTTATATTTTTTGTTTTTGCTTCTGTTTAGGAATAAATATAGCATCTAGCTTCTGTTTAGATGTGGTTTTGTGTTTTATTTAGTGTTTGTGCCAAGTAGAACCTTTGGGAAGACTTGTGTGAAGTTTATATGATCTTGCTGTGAAAAACATTATCGTTAGCGCTCGCTAGAATGGTCACCAGATTTTACTGGAGCATACTATTTAGTTGATTGTTTTTGCAGATGATTAATAGACAAATTCCTCACGTTTACCAATTTATTTAAATTTTTTTGGAGTTACAGAAGTATGGGAAAGTTACAGATTACTACGAACTATTCTGTTTTTTTACTGATTCTGTTTTTCATGTGTTGTTTGCTTGTTTCAATGCATCTATGAGTAGTATTGGGAAGTATGAATCATAGAGAAGTTGGAATATAGTAGGTTTAACACCAATATAAACAAAGAATGAATTCATTGCAGTACCTTTGAGTAGTGGTTTGTTTTCTTATACTAACGGAGCTTACGAGATTTTTGTCTAAGTTTTGTGTTGTGAAGTTTTCAAGTTTTGAGTATTGCTTTGATGGACTATGGAACAAAGGGTGGAAAGAGCCTAAGCTTGGGTATGCCCAAGGCACCCCAAGGTAAAATTCAAGGACAACAAAAAGTCTAAGCTTGGGGATGCCCCGGGAAGGCATCCCCTCTTTCGTCTTCATCCATCGGTAACTATACTCGGAGCTATATTCTTATTCACCACATGATATGTGTTTTACTTGGAACGTCATGTATAATTTGAGTCTTTGCTTGTTAGTTTTCCCCAATTATCCTGGCTGGACACACCTTTTAGAGAGAGTTAAATATGGCCTAGGAATTGTTAGAACACTCTATGTGCTTCACTTATATCTTTTGAGTTGAATAGTTTTTGCTCTAGTGCTTCACTTATATCATTTAGAGCACGATGGTGATTATATTTTGTAAAAATTGTTGATCTCTCATGCTTCACTTATATCCTTTTGAGAGTCTATTAAAACAGCATGGTAATGTGCTTTGGCTATGAAACTAGGCTTCACATAATAGACATCCAATATCAATGTAGTAAAAACCTTCACACTAAGTGCATTGAAGATAATGAGAAGTTGGATGCTTGATAATTGTTTTGAGATATGAGGATAGTGATAGTAGAGTCATGCTAGTGGAGTTATTATGAAATTGAGAAATGCTTGTGTTAAAGTTAGTGATCCCCGTAGCATGCATGTATGGTGAACCGCTATGTGACGAAGTTAGAGCATGAGGTATTTGTAGAGTGTCAACCTTTGTGTGGAGGTCGGGGGCGCGCGATGGTCAACTCATACCAACCTCCCCCCTAGGAGCATGCGTTGATTGCTTTGTTTTGATGACTCGTAAATTTTTGCAATAAGTATATGAGTTCTTATGACTAATGTTGAATCCATGGATATTATGCACTCTCACCCTTCCACCATTGCTAGCCTCTCTTATATCGCACAACTTTCGCCGGTACCATTTACCCACTATATATCTTCCTCAAAACAGCCACCATACCTACCTATCATGGCATTTCCATAGTCATTCCAAGATATATTGCCATGCAACTTTCCACCGTTCGGATGATATGACACGCTTCATATTGTCATATTACCATGCATGATCATGTAGTTGACATCGTATTTGTGGCAAAGCCACCATGCATAATTTTTCATACATGTCACTCTTGATTCATTGCACATCCCGGTACACCGCCGGAGGCATTCATATAGGTCATACTTTGTCCTAGTATCGAGTTGTAATATCGAGTTGTAATTCAATGAAAGTGTGATGATCATCATTATTAGAGCATTGTCCCATGTGAGGAAAGGCTAAATCAAGAAAGCCCCTCCAATAAAAGGCCAAAGCAAAAAAGAAAGGCCCAAAAAAGGGACAATTGCTACTATCTTTTCCACACTTGTGCTTCAAAATAGCACCATGTTGTCTCATGTTTAGTCACTTTCATATACTAGTGGGAATTTTCATTTAGAACTTGGCTTGTATATTCCAACGATGGGCTTCCTCAAATGCCCTAGGTCTTCGTGAGCAAGCAACTTGGATGCACACCCACTATTTTCTTTTGTTGAGCTTTCATACATTTTTAGCTCTAGTGCATCCGTTACATGGCAATCCCTACTCACTCACATTGATATCTATTGATGGGCATCTCAATAGCCCATTGATACGCCTAGTTGATGTGAGACTACCTCCCTCCTTTTTGTCTTCTCCACAACCACCCCTCTATTCCACATAGTGCTATGTCCATGGCTCACGCTCATGTATTGCATGAAAGTTGAAAGGTTTGAAAGAATAGAGTATGAAAACAAGTGCTTGGCTGAAACCGGGGTTGTGCATGATATGAATATTTTGTGTGATGAAGTGGGAGCATAGCCAGACTATATGATTTTGCAGGGATAACTTTCTTTAGCCATAGTATTTTGAGAAGACATGATTGCTTTGTTAGTATGCTTGAAGTATTATTATTTCTTATCTCAATATAGATTTCTGTCTTGAATCTTTCGGATCTGAACATTCATGCCACAATTAAGAGAATTACATTGAAAAATTATATTGGTTAGCATTACACATCAAAAATTTCGTTTTATCATTTACCTACTCGAGGACGAGCAGGAATTAAGCTTGGGGATGCTTGATACGTCTCCAACGTATCTATAATTTTTTATTGTTCCATGCTATTATTTATGATGTTTTGGATGTTTAATGGGCTTTGTTATACACTTTTATATTACTTTTGGGACTAACCTATTAACCCAAAGGCCCAGTCCAGATTGCTGATTTTTGCCTGTTTCAGGGTTTTACAAAAAAGGAATATCAAACGGATTCCAAACGGAATGAAACCATCGGGAGAGATATTTTTGGAGCAAAATACACACGGGAGACTTGAGAACCACAGAGTAGGGCTGACGTGGCGTCCACGAGGGTGGGGGCGCCCCCCCTATAGGGCGCGCCCCTGCCTCGTGGACACCCCGATTGGCCCCCGGTGCCCTCCTTCCTCCTATATATACCTACGTACCCCCAAACTATCAGAATAACAGAGAAAACCCTAGTTCCACCGCCGCAACCTTCTGTTCCCATGAGATCCCATCTTGGGGCCTGTTTCGGAGCTCCGCCGGAGGAGGGATCTACCACGGAGTGCTTCTACATCATCATCATCGCCTCACCATGAGTTGTGAGTAGTTTACCACAAACCTTCGGGTCCATAGTTAGTATCTAGATGGTTTCTTCTCTCTCTTTGGATCTCAATACCAAGTTCTCCTTGGTCTTCGAGGAGATCAATTCGATGTAATCTCTTTTTGCGGTGTGTTTGTCGAGATCCGATGAATTGTGGGTTTATGATCAAGATTATCTTTGAGAAATATTTTCTTCTTTTCTGAACTCTTTATGTATGATTATATTATCCTTGCAAGTCTCTTCGAATTATTGGTTTGGTTTGGCCTACTAGATCTATAGTTCTTGCAATGGGAGAAGTGCTTGGCTTTGGGTTCAATCTTGCGGTGTCCTTTCCCAGTGACAGTAGGGGCAGCAAGGCACGTATTATTGTTGCCATCGAGGATAAAAAGATGGGGTTTATATCATTATGTTTGAGTTTATCCCTCTACATCATGTCATCTTGCTTAAGGCGTTACTCTGTTCTTATGAACTTAATACTCTAGATGCATGTTGGATAGCGGTCGATGTGTGGAGTAATAGTAGTAGATGCAGAATCGTTTCGGTCTACTTGTCTGGGACGTGATGCCTATATATAATGATCATGCCTAGATATTCTCATAATTATCCGCTTTTCTATCAATTGCTCGATAGTAATTTGTTTACCCGCCGTAGAATACCGCTATCATGAGAGAAGCCACTAGAGAACACTATGGCCCCTGGGTCTAGTCTCAAAATATCAATCTACAATCTACTTTACTTTTCCGCTTTTACTTTCTGTTCTTATATGCAAAAATACCAAAAATGTCAAACTATCATCTCTATCAGATCTCACATTCGTAAGTGACCGTAAAGGGATTGACAACCCCTTGTCGCGTTGGCTGTGAAGTTCTTATTTGTTTGTGCAGGTGCTAGGGACTCGCGCGCGATCTCCTACTGGATTAATACCTTGGTTCTCAAAAACTAAGGGAAATACTTACGCTACTGTGCTGCATCACCCTTTCCTCTTCGAGGGAATACAGCGCAAGGTCGAGAAGTAGCAGTGGTGTTACCTAATTGTTCTTCTGGTGCAGCCTAATGCGCTCATGGCGAATCCAGTTGTGAGGATCGAAATCTTCATGCGGAAATAGCTTCTGCCAAGTCTTCGAGATCAAGAGGTGCAAATAAGGTCCATAGATGGGAACCTTATGATGGAACACCGCAAGCTGAAGCTCACACCACATGATATGAGAGACATCAAGTGGTCCAGGTTGTTGAAGACGTGCTTCCTCACATATAAGCATCATGTCCACAACATAGGAATGCACCTTGTCCTTGTCGCCTATGCGAGGGAAAAGAGACACTACAAAAAAAAGACACATCCGTGACATTTTGGCCCGAACAAAAAAATTTATGTCATGCTTATGACAGTTCTATGACAATAATTGTGACAAAACCCCGTATCATCATAGATGTGGTGGGCTCCTAGCTCTATGAAAAATTGTGACAGAAAATGGGCTTTTCGTCCTGGGCGGGCCGGAGACGTAGCTGCATGACATTCTTTCGGCCGTCCATGATGGAAAAAATCATGGTAGAAGCGAGGGCGAGGAAAATTTTGGGGAGTTCCTGGTTACGGTGGGTGGTCGGGGCGGAGCGATGCACGGAGGTTTGTGCGTTTCTCTCGTACAGGTCGCGTGTATGTGCGAGGCGTTGGGCTCTAACTGAACCGAGCGAGTCGTTTGCTTACTGAACCCGAGTGATTGCACTAGCTTCATTACTGAACCCGAGCTATCGATCCCTTGCCTGCTAACTGGTTCCTTCTCTACCTCTGCTAACTGAACCCGATCGATTGCTGCTGCTGCTTACTAAAGCCGATCGAACCAGCTGCTGCCTCTTGATGAACAGTGAACATGGGGTAGGTTGAACGAGTCGAGACGTACGTGGTTGGGGTTGGATGATCAGTTCCTGGTGAGGGTTGGATGAATAGGACCCCGTCGTAGTAGGCCGTTGCGGTTGCCGCTGGATGAACAGGACCCCAAGACGAGGCCACCATAGCCAAGGTGTTGGGGGTGGATGAACAGGACCACATGGAGGGCTGGTTGAACTGTAGCCGGTGGAGGGCTAGTTGGATGAACAAGACCCCATGGAGGGCTGGATGAACAGGACCCGGTGGAGGGCTGGATGAACATGACCCCGTGGAGGGCTGGTTGAACAGTACCCGATGGAGGCAGAGGAAGACGCGGTGGATGAACAGTGCAGGTGGAGGCTGGAGGAAGTAGACGGTGGGTGAACAGTAGCCCGTGGAGTCCCGTTTTGCTATACGCCACACCCCTCCCGATGAACAGGACCCCCGTTTCGACCATAGCGCTCCAATACAAGTCCATTTCCTCCATTTTGTGGTACGCCAGACCCCTCCCGATGAACAGGATCCCATTTCGACCGTAGTCGGTCGAGCAGAAGGTCGTTTCCTCCATTTTGCGGTACGCCACACCCTTCCCAATGAACAGGACACCGTTTCAACCATATGGGCTCCAGCTGAAGGCCGTTTCCCTCCGTTTTGCGGTACGCCACACCAGGTTTCGGCTGTTTCGTCCAAGCCGGTTGCCTCCTGATGAATACGATGCTGTTTCTCCAACCGTATGTATGCGCGGGTACGCGTTTGAGACTCCGACCGTATGTATGTTTGTAGCCATGCTTTTGTCCCTGTGGCTACACGTACGTGTACATGGTTTTGAAGGGACAGTACGTAGGACACGTGTCGCTCCTTACTCGGCCACGGTTCACCGCTGCAGAGAGACCGATCGACCACTATGTACGTACATGTTCGCCACCAGACAGATAATGCTACGTACGCTTCCACCGGGTGGGTCCTAGCTGTCAGGGAGAACAAAGAGGCACTTCCTTGCGTGCGAAGATATAGCTGGCGGGTCCCAGCTGTCAGGGGCGAATCATTTTTTGCCCGTAATAAGGAGGCACTTCCTTGCGTGCGGCCATGGACCCAGCTACCAACCTCTCTACATATCTTCCTCTTTTGATGGAAGTCGTTCCTTGACCATGTTGACCGCGCCGCGCCGAGAGCACCAAGGCAGTGGACGACGACGAGGCATAGGAAGGGATTATCTCGAAGCTGCGGAAGACTCGGTAGTTGTTTCCCACGCGGAGGGGGGTACAAGGGTTTACTGTTTCGGCTGAAGTGTGAGGCTGCCGTTGCCAGAGAATAACAGGAGGTCTTGGTGAGTGCAAGGATGGCGAGGCCAGCGATTGGGAGTAGGGTGGAGCGGTGAGCCCTACACAACAGCACATCCGACCACAGGAGGCATGAGAAGGCGGCACGGCCAGCGCTGGTTTGGGTGGCTGAAGCAAGAAGACCAGAGGTTGAAGAAGCATGATGACGGTTGGATTAACATCCAACGGTCACTGCACATAGAATCGTTTGTTGACTATAAGTTGACAAAGCCCTGCGTACGCGTCAACTTTGTAGGCGCACAAGTCAGCCTCAAAATCGGGTGGGTCCCAGCTAGCAGGAGTGTTCATTTTTTTGTGCGTACTAAGGAGGCACTTCCTTGCGTGCGAAGATATAGCTGGTGGGTCCGAGCTGTCAGCGGGAGGAACATTTTTTAGCGACAAACAAAGGCCCTTCCGGTAGGTCCCTGCTGTCAGGTGGATGAATCATTATTTTGGGCGTAATTTGGGGGCACTTCCTTGTGTGCGGTCGTGGACCCATCTGTCAGCCTCTCCAGGCAGAGTCCTCTTCCAATGGATATCGATCGTTGACCACGTTGACCATGCTGTGCCGAGAGCACCAAGGCGTTGGACGATGTCGACTCAGCGATCCCAAGTAAGGGAACGACCCAAAACCAAGGAAGACTTAGCAGTTGTTTCCCATGCGGAAGGGGTACAAGGGTTTATTGGTTCCGCTGCAGTGTGAGGCTGCCGTCGCCGGAGAATAACAGGATGTGTTGGTAAGTAGAGGGATGGCCAGGCAGGATGGGGCCGTGAGGCCTACCCGGCAGCATAGCTGACCACGGGAGGCGGGAGCAGGCGGTTCCGTCGGCGCTGGTTTGGGCAGCTGGAGCAGGAAGATTAGAGACTGAAGAAGCACGATTACCGTTGGATTGACATGTAATGGTCTGACGCTGATAGAGTCGATTGTACTATGTTTTTTTAGAAACCTTGTGTACGCATGAACTTAGTAGGCCCACAAGCCTCCAAATCTGTGGCAGACAACATTGAGCCCATTTGCTATTTTTTTAATAAATTGCAGCCCATTTGCTAATTCTTAAAGAACTTATTACAGCCCATTTTCCGCCAAGGACCACGGTCAAAAAGTTCAACCTAATTTTGCTTATTTCGGTGGAGTCCGGTCTGTTTTAATCTAGAAATAATAAACATTTATTTTTAAGTACTTATTGATTTGCCAAATAAAATATTATTTTCTTTTAGTAAGCTAATAAGACGTGGGACAATTTAGTTGGTTTTAGGGAAAACCAGGGGTATAAAAATCAGCGTTGGGAGGGAAAACAAAAATAAATAAGGATGTATAGATGAAAAGGGAACTCTACGTATTTTTAATATAATAATATATCTACATGAACTAGTAAAACTATAGGTAGAGATCAGAAAACGGAAGTTTTTTTAGAAGGATAGCTAGGTCTTTATTGCATGGTTACAGTATTACTCAAGAAAACGGAAGTAGGACATGGCGTTTTTAAAGGAAAATAGAACTGGGCTATGCATTTTCTTCAGTAAAAAAATATGTCTGCGGATGTTCTAAGAGAAAATATAACTAAGGATGGCGGGCCAGAGGCCAGTTCATACTTGATGGATCTTTGTGCCCCATTGTCGTCATGGGTTGGGCCTGTCAAATACAAAACCAAGCCTGGGTTGTCTACAGCCCAGTTGATATTTGCTCGACCTGAAAAAAAATATATTTGTTTCTCCAAAAAAATATACTTGCTGGATCCCAGTTATCAGTCTGTATTTGTAGAATTCTCTCATTTATTGTGACTACGTTGAAACTTTCAAGAGTTCACCGTCCAAACTTCAACATTATTTTCTATCATGATAATAAGTGCATGCACTTTCTTGTGTACCGCCGTGGACCTGCTAGTCCCATACAGTTAGGCTCTGTAAGGACATGTCTTGTGGTTTCACAGACAAATTTCATGCAAATCGGATGATTTTTAGTGAAACCGGACTAAATCCATTGCATTTTACATATTTCTTTTTATTATGCAATATTTTACATATTTAACTAAAAATAACTGACTAGGCCTTTTTTTAGTCCACGGGAGGCGCTTGTTGCGATACTTAACTCTTCTGGAAGGAAGTTCTATTTTTTTTATAGAAGACCCATATCCATCGCTCCTCTCTTTTAACAATTTGCAGCTGGGCTTGTCGTATCACAGCCCAGTCCCGACGTGCTACATCCAACACTATTAGCCCATGATTGACTCGAAAAAAAAACTATCCGCCTGTGAAACCCACAGGATGGATCCCGTGTGTATTTGAATCTCTACTCATATTATATTTATTGTTCTCTACTCTTATATCTTATAAAAATAGAGTTGGTGATGATGGTGTGCCTGCCATCCTACAATATAGGCCGTCCGATCTATATCTGACGGATAGGAAGGAAACTATGACAATTTTGCAAAAAGATACCAGCAGTCCTCTCCACATTTGTAGATAAGGCCTTCCCTGGTTCATCCTTAACTCCCACAGGACATATAAACTACTCATATATAAATGTATCTTGATGTTCCGTGCAACGCACGGGCATCTTGCTAGTGTGTAAAATAATTGGAGAGCTGGTAATTCGAACGACAGGTGCATATGCTACGCATCAAAATAAATAAATCGGGTGCCTGAAAATTTGTTCCGAAACAAATGATTCAACATTATATCCACGTTGACCCTCGACATGATGGTTGGAAGCAAATGCCAAGTTCATACTAAAAGATCCTTAACAACAATACCAACTTGCAGACATCCAGGTAGAACAAGTACCAATACAAAACTAACTTCTAATCTTTTTAGCCCTGGCCCTAGTGTTCGTCTGGTAGAAAATCTTGCAGACGACCAGCTCCCACTCCTTCTGTTGCTCCAAGTCCCCAAGGTGGTACTGGTGCATCACCCAGTTGATCCTCTACTAGTCGGAATTCTTGTTGGTGTGCAGCACTAGAACCTTTTTGTTGCCCGTCTGCGGGCTGTTGACCATCACCAGCAAGGTATTGCCGGTCTTGTGCCACATCGCGTGCATTACACACTGTGATTGTATCTTGCCCCACGTCCCCGTGCCCCTTTTGAATGCCCTGGAGCTGCGCTGGAAGAAATGCTTGCTTAGGCCACTCAGTGTGATACCTGCAGTATTGGCGATTACATGTTTTAGGGTACGTTGTTGGCATTTTCATAACATCTTTGGCATGTTGCAGTCACTTGTTTCAGTTTTTGTTAACTGTCAAATTGTAATTGCTTCACTAGGTCTGCGTCTAAAAAGAAAAATAGAGCTATAAACAAAGGAATATGTTTGTGCAAGTAGAGGGCCGATCGGTGTCTGGTACGTCTCCAACGTATCTATAATTTTTGATTGTCACATGCTATTATATTATCTGTTTTGGATGTTTAATGGGCTTTATTACGCTCTTTTATATTATTTTTGGGATGAACCTATAAACCGGAGGCCTAGTGCCAATTTCTGTTTTTTTGCCTATTTAAGAGTTTCGCAGAAATGGATTACCAAACAGAGTCCAAACAGAATTAAACCTTCACGATGACCTTTCTTGGACCGAAAGCAATCGAGAAGACTTGGAGTAGACGTCTGGGACTCCACGAGAAGGCCACGAGGCGGGAGGGCGCGGCTGAGGGAGTCTTGTATTCAGGGGTCCTCACGTTTCTAGGTCAAGGAAGCTGGGCGGCACTGGTGGGCCGCATAAAGAAGCAGAAGACCTTCCCTCGTATTCGGTCACGACTCCTATGTACGTAGAAAGGAAGGTTTTGAGTCCGGATGTATCAATTACTTCCTCCCCAAGTCACCCTTGGAACCCTAGGTCTCCTCAGGTGTGTATATAAGCCGAGGGGTTTAGTCTGTAGGGGGATCATCGTCATTACAATATCCTCATAGGCTAGACTTAGGGTTTAGCCATTACGATCTCGAGGTAGATCAACTCTTGTATTCATACTCACCCATATTAATATATAAGGAAGTAGGGTATTACCTCGATCGAGAGGGCCTGAAACTGGGTAAACATTGTGTCCCCAGCCTCCTATTAACAACGATCTTCAGACGTACAGCTTGGGCCCCCCTACCGGAGATCTGGCGATTTTGACACCGACAATGGTGCTTTCATTGAGAGCTCCGCCGTGCGCTCGTAATGAGCGATTGATGGCATGCCTCGTCATCAACGACGAGATCACCCTCGGAAACAACTTGGCTATCGACCAAGTTCTCCAGCTCGGCGGGTTCACCGTATGCACCCGCATGGCATCTGGGCCGGCCGCACCCCATGCGGCCGTCGAGCATCACCTATATGTCGATTCCAGCTATTCCGATGACACGACTTCGGCATAACTCTCGCCTTAAATGAGCTGCTAGATCGCATTGCCACCCTGGGGCTCTCATCGCCAGGAGAACGGATCGGACTTAAATCCGGCCATGTGGAGATCGACCCTTTTTCGATTACTCATCTGGTAGCAGCTGTCGAGGACGGAGCCATAGAGACTTCTCCTCTCCAGACGGAGATCGCCACAGTCCGGATCTTCGAACCCATCGAGCCAAACACCTCCCTATCGGGAGACTCACTATTTTCTTTGAGATCTAGGACCTACGCCGGACCCGAAGGGCAATCAAACCCCATCGAATCCGGATTGTCACCAAGGAAGGTTGTAAAAACCCCGAATACCACTCTAGGGCGGGATTCAAAATTCCCAACACCCACCCGCCCTAGGAAAAACTCTTCAAGTAAATCCAGAATCCCCGACATAGATGATCTCAGGAACATACAACAACAGCACGGGGAAATGGTCAACCACTTCTGGGCCAGATTCCTGCTTGTTAAAAACAAGATCAGGGAATGCTGCGACGACAAAGCGGTCTCTTTATTTCACTGCAATTGCACGGACGAGGGAGTCTGGAATGCCCTCAACTGACGTCATGTTCTGAATTTCACAGAACTATCGCAGTTAGTATGGAAGTACTGCGCAATGGAAAATACTTGGAAAGCCCAGAATAAACCTCTGGAATGGTCCATCTCCGGACATTACGTTACCAAACCTAAATGGACTTACCCTAGTTGGTCGTCCGATAGCAGTCATGTTGGAAAGAAGAACAAGCCTCTTTCAAGGCACACGTCCGTACTAGACGAACTACTCGATACACCTTGCCAAATACACACAACCCCGGTTAACGTCTCAAACCATCTCCTTAGAGCATGTTGGGTACTCCGGCAGGTAGCAAAAAGAGGTACGACAATACTCGCCACCACCGCACCAAGGGAGAAAGACATCAATGTCTTCACTGTCTTCGAGACGTTGTCCTCAAATAACCGTCGCAAGAGAACAAATCGCGAACTTGCCGAGGTTTACCAAATTAGCTCTGCAAGCCCATGGAGCGACACGACAATTAGTTTTTCTGCCGAAGACGCACCTCGAGTCTGGCCAGTCCGAGCATCAGCAGCTCCTGTACTAGACCCAATAGTACATGGCTTCCGTCTCACTAAAGTACTAACGGACGGAGGAAGCGGACTAAGCCTCATATACGAGGAAACACTTGCAAAAATGCAGGTCGAAAAATCCCGTATTGAACACACCAACACACCCTTTAGGGGGATTATACCAAGCCGCGAGGCCAAGTGTTCGGGAAGCATCAAGCTCGATGTAGTGTTCGGTTCACCCGACAATTACAGATCGAGGAATTACTCTTTCACATTGTGCCCTTTCACAGCGGATACCACGCCCTTCTAGGACGGGGAGCTTTCTCACGCTTTCAAGCTATACCCCATTACAGGTACATGAAGCTTAAAATGCCAGGGCCTAATGGGGTGATCACAATAATAAGCGATCCGGATAGAGCACTCCGCGCCGAAAACAAAATGGCATCCTTAGCCTTAGATGCATTATCTGAAGCTCTCGCGGCTGAAGAACTAACTACCCTACGATCGAAGGTGGATGCAGATGATGTCATCCTCACCAAAAGATCAAAGTCTACCTCCTTCAAACCAGCTAATGAAATCATCAAATTCCTAGTGCACCAACAAACCCTAACAAAACTGCTTCCATAGGGGCACAACTGGATCCGGCAGTGGACAGTGCGTTACGCACCTTCCTTCGGGAAAATTGGGATATATTCATCTGGAACCCTTCAGACATGCCAGGAATCCCACGTAGGTTGGCCGAACACAGCCTCAATATTATAAAAGGGTTCAAACAAGTCAAGCAGTCACTGCAAGGATTTTCCGAACCTAAAAGAGAAGCAATGGGAGAAGAGTTAGCCAAACTATTGGAAGCCGGATTCATCAGAGAAATCAAACATCCGGATTGGCTAGCCAACCTAGTCATGGTACTGAAGAAGGATAAATCTTGGCGCCCCTGTGTCGATTTCACAGAGTTGAATAAGGCTTGCCCAAAGGACCCCTTTCCTTTGCCCCGTATTGACCAAATTATCGATGCAATGGCCGGACACGAATCGTTGTGGTTCCTTGATGCTTACTCCGGATACCATCAGATAAAGATGAAAGAATCTGATCAGGCCGCTACGGCATTCATTATCCCGTACGACCCTTTTTGTTTCAACACTATGCCTCTCGGACTCAAAAACGCTAGTGCCACATATCAACGCATGATTCAAACATGCTTAGAAAAACAAATTGGCAAAGCAGTGGAGGCATATGTTGAAGACATAGTCGTCAAGACCAAACACGTCGAGCCCTTGGTGGATGATCTCCGCCTTACATTTGCCAACCTTCGAGAATATGACATAAGTCTCAATCCAGAAAAATGTGTCTTCGGTGTTCCAGCCGGAAAGTTATTAGGGTTCATCGTATCCCATAGAGGAATCGAAGTTAACCCAGCCAAAATCCGGGCCCTGTCAAAACTCAAAATACCAACCGATCTGAAGCAAGTGCAAAAACTAGCAGGCTGCGCAGCGGCTTTAAGCCGCTTCAGCTCCAGGTTAGGAGAAAAAGCATTGCCACTTTATAGATTGCTACGGCGCACTGACAATTTCAAATGGACAAATGCGGCCACAGCCGGATTGGAAGAAATAGAAGCTTTACTAGCAAGCAACCCAATCCTTGCCGCCCCCGGTGTTGGCGAACCAATGCTACTATACATATCAGCCACTCACCAGGTGGTGAGTGTCGTGCTCATCGTCGAACGAGCCGAAGAGGGACATAAATTCCATGTTCAAAATCCCGTATACTATGTATCCGAGGTTCTCACACCGTGTAAATCACGGTACCCCCACTATCAAAAAATTGCCGCTGCAGTCTTCATGTCATCACGGAAACTCCGTCACTACTTTCAAGAGTGTTCGATCATAGTGGCATCCGAGGTACCACTCAATGATATTATCAATAATAAAGACGCCACGGGACGCATAGCCAAATGGGCCATTGAGCTCTTACCGTTCAAAATATCCTACAAGCCGCGCCGGACTATCAAATCCCAGGTGTTGGCCGACTTCGTCGTAGAATGGACCGAATTCGAACTCCCTAAAGAGTACGGCTCATACTCCCACTGGACGACGTACTTCGACGGTTCCAAAATGTTATCCAGACTGGGTGCTGGTGTAATATTGACGTCTCCAACAGGGCATACAGTTAGGTACGTTTTACAAATTATGTATACAGACTCGAATAATGCGGCCGAATATGAGGCCCTTTTGCACGGCCTCCGACTAGCCGTATCCATGGGCATCCAACGCCTCGAGGTGCGCAGAGACTCAAACCTCACCATATCCTAGATTAACGGGGATTTTGATGCGAAGGATTCAAAAATGGCAGCTTATCGCAATGCCATAATAAAAATATCTGCTCGATTTGAGGGGTTGTAAATCCATCATGTAGTCCGGGCTAACAACCAGGCCGCTGACGTACTCGCTCGCATGGGAGCTAAACGCGACCCTGTCCCACCGAACACATTTGTGGAACGGCAGTTTAAGCCAACAATAACATGGCAGGACACGAGCGGCGACACAAATTCGTATCCGAATACACCCCCAGCCGAGCTCAACCACGATGTCATCGGAGATTCAGGCATGGATATAACTCCTCCGGCTCACGAAATCATGGCTGTAATAGCCCCCTGGACAGAGGCTTTCCTAGCCTACCTTAATAGGCAGGAACTCCCCGATGACCAGAATGAGGCCCGCCGCATAGTTCGCCGTTCTAAAGCCCACAAAGTTCACGAAGGTGAACTATACAAGAAAAGCACATCTGGTATTCTCCAAAGGTGCATCTCAGAAGACGAGGGAAGGTGAATTCTCACCGAAATACATGCTGGAATGGGCGGTCACCATGCCGCAGCAAGGGCGCTCGTAGGCAAAGCTTTTCGCTCTGGCTTTTACTGGCCTACTGCCGGAGCAGATGCCCAAACCTTAGTCCAACAGTGCGTAGGCTACCAACTCTTTGCAAATCAAAGTCACATGCCTCCCACCGCATTGAGAACAATCGCCATTACTTGGCCTTTTGTGGTCTGTGGGCTTGATATGGTCGGACCCCTTAAAGGGGGAAGTCCTAAAAGAAAATACTTACTGGTGATGGTGGACAAATTCACTAAATGGATAGAAGCCAAGCCAGTAAAAACAGCTGAAGCAGGGCCTGTGATAGATTTCATATCCAGCGTAGTACACCATTATGGTGTCCCGCAGAGTATTATCACAGATAATGGCTCCAATTTCACAGCTGATGAGGTAAAAAATTGGTGCGCAAAGTTGGGTATAAAACTCGACTATGCTTCCGTATACCATCCTCAAACAAATGGTCAAGTCGAAAGGGCCAATGGTCTGATTATGAGCGGCATTAAACCCCGACTAGTGCGCTCCCTATGGGAGTCTGATAAACACTGGGTCGAAGAGCTTGACTCCGTACTCTGGGGGCTGCGGACAACACCCAATCATACGACCGGATATACAACTTTTTTTCATGGTGTACGGCGCAGAGGCTATCCTGCCCTGCGACATTATTCATGACTCACCTAGAGTGCACATGTACGAGGAAAGAGAAGCTGAGTTAGATCGGCAGGACGACCTAGATGGACATGAAGTGGAGCGCGATACAGCGCTAGCACGTTCCACATTTTACCAACAACAGGCTAGGCGATACCAGAGCAGAGAAGTGCGGGCCAAGACATACAACGTCGGCGAACTCGTTTTACGACTGCCGGAGAAGAAAAGGGACAAGCTCAAACCAAAATGGGAGGGCCCCTTCATCATTGACCAAGTACTCACCGGCGGAGCTTATCGCCTTCACAACGCACTGGCCAACCACCTTGAGCCGAACCCTTGGAACGCTGCCAGGCTCCGACAATTTTATGGATAGTTTGGTAGCAATTCTTCCCCCTTTACAAGTTAGGTCTAGTCTTCTACCTTTTTGTTTCTTTACCTTTTCTCTTTATATCGTCTTGGCAAGTATTCGGTTCACCCGAACTGCCACGTGACAAACACGTCCTCAAATATACCTGGGGGCTTCTTTAACGAAGCCCATTAATCAATAAAGCTTCTTGCTTAAAAATGTCGCCTATTTTTACAGTTCATCCTTGCCATTATATGCACCGATATGACTTAAGTTCTGGCCAAGCTGGGTTGCCCGGCTCCTATGCATACCCCTACGTTTCCAATTGTTTGGTTAGGGTGTAAAGGGAGCACCTCTGCGATTGTTACAGCCGCGTAATCCGAATATGTACCTCGGACTGGGTGAAGACAAAAGCTAGCACTCTTAAGGGAATAATTGGTCGGTGGATACACGACATATTGCATTCTAAAGCGTATTTTCAAAATCATAGGAGATGGCTTCCTACTATCCCCATCATGGGATTGAAGGCCTAGGCCAGCATCTTTATGAAAACCGACCCAGGGAAAGGAACCGCTAACGGAACTATTCTCTCTGGAAGATGTTTCTTACGGTAAATAGTAATATAACATAACTCCCCGAACTCAGTTTGTGTGTTAAAGTAAGTATGATCGGATTGCCTGGTTTCCGAACATATCACGTGCTCGTCACATATATAGTGTTCGAACACACTCCAGCCTTCGGGTTTATGGAGGTTGAAGCAGATGGTCGGCTATGACAAACTGTACACAAATTCGGCCGGAGATAAGTTTGATGGTAAAAGTACATTGATACATAGAATCAAACGGCTATTCATTTTCTATTCCCTCAATCAGGCTGTCTAGTATACAGTCCTGTTGGTAAAGCTTGGCAGCTTAACCTACTTGGTCATATACCAAATGCGGAGGAATTTCTTGTCTATCAGGCCCTCGAGGTCCCACATGGGCCATGCGATTTGAATCAAGGCGAGTAAAGCATGTCTTCACCATAGCCAACGCTTCTCGAGCACCCATGCAGCATGCTAAGGCTTTCCATAGTTCAAAGCGGCGCCGTGCCCTTTTGAACAGGTCCGTCAAGTCCTCCATAGATTCTGGAGGGGATTCGCCAGGCCATAGAGCTCTGGCCATACTCTTCATGGCCTTCCGAGCCTGTTCATGGACCCTGGAAAGCTCCTGCAGCACATCACCCTCAAAATCGGACACCCCGCCTTCAGGCTGACCAGTTAATAAACCTGTAGGAAAAGTTTTTGTAAGAAACTTTTAAAACTACGAGACAATAAGGATAGCTAGGTATAAGAGACATACTAAACATGCCGATTTTTAGCCTCCGGTTCTCCTCCAAGGGGCTTGAGAATTGGGCCTTTACGCCCTTCAGCTCCTGTTCGAGCCTAATATTTATATCCTGCAGTTGGTTCCTTTTTCCATCGCGTGCATTAGTGCACGCCCGCCAACGGCTTTTTCCTCTTCGCAAATTTCTTGTCCGCTAAGGCAGCTCTTAGCTCCTCTCCAGTTGGTCGGTCGATCATGTTGCTGTATTACACATTAGTATATACATCATAGTAATCAGCAGAACTGTCACAGTTTCCGGACACAATTATTCTTACCAACAACATCCTTTTCGGATTCCTTCGAATTTTTCAATTCGGCAAGTTGGGTCCGGCACTTCTCAAGTTCCTTGGACAAAGAGTTATTCTTTTCTCAAATGACCTATAAAAATGCAACGATCCTCAAATTAGTTGTACCAACTGCTTTAAGTCTCGGGGGCTACTGGCAGGATAATACTCAAACAACAAAAATTTACCCTCATATCTTTTGAAAGCTGATGAGTGGCTCCGGCGAGTCCGTCTTGAGCGGCTCGGATATAGGCAGCACCGCCAGCCTCCCTCGGCCATCCTCCTGCTGCCGCTACCGCCGGAGAGGTCCGCGGTGGCGGCGGGCCCGGTGCCAAGGCGCTAGGGCGGGCGGATCTGCAGCGGGATCCCCTTGAGACGGCAGGGGCGTCTCTTGTGGTGCGCCCGTGGGCAGCAGGCAGGGTGGCGCCCCTAGCCTGTGCAGCGCGGCCGGCGGTCCAGGACGGCGATTGGCTTCCCTTCATGCATGGATGGTGGCAGCACTCCATGGATGAACTGGTGGATGGCTCTCCCTGTAGATGGGTCGCGACGGCAGCGGATCTGGCGTCCCGTCCAGATCCGCCGCCAGCCGACGGTGCGTGGAGGGACTGATGAGGGTATGGAGGATCTCTGCCAGAGTACCAGCGGCGGCATATATCTTCATGGCGAGATTCTGCGCAGTTCTAGCCAGCCACGAGATCAGGACGACATGGCTTAAGGTGAAAATCGTGCCTGACTGCGGTCTTGGCGGACGATGGCAGCGTCTCTAACATTGTTTCCTTCTCGAGGCATCATCGTTGCAGGTCACGTCAACCTGGTCGGGAGGTTCCGGGGGAAACCCTAGATCTGGGTCTACCAGATCGGACGATGATGACGTTTCGATATTGTTCTCCCTCGTGGGGACATAGTTTTGGACCAAGTACTGGCTGGAGGGGACAAGAGGAGGAGCAGCTTGGCATCTGACACTTCGACTACGGCGGGTCTCAGCGGCATGGAGCAACAGGGTCTCGTCGGTGGGCGTGTGGTGATGGACGAGCGCAGGATGGTCTCGCTGTCTGGCATCGTGGTGGCGTCGACGGCAGCTAGATCGGGCAAGGTTGATGCAGCAGTATGATACGTCCAAAACGTATCTATAATTTCTGCTCGCTCCATGCCTCTTTTGGGTGATATTGCTATGATATTTATACACTTCCATAAACTTTTGATCATATTTGGACTAACCTATTAACTCAGTGTACCCCAGTGCCAGTTTCTGTTTTCGGCTGTTTTTGTATTTCAGGTTTTCACATTACGAGAACTGCCAGGAAAAATCCAGAAAAATTATATAAAAAATCAGCATTCCAGAAACTACCATGCGCCCGAAGTACAACTGGGGTGGGGCCACCAGGGCTCCAGGCGCCCTGGCGGTGCACCCCTCCCCCTGGGCCGCGCCGGGGGGGGGGGGGGGCGCCTGGGCCCCCCCGAGGCTCCGCTCATGCCCCCCTTTGGCATATATTTAAAGCGTCTCCCGAAACCCTCGAGACGGGAACTCTTTTTTGCGATCTCATCTCTGTTCCGCCGCCGCCGCCGATTCCAAGATCCGGAGCACCAGGAGAACTCTTCCCGGCACCCTGCCGGAGGGGAGGATCACCACCGAGAGCTTCTCCACCACCATCACTACAAGAAATATGTCAACTTGTGACCACCACTATTGGTCACTGAATGGTCACAAATTGCCATTTGTGACCTTTTTGTGACCAAAAACATAAGGTCAAAAGCTGGCCGTCATAAACTGACTATAGCGACCTGCTCTGTGAGAAGGTCGTAGACGTTTTTGACCAAAACAAAAGGTCGTTGAACCAATGACCTTTTGTTTTGGTCACTAGATGTCTGCCCAGGCCACGTCGGATTCGACGTGGCAATCTGACGTGGCAAAATTGCGACCAATTGAAAAGGTCACTGATAAGATTCAGCCCGGTCCGATTAGGTGTTTTACATGGGCCGAGCCCAACAATTCAGCCTTTATGTATATTTTTCCTGTTATTTTTTACTAGCTACATGGGCCTAGCCCAACAATTCAGCGATTTTTTTCTTGGCCATTGCCTTTAATAGTCCATTTTTTTGCCCTCAACTCTTTTATAGTCCATTTCTGTTTTGGGCCTCGGCCTTTTTACATTCCATATACTTTTTGGGCCTTGGCCTTTTCGTTTGTCCCACTGGTCATCTTTCTATTTCTCACACTTTCACAATAAACAAATGAAAAATATTTCAAATGGCAAGAGAACATACTAAACTGTTAAAATGATAGCCAATATTAGCACCAAATATGCTGACTACTGTACAACATACGAGATTACAGTATTTACAATAGTGTTCATACAACCAGATATGCAAGCCACTGTACAACATAACTAGCACTACTAACTCGCTACTCTTTACTTTGTCGGGCTTCAAGCTTCTTCAAATTTCTTCAGCCTGGAGCTCCTGTCAAGAGAGGTAACACCACACATTTAGAGCTAGATCAAAGGCAGAAACATATGAAAAAACAGTAGGAAAAAACAGTATCTGACTGAGACCTTCCTGCAGTAGCAATGTTGTTACCTCATAAATTACGGAAGCGCCTTGCTGAGTACCATCACCTCCAATGATGTAGACCTGGTTAATGCCACGGTCCTGAAGACTATCCACAATTTTGGCAGTGTCATGTCCACCCCTTGAAGTCCCAAGAATGGTCCCCCCTCTCTTGTGGATGTCATTCACTGACTTGGGTGTCAATGTAACGGTGTTTCGCGAATAGAAACCCTTGTATCCACCCTGCGTATTGCACACATCCAGAATTAGGTTCAGAAAGCAAACAGAATAAACATAATGGTTGGCAAATAGCAGTATTATATTCAGGCTTAGCTGATGACAACACCATGTCGTTAAGTGCCAGCAAACAATGCTTATTTGTGTCACCATCAATATTGTATTCTCAGGGAGTTTGTTCCGAAGTACACACTTCTAAGCAGTTTCAGGCTTATCAACATTGCAGCATCATGTTATTAGGCGACAGCTGAAAATGCTTATCGGTGTCACCGTCAATAATGTATTCCCAGGCAGTTTGTTCTAAATCACAAATTTCTATGCAGTGAAAATCAGTTACTATAATAACCAGCAGAGCATCGTTAGCATCGTAACAAAGCACTATGCCAATCCTAAAATACTAACAGAAGCATTGTAATTTACAAATGCAAAACAAACAAGAAGAACACTCCGGAAGTCCTCACCGGATGACCGTGTTCAGCCCAGGGCAGAGGCCGCCGCAGGTGACGATGGCCGCGTTCACCTCATCAGGCTGGAAGTAGACCCTCTGCCGCGGCCCGGCGCGCCGGAAGTGGGTGCCTCTCGCACTGGTCTTACGAACAACAATCTGCAATCGGTCCACAAAAGTCAGCCTCAGCAGATTACCTCACATTTTGTTTGCCCAAAAGTATAACTCGCAGAAAGTCAACATTGGATCAAAGGCAGCGGCAGTTTTGACTTGAACAACAGTAAGAAAAAACAGTAGTACTAAGAAGCAACAACATCAACAGTTTTGACTTGAACGGCGGCAGGGAAACATCCGCAGTAGTGAGAAGCAACTACAACAGCATTATTGAGAAGCAACAACAGCAGTCATACTGAGAAGCAACATTAGCAATAGTACTGAAAGCAACAACAGTAGCAGTACCTGAAAGCAACAACAACAGCAGCACAGGGGAGGGAGGGAGGGCGGACGGGGATGGGGGGATTACCCAGCCTTGGATCTCCTCCATGACATGTAGAAGGGGTCCTGCGCGGAGCTCATGGCGGACGTCGGAGGTTGGTGAGGTCGGCGAGGGGCAGTTGCTGCCTCCGAGGACGCAGCCGCAGCAGCATCTCATCGCCTCCTCCGTCAGCAGCGACACAGCACATGGTACCAACATCGAAATACACATAAACAAGTTAAACCTATATTGTTGCTCATAACAAAATAAATCATAAGCCAGTACAACACTTTGTACTGATAATGCGAACTGAAAAAAAACTACACCATCACGTCATGAATACTTCTGTAAAGATGCCTGTGAGATTGTACATTTGCAGTTTGACAGTGTTTGAGAAATCTAACAATAATGTGTCTGAGAATGAAGGTTGTAAAGAATGCCTTTGCAGTCTGACAGTGTCTGAGCAACCTAGACAATAAGGCAGTAAAGAATGAAAGTACTAATTAGGCTTTGCATCCTAAAATTGCAGTTTAATATTTCAAGCAGCACCAAAATTTCATGGCAAACTGGATTTTAATGCTTCAAGAAGACTAGAGAACAAACAATGCAATAATTAGCAGTTGCAAAGAGTTGTATGAAGGTCAAGAAGTTTTGGTTGGATGAACATAATTTTTGAACAACCTGGGTATGCTTGGATGTATAACAAGATGTATGTGTAACAATAATTAGCGAGATGTCAAGAATTTAATGAGTTCATACACATACATACATACTTGGCTATATAATGGATGTATAACAATAATTAGCGAGATGTCAAGAAGGAAGGAAGGAAACAAATTATAAGGAGAGCCATTCATACACAACACAAGCATTATTCAGTATTCCCTGGCGCAGCAGAAGCAAACACGATGCCCAGACACATACATACATAATCACTAGCCAGCAACTATACTAGTTTAATGTGTTTGGCTGGCACCAGCAGTGAACTGTCCCCATCCCAACAGCTTGGCACCAGCAACTTGCTAGTTCTACTAACAGAAAGAGCAATGCTCATGTCAATATTTTGGAAACCAAATTTGAGAGCATATCATTGATGCTGTCCATTTGTGAGCATATGGGTGAATTGTAAATCATTGTAAGACAGTGCATGTGGCAAATGAGATTAGTTAAACTACAAAACTGAACCAACTAAACTGAATTTTGAGACCAGATTAATGAAACCATTGTAATAGCAATAATGTTTGAAGTATCCTTGCCAGTTCTCGGAAAGGCTGTACAACCAAATTAGCACTGTAAATCCATCGTAGATGGCCAACAATTTATCTACAAAATGCATCTAATTACAGAACTAGCAAGGAGTAGAGCAAAACTTCTGTTAGGCTCTTTGTTGTGATGCATGATGTGTTTGGTTTGATGTACTGATGCATTCCAGCGAACCTAAAAAGATGATTCTGTTCTGAAATGCTATTAGGCTCTTTGTGCCAAATCAATCCAACCCATACGAGGTTCAGTGCCAAATTCTAACACCGGAGAAGCAATGGCCAATCCTAGTACTAGCAAATCAATCGAGCAGAGAGGAGGAGGGGACGAGCTCACCTACGGCCAGAGAGTAAGATCTATGGCTGATGCATCCCGAGTAGCAGCCATGGTCGAGCACCCCCTCCTCAGGCGGCATCCATCCTTGCCGTCCAGTCTATCTACAACTTCCTCCTGCATACCTACAGTCAAAGAACAGAGCAGAAATTAGAGAGAGAGAGAGAGAGAGAGAGAGAGAGAGAGAGAGAGAGAGAGAGAGAGGAGGGGATGGAGCTCGAGTACCCCATGTCCACCGGGCGGAATAGCACCATCCAGGGGCTAAGCCGCGTGTGGGGGCTCAGTAGATGTCGGGGAGGAGCCGCCAATGTCGCCGGAGCCGTGCTGACGATGGAGGTGGCCGGAGACACGGCGTGCAGTGCTGCCACCGCAAACCCTAGGCAAGCCATGCGCGTGCCATGGTTCGTACAGCTCGACGGATCGCCGCACATCGAAGAACGCACGCGCGCGCCGGCGAGCAAGCTAGCCACGACGCTGTTGTCACTGGGCGGCGGCGTTGTTGTCTCTGTTGCGTGAGGAGAGGAGGTTGCTTGGTCTGGGGGAGAAGGGGCGACAGCGGGTGGATGGATCTGAAGGGAGGAGGAGAAGAGGAGGTGGCGGCGGCGATGGATCTGATGGGAGGAGGCGACGGGGGAGAAGGGACGGCAGTGGGTGGATGGATCTGAAGGGAGGAGGACATGAGGAGGTGGTGGCGGCGATGGATCTGATGGGAGAAGGAGACGGTGGAGAAGGGGCGGCTGCTGGGTTGGATCTGCCGCGCACCGGCGTTGGGGCAGGAGGTCGCTGGCGGGGCTGGTGGAGCGGAGGTCGCACCGGCCGATGGGATCGGGGGAGAGGAGGTCGCGGGAGGGAGGGAGAAAGAAAGGAGGCGGGGGGGGTGGATGGAAAATGTCCACGAGGACTAGGGTTTCGTCTTAGGTGGGCTTGGGGTGAGGGCTGCCGTTGGATCCGCGAGCATCCGACGGTGTTCGATCCACGATCCGTGTGAAACGCCCACAGGCCAATCAAAATGCAGCACACGGGTACGTTGTCATGACCATTTAAATTGGTCGTAGTTGACTGAAAAATTAGTCATGGTTGATTAAAAATTCATTTTCCATTTTTCAAGTGCCGAAAATGAGTTTTTTTGTGAAGGACCTACAATATATTTGTTGCAAAATAAGACCAAATCAATTTTCTAAAATATTAGAACATACTTAATTTATAATTGACCAAATACTTGGGTGTCAAAAGTTTTTATTCACCTCTCATGAAAAAGATAAATTTCCGTCGATCTAGTTGGGAACGGGTCAAATTTGAACTGCACCTGCCTTATAGTTTGTTATTTATTTTTTCGAAAAATCATTTTTTGGTACATAAGTATCTATTTAATCAAATAAACATAAAAAAATCGAAGATTCAAGCACTAGCTAGGAACGGTCATTCCCGCGGTTTTGACCGCATTTTGGAAAGGGCATAAAAAATTCAAAAAAAAAATCAAAAAGTTGGAAAACCTTCGCATTGTGTCATTATATATGACCAAGTTACCAGGAAAAATAACAAACTTGTAATACGGTAATTATTTTAAAAAAGTGTTCTCAGAAACGAGCTATCAAGCGTGAAGATTCATGGCTTTCAAGCCAAATGATCAATCTTATGGCCACATTCATGGCATAGTTTGTTCAAATGATCTCATATTGTGCAAAAAGGTGCATATTGGAATGGCAAACAATATTGCTTAAGGAAGTTTTTATTTTCTTTGGACGAAAAAATCATTTTCCATTTTTCGAGTGCCCAAAAGGAGGTTTTTTTGTGAAGGACCTCCCAAATAATTATTGCAAAATTTGACCAAATCAATTTTATAAAATACTAGGACATATTTAATGCACAATTGACAAAATGGTTGGGTGTAAAAAGTTTTGATCCACCTCTCGTGAAAAAGACAAATTTCCGCCGATTCAGCTGGAAGTGGGTCAAATTTGAACTGCGGCTGCCTCATAGTTTGCTATTTATTTTTTCCAAAAATCATTTCTAGGTACATAAGTATCTATTTAATCAGAGAAACACCAAAAAAATTCCAAGATTCAACCACTAGCTAGGAACGGTCATTCCCGTGGTTTTGACCGCATTTTGAAACAGGCATAAAAAATTCAAAAAAAATCAAAAAATTGGAACACCTGCGCATTGTGTCATTATATATGACCAAGTTACCAGGAAAAATAATAAACTTGTAATACGACAATTCTATTAAAAAAGTGTTCTCATAAATGAGCTATCATGCGTGAAGATTCATGGCTTTCAAGCCAAATGATCAATCCTATGGCACATTCATAGCATAGTTTGTTCAAATGATCTCATATTGTGCACAAGGGTGCATCTTGGAATGGCAAACAATATTGATTAAGGAAGTTTTCATTTTCTTTGGACGAAAAAATCATTTTCCATTTTTCGAGTGCCCAAAAGGAGGTTTTTTTGTGAAGGACCTCCCAAATAATTGTTGCAAAATTTGACCAAATCAATTTTATAAAATACTAGGACATATTTAATGCACAATTGACAAAATGGTTGGGTGTAAAAAGTTTTGATCCACCTCTCGTGAAAAAGACAAATTTCCGCCGATTCAGCTGGAAGCGGGTCAAATTTGAACTGCAGCTGCATCATAGTTTGCTATTTATTTTTTCCAAAAATAATTTCTAGGTACATAAGTATCTATTTAATCAGAGAAACACCAAAAAAATTCCAAGATTCAACCACTAGCTAGGAACGGTCATTCCCGCCGTTTTGACCGCATTTTGAAACAGGCATAAAAAATTAAAAAAAAATCAAAAAATTGGAACACCTTCGCATTGTGTCATTATATATGACCAAGTTACCAGGAAAAATAATAAACTTGTAATACGGCAATTCTATTAAAAAAGTGTTCTCGGAAATGAGCTATCATGCGTGAAGATTCATGGCTTTCAAGCCAAATGATCAATCCTATGGCCACATTCATAGCATAGTTTGTTCAAATGATCTCATATTGTGCACAAGGGTGCATCTTGGAATGGCAAACAATATTGATTAAGGAAGTTTTCATTTTCTTTGGACGAAAAAATCATTTTCCATTTTTCGAGTGCCCAAAAGGAGGTTTTTTTGTGAAGGACCTCCCAAATAATTGTTGCAAAATTTGACCGAATCAATTTTATAAAATACTAGGACATATTTAATGCACAATTGACAAAATGGTTGGGTGTAAATTTTTTTGATCCACCTCTCGTGAAAAAGACAAATTTCCGCCGATTCAGCTGGAAGCGGGTCAAATTTGAACTGCGGCTGCCTCATAGTTTGCTATTTATTTTTTCCAAAATTCATTTCTAGGTACATAAGTACCTATTTAATCATAAATACATGGTTTGGTGGCGATATGTCGAGGTTTGGGCGGTGGTCGAGGGCCCCAACTCTAGAGCGCGTAAACTCGCATGCCCGCTGCCTGGTCACCGCGTGACTGTGGCGTTGCCATGTGTTCTGGGCGGCCTAGGCATGTCTAGTGGGTTGGCCACTCCCCAGGTAGGTGCTAGGAAGAAAATTACAACATAAGATTCTCACGAGGAGACCGATCGATGCTCAAACATGAATTAGCAGCCAAGTGTTTGGTTAGCGGTACGGAAAATGCACATGGCTAATGGGCGTGAGTTTTGGTTGAGGATGATCAGTTACTAAGAAGACCGTCTTCACAAATTTTCAGCTCAAAAGGAGGAGTCTAGGTGGTACTTGCTTTGCAAAGTACCACACTGGACATAAATACGAATGTTGAAGAAGGGCTCAAAATAATGAATGGATTGAGCTGGCATTTGGTGGAGGATAGTTATTTGGGCATAGGATAGCACTGTAGAAAATGGATACCATTTGGACATGCCAAAGTGGTACTTCCTTCACAAAGTGTTTTTATGAACAGAATAGGAAAATGAATATTTTTGAATTATTTTTGAACTGGGCAAGGAAGGTTTTTTACATATTTGAGGAAGATATGACCCAAAGAATTTATGAGATTTTTGGGGGAATTTTGGGAATGACAGAAATATAGGTTGCTTCACAACCTAGGGCAAAAACTGCCACATGGACATGACACATAGGCAAAACTGATGAGGTGGCGCCTAGTCGTAGCAACCCACCACAATTTTCAAGGTTATGACCATCTATATTGGTCACGAACAGCTAGAAATAAGGCAGCGAACCAGTGCCATCTGCTTTGTGACCATTTCGTGTAAGGAAATTATGACCTTTCTGACCAAAATGGTCGTTATAGTTTAGGGTTTGGAGCCCCCCGAACAGCTTTTGACCAATTGGTCTGAAATGGTCATAGATCTATGACCAATTCTTCCAGGGTCACTAACAAAAGGTCATAAGTTGACATATTTCTTGTAGTGCATGGACGCCTCCCGGATGAGTTGTGAGTAGTCTCCCTTGGACCATGAGTCCATGACCAGTAGCTATGTAATGTTCTCCTCCCGTTCTTGTGCTTCACTAATTAGTCCTCGTGAGCTGCCCTACATGATGGAGGCACATATGTAATCCTTATGCTGTTGCTATGATGAGTTTGCTGGGATCCGATGGATTATGAGATTATGTTCAGATTGTGTTTGAGTAATATATTTGATTCACCTCTTTTATATTTATGTTCGTAAGTAATTCTTGCATGTTCTCCGTTGTTATTTATTGCTTTGGCCAAGTAGTAGGTAGTGACTCCAAGAGGGAACGTTATGCTTGATTGTGGGTTCATGCCCCTCGATGACTAGTTTGAGTGACAGAAACATGAGTCTAGGGGATGTGCTGTTGCCACAAGGGGGAAAACAACGGTGCTTGTGCCCGCGGGTGCAAGGATTGTTTACTTTACGCAAAGTTCTTTTAATGCAGTTGTCTGTTGCTTTGAGTTTACACTATGGGTGGGACTCGCAACATAATACCAGCGAGATGTTCTGGATAGATATCTCAAGGTGGATGATTAGTAGTAGATGCAGATGGATTTCGGTCTACTTACCTCGGCATACCGCCCATGCTTTGAACCTCTACCTTTCTTGCAATGTAGTCAGCATTGGTTTGCGTTCATGGTTCTGTCAATTGCCCAGCTGTAATTCGTTTACCTCGCATAGCTGTTTTATCGTCTTTTGGGAGAGAGACATCACTAGTGAACATCATGAGACTCCGGTCCATATTACCATCATTGATCACATCCGCTATTTACTTTTCCGCATTTTATCTTACTATTGCAATTATATCTATCACTATTATCACTTGCGTTTGATCCTTTGTAAACTACAAGGCCGGAGGGATTGCCAACCTATCTGTACTCGTTGGGAGCAAAGTTATTTGTATCTGTGTGCAGGTCCACGTTGATTGCTAATATCTGGCGCCGTTAGCAGTTGACACCTTCTTGTTGAAACTGGGAGTCTCAGGGAAATCGATCCTTGGTATTGCCAAGGGAAATCTTCTGCTACACTGCATCTCAAACCCTTACACTTGGGGTAACCAACGAGGGGTGAGAAGCCACCTAGAAAAGTACAACACTAAAGATGGATTGGTGGCAGGTGACTGCGGCGGCCTCATACCCGGCAGGCATCCTGGTTGAGGAGTGTGCCGGACTGGTGGGTGCCCCATACCCGGCAGGCGTCCTGGTTGGGACCTCAGGTCTTAGATGTTTAGGTTTGGCTGCGATGTCTGTTTGGTATTAGGCCTAGGCTATCAGTGCCCCTTCATCAATTGGATACATGTAGCTACAATTGTTGCTTAGACGATGGCTTTAGTCTTACTGTTGTATGACTTTGTAAGGTCTTGTGAGAATAATTAATAAAGTGGCCGCATGCATCGCCCAGATGGAGAGGCCGGGGGTCATCCTCCTTTTCTATAAAAAATGCGCACTAGGAATCTTCTCGTTGGTGAGATGTACCCTAAAGAGCTTACACTGTAAGAAGGAATGAGGCCCGGGTAATCGGCCACTATAGCCACCAAGGTGCCCCCACGACAGGCTTGATAGAAGACTCCCTATTCTAACTCTATGCCTACATCCGGATCTTCTTCGTATCCAGGGCCCGCTTTTTGGAATGGGTCCTCCGACTGCGAGGCAGGATTGTTAATCCCCCTTAGCATCTTCCTCCACTTCTATCGGGAGCAACCGAATACAGTTCGGTTAATACCTCTTAATTAAAAACATCTAAGCAGCCAAGGAGAAGGACTTACCCAGTCAGGAAGATTGTACATGGAAAGGGCTTCCCGGCATGTTAAACGGATAAAATCCTGCTTCTCTCCCTTATAGAGGCCTTCCAGGATTGCGCCTAGAATGACAGGGTCATCCAGATCCAGGCACAGGCGGCGCAAGGCATCATTCTGACCATTATAGTGATACATTGGAAGACCTCTGGCTTGGAGCGGCTGCACACGTCGCTTCATCGAAATGTCCATCACTTCGATTAAAGTTAATCCCGAACTAGCAAGCAATTTGATCCTGCCGGCCAGTCAGTTAACCTCCGCACTCTCTTCCTCTGAGGGACCCCGGGGATGCCAATTGAAAAGCTTCTTTGGAGGAGCACTGGAATGCGGGGGAAGTCCTTGCCGAACTGGATCCAGCAAAGCGACATCCTCGATGTAAAACCACTCCGAAGGCCACTCATTGGATGCCTTCTTCAGAGTATCGGGCAGGTAACATGTCCCGTCTACACACCGTACTTCGGCGCTCCTTACTTCAAATATGGATCCTTCCTCCAATCAAGGAACGAGACAAAAGTACCTCCTCCGCAGCTCAAAGTGGGGCTCGTAGCCCAAAAACAGTTCGCATAATGGGACAAAACCCGCAATGTGCAGGATTGACCTGGAGTAAGATTATGCAGTTGGAGGCCGTAAAACTCCAGGAGTCCCCTAAGAAAGGGATGGACAGGGAACCCCACACCTCTTAGAAGGTAGGGGACTAAACTGACCCTCTCTCCATTAGAGGGGTTGGGAAAGCTCTCTGCCAGGGCTTGGTTGTCAACGGACGTTAGTCCGGCCCGGACGGGGACTAGATCCTCCGGAGGGAGATACCCCTATGATTGCAGTGTTCGCAGATGCGCATGGAACATGAAGCAACTTTTCCAATCTCCTGCACAAGGGCCATGAGGGCGAGAGGAGGAGCTCGGGACACTAGCAATATCTGAAGATTTTTTTGCAGGCACTAGGGATTTCTTCCGCGTGGAATGAGATGGAGAAGCGATTGGATCTATTTTCTTATATAGGCGTTTTCTCTGAACAGTTAGGGGGGGGGGTATTGCAAAAGACGCCTAGACAGTCCGCATTCATTAGACACGTGGAAGCCAAGGCGACGGTGGCAAGGAACTGGCAGGTTATAATATTTAAAGAAGCCGAACTGTTATCCAGAAGGGCTCACCATGCAAGACCAAAGACATGAAGCCGGATACAATCTCGTCCTTGAAGGAAAGTCTGGTTACTGAGGGAGTCCTGTATTCAGGGGTCCTCGCGTATCTAGGTCAAGGAAGCTGGGCCGCACTGGTGGGCCGCATAAAGAAGAAGCACAAGACCTTCCCCCGGATTCGGTCATGACTCCTATGTACGTAGAAAGGCAGGTTTTGAGTCTGGATGTATCAATTACTTCCTCCCCAAGTCACCCTTGTAACCCTAGGTCTCCTCAGGTGTGTATATAAGCCGAGGGGTTTAGTCTATAGGGGGATCATCGTCATTACAATATCCTCATATGCTAGACTTAGGGTTTAGCCATTAGGATCTCGAGGTAGATCAACTCTTGTATTCATACTCACCCATATTAATATAGCAGGAAGTAGGGTATTACCTCGACCGAGAGGGCCTGAACCTGGGTCAACATCGTGTCCCCAGGCTCCTGTTACCATCGATCTTTAGATGTACAGCTTGGGCCCCCCTACCCGAGATCTGCCGGTTTTGAGACCGACAGCGGCCCCACCCTCGTGGGCCCCTCATAGCTCCATCTACGTACTTCTTCCGCCTATATATATACTCTTATACCCTAGAAACATCGGGGCAAGCATCGAAACCACGTTTTCACCGCCGCAACCTTCTGTACCCGTGAGATCCCATCTTGGGGCCTTTTTCGGCGATCTGCCGGAGGGGGAATCAATCACGGAGGTCTTATCAATACCATAGCCTCTCCGATGAAGCGTGAGTAGTTTACCACAGACCTTCGGGTCCATTGTTATTAGCTAGATGGCTTCTTCTCTCTCCTTGATTCTCAATACAAAGTTCTCCTCGATTCTCTTGGAGATCTATTCGATGTAATACTTTTTGCGGTGTGTTTGCCGAGATCCGATGAATTCTGGATTTATGAATAAGTTTATCTAAGAATATTATTTGGTTCCTCTCTGAATTCTTATATGCATGATTTGATATCTTTGCAAGTCTCTTCAAATTATCAGCTTAGTTTGGCCTCCTAGATTGATCTTTCTTGTAATGGGAGAAGTGCTTAGCTTTGGGTTCAATCTTGCGGTGTTCTTTCCTAGTGACAGCAGGGGCAGCAAGACACGTATTGTATTGTTGCCATCGAGGATAAAAAGACGGGGTTTATATCATATTGCTTAAGTTTATCCCTCTACATCGTGTCATCTTGCTTAATGTGTTACTCCGTTCTTATGAACGTAATACTCTAGATGTGTGCTGGATAGCAGTCGATGTGTGGAGTAATAGTAGTAGATGCAGAATCGTTTCGGTCTACTTGACACGGACGTGATGCCTATATTCATGATCATTGCCTTAGATAACTTCATAACTATGCGCTTTTCTATCAATTGCTCGACAGTAATTTGTTCACCGGCCGTAATACATGCTATCTGATACGTCTCCAACGTATCTTCTTTTCCAAACACTTTTGCCCTTGTTTTGGACTCTAACTTGCATGATTTGAATGGAACTAACCCGGACTGACACTGTTTTCAGCAAAACTGACATGGTGTTATTTATGTGCAGAAATAAAAGTTCTCGGAATGACCTGAAATTCAACAGAGATTTATTTTGGAATATATAAAAAATATCTGCGGAAAGAACCAGAGAAGGGGGCCCACCCCCTGTCCACGAGGGTGGGGGCGCGCCCCCTGCCTAGTGGGCCCCCTATTGCTCCATCGATGTCTTCCCCGACTCCATATATTCACTTTCAGGGAGAAAAAAAATCAAGGAGAAGGAATTATCACGTTTTACGATACGGAGCCACCGCCAAGCCCTAATCTCTCTTGGGAGGGCCGATCTGGATTCCGTTCAGGGCTCTGGAGAGGGGAGATCGTCGCCATCGTCATCGTCAACCTTCCTCCATCACCAATTCCAAGATGCTCACCGCCGTGCGTGAGTAAAACCATCGTAGGCTTGTTGGACGATGATGGGTTGGATGAGATTTACCATGTAATCAAGTTAGTTTTGTTAGGGTTTGATCCCTACTATCCACTATGTTCTAAGATTGATGTTGCTATGACTTTGCCATGCTTAATGCTTGTCACTAGGGCCCGAGTGCCATGATTTCAGATCTGAACCTATTACGTTTTCATGAATATATGTGTGTTCTTGATCCTATCTTGCAAGTCAATAGTCACCTACTATGTGTTATGATCCGGCAACCCCGAAATGACAATAATCGGGACCAGTCCCGGTGATGACCGTAGTTTGAGGAGTTCATGTATTCACTATGTGTTAATGCTTTGGTCCGGTACTCTATTAAAAGGAGGCCTTAATATCCCTTAGTTTCCACTAGGACCCCGTTGCCACGGGAGGGTAGGACAAAAGATGTCATGCAAGTTGTTTCCCATAAGCACTTACGACTATATGCGGAATACATGCCTACATTACATTGATGAACTGGAGCTAGTTCTGTGTCACCCTATCTTATAACTATTACATGAGGAATCGCATCCGACACAATTATCCATCACTGATCCAATGCCTACTAGCTTTTCACATATTTCTTGTTGCTTATTTACTTTTCCGTTGCTACTGTTACAATCGCTACAAAAACACTATCGTTACTCTTACCGCTGTTATTATTACTTCCATATTACTTTGCTATTAAATTACCTTGCTGCAGATACTAAGTTTTCCAGGTGTGGTTGAATTGACAACTCAACTGCTAATTCTTGAGAGTATTCTTTGGCTCCCCTTGTGTCGAATCAATAAATTTGGGTTGAATACTTTACCCTTGAAGACTATTGTGATCCCCTACACTTGTGGGTTATCAATACTATTTTCTGGCGTCGTTGCCGGGGAGCATAGCTATATTCTTGAAGTCACTTGGGATTTATATCTGTTGATGTCGGGGAAACTGATCGCCCACGAACACCTATGGGACCGGAGCCCCTTTTTGGTACGGCAAGGGGGCGGAGGGTGCACGAAGAGCGGATCGAAGCGTGCACGCGAGCAGTTTACCCAGGTTCGGGCCGCACGGATGCGTAAAACCCTACTCCTGCCTTGGTTTGTATTATGTTCTTGGCTCGAGAGCAAGAAGAAATACAGTGCTTGTTGCTGGCTACACCGAGCGTGAGAGTGATCGAAGATCCGAACCCCCTCTACGTTGCGCATGGGCCTCCTTTTATAGGTCGAAGGGGTCACCGACAGGTGGCAACGCAGATGAGGGTAAAAATGTAAAAATGGTGGTAGTTGGAACAGTGTATGCATAGTGCTTTATACCTAACCCTGACGGCAGGGGACAAGGGCATTAAATGCCCGTCGCCGTCGCCCCAAACAGTGCAGAAAAGCGTCCGTCAGGGCGTCTCCGTTCGCCACGATGGTGGCCTCATCATCGCAGCTCGCCACCGTGTACCCCAGGCTGCACAGCCTTCCGCCACGTGCACCTGGAAGGGCCCCAGGGCGACGCGTGGCCGGATGAGCTGGAGCGCGGACACGTAGTGGAAGCTTGCCGCGGCTTGCACCTTGCCGCGGTTGTTAACTTGTCGCGTCCGGGAGCTTGTCGCTCCCCGGGCCTCGCCGGGACGCATGGTGTGTCGCGGCAAGTCTCCTGAAATGCTATGTTTGGCTTTCCTGGCAAGCTCCTCTCGCCAGGGTCTTGTGCCAAAGGGGTGGTCTTGAGCCTGGAGCGGCCTTCCCGGCAAGCTCCTCTTGCCGGGGTCTTGTTCTTTAACTTGAATACTTTGTTCTTGAATGGCTCCAAAGGAACCATAGTGGGCCTTGGCGGGCGCGTGGCAAGCCCTGCCACGGGATGCTGCTACTGCCTGTGCACAAGTCGGAATACTAAGGTACCCCTACTTTAGTACACCGACAGTTGATCACTATGAAGAACTTGAAAGGCTCAAAAACCAAGATCTATCCCTCAACTACGAGGGGAGGTAAGGAACTGCCATCTAGCTCTGCACTTGATTCACCCTCTGTTATGAGTAAACTTGCGACACCTACTCCTGCTATTGAATCTGATATGTCGCATGTTGTTGATGATGCTACTTCTGCTATGTATGGTGAAACTACTTCTATGCTTGATAATAATGTGCCACTAGGTGAATTTCTTGCTGAACAAATTGCTAAAGTTAGTGAGAATACAAATATTGAAACTGATAATACTGATGAAAGTGATGATGAAGATTCTCCCCCAAGATATGAATGGCATGTTATTCCTGAGGGTTATGTTATGGATGAAGAAACTGCTGGAGATTTTCTTGCTTGCAACGATAGATATGACCTTAAGAAATTATTAGCTAAGCTGAAAGAAAAGTCTTTGAATGCTAGAATGAAATATGACCCTGCTTTTGCTACTTCACCTATCCTGAGTTAATTACTTTGGTTGAATCTGATCCCTTACATGGCTATGAATCTGAAACTGTTGTGGCACATCATACTAAGTTAAATGATATAGCCAACCTGTTTACCAACGAGGAAAAGATTCGTTATTACTATATCCTTAAGTTATTTCCATTCTCACTAAAGGATGATGCTAAGACATGGCCGATTACCTGGTTGTGTGCGTAGTCCCTAGGATAAGATCTAGTACTTCTCTACTAAATATTTTCCCGCTAATAGGAAACAAGCTGCCTTACGGGAAATATACAATTTTGTGCAAATTGAAGAAGAGAGCCTCCCACAAGCTTGGGGTAGGCTTCTCCAATTACTTAATGCTTTGCCTGATCATCCTCTACAGATGAATGAAATACTTGATGTCTTTTATAATGGACTAACCGATTCTTCCAAAGACCACCTCGATAGTTGTGCTGATTGTGTTTTCAGGGAAAGAACAGTTGATCAAGCTGAATTACTATTGAATAATATGTTGACCAATGAAATAAATTGGACACTTCCTGAACCAGCCCCTTAGCCAACTCCGATGAAAACGGGTGTTCTAATTCTCAGTCCTGAAGATATGCAAGAGGCAAAGAAATCTATGAAATAAAAAGGTATTAAAGCTGAAGATGTTAAGAATTTACCACCTGTTGAAGAAATACATGGTCTTGATAACCCGACACACGTAGTAAAGGCAAATTCTCTTTATAGATTTGATGAAGGTGGTATTCCTCATTGTAAGTCTGCTAGCCAATGCTTAGATGAGTTTGACAACTTCATTGTTAAACAAGAAAACTGTAATGCTTATGTTGGTAGACAATTGCAACGTAATGCTTATATGATCGAACGCTTGAGTGATTATATGTCTAGAGTTAAAGGTGAATTGAAACTCATTAGTAAACATGCTTCTATGGTTACCACTCAAGTAGACAAGTACTTAAAGCACAAAATGATTTGCTCAATGAATTAAATAGTAAGAAAAATGATAATGATGTTAGAGTAATGACTAGAGGTGATAAAATGACTCAGGAACCTCTGTATATTGAAGGCCACCCTAAGAGAATTGAGCAAGATTCTCAGAGAGCTAATGTAGATGCACCTAGTTCTTCTAAGAAGAAGAAAAAGAAAAATGATAGGACTTTGCATGCTGCTACTGAACCTGTTGTCGACACACCTGAGAATCCCAATGATATTTATATTTTTGATGGTGAAACACAATCTGGTAATGAACATGAACCTAGTGATAATGTTAATGATGATGTTCATGATGATGCTCAATCTAGCAATGACAAAGATGTATAGATTGAACCTGCTGTTGATCTTGATAACCCACAATCAAAGAATCAACGTTATGATAAGAGAGACTTTGTTGCTAGGAAGCACGGTAAGGAAAGAGAACCATGGGTTTAGAAACCCATGCATTTTCCTCCTAAACCATCCAAGAAAAAGGATGATGAGGATTTTGAGCGCTTTGCTGAAATGATTAGACCTATCTTTTTGTGTATGCGTTTGATTGATATGCTTAAAAATCCTTATGCTAAGTATATGAAAGATATTATTACCAATAAAAGAAAGATACCTGAAGTTGAAATTTCCAACATACTTGCCAATTACACTTTTAAGGGTGGAATACCTAAGAAAGTAGCAGATCTAGGAATACCAACCATACCTTGCTCCATTAAAAGAAACTTTGTTAAAACTGCTTTGTGTGATCTTGGGGGCGGTGTTAGTGTTATGCCTCTCTTTTTATATCGTAGACTTGATTTGAATAAGTTGACACCTACGGAAATATCTTGGCAAATGGCTGATAAATCAACTGTTATACCTGTCGGTATTTGCGAGGATGTGCCTGTTGTGGTTGCAAATGTTACTATTCTAACAGACTTTGTTATCCTTGATATTCCCGAGGACCATAGTATGTCTATTATCCTTGGTAGACCCTTTTTAAATACTGCAGGGGCTGTTACTGATTGCAACAAAGGCAATGTCACTTTTCATGTTAATGGTAATGAGCATACGGTACACTTTCCGATGAAACAACCTCAAGTCCACAGTATCAATTCTATTGGAAAAAATTCAACGTTTACTATTGGAGGTTTTGAATTTCCTCTTCCTACTGTCAAGAAGAAATATTATATTCTTATTGTTGGGGACATGCATATCCCCATTGAGGTAACCTAGTGTTATTCCAAAATTATCCGGTTTCATGTTATTCATAAAGAGTTTATTAACAAGACCCGATCAACCTTGTTAATGGATTCCTTTTGATGAGCATGAGATGGGTGAATCTAGAAAGCACAACCTTATGTACCCTCCTTTTACTTTCTGCTAATTAGATTAAATAAAGCAAAAATAGTATTTTATGTCTGTTTTCAGAGTTATCCGTTCAATAAAAATTACCCCAAAAATAAAATTTCTCCAAATGCCCCGAAAATGAAATATGATATTTTCCAGAATATTTGGCACTGAGAACATAGCAGGGGGAGCCAGCACCTCGCCACGTGGGTGCAGGGCGCGCCCCCTGCCTCGTGGGCCCCACGTGCCCCCCTCCACTTACTCCTGCACCCACACACTCCTTCTTCCTCCCAAAAAAATCACCAACCAGCTCAAGCACGAGTTCTAGCTCATCTTGCTGCCATTTTCGATCTCCTTGCTCAAAGCTCCATTGACAAAACTGTTTGTGGGAGATTGTTCCTTGGTATGTGACTCCTCCATTGGTCCAATTAGTTTTTGTTCTAGTGCTTTATTTATTGCAAATTTTTGCTACTTAGATGACCCTATTCTTGAGCTTGCATGTCAAATTTAAGTGGTTCCAAGTAGTACTAATGCATGGTATAGTCTCTAGGCACTTGTAGGAGTAGTTGCTATCAATCTTGTTAAGTTTAGTTCAATTTTATTTGGAGTCTCTAGAAATTTCGGAAATTTTTAGAGGAAGAAAATGATGAGATTGTTGAGAGGCTCTTCCAGTCAAAGTTCAAAGGATAAGCAGAAGGAAGAGAATAAGATGCCCAAATACAATCTTTGTCGCACTGCGGAAGTTCAGCCGTGTGAATGGCCTTGCAATTAGTTTTTGGAAGCTGCTGGGATTTATAAAGACTTCTATTATTTGGTGGAGAATGCAGGCCTCACTGACTTCCTCCACGACCAGCGTGAACATTATCTCTTGCTCACTAATATTTTCACGCAAAAATTTCATTTTCATGCTAAGAAATCACCACCTTCACTGGAGTTTCGTTTATATGATGAGGTCAAGGAGATGTCGTTTTATGAATTATGTCAAGTATGTAAGATACCCTTTGCAGGTAGTCTTGGGGAACCACATCGAAAAGATGTTGAGGGGTTTACTGATATGATAGCTGTAGGGGAAACGAGGTAAGTTTCAGGGGCAAGAATTACTAGTATACATTTTCCTGTTCTACGCTGCTTTGCTATATTTGCTAGTAGATGCTTAATTGGTCACGAGAATAGTGGGAATCTTAGTGACCCTGATATTGTCATTTTGCGCCATGCTTTGTTTCAAGACACAATTTTTAGCTTGGGTCTTGTTGTTGCTAAATGATTAAGTCTGAACCGTACAAAGGGTCCCATGTTTCGAGGCATCTTTGCTTCACACCTTGCTGAACACTTTAGAATACCTATTAGGCATCATGAGAAGGAAGAAAAGTTTTTGACCCCGGTATTTCTAGATTATAAGACTATGATAGAACATGATTTTATTGTTAAAGACAATAAGTTGCTTAAGTATAAATTGAGATTTGATGAAAAATATTGTGAGATTATTACCTTGCCTGCACCATCTCAGTTTGATCTATTTTTAGGCACGTACCTCGTTTTGCCGGATGTCGTTTATGCTTACTAGAGTCAGGCACAAGCTTCAGAGCCGGAGCCGGAACCTCCACTTGACCCTTATCGGCAGTCGGTTTATCGGTGGGATCCGAATGAGATCGCCAACCAGTGGCACCCAGAGGACGTTCCTCCGTCCACCGTAGAGAGTAGCTTTGATCCGTGGCAATAGACCAACTTAGGCCAAAAGCCTAAGCTTGGGGGAGTACGTATTTCTCATTGACGTTACTTTCATGTTCAAACACTAATTCCAGTAGTCGGTGCTCACAATTTTTCATTGTACTATCCATGCTAGTTTCATCTCTTTTCTTAGTCTTTATCTTGTGTGTTAGAAAAACCTTAAGGAAAACAAAAAAATTAGTTGCAGCTTTTTAGCTAGTTTACTTTCCATGCCTGAAGTAGTAGTAATTAAAAGAAAGCCCAAAAAGATTTCTCGTTCTTCTTTTTGCTTGTTGGGAGCTTTCCCGTGTAAATAGTTTCTTTTATTTTCTTTGGGGGTCAAGAGGAGAAGACCATGATGAAAATATTTAGTGGCTCTTATATGCATTAATGTTGATTTTACCATGAGGCATATTACTTTGTCTTCCCTCTTGTATTAAATGCTTACAGATTCCAGCTTAGTCCAATGCACATGCACTATTATTATTATCCACACCGTTCGGTCGCGCGAGTGAAAGGCAATACTGACGATATATGATGAATTGATTGAGGTGAGAAAAGCTGTATGAACTCGGGCTCTCTTGTTTTTGTAAATATGATAGTTCATCGTTCCTGATTCAGCCTGTTATAAATGAAACATGCTTGGAATGACAATTAGAGATCATAGCTGCCCATGCCATGCTTAATTAGCTAAGAGTTTATAATGGTCTATCTTGCGTACCAACATGATGTTAAAATGGTTGTGATGTGGTATGATAGGGTGGTATACGCCTTTCAATGATTCATGTGGTTTGACTTGGCACATGCTCACACATGCAGTTGAAACAAAATTAACATAGCCTCCATGATATTTATGTTCATGGTGATTTATATCCTACTCATGCTTGCACTCATTGTTGATTAATTTTAATGCTTGTTCATGAGTGTTGTCGCTATCTAGCTGGTCGCTTCCCAGTCTCTTTCTAGCCTTCACCTGTGTTGGAAATATGCCCTGGAGGCAATAATAAATGGTTATTATTATATTTCCTTGTTCATGATAATTGTCTATTGTTCATGCTTTAATTGTATTATCCGGAAATAGTAATACATATGTTAATACATAGACAACAACGTGTCCCTAGTAAGCCTCTAGTTGACTGGCTCGTTGATCAACAGATGGTCATGGTTTCCTGACTATGGACATTGGATGTCATTGATAACGGGATCACATCATTAGGAGATTGATGTGATGGACAAGACCCAATCCTAAGCCTAGCACAAGATCGTGTAGTTCGTATGCTAAAGCTTTTCCAATGTCAAGTATCCTTTCCTTAGACCATGAGGTTGTGCAACTCCCGGATACCGTAGGAATACTTTGGGTGTGCCAAACGTCACAACGTAACTGGGTGGCTATAAAGGTACACTACGGGTATCTCCGAAAGCATCTGTTGGGTTGGCATGAACCGAGACTGGGATTTGTCACTCCGTATGATGGAGAGGTATCTCTAGGCCCACTCGGTAAGACATCATCATAATGAGCTCAATGTGACTAAGGGGTTGGTTACAGAATGATGTGTTACGGAACGAGTAAAGAGACTTGCCATGACGAGATTGAACAAGGTATCGGTATACCGACGATCGAATCTCGGGCAAGTATCGTACCGATAGACAAAGGGAATTGCGTACGGGATTGATTGAATCCTCGACATCATGGTTCATCCGATGAGATCATCGAGGAGCATGTGGGAGCCAACATGGGTATCCGATCCGCTGTTGGTTATTGGCCAGAGAGTTGTCTCGGCCATGTCTGTGTGTCTCCCGAACCCGTAGGGTCTACACACTTAAGGTTCGGTGGCGCTAGGGTTGTAGAGATATTAGTATGCGGTAACCCAAAAGTTGTTCGGAGTCCCGGATGATATCCCGGATGTCACGAGGAGTTCCGGAATGGTCCGGAGGTGAAGATTTGTATATAGGAAGTCCAGTTTCGGCCACCGGGAAGGTTTCGGGGGTCACCGGTATTGTACCGGGACCACCGGAAGGGTCCTGGGGGTCCACCGGGTGGGGACACCTATCCCAGAGGGCCCCATGGGCTGAAGTGGTAAGGGAACCAGCCCCAGGTGGGCTGGTGCACCCCCCATGGACCTCCCCCTGCGCCTAGGGTTGGAAACCCTGGGGGTGGGGGCGCCCCACCTGACTTGGGGGGGCAAGTCCCCCCCCCCTTGGCCACCGCTCCCCCTAGAGATTGGATCTCTAGGGGCCGGCGCCCCCCCAGGGCCCCTATATAAAAGGGGGGAGGGAGGGCTGCGCACCCTAAGCCCTGGCGCCTCCCTTTCCCTCCCATTACACCTCTTCCTCCTCGAGTAGCGCTTGGCGAATCCCTGCTGGAATCCCCGCTGCTTCCACCACCACGCCGTCGTGCTGCTGGATCTCCATCAGCCTCTCCTCCCCCCTTACTGGATCAAGAAGGAGGAGACGTATCTCCCAACCGTACGTGTGTTGAACGTTGAGGTGCCGTCCGTTCGGCGCCTGGTCATCGGTGATTTGGATCATGACGAGTACGACTCCATCAACCCCGTTCTGTTGAACGCTTCCGCGCGCGATCTACAAGGGTATGTAGATGCACTCCCCTCTCCCCCGTTGCTAGATGACTCCATATATTGATCTTGGTGATGTGTAGAAAATTTTAAAATTGTGCTATGTTCCCCAACAGTGGTATCAGAGCTAGATCTATGCGTAGTATCTTGCACGAGTAGATCACAAAGTAGTTGTGGGCGTAGGTCATGTCAATTTACTTACCGCTACTAGTCTTATCTTGATTCGGCGGAATCGTGGGATGAAGCGGCCCGGACCGACCTTACACGTATGCTTACGTGAGACAGGTTCCACCGACTGACATGCACTAGTTGCAGAAGGTGGCTAGCGGGTGTGTGTCTCTCCCACTTTAGTCGAATCGGATTCGACGAAAAGGGTCCTTATGAAGGGTAAATAGAAATTGGCATATCACGTTGTGGTTTTGGCGTAGGTAAGAAACGTTCTTGCTAGAAACCTATAATAGCCACGTAAAAACTTGCAAGAACAATTAGAGGACGTCTAACTAGTTCTTGCAGCATGTGTTGTGTGATGTGATATGGCCAAAAGGATGTGATGAATGATATATATGTGATGTAGGAGATTGATCATGTTCTTGTAATAGGAATCACGACTTGCATGTCGATGAGTGTGACAACCGGCAGGAGCCATCGAAGTTGTCTTATTTTATTATATGACTCGCGTGTCACTGAAAAACGCCATGTAATTACTTTACTTTATTACTAACCGTTAGCCATAGTAGTAGAAAGTAATGTTTGGCGACACGATTTCATGAAGACATGATGATGGAGATCATGGTGTCATGCGGGTGACGATGATGATCATGGAGCCCCGAAGATGAAGATCAAAAGGAGCAAAATGATACTGGACATATCACGGCACTATTTGATTGCATGTGATGTTTATCATGTTTTTACATCTTATTTGCTTAGAACGACGGTAGTAAATAAGATGATCTCTCACTAAAATTTAAAGAATTGTGTTCCCCCTAACTATGCACCGTTGCTAAGGTTCGTTGTTCTAAAGCACCATGTCATGATCAGGTGTGATAGGCTCTAACGTTCGCATACAACGGGTGTAAGCCAGATTTACACACGCAATACACTTAGGGTTCACTTGACGAGCCTAGCATGTACAGACATGGCCTCGGAACAAGGAAGACCGAAAGGTCGAACATGAGTCGTATAGAAGATACGATCAACATAAAGATGTTCACCGTTGATGACCAGTCCGTCTCATGTGATGATCGGACACGGCCTAGTCGATTCGGATCATGTATCACTTGGATGACTAGAGAGATGTCTATCTGAGTGGGAGTTCATTAAATTTGTTTAGATGAACTTAATTGTCATGAACATAGTCTAAAATCTTTACAATATGTCTTGTAGATCCAATGGCCCACGCTAATGTTGTCCTCAAGTTCAACGCGTTCCTAGAGAAAACCAAGTTGAAAGACGATGGTAGCAACTATACAGATTGGGTCCGTAACTTGAGGATCATCCTCATAGCTGCCAAGAAAACATATGTCCTTGAAGCACCACTAGGTGACGCACCCGCCCTAGCGAACCAAGATGTTATGAACGCCTGGCAGTCGTATTGTGATGATCACTCCCTGGTTCAGTGCGGCATGCTGTATAGCTTAGAATCGGGGCTGCAAAAGCGTTTTGAGCATCACGGAGCATATGAGATGTTCCAAGAGCTGAAAATGGTTTTCCAAGCTCATGCCCGAGTCGAGAGATATGACGTCTCCGACGCATTCTACAGTTGTAAGATGGAGGAGAATAGTTCTGTCAGCGAGCATATACTCAAATTGTCTGGGTTGCACAATCGCTTGTCTCACTTGGGAATTAATCTCCCAGATGAAGCAGTCGTTCACAGAATCCTTCAGTCGCGCCCACCTAGCTACAAGAGCTTCATGATGAGCTTCAATATGCAAGGGATGGAGAAGTCCATTCCCGAGGTGTATTCAATGCTGAAATCAGCGGAGGTGGAGATCAAGAAAGAACATCAAGTGTTGATGGTGAATAAAACCACTAAGTTCAAGAAAGGCAAGGGTAAGAAGAACTTCAAGAAGGACGGCAAAGGAATTGCCGTGCCCGGTAAGGCATTTGCCGGGAAGAAGCCAAAGAATGGACCCAAGCCTGAGATTGAGTGCTTTTATTGCAAGGGAACGGGTCACATGAAGCGGAACTGCCCCAAATACTTAGCAGATAAGAAGGCTGGCAACGTCAAAGGTATATGTGATATACATGTTATTGATGTGTACCTTACCAGCGCTCGTAGTAGCTCCTGGGTATTTGATACCTGTGCAATTGCTCACATTTGTAACTCAAAGCAGGAGCTACAGAATAAGCGGAGACTGGCGAAGGACGAGGTGACGATGCGCGTCAGGAATGGTTCCAAGGTCGATGTGATCGCCGTCGGCACGCTACCTCTGCATCTACCTTCGGGATTAGTTTTAAACCTCAATAATTGTTATTTAGTACCGGCTTTGAGCATGAACATTGTATCTGGATCTCGTTTAATGCGAGATGGCTACTCATTTAAATCCGAGAATAATGGTTGTTCTATTTATATGAGAGAAATGTTTTATGGTCATGCCCCGCTGGTCAATGGTTTATTCTTAATGAATCTCGAACGTGATGTTACACATATTCATAGTGTGAATGCCAAAAGATGTAAGGTCGATAATGATAGTCCCACATACTTGTGGCACTGCCGCCTTGGTCATATTGGTGTCAAACGCATGAAGAAGCTCCATGCAGATGGACTTTTGGTGTCTCTTGATTATGAATCATTTGACACGTGTGAACCATGCCTCTTGGGAAAGATGACCAAGACTCTGTTCTCCGGAACAATGGAGCGAGCAACCAACTTATTGGAAATCATACATACCAATGTGTGCGGTCCAATGAGTGTTGAAGCTTGCGGGGGCTATCGTTATGTTCTCACCCTCACAGATGACTTAAGTAGATATGGGTATGTCTAATTGATGAAACACAAGTCTGAGACCTTTGAAAAGTTCAAGGAATTTCACAATGAGGTTGAGAATCAACGTGACAGAAAAATAAAGTTCTTGCGATCGGATCGTGGCGGACAATATTTAAGTCACGAATTAGGCACGCACCTAAGTAATTGTGGAATTGTTTCACAATTGACGCCGCCTGGAACACCTCAGCGTAATGGTGTGTCCGAACGTTGTAATCATAGTCTGTTGGACATGGTGCGATCTATGTTGTCTCTTACCGACTTACTGGGGTTATGCTTTAGAGACTGCCGCATTCACTTTAAATAGGGCACCGTGTAAATCCGTTGAGACGACACCATATGAACTTTGGTCTGGCAAGAAACCTAAGTTGTCATTTCTAAAAGTTTGGGGATGCGATGCTTATGTCAAGAAACTTCAACCTGAAACGCTCGAACCCAAATCGAAAATATGCGTCTTCATAGGATACCCTAAGGAAACTATTGGGTACACCTTCTACCTCAGATCCGAAGGCAAGGTCTTCATTGCCAAGAATGGATCATTTCTGGAGAAAGAGTTTCTCTCGAAAGATGTAAGTGGGAGGAAAATGGAACTTGATGAGGTGATTGTCACTCCTTCCGAACCGGAAAGCGGCACAGCGCAGGAAGATGTTTCTGTGGTACCTGCACCGACTAGGGAGGAAGTTAATGATAATGATCATGATACTTCAGATCAAGTTACTGCTGAACTCCGTAGGGTCCACAAGGACACGTCCGCACCAGAGTGGTACGGCAACCCTGTCCTGGAAATCATGTTGTTAGACAACGGTGAACCTTCGAACTATGAAGAAGCGATGGCGGGCCCGGATTCCAACAAATGGCTTGAAGTCATGAAATCCGAGATAGGATCCATGTATAATAACAAAGTATGGACTTTGGTGGACTTGCCCGATGATCGGCACGCCATAGAAAATAAATGGATCTTTAAGAAGAAGACTAGCGCGGATGGTAATGTGACCATCTATAAGGCTCGACTTGTCACTAAAGGTTATTGACAAGTTCAAGGAATTGACTACGACGAGACTTTCTCTCCCGTAGCGATGCTGAAGTCCGCCCGAATTATGTTAACAATTGCCGCATTCTATGATTATGAGATATGACAAATGGACGTCAAAACGGCATTCCTTAATGGCTTCCTCAAGGAAGAACTGTATATGATGCAGCCGGAAGGTTTTGTCCATCCTGAGAATGCTAACAAGGTATGCAAGCTTCAGCACTCAATCTATGGGCTGGTGCAAGCAACTCGGAGTTGGAACATTCACTTTGATGAGGTGATCAAAGCGTTTGGGTTTATACAGACTTGGGGAGAAGCATGTATTTACAAGAAAGTGAGTGGGAGCTCTGTAGAATTTCTCATATTATATGTGGATGATATATTGCTGATGGGAAATGATGTAGAACTCTTGGAAAGCATAAAGGCCTACTTGAATAAGTGTTTTTCAATGAAGGACCTTGGAGAAGCTACTTACATATTAGGCATTAAGATCTAGAGAGATAGATCGAGACGCCTCATTGGTCTTTCACAAAGCACATACCTTGACAAGATATTGAAGAAGTTCAATATGGATTAGTCCAAGAAAGGTTCTTGCCAGTATTGCAAGGAATGAGATTGAGCACAGCTCAATGCCCGACCTGGGCAGAAGATACAGAAGAGATGAGTGTCATCCCCTATGCTTCAGCCATAGGTTCTATTATGTATGCCATGATGTGTACCAGACCAGATGTGAACCTTGCCATTAGTTTGGTGGGGAGGTACCAAAGTGATCCTGGTATGGAACACTGGACATCGGTCAAGAACATCCTGAAGTACCTGAAAAGTACTAATGATATGTTTCTCATTTATGGAGGTGATGAAGAGCTCATCGTAAAGGGTTACGTCGATGCTAGCTTCGACACAGATCTGGATGACTCCAAGTCACAAACCGGATACGTGTATATTTTGAATGGTGGGGCAGTCAGCTAGTGCAGTTGCAAGCAAAGCGTCATGGCGGCATCTACATGTGAAGCGGAGTACATAGCTGCTTCCGAAGCAGCGCAGGAAGGAGTCTGGATGAAGGAGTTCATCACCGACCTAGGAGTTATTCCAAGCGCGTCGGGCCCGATGACTCTTTTCTGTGACAACACTGGAGCTATTGCCATTGCCAAGGAGCCCAGGTTTCACAAGAAGACCAAGCACATCAAGCGCCGTTTCAACTCCATCCGGAATTATATTCAAGATGAAGACATAGATATTTGTAAAGTGCATACGGATCTGAATGTCGCAGATCCGTTGACTAAACCTCTTCCACGAGCAAAACATGATCAACACCAGAACTCTATGGGTGTTCGATTCATCACAATGTAACTAGATTATTGACTCTAGTGCAAGTGGGAGACTATTGGAAATTTGCCCTAGAGGCAATAATAAAATGGTTATTATTATATTTCCTTGTTCATGATAATTGTCTATTGTTCATGCTTTAATTGTATTATCCGGAAACAGTAATACATATGTGAATACATAGACAACAACGTGTCCCAAGTAAGCCTATAGTTTACTAGCTCATTGATCAACAGATGGTCACGGTTTCCTGACCATGGACATTGGATGTCATTGATAACGGGATCACATCATTAGGAGAATGATGTGATGGACAAGACCCAATCCTAAGCCTAGCACAAGATCGTGTAGTTCGTATGCTAAAGCTTTTCTAATGTCAAGTATCCTTTCCTTAGACCATGAGGTTGTGCAACTCCCGGATACCGTAGGAATACTTTGGGTGTGCCAAACGTCACAACGTAACTGGGTGGCTATAAAGGTACACTACGGGTATCTCCGAAAGCATCTGTTGGGTTGGCACGTGATACGTCCAAAACGTATCTATAATTTCTGCTTGCTCCATGCCTCTTTTGGGTGATATTGCTATGATATTTATACACTTCCATACACTTTTGATCATATTTGGACTAACCTATTAACTCAGTGCACCCCAGTGCCAGTTTCTGTTTTCGGCTGTTTTTGTATTTCAGGTTTTCCCATTACGAGAACTGCCAGAAAAATCCCGGAAAAATTATATAAAAAATCAGCGTTCCAGAAGCTTCCCGGCACCCGAAGTACAGCCGGAGGGGGGCCACCAGGGCTCCAGGCGCCCTGATGGCGCGGCCCCCCTGGCCGCGCCGGGGGGGGCGCCTGGGCCCCCCGAGCCTCGTTTGATGCCCCCCTTTGGCATATATTTATATCGTGTCCCGAAACCCTCGAGGCGGGAACCCTTTTTCGCGAACTCATCTCTGTTCTGCCGCCGCCGCGCTTCCAAGAACGGGAGCACCAGGAGAACTCTTCCCGGCACCCTGCCGGAGGGGAGGATCACCACCGGGAGCTTCTCCACCACCATGGACGCCTCCCGGATGAGTTGTGAGTAGTCTCCCTTGTACCATGGGTCCATGACCAGTAGCTATGTGATGTTCTCCTCCCGTTCTTGTGCTTCACTAATTAGTCCTCGTGAGCTGCCCTACATGATCGAGGCACATATGTAATCCTTATGCTGTTGCTATGATGAGTTTGCTGGGATCCGATGGATTATGAGATTATTTTCAGATTGTGTTTGAGTAATATATTTGACTCACCTCTTTTATATTTATGTTCGTAAGTAATTCTTGCATGTTCTCCGTTGTTATTTATTGCTTTGGCCAAGTAGTAGGTAGTGACTCCAAGAGGGAACGTTATGCTTGATTGTGGGTTCATGCCCCTCGATGACTAGCTTGAGTGACAGAAACATGAGTCTAGGGGATGTGCTGTTGCCACAAGGGGGAAAACAACGGTGCTTGTGCCCGCGGGTGCAAGGATTGTTTACTTTACGCAAAGTTCTTTTAATGCAGTTGTCTGTTGCTTTGAGTTTACACTATGGGTGGGACTCGCAACTTAATACCAGTGAGATGTTCTGGATAGATATCTCAAGGTGGATGATTAGTAGTAGATGCAGATGGATTTCGGTCTACTTGCCTTGGCGTACCGCCCATGCTTTGAACCTCTACCTTTCTTGCAACTTAGTCAGCATTGGTTTGCGCACACGGTCCTGTCAATTGCCCAGCTGTAATTCGTTTACCTCACATAGCTGTTTTATCGTCTTTTGGGAGAGAGACATCACTAGTGAACATCATGGGACTCCGGTCCATATTACCATCATTGATCACATCCGCTATTTACTTTCTGCTTTTTACTTACTATTGCAGCATTACCTATCACTACTATCACTTGCGTTTGATCCTTTGTAAACGACAAGGCCGGAGGGATTGACAACCTCTCTGTACTCGTTGGGAGCAAAGTTATTTGTATCTGTGTGCAGGTCCACGTTGATTGCTAATATCTGGCGCCGTTAGCAGTTGACACCTTCTTGTTGAAACTGGGAGTCTCAGGGAAATCGATCCTTGGTATCTTTGCCAAGGGAAAACTACCGCTACACTGCATCTCAAACCTTCCACTTGGAGTAACCAACGAGGGGCGAGAAGCCATCAGCACGAACCGAGACTGGGATTTGTCACTCCGTATGACGGAGAGGTATCTCTGGGCCCACTCGGTAAGACATCATCAAAGTGAGCTCAATGTGACTAAGGGGTGGTCACGGGATGATGTGTTATGTAACGAGTAAAGAGACTTGCCATGATGAGATTGAACAAGGTATCGGTATACCGACAATCGAATCTCGGGCAAGTATCGTACCGATAAACAAAGGGAATTGTGTACAGGATTGATTGAATCCTCGACATCGTGGTTCATCCGATGAGATCATCGAGGAGCATGTGGGAGCCAACATGGGTATCCAGATCCCGATGTTGGTTATTGGCCAGAGAGTCGTCTCGGCCATGTATGCGTGTCTCCCGAACCCGTAGGGTCTACACACTTAAGGTTCGATGACGCTAAGGTTGTAGAGATATTAGTATGCGGTAACCCAAAAGTTGCTCGGAGTCCCGGATGAGATCCCAGACGTCACGAGGAGTTCCGGAATGGTCCGGAGGTGAAGATTTGCATATAGGAAGTCCAGTTTCGGCCACCGGGAAGGTTTCGGGGGTCACCGGTATTGTACCGGGACCACCGGAAGGGTCCCGGGGGTCCACCTGGTGGGGCCACTGTTGGGGAACGTAGTATTTTAAAATTTTCCTACGATCACGCAAGATCTATCTACCAGATGCATAGCAACGAGAGGGAAGAGTGTGTCTACTTACCCTCGTAGACCGGAAGCGGAAGCGTCAAGTGACGTGGTTGATGTAGTCGAACTTCTTCGCGATCCAACCGATCAAGCACCGAACGTACGGCACCTCCGCGTTCAGCACACGTTCAGCTTGATGACGTCCCACAAGCTCTTGATCCAGTTGAGCTTCACGGGAGAGTTACGTCAGCACGACGGCGTGGTGACGGATATGATGTATCAACCGGCGCAGGGCTTCGCCTAAGCACTACGACGGTATGACCGAGGTGTGTTTCTGTGGAGGGGGGCACCGCACACGGCTAGAACAATTCAACTTGTGTGTCTTTGGGTGCCCCCCTGCCCCCGTATATAAAGGAGCAAGGGGGGAGGCCGGCCGGCCCTCCTATGGTGCGGCTAGGGCTGCAATCCTACTAGGAATATGATTGCAATCCTATTCCTAGTAGGAACTACCAAAGAAGGAAGAAGGGGAAAGGAAAGAGAGGGAGAGGGAGAGGGAAAGAGGAGCCGCGCCCCCCTCCCCTTCTCCTATTCGGACTCCTCCTAGGGAGGGGGCGCGCCACCTCCTGGCTGCTGCACTCTCTCTCCCCTATGGCCCACCAGGGCCCACCATTCCCCCCGGTGGGTTCCGGTAACCCCCCCCGGCACTCCGGTAAATTCCGAAACTTTCTAGAACACTTCCGGTGTCCGAATATAGTCGTCCAATATATCTATCTTTATGTCTCAGACATTACGAGACTCCTCGTAATGTCCGTGATCTCATCCGGGACTCCGAACTACCTTCGGTACATCAAAACTCATAAACTCATAATATCGATCGTCATCAAACGTTAAGCGTGCGGACCCTACGCGTTCGAGAACTATGTAGACATGACCGAGACTCATCTCCGGTCAATAACCAATAGCGGAACCTGGATACTCATATTGGCTCCTACATATTCTACGAAGATCTTTATCGGTCAAACCGCATAACAACATATGTTGTTCCTTTTGTCATCGGTATGTTACTTGCCCGAGATTCGATCGTCGGTATCTCTATACCTAGTTCAATCTCGTTACCGGAAAGTCTCTTTACTCGTTCCGTAACACATCATCTCGTGACTAACTCATTAGTCTTTTGCTTGCAAGGCTTATTATGATGTGTGTTACCGAGAGGGCCCAGAGATACCTCTCCGACACTCGGAGTGACAAATCCTAGTCTTGATCTATGCCAACACCACGAACACTTTCGGAGACACCTGTAGAGCATCTTTATGATCACCCAGTTACGTTGTGACGTTTGATAGCACACAAGGTGTTCCTACGGTACTCGGGAGTTGCATAATCTCATAGTCATAGGAACATGTATAAGTCATGAAGAAAGCAATAGAAGTAAAACTAAACGATCATAGTGCTAAGCTAACGGATGGGTCTTGTCCATCACATCATTCTCCTAATGATGTGATCCCGTTGATCAAATGACAACTCATGTCTATGGTTCGGAAACATAACCATCTTTGATCAATAAGCTAGTCTAGTAGAGGCATACTAGGGACACTCTGTTTTGTCTATGTATTCACACATGTACTAAGTTTCCGGTTAATACAATTCTAGCATGAATAATAAACATTTATCATGATAAAAGGAAATATAAATAACAAATTTATTATTGCCTCTAGGGCATATTTCCTTCAGTCTCCCACTTGCACTAGAGTCAATAATCTAGCTCACATCGCCATGTGCTTTAATACCGATAGTTCACATCGTTATGTGAATAACACCCATAGTTCACATCGCCATGTGACCAACACCCAAAGGGTTTACTAGAGTCAATAATCTAGTTCACATCGCTATGTGATTAATACCCAAGAGTAATAAGGTGTGATCATGTTTTGCTTGTGAGAGAAGTTTAGTCAATGGGTCTGTCACATTCAGATCCGTATGTATTTCGCAAATTTCTATGTCTACAATGCTCTGCATCGAGCTACTCTAGCTAATTGCTCCCACTTTCAATACGCATCCAGATTGATACTTAGAGTAATCTGGATTTAGTGTCAAAGCTTGCATCGACGTAACCCTTTACGACGAACTCTTTATCACCTCCATAATCGAGAAACATTTCCTTAGTCATCCATATACTAAGGATAATTTTGACCACTGTACAGTGATCTACTCCTGGATCACTATTGTACCCCCTTGACAAACTCATGGCAAGGTACACAGCAGGGCATACTTTATAGAACCTATGGCTGAGGCATAGGGAATGACTTTCATTATCTCTATATTTTTCTTCCGTGGTCTCGCTTTGAGTCTTACTCAACTTCACACCTTACAAGTCTGGCAAGAACTCCTTCTTTGATTGATCCATTTTGAACTACTTCAAAATCTTATCAAGGTATGTACTCATCGAAAGTCTTATCAAGCGTCTTGATCTATCTCTATAGATCTTGATGCCCAATATGTAAGCAGCTTCACCAAGGTCTTTCTTTGAAAAACTCCTTTCAAACACTCCTTTATGCTTTCCAGAAAATTCTACATCATTTCCGATCGACAATATGTCATTCACATATACTTATCAGAAAGGTTGTAGTGCTCCCACTCACTTCTTGTATATACAGGCTTCACCGCAAGTCTGTATAAATCTATATGCTTTGATCAACTTATCAAAGCGTATATTCCAACTCCGAGATGCTTGCACCAGTCCATAGATGGATCGATGGAGCTTGCACACTTTGTTAGCACCTTTTGGCTCGACAAAACCTTCTAGTTGCATCATATACAACTCTTCTTTGAGATATCCATTCAGGAATGCAGTTTTGACATCCATTTGCCAGATTTCATAATCATAAAATGCGACAATTGCTAACATGATTCGGACAGACTTAAGCATCGCTACTGGTGAGAAAGTCTCATCGTAGTCAACTCCTTGAACTTGTCGAAACCCTTTCGCAACAAGTCAAGCTTTGTAAACAGTAACATTACCGTCTGTGTCGGTCTTCCTCTTAAAGATCCATTTATTTTCGATGGCTTGCCGATCATCGGGCAAGTCAACCAAAGTCCATACTTTGTTCTCATACATGGATCTCATCTCAGATTTCATGGCCTCAAGCCATTTTGCGGAATCTGGGCTCATCATCGCTTCCTCATAGTTTGTAGGTTCATCATGGTCTAGTAACATGACTTCCAGAACTGGGTTGCCGTACCACTCTGGTGCGGAACGTACTCTGGTTGATCTACGACGTTCAGCAGAAACTTGATCCGAAGTTTCATGATCATCATCATTAGCTTCCTCACTAATTGGTGTAGGAATCACTAGAACTAGTTTCTGTGATGTTCCACTTTCCAATTCGGGAGAAGGTACAATTACCTCATCAAGTTCTACTTTCCTCCCACTCACTTCTTTCGAGAGAAACTCCTTCTCTAGAAAGGATCCACTCTTAGCAACAAAGACCTTGCCTTCGGATCTGTGATAGAAGGTGTACCCAACAGTTTCTTTTGGGTATCCTATGAAGATTTACTTCTCCGATTTGGGTTCGAGCTTATCATGTTGAAACTTTTTCACATAAGCATCGCAGTCCCAAACTTAAAGAAATGACAACTTAGGTTTCTCGTCAAACCACAGTTCATATGGTGTCATCCCCACGGATTTAGATGGTGCCCTATTTAACGTGAATGTAGTTGTCTCTAATGCATAACCCCAAAAGCGATAGTGGTAGATCGGTAAGAGACATCATCGATCGCACCATATCTAATAAAGTACGGTTATGACGTTCGGACACACCATTACACTGTGGTGTTCCAGGTGGCATGAGTAGTGAAACTATTTCACATTGTTTTCACTGAAGGCCAAACTCGCTAACTCAAATATTTTACGTCTACGATCATATCGTAGAAACTCTTATTTTCTTGTTACGATGATTCTCCACTTCACTCTGAAATTCTTTGAACTTTTCAAATGTTTCAGACTTGTGCTTCATTAAGTAGATATACCCATATCTGCTCAAATCATCAGTGAAGGTCAGAAAATAACGATACCCGCCGCGAGCTTCAACACTCATTGGTCCACATATATCTGTATGTATGATCTCCAACAAATCTGTTGCTCGCTCCATTGTTCCGGAGAACGGAGTTTTAGTCATCTTGCCCATGAGGCATGGTTCGCAAGCACCAAGTGATTCATAACCAAGTGATTCCAAAAGTCCATCACTATGGAGTTTCTTCATGCGCTTTACACCATTATGACCTAAACGGCAGTGCCACAAATAAGTTGCACTATCATTATTAACCTTGCATCTTTTAGCTTCATTATTATGAATATGTGTATCACCACGATCGAGATCCAACAAACTATTTTCATTGGGTGTATGACCATCGAAGGTTTTATTCATGTAAATAGAATAACAATTATTCTATGACTTTAAATGAATAACCGTATTGCAACAAATATGATCAAATCATATTCATGCTCAACGCAAATGCCAAATAACATTTATTTAGGTTTTACACTAATCCCGAAAGTATAGGGAGTGTAGGATGATGATCATATCAATATTGGAACCACTTCCAACACACATCGCCACTTCACCTTTAACTAGTCTCTGTTCATTCTGCAATTCTCGTTTCGAGTTACTAATTTTAGCAACTGAACCGGTATCAAATACCCAGGGGTTGCTATGAACACTAGTAAAGTACACATCAATAATCTGTATATCAAAATATACCTTTGTTCACTTTGCCATCCTTCTTATCCGCCAAGTATCTAGGGCAGTTCCACTTCCAGTGACCATTTCCTTTGCAGTAGAAGCACTTAGTTTTAGGCTTGAGTTTTAGCTTTGGGTTTCTTCACGGGAGTGACAACTTGCTTGTCATTCTTCTTGAAGTTCCCCTTCTATCCCTTTGCCCTTTACTTGAAACAAGTGGTCTTGTTAAACATCAACAATTGATGCTTTTTCATGATTTCTACCTTCGCCGACTTCAGCATCGCGAAGAGCTCGGGAATTCCTTTCATCATCCCTTGCATATTATAGTTCATCACGAAGTTCTACTAACTTGGTGATAGCGACTAGATAACTTTGTCAATTACTATCTTATCTGGAAGATTAACTCCCATTGATTCAAGTAATTGTAGTACCCAGACAATCTGAGCACATGCTCACTGGTTGAGCTATTCTCCTCCATCTTGTAGACAAAGTACTGTCAGAAGTCTTATACCTCTCGACACGGGCATGAGTATGAAATACTAATTTCAACTCTTGGAACATCTTATATGATCCGTGGCGTTCAAAACGTTTTTGAAGTCCCGGTTCTAAGCCGTAAAGCATGGTGCACTTAAACTATCAAGTAGTCATCATACCGAGCTTTTGTCAAAACGTTCATAACGTCTACATCTGCTCCTGCAATAAGTCTGTCACCTAGCGGTGCATCAAGGACATAATTCTCTGTGCAGCAATGAGGATAATCCTCAGATCACGGAACAATTCCGCATCATTGCTACTAACATCTTTCAACTTAGTTTTCTCTAGGAACATAAAAAAACGGGGAGCAACATTGTGAGCTATTGATCTACAACATAGATATGCTAATACTACAAGGACTAAGTTCATGATAAATTAAAGTTCAATTTAATACTATTACTTAAGAACTCCCACTTAGATAGACATCCCTCTAGTCATCTAAATGATCACGTGATCCAAATCAACTAAACCATGTCCGATCATCACGTGAGATGGAGTAGTTTCAATGGTGAACATCTTATGTTGATCATATCTACTATATGATCCATGCTCGACCTTTCGGTCTCCAGTGTTCCGAGGCCATATCTGCCTATGCTAGGCTCGTCAAGTTTAACCCGAGTATTCTGCGTGTGCAAAACTGACTTACACCCGTTGTATTTGAACGTAGAGCTTATCACACCCGATCATCACGTGGTGTCTCGGCACGACGAACTTTCGCAACGGTGCATACTCAGGGAGAACACTTATACCTTGAAATTTAGTAAGGGATCATCTTATAATGCTACCGTCAAACAAAGCAAAATAAGAAGCATAATAAGATAAACATCACATGCAATCAAAATATGTGACATGATATGGCCATCATCATCTTGTGCTTTTGATCTCCATCTCCAAAGCACCGTCATGATCACCTTCCTCACCGGTGCGACACCTTGATCTCCATCGTAGCATCGTTGGCGTCTCGCCAACTATTGCTTCTACGACTATCGCTACCGCTTAGTGATAAAGTAAAGCAATTACATGGCGATTGCATTTCATACAATAAAGTGAACACCATATGGCTCCTGCCAGTTGCCGATAACTATACAATACATGATCATCTCATACAAAACCGTATATCTCATCATGTCTTGACCATATCACATCACAACATGCCCTGCAAAAACAAGTTAGACGTCCTCTACTTTGTTGTTGCAAGTTTTACGTGGCTGCTATGGGCTTAGCAAGAACCGTTCTTACCTACGCATACAAAACCACAACGATGTTTAGTCAAGTATGTGATGTTTTAACCTTCACAAGGACCGGGCGTAGCCACACTTGATTCAGCTAAAGTGAGAGAGACAGACACCCGCCAGTCACCTTTAAGCAACGAGTGCTCATAACGGTGAAACCAGTCTCGCGTAAGCGTACGCGTAATGTCGGTCCGGGCCGCTTCATCTCACAATATCGCCAAAGCAAATTATGACATGCTGGTAAGCAGTATGACTAGTATCGCCCACAACTCATTGTGTTCTACTCGTGCATATCATCTACGCATAGACCTGGCTCATGATGCCACTGTTGGGGAACGTAGTATTTTGAAATTTTCCTACGATCACGCAAGATCTATCTACCAGATGCATAGCAACGAGAGGGAAGAGTGTGTCTACGTACCCACGTAGACCGGAAGCGGAAGCGTCAAGTGACGCGGTTGATGTAGTCGAACTTCTTCGCGATCCAACCGATCAAGCACCGAACGTACGACACCTCCGCGTTCAGCACACGTTCAGCTTGATGACGTCCCACGAGCTCTTGATCCAGTTGAGCTTCACGGGAGAGTTTCGTCAGCACGACGGCATGGTGACGGATATGATGTATCTACCGGCGCCGGGTTTTGCCTAAGCACTGCGACGGTATGACCGAGGTGTGTTTCTGTGGAGGGGGCACCGCACACGGCTAGAACAATTCAACTTGTGTGTCTTTGGGTGCCCCTGCCCCCGTATATAAAGGAGCAAGGGGGGAGGCCGGCCGGCCCTCCTATGGTGTGGCTAGGGCTGCAATCCTACTAGGAATAGGATGGCAATCCTATTCCTAGTAGGAACTACCAAAGAAGGAAGAAGGGGAAAGGAAAGAGAGGGAGAGGTAGAGGGAAGGAGGAGCCGCGCCCCCCTCCCCTTGTCCTATTCGGACTCCTCCTAGGGAGGGGGCGCGCCACCTCCTGGCTGCTGCCCTCTCTCTCCCCTATGGCCCACCAGGGCCCACCATTCCCCCGGGGGGTTTTCGGTAACACCCTCGCACTCCGGTAAATTCCGAAACTTTCCAGAACACTTCCGGTGTCCGAATATAGTCGTCCAATATATCAATCTTTATGTCTCGGACATTCCGAGACTCCTCGTCATGTCCGTGATCTCATCCGGGACTCCGAACTACCTTCGGTACATCAAAACTCATAAACTCATAACACCGATCGTCATCAAACGTTAAGCGTGCGGACCCTACGGGTTCGAAAACTATGTAGACATGACCGAGACTCATCTCCGGTAAATAACCAATAGCGGAAGCTGGATGCTCATATTGGCTCCTACATATTCTACGAAGATCTTTATCGGTCAAACCGCATAACAACATACGTTGTTCCTTTTGTCATCGGTATGTTACTTGCCCGAGATTCGATCGTCGGTATCTCTATACCTAGTTCAATCTCGTTACCGGCAAGTCTCTTTACTCATTCCGTAACACATCATCTCGTGACTAACTCGTTAGTCTTTTGCTTGCAAGGCTTATTATGATGTGTGTTACCGAGAGGGCCCAGAGATACCTCTCCGACACTCGGAGTGACAAATCCTAGTCTTGATCTATGCCAACACCACGAACACTTTCGGAGACACCTTTAGAGCATCTTTATGATCACCCAGTTATGTTGTGACGTTTGATAGCACACAAGGTGTTCCTACGGTATTCGGGAGTTGCATAATGTCATAGTCATAGGAACATGTATAAGTCATGAAGAAAGCAATAGCAGTAAAACTAAACGATCATAGTGCTAAGCTAACGGATGGGTCTTGCACATCACATCATTCTCCTAATGATGTGATCCCGTTGATCAAATGACAACGCAAGTCTATGGATAGGAAACATAACCATCTTTGATCAATGAGCTAGTCTAGTAGAGGCATACTAGGGACACTTTGTTTTGTCTATGTATTCACACATGTACTATGTTTCCGGTTAATACAATTCTAGCATGAATAATAAACATTTATCATGATATTAGGAAATATAAATAACAAATTTATTATTGCCTCTAGGGCATATTCCTTCAGCCACCTATCCCGGAGGTCCCCATGGGCTAAAGTGGGAAGGGAAGCAGCCCCTGGTGGGCTGGTGCACCCCCCATGGGCCTCCCCCTGCGCCTAGGGTTGGAAACCCTGGGGGTGGGGGCGCCCCACCTGACTTGGGGGGCAAGTCCCCCCCCTTGGCCGCTGCCCCCCTAGAGATGGGATCTCTAGGGGCCGGCGGCCCCCAGGGCCCCTATATAAAGGGGGGAGGGCTGCGCACCCTAAGCCCTGGCGCCTCCCTCTCCCTCCCGTGACACCTCTTCCTCCTCAAGTAGCGTTTGGCGAAGACCTGCTGGAATCTCCACTGCTTCCACCACCACGCCGTCGTGCTGCTGGATCTCCATCAACCTCTCCTCCCCCCTTGCTAGATCAAGAAGGAGGAGACGTCTCTCCCAACCGTACGTGTGTTGAACGCGGAGGTGTTGTCCGTTCGGCGCTTGGTCATCGGTGATTTGGATCACGACGAGTATGACTCCATCAACCCCGTTCTCTTGAACGCTTCCGCGAGCGATCTACAAGGGTATGTAGATGCACTCCCCTCTCACTCGTTGCTAGATGACTCCATAGATTGATTTTGGTGATGCGTAGAAAATTTTAAAATTCTGCTACATTCCCCAACAACCTGTACTAAGCGGGAATACTGCTTGTGCATCCACTCCCATAAACCCCATAGTTATTCCATATGAGTCCACCATACCTTCCTATATGCAGTATCTACCTGCCGTTTCAAGTAAATTTGTATCTGCAAAACTCTAAACCTTAAAATGAAATTATGTTTTGTATGCTCGAACAGCTCATGTATCCACTAGGGCTGTCTATATCTTCCATGCTAGGTGGGTTATTCTCACGATGAGTGGACTCCGCTCATCATTCATGAGAAAATGGCTGGTAACCGGGATGCCCAGTTCCATGCTTAAATCATAATAATTAAACAAAACTCCCCCAGGGCTGTTGCTGGATTGGACAGTACCCGTTGTTTTGGGCTAGCCGTGGAGTGTGCTTGTTGGTGGTTGGGGGAGTATAAACTTTACCATTCTGTTTGGGAACCGCCTATAATGTGTGTAGCATGGAAGATATCAAGATCTCTTGGTTGTTATGTCGACAATGAAAGTATACCACTCAGAATATTATTTATCTCTTTTTCAAAATCTAGCTCTGGCACCTCTACAAATCCCTGCTTCCCTCTGCGAAGGGCCTATCTATTTACTTTCTATGTTGAGTCATCATCCGCTATCATTTGCATGTATTGCTGTTAATTTGCAGTGAGTATGATTGTGACTGGATCTCTTTTACCATGAATTACAATGTCGCATCAGTCCTTGATCTTTAAAGGTGCTCTGCATTTATGTTTTGCAATCTCAGAAAGGGCTAGCGAGATACCAACTTGTTATATCATATTATGATTGTTTTGAGGAAGTGTTGTCATCCGAGATTTATTATTATTGCTCGCTAGTTGATTATGCCATTGATATGAGTAGACATGAGACCGGAAGGTTATTGTGAATGTGGTTAGTTCATGATCTTTGCTGAAAACTTGAATTCTGGCTTTACATATTTACAACAACAAGAGCAAACATAGTTTGTCAAAGTTTTCCTTTATCACTTTCAGTTTATCAACTGAATTGCTTGAGGACAAGCAAAGGTTTTAAGCTTGGGGGAGTTGATACGTCTCCAACGTATCTACTTTTACAAACACTTTTGCCCTTGTTTTTGACTCTAACATGCATGATTTGAATGGAACTACCCCGGGCTGACGCTGTATTCAGCAGAACTGCCATGGTGTTATTTTTGTGCAGAAATAAAAGTTCTTGGAATGACCTGAAATTCAACGGAGATTTATTTTGGAATATATAAAAAATATCTGTGGAAAGAACTAGACCAAGGAGCCCACACCCTGTCCACGAGGGTGGGGGCGTGCCCCCCTGCCTCGTGGGCCCCCTGTTGCTCCACCAATGTCTTCCCCGACTCCATATTTTCACTTTTGGGGAGAAAAAAAATCAAGGAGAAGTAATTATTGCGTTTTACGATACGGAGCAGCCGCCAAGCCCTAATCTCTCTCGGGAGGGCCGATCTGGAGTCCGTTCAGGGCTCCGGAGAGGGGAGATCGCCGCTATCATCGTCATCAACCTTCCTCCATCACCAATTCCATGATGCTCACCGCCGTGCGTGAGTAATCACATCGTAGGCTTGCTGGACGGTGATGGGTTGGATGAGATTTACCATGTAATCGAGTTAGTTTTGTTAGGGTTTGATCCCTAGTATCCACTATGTTCTAAGATTGATGTTCATATGACTTTGCCATGCTTAATGCTTGTCGCTAGGGCCCGAGTGCCATGATTTCAGATCTGAACCTATTATGTTTGCATGAATATATGTGTGTTCTTGATCCTATCTTGCAAGTCAATAGTCACCTACTATGTGTTATGATTCGGCAACCCCGAAATGACAATAATCGGGACCAGTCCCGGTGATGACCGTAGTTTGAGGACTTTTTGTATTCACTATGTGTTAATGCTTTGGTCCGATACTCTATTAAAAGGAGGCCTTAATATCCCTTAGTTTCCACTAGGACCCCACTCCCACGGGAGGGTAGGACAAAAGATGCCATGCAAGTTGTTTCACATAAGCATGTATGACTATATTCAGAATACATGCCTACATTACATTGATGAACTGGAGCTAGTTCTGTGTCACCCTATGTTATAACTATTACATGAGGAATCGCATCAGACATAATTATCCATCACTGATCCAATGCCTATGAGCTTTTCACACATTGCTTGTTGCTTATTTACTTTTCCGTTGCTACTGTTACAATTGCTACAAAAACACTATCGTTACTCTTACCGCTGTTACTTTTACTTCCATATTACTTTGCTACAAAATTACCTTGCTACAGATACTAAGTTTTCCAGGTGTGGTTGAATAGAAAACTCAACTACTAATACTTGAGAGTATTCTTTGGATCCCCTTGTGTCGTATAAAAAAATTTGGTTTGAATACTTTACCCTCGAAAACTATTGTGACCCCCTACACTTGGTTATCACTATCTTGAGAGAAGCCACTAGTGAAACCTATGGCCCCCGGGTCTCTTTCCTATTATATTGAATCTCCTTTATTTACTTCGCATCTTGTTTACTATTTTGCATTCTTTACTTTCCAATTTATACAACAAAAATACCAAAATTTTTTACTTTACTATCTTGATTAGATTTCACTTTTGCGAGTGGCTACGAAGGGATTGACAACCCCTTTATCGCGTTGGTTGCAAGGTTCTTGATTGTTTGTGCAGGTACTAGGTGACTTGACCGTTGTCTCCTACTGGATTGATACCTTCGTTCTCAAAATTGAGGGAAATACTTACGCTACTTTACTGCATCACCCTTTCCTCTTCAAGGGAAAACCAACGCATGCTCAAGAGATAGCAAGAAGGATCTCTAGCGCCGGTGCCAGGGAGATCTATGCCAAGTCAAGACATACCAAGTACCCATCCTAAACTATTCTCCCCCACATTACATTATATTCCATTCGCTTCTTGTTTTCCTCTCCTCCACTTCTAAAACGATCTTCGAAAGCCTTTGCCTTTTCTTCACCTCTCTTCCGTTCGTCGTGTTCACTTGTTTTTTGTGTGCTTGTGTGTTGGATTGCTTGCTTTGTCACGATGGCTCAAGAAAATACAAAATTATGTGACTTTTCCAACACCAATAATAATGATTTTATTTGCACCCCGATTGCTCCCGCTACTAATGCGGAATCTTGTGAAATCAATGCTGCTCTATTGAATCTAGTCATGAAAGATCAATTTTTCCGGCCTTCCTAGTGAAGATGATGCATCTCATATGAATAATTTTGTTGATTTTTGTGATATGCAAAAGAAAAGAGATGTAGATAATGATCTTGTTAAATTAAAACTATTCCCGTTCTCACTATGAGATCGGCCTAAAACTTGGTTTTCTTCTTTGCCTAAAAATAGTATTGATTCATGGAATAAGTGCAAAGATTGTTTTATTGCCAAGTATTTTCCTCCCGCTAAGATCATCTCCCTTAGGAACGATATTATGAATTTCGAAAAACTTGATCATGAGCATGTAGCACAATCTTGGGAGAGGATGAAAATTATGATAAGAAATTGTCCCACGCATGGTTTGAATCTATGGATGATTATACAAATTTTTTATGCCGGTTTGAACTTTGCTTCTAGAAATCTTTTAGATTCGGACGCGGGAGGTACTTTTATGGAAATCACTTTAGGAGAGGCTACTAAACTCCTAGATAATATAATGGTTAACTATTCTCAATGGCACACCGAGAGATCTTCCACTAGTAAAAAAGTGCATGCAATTGTAGAAATTAATATTTTTAGTGGAAAGATGGATGAACTTATGAAATTGTTTGCTAGCAAGGGTACTAATGTTGATCCTAATGATATACCCTTATCCACTTTGATCGATAATACTAATGAATCTATGGATGTGAATTTTGTCGGAAGGAATAATTTTGTTAACAACGCTTATAGAGGAAACTTTAATCCTAGGCCTTTTCCTAGTAATCCCTCTAATAATTATGGAAATTCCTACAACAATTCTTATGGAAATTATAATAAGATTCCCTCTGATTTTGAGAGTAGTGTTAAGGAATTTATGATTTCACAAAAAAATAATGCTGGGATTGAAGAAAAATGGCTTAAGATTGATGATTTGGCTAGGAACGTGGATAGAATTTCTCTTGATGTTGATTCTTTGAAACTTAGATCTATTCCACATAAGCATGACATCAATGAGTCTCTAAAAGCCATGAGAATTTCCATTGATGAATGCAAAGAAAGAACCGCTAGGATGCGTGCTAAAAAAGATTGCTTTGTGAAAGTGTGTTCTTCTAATTTTTATGATAATAATGATGAAGCTCTAAAAATGATTGATGTGACTCCTATTAAATCTTTGTTTTCCAATATGAATCTTGATAAAGATGGGACTGGAGATAAGTCGACTTTAGTTAAAAGGCGTCCCAATAATTCGGAGTTTTTAGATCTAAATGCAAAAATTAATAAAAGTGAGATTGAAGAGGTCAAAACTTTACATAACAATGAACCCACTATTTTTTATTTCAAGGAATTTAGTTATGATAATTGCTCTTTGATAGATTATATTTCCTTGTTGCAATCTCTGTTAAATTCTCCTCATGCTTATAATAAAAATAAAGCTTTCACTAAACATATCGTTGATGCTTTAATGCAATCCTATGAAGAAAAGCTTGAACTAGAAGTTTCCATCCCTGGAAAAATTTATGATGAGTGGGAACCTACTATTAAAATTAAGATTAAAGGTTATGAATGATATGCTTTGTGTGATTTGGGTGCTAGTGTTTCCACGATTCCAAAAACCTTATGTGATGTGCTAGGTTTCCGTGAAGTTGATGATTGTTCTTTAAATTTGCATCTTGCGGATTCCACCATCAAGAAACCTATAGGAAGGACTAATGATGTTCTTATTGTTGCAAATAGGAATTATGTGCCCATAGATTTCATTTTTCTTGATATAGATTGCAATCCTACATGTCCCATTATTCTTGGTAGACCTTTCCTTAGAATGATTGGTGCAATTATTGACATGAAAGAAGTCAATATTAGATTCCAATTTCCGTTAAGGAAAGGTATGGATCACTTTCCTAGGAAGAAAATTAAATTGCCTAATGAATCTATTATGAGAGCCACTTATGGATTGCATACCAAAGATGATAATACCTAGATCTATTTGCGTTTTTATGCGTAGCTAGGGGCGTTAAACGATAGCGCTTGTTGGGAAGCAACCCAATTTTATTTTCTTTGCTTTTTGCTTATGTTTAGTAATAAATAATTCATCTAGATTCTGTTTAGATGTGCACTACAAGAGATTTGGCCTACTATGACGAGCCAAAAAATGTCACTGAATAGCTAATAACGTCACAAATTACCCGTGAGTGACGTTTTATGGGCGTCACAAGCATCGTCACAGAATCCCCGTCACAGACTACTCCCGGTGATGTCGCGCACAATTAAATGTCACTGAAAATGTTACCTTCAGTGACATTTTCAAGAACGTCAACAGCTTGCTATTTCAGTGACGGTCAAGTAAATGTCACATGTTAGGACGAACTATGGCATAATATACCATATTCAGTGGTCATGCAATGTCATGACTTGATGCCATGTCAGCACCAACCGAACTATCCCACGGCTACAAAATGTAGTTGACAACTTAATCATATTATAAATTCAATCATTTCAGCGAAATCATCTTCTAAATAACAATAAAAGTACAACATTGATTCACAAGTTTGACAATCACGACAATATACAAGTTGGAAACTAATATTTCTATACCTAATAATAAAGGACAGAAGCTTTCATAGTTCTCCATACATCATATTTTTATATCCTTCCATTTTATGTTAACAATAAAGATGGACGGCTGAGATTAAAAGGACCCGAGTAAAAAGACCTGAAGAGTTTTTTGGTAGTACATCAAAGCGTTCTCAGGCCGAGCTGTGCAGCGTGTGACCTATATCGATTGCATTGGAGCGAGGTGAGGGAACCTACAGCCCGTAATGAGTTTGTAGGTCATTCATTGCTAACCACCCCACTTCGTGGTCCCCATTTTTTTCTTCCTTTTTTCTTACCAAAACAAGTCGGTTCACCCATGTCCTCAGTCCTCTCCTCTATACGCACGGCGCCGCCCCATGACTCCTGTGTGCGTACACCATCGGCCTCTCCCACATAATCGTCATCGCCCCGAGTATCCTGTAGAGAGAAGCCGACCGAGGTGGCGGTAGCCTGGAAGCAGGGAGTGACGCTGCCTGCAGTCGGTGACCTTCCTAAGGGCTTGCCGTAGCGCGGCAAGCCGGTGGCACCACGAGCAACGATCCAGCCATCCAGCAACGTGGTGTGGCTGCAGTGGAGCGGTCAGGCTGATCTCCTATGATTGTTGTTTCTCATTTCAGAGGCGGACTATTTGATCTCGGTGGCCTCCGCCACGTCTAATCATCTTCAACGGGTTCAATCGACCCTGATGACCCCGCCTCCGATCTCGCTCGCTCGGGAGTTCAATTTTTGTGGTCGACTAAGCCTCGGTTGCTCCCAAGCTAAGAGTCCCAGCCTGGGCGAATCAATTTTTGTGAACACGTCAAAATCCTGAATCAGGCTATGTTCAACACCCAATTGTCACGCAATTCCTCCTTCCATTGCCTCGTAGACGAAAGCAAAACAGCAAGGAGGACAATGGACTAAGGGTCAAGATGCAGCGTGCTGATTTGATACTGCGAAAACACCGCGTTGAAGAAGTCAGAGAAGGGAGGAATCGGGCTAGCCCAAAGGGCGTGAAGATGAAGGGGGACCTCGATGGCAGACCTGTCAATCGCGGCGTGAGAAGTAGGCCAAGCCACCATCTCCCCCCCACTCGTTGGAGACGGCGGCGAGCGCCGGGCGCACCTTCTCCATCATCTCTTCATTAATCACCACCGACCGCTCGGTGGCGGGCATGAAGACGGGCGGCGAGGAAGCCGAGGCGCAGGGCTCCGCTCCCTCTTCCTTCTCTCTACCAAAAGCCATGGCGGTGGAGGGATTTGGTGTTGGACCAGTCTGGGGAAGGAGATTCAGAAGATGAAGAAAACCGCCGAGCGCGCCGATGACAGGAGAAGCAGAGTTGAGCAGGTAACAGTGGCCGCCCGGCCGGGCGAAAATCGAGGCCATATGGGGAAGTGGAGACGCCCACGTCCCGTTAATCACCACGCGTCAGTCAGGACCGCAGGCTTTGGGGCGCGCGTCGCTCCGCACTTGGCCCTTGGTTTCGCCACGAAGCCAAGTCCGAACGCACCTTGGGCCCGGGAGCTAGTCTCGGCGTTCTGGGAACGGGGGTACCCAGACTTGCCTGTCTGCGGCCCAGGGCGTGGCTCATCAGGCGGCCTTGTACGGCCCAACATCTTTAGCAACCACTTAGGACCCTCACGAGGGGCCAAGCCTCGCGATGCGGACGACACAAGGCATCCCCTGGGGCAGCCTCGCCAGGCCGGCTCGTGAGGATCGGAGATATCAAGGAAAGGGGCACCTCGCGAGGTCCTCGTGACGTGAGCAGTGACGACCAATGCCAGGCGGGCGCCAGCGGGTGCAGAGTGCCAGTTTCCTCTTTGGTGCTAAAGGAGTATGTGCAGGCGAGGAGTCCCGAGGCATCAGGCAAATGTTTCCATATTGGTGCTACGATACCAAGACCAGCAGGACGGCAGGATGGAGGTCGTCGCGGAGCCCACGGCGGCGTCATCGCCAGAACCTTTGGCGGGAGAAGACCACCTTTTGTCAGGATAGCTTGTACTAGTTGTCTCCCTTCAAATTTGGCCGTTGTGGGATTCCTTCCCGCTCAATATTTGGGAAGAGGACCCGGGCCACTATAAATAGGACCTAGCCACCACCATTGGGATAAGCTGGTCCGAGAGAGAGCGAGAATTGATCGGATCATCGAGACCTCTCATACACCACAAGCTCACCCAAGCTCAAGAACACCTCTCCTCAGGAGGTAGTTCATCCATGTACTAGTTCTTCCTCAGCCTACAAGGCAATCCACCACACCACACTGGATTAGGGTGTTACACCACAACGGTGGCCCGAACCAGTATAAATCTTGTGTCTCTTTTTCATCAGATCTGACGAGCAAGGCCTAGGGCTATTGAGTAGATGAGCTAGGGTGAAAGAAGAGATCTTCGTGCGCACCCCAGTGTTCGAACCTCAAGGGTTTTGCCGGAACCCTAGGTTTGATAGTGCCTACCGCCAGTAATGGTCGTCAGCTTCCTCGGCGACGTCGGGCGAAGAGACCGCTATACACCTCGTCTGGGCCAGTCGCTCCTCGAGCTCCACGGGAAGCGTAGCCGGTCTTAGGCTGCAACGCTCTGGAGTGGGAGATGGGGATCTGTGGGAAAGGGGGTGTTTGCCAGGCGTCATCTAAGAAACTCAGGGCGGCCTGGGTATGGAGATCGGTGGGTAAGCTGCACGGGCAAATCGGCAGATGTTGACAATGGAGGCCTTGCGGCGGCGGTGGGGACCTTGCTGGGGTTTCGAGCAAGGGAGGGTGTGTGTGTGTGTGTGTGTGTGTGTGTGTGGGCGCGCGCGCGCACTCCCGAGGAGGTTGTGGTGTGTGTGTGTGGAGGGGGGCGCGGGGTGTTTTGAGGAAATGACGCGGGTTCTGGAAATTTAACTACGCGGGAGTGAAATGTCGGGCTATTGAAAATTTTGATGATAGTGTATCGCACACGGTCCGGAGATAACAACCTTGTGTTATGAAATAGAAAAACCCTCGAGGTGGGTAGATATTTTCTAGGGATGCAGGCGGGATAGGGAACAAGAAACATCGCACACGGTCCTGAGATAACAACCATGTGTTATGAAACAGAAAAACCCTCGAGGCGGGTAGATAGTTTCTAGGGATGCAGGCGGGATTGGGAACAAGAAACATTGCACACAGTCCGTTGATAACAACCATGTGTTACGACACAGGAAAACCCTCGAGGCGGGCAGATATATTGAGAGGGGGAGCCTCGTGGAGCCCAATGTACTGTGCGGATGTGTGCGTGACAGGTGCACCGGCGTGGTACACGGTTAGTTTGAGTGAACCGTGTCTGTTGCGTCATCCAACTTGTCTAGTATTTATAAATTTGGCGAAAAATGACGCGGGAGAGGGTCAGAACACAGACATACTTGATTGTGGATCAAATTTGTGTATCAAAAGGGTGGTTTGATTTTCAAATACCAAATGCAACTTCGATGTGGCACCTCTCTCGCCAAGCGCATGGTATTGCTTGCCCCACCCCCACCCCCTCGTGTCGGCACGAAGGGAATCCTAATATATGAATGTATGCCCCCTCCCCTGAACTGAGGTTCACCTAGCAAAGTGCGAAATAGCTAGCAGCCCCCCTCCTCCCTCGTGTCGGCATGAAGGGAAACCTAAGCTATGAATGCATGCCCCCCCAACCGAGGTTCATTCACCTAGCAAAGTGCGAAGTAGCTAGCAGCCCCCCACTAGTAGAAAAAGGGTCTAATGTGAAGCACATTAGTCCCGGTTTGTAACAGAACCGACACTAATGTGACCATTAGTGCCGGTTCCAACGGCTAGGCGGGCGAAGATCATTAGTACCGGTTCGTGGGCAACCTCTAGTACCAGTTCATGCCACGAACCGGTACTAATGATGTTGTGTCAGGCTGTTGTCAGGCTAGGCACCTTTAGTACCGGTTCATGGCATGAACCGGTACTAGAGTATCTTAGTAAGCTGATATTTAGTCCCACCTCGTGAAGAGAGAGGCACTAGGAGCGGTATATAAGCCTTGAGTGCACAGACAATGTGGGAGAGGCGCAATGTTCACCTGCACGTTGCTTAGCATCAAACCTTGAGGAATAGTGTAGACTGCACGGAGCCATGTGCAGTGCTTTGTACACTCTTCCGAAAGGCTTGAAGCTAATTAACGAGCATTGCGCCTTTTTTGAACTTTTTTGAACTCCAGACTTTTTTGTGTGTTCAAAATGCACCATTCAAATCCACATCATCAATTATCAGCCCTTTCTGAATTCATTTGGTATTTTTCATTCATTTACTGATTTGTTTTGAGAGAGCTAAATGACCGTGAAATTGAAAAGCACTACAAATTGAACTCTGAAAAGGTTGAAACTTGGCATGGTATCATCATTTCACCCACATGGCATGTGCAAAAAAGTAGAGAGGGTCACGACAAAAATTGGATGCACTTCATGTACAAAATGGACAATCTCTTTCGAGGTATCAGGGTTTAGGACGAAGACTCATATGTTACAAAGGGATTGCATTTTTTTGAACTCCATAGTTTTCGTGTGTTCAAAATGCATCATTCAAATCCACATCATCAATTATTAGCCCTTTCTGAATTCATTTGGTATTTTTCATTCATTTACTGATTTGTTTTGAGAAAGCTAAATGACCGTGAAATTGAAAAGCACTACAAATTGAAGTCTGAAAAGGTTGAAACTTGGCGTGGTATCATCATTTCACCCACATGGCATGTGCAAAAAAGTAGAGAGGGTCACGGCAAAAAATGGATGCACTTCGTGTACAAAATGGACAATCTCTTTCGAGGTATCAGGGTTTAGGACGAAAACTCATATGTTACAAAGGCATTGCATTTTTCTGAACTTTTTTGAACTCCAGACTTGTTGTGTGTTCAAAATGCACCATTCAAATCCACAGAATCAATTATCAACCCTTTCTGAATTCATTCGGTATTTTTCATTCATTTACCGATTTGTATTTAGAGAGTTAAATGAGATATAAAATGTTTGTTAGATAATTTTAGATATAGAAATGTTAGTTAGATATAAAATTTTAGATATAGAAATTTTAGATATATTTGCGGCAATGTTAGATAGATAAATTTTAGATATAGAAATTTTAGTTAGGTATAAAATGAAATACCATATAAAAAAATTGTTTGCGCGCTACCCAGTGGGCCTGCAAGGCCTTGGGCCTATATTAGCAGGCCCATAAAGGCCCAGCAGACTCACAGGGCAGCACGGCAAAGTTAGGCCCACAAGCATGCAGTAGAGCGGAGCTCGAAGGAGCAGCCGCGGCGGGGTTTATAAACCAGTGCGGCTCCCCCTCGGCTAGCGAGGTGGGACTAAACTTGCCGCACTGCACCTGCGCCAGCGCACCCCCTTTAGTACCGGGTCGTGGCACCAACCGGTACTAAAGGGGTGTCTTTAGTACCGGTACTAAAGGGGGTGCGCTTCCAGTCGCTTGGCCTGGCCAAAACAGGCCTTTAGTACCGGTTGGTGGCTCCAACCGGTACTAAAGGTGTGTTCTATATAATAAAACCCTTCAAAAAAATTCGACATTTTCGTTCTCCCTCTGCTTCTTATCCTCTGCCCCGTCGCCGCCGCCCCTCGTCGCCGCCCCCGTCGCTGTCGCCGCCGCCCCCGTCGACGTCCGTCGCCGTCCCCGCTGCCCCTGTCGCCGTCCCATCGCCTCGCCGTCGCCGTCGCCCCCGCCGCCGTCCCATCGCCTCGCCGTCGCCGTCCCCGTCCCCGTCGCCGCGCCCCGCCCCGGCCTCCCGTCGTCCCCGCCTGGCCCGTCCCCGTCGTCGTCACCGCCCCCCGTCGTCGTGGCTCGCCGGTGAGCTCCTGTGCCCCGGCCGCCATGTCCACACACACACACACATACTGATATTTAGTTATAGAAATATTTATAGAAATGTTAGTTATATAAATTTATTATTTATAGAAATATTAGAAATGTTAATTATATCGAAATGTTATAAATTTTTCTGTTTTTTTGTTATAGAAATATTTATAGAAATGTTAGCAATTTTTCTGTTTTTTAGTTATATAGCATTGTTAGAAATGTTGTAGAAATGTTAGAATTGTTAGAAATTTTTCTGTTTTTTAGTTATAGAAATAGTTATAAAAAATTTAGAATTGTTAGAAATTTCTCTGTTTTTTAGTTATAGAAATAGTTATAAAAAGTTAGAAATTTTTCTTTTTTTTTGGTCTAGAAATATTAGAAATGTTATACAAATGTTAGTTATATATATAGAAATGTTATAATTTTTTTTTGTTTTTTAGTTATAAAAATATTAGAAATGTTATAGAAATGTTAGTTATATAGCATTGTTAAAAATGTTATAGAAATGTTAGTTATATAAAAATGTTAGAAATTTTAGTTAGCAAAATCCAATCATTAAAAAAATGTTACTTTTTGCGGGCATATAGCTAGTATTTGTTCTCGACGATGTCAGGCCCGCATCCTCGCCGTCGACCCGTCCACGACGACGTCCGGCTGACCCATGTCCGGGACTGGGCTCCGCCGGGCTCGCACTGGGAGGTGCTGCCTGGAGGGGCGCGCCGCTTGATGAGGAACCCGGCCCCGGGTCCCGTCGTCGACCCTGTATGAATTGCATCAATGGTGCATGGACATTACCAAGAGTTCCAATCGAGAGTCCCTCATGATGGAAGTCAAGAATGATCATTACTACCATGAGAAAGCTGTGGCCGTTGAGTATAATGAACTGTTTCAGTTACACAATCAAGACGGACTCCACAAATCTATCGTCAGTTGCTATTGTCTGTAAGTGATTTCTTTCTGTAATTTAAGTCTCAAGCTAGCTGTAGTGATCATTTTGGTCAATCATTACCTGTAATTATCCTCACTATATTCTTTTCTGTGGTATTATGCAGGATGAAGATGTATGAAATGAAAAAAGGTGGACGTTATGGCATTGGGCTCATTGACCCAAACACCGTTAATGAATACACATGGAAAATAGATGAATATCATGAAAAGCATGTAGAGGGCAGCATGCTAGAGTTCTTGAAGTGCCTCAAATACAATGAAGATATACTACTTTCTTACAACCTCCAGTGAGTCACACTGTCTTGTACTACAAATTCTCTGTTTTTGCCTACTAGCTAGCTACATGTTTTTCCTTACATATGTCCGCTTAATTAAGACATTCAAACGTGTGTGCATGCAGATTTCACTGGATCTTGTGTATCATTAAAGTTGACGCCAGAACAGTTTAAGTACTCGACTCACTACTTAAAAAAAGTGACTACACCATCTTGAAAGGGATAGTCAACAAGTAATATCAATTATTATTAACTATATATATCGGCCTATTTAGTTCGTCATTTCCTGATATGAACTATTTAATAACCCATTTATTCATTTTCTTTGTCGGCGGGCAGGGCTTGGGCAAGGTTCATCAGCATCCTCTAGGCGAATGGAAACAAAGACTGCAATGGTTTCGACCCAAGGTAAGTAATTAAGTAGTACTAGCTAGCTAGCTAGCTGCCATTATCTTTTTAATTATCATGCTTGATTAATTATTATCTGATCAAATTCCATTCTCGTAAAGGCCCTGAAGCAGGTGCAGGAGACTAATCTGTGTGCATACTGCGTTTGCGAGAACATTCGCATGATAGCGTCCGAAAGGAGCAGATCTCAAAGACAAGAATGGGTACGTTTGTCAGAATATTATTCACAATTTTTTACACCATTATCGATATCTAGTCACACAACTAATAAACATGCATATTGATCGCCTTCTTAACAGTTCACAGAGGTGCGGGACAAGCTCCTAGAAACGGAGCGCGTACAAGCACGTCAAGAGGAAATAGCGGGATTTATGCTCGACCAGGTCATTGATCCGAAGGGAGAATACCATTACCCGCTACCGCCCTGATGAACCACTTCCAATTGTCATCGTGCTCCGAAGGCACCAATTAGGCTAATGCCACTGGCTCCGAAGGCAACATGTAGGAGAAATTGTATATAGCTATACATGTGTGTATGTGTGAATTGGTGGTTTGTGAGACATTTGATGTATATATGATTGGTTCTACTAGAAATTCTATTTATAT
>LR738714.1:643291520-643323223 GCA_902687465.1 Secale cereale | reverse complement strand
CCCCACACACACTTTTAGTCGGCGGGCCAGAGAGGCATATATCTCACCAAGATGGATCGTAAAACCAACCAAGAATAATCCACCTTGGTCGTACCACCTCTCTCTTGTTGTTGGTCAAAGTGTTGGCCGTCCATGCGACCCCGGAGATGGGCTAGATCACTAATTATCACGCGAGTAGCTAGTCCCCGAAGACAACCACTGCATGCGTGTGGTCCAAACATATGTATGGAGAGGTGTGTTTTTTAGTAACAATGGAAGAACTTTGATGTGGCACCATGATTTCGAACAAGAAATCCCCACACTGGGTGAGGGTTAGGTTGACGATGGATATGTATGTTACACCACACTTCAAGCCAACGACGGGGATTCATGCATCCATGCGTGCATAGTATATGCGCTCAAACTTAATTAGGTATGAATCTCACCATGACTTATACTACGATAACACGAAACAAATGAAGAATCCGCCATAGTAATCTATATTGTCGTTGGTCAAGGTGATCATGGATGTCCACGCGGGAGAACAAATATATAGGCTTGTCGTCATTTCCACGCGAGGGAGTGTATCGTTTGAAGGAAACCACACATGCATATGTATGGAGGTGATGCAGGCATGCATGTTTGAATACACAACATTGATGTGGCGCGTGTGTCAAAAATCATACACTAGCTCCCCACACTGAGCGAGATCGGTTCATGATGTGTCGTTGTACTAGCCACTTCGACTCGATGGGAGGGATTCAAGCGTACACATGCATGTGTGTGTGCTCAAACTGTATCATGCATGCCATCCCAGAGCAAAAATAATAATCCCCTCCTAAGTCAAATTAACCTCTCTTGTTGTCAGGCAAAAAGTAGTGATGGACCAAGCGGGCCCATGGATGGAAAGCATCGATATTACTGATAACCGCTTAAGTGGGTGAAAGAGGACAACCACCACCGCTTTGCATGTGGGCCAAACATATATATATGTTGAATACCCAAAATGCACAACTTTGATGTGCCACATGCCTCGAAAACCGTAAACCATGCACCCACACAAACTGAGATTCATATCAAGTGTACTACATATGATGGTCCCTTTCCCCCCTCTTCACCGCATACTATATGCTCCTACCGTAATAAATGTACAGCCCAAAAGAATCTTCATCGATGGTGAAATTAATTAACCTCTCCCGATGTAGGTCAAAGTGATGGCCTCGTGGGCCCACAGATGGAAGCGTCACACGTGAGTGTCCTAGCTAGGATATGCATGTGGCCAAAAAGGTGTTATGTGATGTTTGAATAACCAACTTCACAATTTTGATATGGCACGTGCCTCGGTAACCAAAAAGTCCTGACACTGAGTGAGGTGTACTTGTTCACAGACACGTACGTATAGTATATATGCTAGTCCCCTCCGACCACTCCGACGCGTACTATATATCACCATAACACAAACAAAAAAGATTCTACTTTTCCGGTCAAATTAACCTCACTGCTGGTTGTTCATCAAAGTGATGGACGACGACCTCGCGGGCCCACAGAAAGCGTCACACGCGAGTATCGGGTGTCGTGTAGGACAACCATCGACTGCATGTGGCCAAAACATTTATCTATGAAAGGGTTGTGTAATGTTTTAAATAATGAATTCACGACTCTGATGTGGCACCGGCCTGACTAACAAAGCGCCCAACCCACACGGTGGCTTACAACTCGTAGTGTACTGCGAGCCACACGCCACCCCCAGACGCACACACCCACACACACACACCGCGAATCCACCGCAACTACGATGCATGTTAAATTAATTATCCCGCGGTGAACATACATGTTACCAAAGGAGGGACGTTTTAATTTCATAAAATCATAGAGATCATTAAGACATTTTAGTACATTGATTGATTGATTTTCTACGGGTATAATGTGCAAAAATCAAATTTGAGCTACATGCACACATGACAGTGCACCTAAATGGATTGGAAAAACACATGTGTCTCACTGGGTGCATGTTTACACCTCGTGCAACAAATTTCAAACATTGAGAATCATGATTTTTAAATTCTAGTACATTCAAAACTTATTTGAAGTTCATGAAACTTATCGTGTTGTCATATGGACACCAATACAAAGTGGCATTGTTCTTTATTTTGTCAAATTTGAGACCAGTTTTGATGTAATCTTTATCCAATTACAAACAGGAGATTATTAATAATTGGGAACCAATATCCCAAACAGATTATTTATTTGAACCGTGAGCGTTAGACCAACAATAGATACGTGCCATGCTTCTGTTAAGCAATAAAGAGGCAACATTAATCATCCAAATAGAAATACAATATATGTGCCGACGCGCGCCCCGTGTGGCGTGCGAGCAGGCATGAGTTGACGGGATGCATGCGAGCAGTCCACCGCGCAGGCAGACGGGGAGGAGTGCATGCAGGTGTGTGAATTGACGGAGGCGTGCTCGCTGTGCAGTGTCATCGGGAGGCGTGCAAGTAGTTGTGTGAAACTTTGGTAGGCATGCCAGCGGTCCGATGCGGAAGCTCACCGGGAGACGAGCCATCGGTTTGACCGCCGCCCACCTCTCTCCCACAACTCCCACTACTCCATACTAATGGTGCGCCCGAGCGGCCGCACCCCATCCTCGCTACACACACACAATCCTCTCTCTCCGCTTGCATCCTCGACGCCACTCTTAGTCCTCAAAGCCATCACAGGATGCCGCCGAAGCGCCCTATCAGAGGGAGTGGCTACGCCGGGGCTGCTAAAGCACCGGAGCATGGCGTGAAGATGGAGACAGAGGTTGCTATCACCGCCGGCGAGTTATCGCTGCACCCCGACGTCGTCGAGCTTCCACAGCCGGAGGCGGAGTTCCACACCGAGTCCAACAACCACTCCGGTGGCGACTTCGACAACCACTCCAGCGATGACTCTGACGACGACGGACAGCTGGTTAGTCATATATACCCATTTATGTGTCAAATAGATCATGGGGTTTCTCCGGTTACTCCTGCCTCCCCCTTTTTGGAATAGAAATCATGTGGTTATGTTCTCCCAATCCATGAAATATGAGTAAGTTTCGTTAGATTCGTGTAGTGTATTGATTGTTTGAATGGTACAAATGATAAATGATTAGTTGTTTCATCTGTGCAAATGATTTCTGCTAGTAATCCGACTAGTGTAAGTGTTCATGCTAATAATTCCTAGCCAGGACTTGACAATTGATTTTGAATGACCTACATATGTTTGTGCCATTATTTTCTTCACGATTGGTCTGTACATAGACGACTGTGCTTAAAAATCGAACCATAATCTCTATATATGTATAAATAAATAGCCATTAATTCCTAATCCTACTTCACGGCATGTAATCAGTGATTTGATGCCAAATTTGTTTTACTATTTATGTAGGTGCTGTCTGACGATGTGGACAACGAGGATGAAGCTGCCCAGAGGAGGTTCAAGAGGCAAATCTTGAGGGAGCTTTATGCGGGAATGCATAACAGGCGTATTAGGACCTGGAACGGCGGCTATGGATGCCCATTTTGCAACCACAAGCTTCATGACGCATATCTAAGTGTTCTGGCATGCAAGAGGACGGGCCGCTGCCTCCTTCAAGCAGAAGTATTCTCGCAGGGTGGCGCACGGCGCGTACGCCAAGTACCTGGAGAAGCTTCAGGATCGTGTCGGCCGCACGTGAGATGAGATGTGGGATGGATCGAACTATGTACGCTTGAGTATGCTTAATGACGGTTGAACTATGTACTTATGGTTGAACTATGCTTATGTACGTGTACGCTTATTATCTATGTCTGAGTATGTTAAATATTTCACCAAATTTTGGTAAAAATTACAATGGGGGACCAATAAACCAGGATGGAGGTAATACGTCAATCACACACGGTTCCCAAAATGGGAACCGTGTGCAATGACTTTCATTTTGCCTCCTGCGTCAATCACACACGATTTGCTCTAGCAAACTGTCGCCCCCAAAATTCTTAGTGGGACAGAAAACCCTCAACCAACCAATTCAAAAACAGAAAAAAAACCTCACCATCCCCACTTCACAAAAACCCTCACCCCGCCCGCCACCCCCTCAGCCCCTCCAGTACATTCTCCATTCACACCTGCACAAGCTCCTCCGCGTCTATGCCATGGCACCGCCTATCGCGGCGGTAAACACTTAGCTCGACGCCTGCTGGCAAAGCCCATCGCATTTCGCCAGTTCCACTTGCCGCCACCTATCGCCATCGACTTTCTCTACGCTGCTCGCAGTCGACCTAGCTTCGCTCGATTGGGGAATCTGCCATACTGAGGGTTCTTTCTCATGGATGACAAGGTAACTAATTTAATGAGATATTATCTCATCTCTTATCCCAGTTCATCTACCTTGTTTAAGCACCCGTAGGAGATCGCCGTGAATTTATTTTTATTCGAGCTGATTTGAGGGTTTTCTTTCATTCATAGAATGTACAGTGTTCCGACACTTCAAAACTTTGCAACCGCCGCCAGAGATTCCATCTCATCATACCAGATAACTTGAGGACGCACGCGATATGTTCAATCTCACTCTAGATTGGTTGGCATGGCCTACTTTCCTGAACATATTCTAAATATTACTACATTTGGATAAAAGGTGCCACATGCACCTTATACGTCAAAGGTTTTTTTCCCCGCTTCTTTCTATATTAGGCAAATTAATGATGTATTGTTCTTTCGATTACTCTCATTTTTCCATGACATCATATTTACCCTATCTGTTTAATTATAGATTTTTGTCCTTCGATTTCAACTGTTGTACTGTTCTTTCAATTTGGGCCCATATTTGCATGTTACCATATTTTCTTTAACAATCCTACCATTTTCTACAGAACATCCCTCGCTATGCAACAGATTATGTAGTGCACAATTTTTCTCTTTACATAGATCAAGGATCCACGGTTGTCATACTACACACAAACCATGGATTTACAATCGTTGCTACTGTAAGACTTGATGAACGTGATGACTCCTATTTTGGCACTAGCTTTTGGAATGAAATTGCAAAGTTTTATGTACTGAAAGCTGGCACTAATTTTTTTTTTGACTCAATACTGTGAGGCAAAAGCCCCACAGCCTTTTATTGTAACGCACCACCAAGAGTACAGAGCTATATACAATATGTACAGAAAGTGAAAGAAAACTATACTATCTATCTATAGGTTAAGCAAGTTACCTATGTACAACAATCTAAGACAAAACATGAGATACATGCAGCTGATCGTCATCACACTAGATGATCATGTGCCTAAGGCAGGGAGTTAATCCATTGCAGCAGTAAAGGCTTGATTGATGGCTTCATTCGATGGGAGTGCAGAGTTATGTCATGGACAAATTTGGCCTTCCAGGCTCCTAATGTTGGCCTGATGTTCCTGAAAATTTTATCATTTCTTGTAGTCCATATACTCCAAGTGAAGGAAATATGCCCTAGAGGCAATAATAAAGTTGTTATTTATATTTCCTTATGTCATGATAAATGTTTATTATTCATGCTAGAATTGTATTAACTGGAAACTTAATACATGTGTGAATACATAGACAAAACAGAGTGTCCCTAGTATGCCTCTACTAGACTAGCTCATTGATCAAAGATGGTTATGTTTCCTAGCCATAGACATGAGTTGTCATTTGATCAACGGGATCACATCATTAGGAGAATGATCTGATGGACAAGACCCATCCGTTAGCTTAGCACTATGATCGTTTAAGTTTTACTGCTATTGCTTTCTTCATGACTTATACATGTTCCTATGACTATGAAATTATGCAACTCCCGAATACCGGAGGAACACTTTGTGTGCTACCAAACGTCACAACGTAACTGGGTGATTATAAAGGTACTCTACAGGTGTCTCCGAAGGTACTTGTTGGGTTGGCGTATTTCGAGATTAGGATTTGTCACTCCGATTGTCGGAGAGGTATCTTTGGGCCCACTCGGTAATGCACATCACTATAAGCCTTGCAAGCATTGCAGCTAATGAGTTAGTTGCGGGATGATGTATTACGGAACGAGTAAAGAGACTTGTTGGTAACGAGATTGAACTAGGTATTGAGATACCGACGATCGAATCTCGGGCATGTAACATACCGATGACAAAGGGAACAATGTATGTTGTTATGCTGTTTGACCGATAAAGATCTTCGTAGAATATGTGGGAGCCAATATGAGCATCCAGGTTCCGCTATTGGTTATTGACCGGAGACGTGTCTCGGTCATGTCTACATAGTTGTCGAACCCGTAGGGTCCGCACGCTTAAGGTTTCGATGATAGTTTTATTATGAGTTTATGAGTTTTGATGTACCGAAGGAGTTCGGAGTCCCGGATGAGATCGGGGACATGACGAGGAGTCTCAAAATGGTCGAGACGAAAAAATCGATATATTGGACGACTATATTCGGACATCGGAAAGGTTCCGAGTGATTCGGGTATTTTCGGAGTGCCGAGGAGTTACGGGAATAGAGGAGAGAGGCCAAAAGGAAGGAGGCGTGCACCCCCCCCCTCTGGTCCGAATTGGACAAGGGGTGCAGCCCCCTTTTCCTTCTCCCTCTCCCCCTCTTTCCTTCTCTCCTACTCCGGAAAGGAAAGGGGAATCCTACTAGGACTTGGGAGTCCTAGTAGGACTCCCCACACTTGGTGCGCCCCCTCTAGGGCCGGCCTCTCCCTCCCTCCTTTATATACGGGGGCAGGGGGCACCTCTAGACACAACAATTGATCTCTTGATCTCTTAGCCGTATGCGGTGCCCCCCTCAACCATAGTTCTCCTCGATTAATATTGTAGCGGTGCTTAGGCGAAGCCCTGCGAGGGTAGAACATCAAGATCGTCACCACGCCGTCGTGCTGACGGAACTCTCCCTCGACACTCGGCTGGATCGGAGTTCGAGGGACGTCATCGAGCTGAACGTGTGCTAGAACTCGGAGGTGCCGTAGTTTCGGTGCTTGATCGGTCGGGCCGTGAAGACGTAAAACTACATCAACCGCGTTGTTCTAACGCTTCCGCCTTCGGTCTACGAGGGTACGTAGATTCACTCTCCCCTCTCGTTGCTATGCATATTGTAGATTGATCTTGCGTGATCGTAGGAAAATTTTAAAATACTACGTTCCCCAACAGTGGCATCATGAGCCAGGTCTATGCGTAGATGATATGCATGAGTAGAACACAATGAGTTGTGGGCGATACTAGTCATACTGCTTACCAGCATGTCATACTTTGCTTCGGCGGTATTGTGAGATGAAGCGGCCCGGACCGACATTACGCGTACGCTTACGCGAGACTGGTTTCACCGTTACGAGCACTCGTTGCTTAAAGGTGACTGGCGGGTGTCTGTCTCTCTCACTTTAGCTGAATCAAGTGTGGCTACGCCCGGTCCTTGTGAAGGTTAAAACAGCACATACTTGACGAAACATCGTTGTGGTTTTGTATGCATAGGTAAGAACGGTTCTTGCTAAGCCTGTAGCAGCCACGTAAAACTTGCAACAACAAAGTAGAGGACGTCTAACTTGTTTTTGCAGGGCATGTTGTGATGTGATATGGTCAAGACATGATGAGTTATACGGTTTTGTATGAGATGATCATGTTTTGTAAAGTTATCGGCAACTGGCAGGAGCCATATGGTTGTCGCTTTATTGTATGAAATGCAATCGCCATGTAATTGATTTACTTTATCACTAAGCGGTAGCGATAGTCGTAGAAGCAATAGTTGGCGAGACGACAACGATGCTACGATGGAGATCAAGGTGTCGCACCGGTGATGAAGGTGATCATGATGGTGCTTTGGAGATGGAGATCAAAAGCACAAGATGATGATGGCCATATCATGTCACATATTTTGATTGCATGTGATGTTTATCTTATTATGCTTCTTATTTTGCTTAGAACGACGGTAACATTATAAGATGATCCCTTACTAAATTTCAAGGTATAAGTGTTCTCCCTGAGTATGCACCGTTGCGAAAGTTCGTCGTGCCGAGACACCACGTGATGATCGGGTGTGATAAGCTCTACGTTCAAATACAACGGGTGTAAGCCAGTTTTGCACACGCAGAATACTCGGGTTAAACTTGACGAGCCTAGCATATGCAGATATGGCCTCGGAATACTGGAGACCAAAAGGTCGAGCGTGAATCATATAGTAGATATGATCAACATAAGATGTTCACCATTGAAACTACTCCATCTCACGTGATGATCGGACATGGTTTAGTTGATTTGGATCACGTGATCATTTAGATGACCGGAGGGATGTCTATCTAAGTGGGAGTTCTTTAATTAATATGATTAAATTGAACTTTAATTTATCATGAACTTAGTCCTCGTAGTATTAGCATATATATGTTGTAGATCAATAGCTCGCGATGTTGCTCCCCGTTTGTTTTTTTATATGTTCCTAGAGAAAACTAAGTTGAAAGATGTTAGTAGCAATGATGCGGAATTGTTCCATGATTTGAGGATTATCCTCATTGCTGCACAGTGAATTATGTCCTTGATGCACCGCTAGGTGACATACCTATTGCAGGAGCAGATGTAGACGTTATGAACGCTCGGTATGATGACTACTTGATAGTTTAAGTGCACCATGCTTTATGGCTTAGAACCGGGACTTCAAAAACGTTTTGAACGCCACGGAGCATATAAGATGTTCCAAGAGTTGAAATTAGTATTTCATACTCATGCCCGTGTCGAGAGGTATAAGACTTCTGACAGTACTTTGCCTACAAGATGGAGGAGAATAGCTCAACCAGTGAGCATGTGCTCAGATTGTCTGGGTACTACAATTACTTGAATCAAGTGGGAGTTAATCTTCCAGATAAGATAGTAATTGACAAAGTTCTCTAGTCACTATCACCAAGTTAGTAGAACTTCGTGATGAACTATAATATGCAAGGGATGACGAAAGGAATTCCCGAGCTCTTCGCAATGCTGAAGTCGGCGAAGGTAGAAATCATGAAAAAGCATCAAGTGTTGATGGTTAACAAGACCACTTGTTTCAAGTAAAGGGCAAAGGGATAGAAGGGGAACTACAAGAAGAATGACAAGCAAGTTGTCACTCCCGTGAAGAAACCCAAAGCTAAAACTCAAGCCTGAAACTAAGTGCTTCTACGGCAAAGGAAATGGTCACTGGAAGTGGAACTGCCCTAGATACTTGGCGGATAAGAAGGATGGCAAAGTGAACAAAGGTATATTTTGATATACAGATTATTGATATGTACTTTACTAGTGTTCATAGCAACCCCTGGGTATTTGATACCGGTTCTGTTGCTAAAATTAGTAACTCGAAACGAGAATTGCAGAATGAACAAAGACTAGTTAAAGGTGAAGTGACGATGTGTGTTGGAAGTGGTTCCAAGATTGATATGATCATCATCGCACACTCCCTATACTTTCGAGATTAGTGTAAAACCTAAATAAATGTTATTTGGCATTTGCGTTGAGCATGAATATGATTTGATCATATTTGTTGCAATACGGTTATTCATTTAAAGTCATAGAATAATTGTTATTCTGTTTACATGAATAAAACCTTCGATGGTCATACACCCAATGAAAATAGTTTGTTGGATCTCGATCGTGGTGATACACATATTCATAATACTGAAGCCAAAAGATGCAAGGTTAATAATGATAGTGCAACTTATGTGTGGCACTGCCGTTTAGGTCATAATGGTGTAAAGCGCATGAAGAAACTCCATAGTGATGGACTTTTGGAATCACTTGATTATGAATCACTTGGTGCTTGCGAACCATGCCTCATGGGCAAGATGACTAAAACTCCGTTCTCCGGAACAATGGAGCGAGCAACAGATTTGTTGGAGATCATACATACAGATGTATGTGAACCAATGAGTGTTGAAGCTCGCGGCGGGTATCGTTATTTTCTGACCTTCACTGATGATTTGAGCAGATATGGGTATATCTACTTAATGAAGCACAAGTCTGAAACATTTGAAAAGTTCAAAGAATTTCAGAGTGAAGTGGAGAATCATCGTAACAAGAAAATAAGAGTTTCTACGATATGATCATAGAGGTAAAATATTTGAGCTAGCGAGTTTGGCCTTCAGTAAAAACAATGTGAAATAGTTTCACTACTCACGCCACCTGGAACACCACAGTGTAATGGTGTGTCTGAACGTCGTAACCGTACTTTATTGGATATGGTACGATCTATGATGTCTCTTACCGATTTACCACTATCGTTTTGGGGTTATGCTTTAGAGACAGCTGCATTCACGTTAAATAGGGCACCATCTAAATCCGTTGATACGACACCTTATGAACTATGGTTTGGCAAGAAACCAAAGTTGTCGTTTCTTAAAGTTTGGGGCTGCGATGCTTATGTGAAAAAGCTTCAACATGATAAGCTCGAACCCAAGTCGGAGAAATGTGTCTTCATAGGATACCAAAAAGAGACTGTTGGGTACACCTTCTATCACAGATCCGAAGGCAAGATATTCGTTGCTAAGAATGGATCCTTTCTAGAGAAGGAGTTTCTCTCGAAAGAAGTGAGTGGGAGGAAAGTAGATCTTGATGAGGTAATTGTACCTTCTCCCAGATTGGAAAGTAGTACATCACAGAAAATTGTTCCAGTGATTCCTACACCAATCAGTGAGGAAGTTAATGATGATGATCATGAAACTTCGGATCAAGTTTCTGCTGAACGTCGTAGATCAACCAGAGTACGTTCCACACCAGAGTGGTACGGCAACCCAGTTCTGGAAATCATGTTACTAGACCATGATGAACCTACGAACTATGAGGAAGCGATGATGAGCCCAGATTCGGCAAAATGGCTTGAAGCCATGAAATCTGAGATGGGATCCATGTATGAGAACAAAGTGTGGACTTTGGTTGACTTGCCCGATGATCGGCAGGCCATCGAAAATAAATGGATCTTCAAGAGGAAGACCGACGCAGACGGTAATGTTACTGTTTACAAAGCTCGACTTGTTGCGAAAGGTTTTCGACAAGTTCAAGGAGTTGACTACGATGAGACTTTCTCACCTGTAGCGATGCTTAAGTCTGACCGAATCATGTTAGCAACTGCCGCATTTTATGAAATCTGGCAAATGGATGTCAAAACTGCATTCCTGAATGGATATCTCAAAGAAGAGTTGTATATGATGCAACCAGAAGGTTTTGTCGATCCAAAATGTGCTAACAAAGTATGCAAGCTCCAGCGATCCATCTATGGACTGGTGCAAGCATCTCGGAGTTGGAATATACGCTTTGATGAGGTGATCAAAGCATATGGTTTTATACAGACTTTTGGAGAAGCCTGTATTTACAAGAAGTGAGTGGGAGCACTACAACCTTTCTGATAAGTATATGTGAATGACATATTGTCGATCGGAAATGATGTACAATTTTCTGGAAAGCATAAAGGAGTGTTTGAAAGGAGTTTTTCAAAGAAAGACCTTGGTGAAGCTGCTTACATATTGAGCATCAAGATCTATAGAGATAGATCAAGACGCTTGATAAGACTTTCAATGAGTACATACCTTGATAAGATTTTGAAGTAGTTCAAAATGGATCAGTCAAAGAAGGAGTTCTTTCCTGACTTGTAAGGTGTGAAGTTGAGTAAGACTCAAAGCCAGACCACGGCAGAAAAATATAGAGAGAATGAAAGTCATTCCCTATGCCTCAGCCATAGGTTCTATAAAGTATGCCATGCTGTGTACCAAACATGTTGTGTACCTTGCCATGAGTTTGTCAAGGGGGTACAATAGTGATCCAGGAGTAGATCACTGTACAGCGGTCAAAATTATCCTTAGTAACTGGATGACTAAGGAAATGTTTCTCGATTATGGAGGTGATAAAGAGTTCGTCGTAAAGGGTTACGCCGATGCAAGCTTTGACACTAAATCCAGATGACTCTAAGTATCAATCTGGATGCGTATTGAAAGTGGGAGCAATTAGCTAGAGTAGCTCTATGCAGAGCATTGTAGACATAGAAATTTGCGAAATACATACGGATCTGAATGTGACAGACCCGTTGACTAAACTTCTCTCACAAGCAAAACATGATCACACCTTATTACTCTTGGGTATTAATCACATAGCGATGTGAACTAGATTATTGACTCTAGTAATCCCTTTTGGTATTGGTCACATGGCGATGTGAACTATGGGTGTTATTCACATAACGATGTAAACTATCGGTATTAAATCACATGGCGATGTGAGCTAGATTATTGACTCTAGTGCAAGTGGGAGACTGAAGGAAATATGCCCTAGAGGCAATAATAAAGTTGTTATTTATATTTCCTTATGTCATGATAAATGTTTATTATTCATGCTAGAATTGTATTAACCGGAAACTTAATACATGTGTGAATACATAGACAAAACAGAGTGTCCCTAGTATGCCTCTACTAGACTAGCTCATTGATCAAAGATGGTTATGTTTCCTAGCCATAGACATGAGTTGTCATTTGATCAACGGGACCACATCATTAGGAGAATGATCTGATGGACAAGACCCATCCGTTAGCTTAGCACTATGATCGTTTAAGTTTTACTGCTATTGCTTTCTTCATGACTTATACATGTTCCTATGACTATGAGATTATGCAACTCCCGAATACCGGAGGAACACTTTGTGTGCTACCAAACGTCACAACGTAACTGGGTGATTATAAAGGTACTCTACAGGTGTCTCCGAAGGTACTTGTTGGGTTGGCGTATTTCGAGATTAGGATTTGTCACTCCGATTGTCGGAGAGGTATCTCTGGGCCCACTCGGTAATGCACATCACTATAAGCCTTGCAAGCATTGCAGCTAATGAGTTAGTTGCGGGATGATGTATTACGGAACGAGTAAAGAGACTTGTTGGTAACAAGATTGAACTAGGTATTGAGATACCGACGATCGAATCTCGGGCATGTAACATACCGATGACAAAGGGAACAATGTATCTTGTTATGCGGTTTGACCGATAAAGATCTTCGTAGAATATGTGGGAGCCAATATGAGCATCCAGGTTCCGCTATTGGTTATTGACCGGAGACATGTCTCGGTCATGTCTACATAGTTCTCGAACCCGTAGGGTCCGCACGCTTAAGGTTTCGATGATAGTTTTATTATGAGTTTATGAGTTTTGATGTACCGAAGGAGTTCGGAGTCCCGGATGAGATCGGGGACATGACGAGGAGTCTCAAAATGGTCGAGACGTGAAAATCGATATATTGGACGACTATATTCAGACATCGGAAAGGTTCCGAGTGATTCGGGTATTTTCGGAGTGCCGGGGAGTTACGGGAATAGAGGAGAGAGGCCAAAAGGAAGGAGGCGTGCACCCCCCTTCTGGTCCGAATTGGACAAGGGGTGCAGCCCCCTTTTCCTTCCCCCTCTCCCCCTCTTTCCTTCTCTCCTACTCCGGAAAGGAAAGGGGAATCCTACTAGGACTTGGGAGTCCTAGTAGGACTCCCCACACTTGGTGCGCCCCCTCTAGGGCCGGCCTCTCCCTCCCTCCTTTATATACGGGGGCAGGGGGGCACCTCTAGACACAACAATTGATCTCTTGATCTCTTAGCCGTGTGCGGTGCCCCCCTCCACCACAGTTCTCCTCGATAAATATTGTAGCGGTGCTTAGGCGAAGCCCTGCGACGGTAGAACATCAAGATCGTCACCACGCCGTCGTGCTGACGGAACTCTCCCTCGACACTCGGCTGGATCGGAGTTCGAGGGACGTCATCGAGCTGAACGTGTGCTAGAACTCGGAGGTGCCGTAGTTTCGGTGCTTGATCGGTCGGGCCGTGAAGACGTACGACTACATCAACCGCGTTGTTCTAACGCTTCCGCCTTCGGTCTACGAGGGTACGTAGACTCACTCTCCCCTCTCGTTGCTATGCATCTGGTAGATTGATCTTGCATGATCGTAGGAAAATTTTAAAATACTACGTTCCCCAACACCAAGCAGCCAGAAATGTTACTTCTAAGAAGAAAGGTTTCCCAAAACCTCTCTTGGCAGCAAGAATGCATTCTCTGGTTGACAATCCAGCCTGCCACTGTATCTGAACATAAATCCACACTCTGGTGCTGAACATGCATTTGAAAAAATGATCTCTATCTTCATGCATGTGTGCAGCACACATTGGGCATGTATTGTCATCATCTGTTGACCTCCAATGCCTCCTTAGCAGCATATCTCTTGTATTTAGTCTATCACTGAGCATGAGCCAGGCAAAAACTTTAATTTTCATGGTGCACTTGCTCTTCCAAATCCATTTGCAGGGTCATCATCTGGCATTGAGGAATGCACATAAGTGTAATAGCTTTTGGCAGAATATTCACCTTTTCCACGCAACCATGACCAGGAATCAGCTATATGTGGATTTCTCTGTAAAACCTGCAATTCATGGTGCAGATCTTGTAGCTCATCCAAAGCTTCAGGAGAGAGTGGGAGATGGAACTGTGTATTAAGATCCAAATCCTCAATAAAGTCCTTAACAGATAGTTTATCATCCATGCTGAATGAAAATAGTCTTGGGAACCTTTGTTTTATTGCTGTGAAACAACCATTCAAGGACCATGAATCATGCCAAAACAGAGATGTGTCACCAGAATTTATTTTGACAGTGGAGCTTGCTCTATAAAACTCATTAATCCTCATAATATCCTTCCACCAGTATGATCCACATTGTATTGTTGCATGTGGAACAACTCCATTATAGTAGGTATCCCATATAAGATTGACCCATGGAATATCTCCTTTGTTGTAGAACTTGTGGAGGTGTTTGGTGACCAAAGCTTTGTTTTGGATGGATAGATTTATTATTCCCATGCCTCCTTTATCCTTAGGTCTACAGACCATGGGCCAGGCTTCTAAAGACTGCCTTGGTGTGTCACTTTTTCCCCTCCATAAGCATTGCCTCATAATTCTCCCCAACTGCTTTATAATTGCTGCAGGAAGACTTAAACTGCATAAAAAATATATTGGCATGGATGAGAGGACTGACTGTAGAAGTTGCAACCTTGCACCCTGTGACAGTAAAGATGAACTAGCTGAAAGTCTCCTCTCCACTCTATCAACCACAGGTACCAAGTCCACAACTCTAGGCTTAGTAGTGCCCACTGGTAACCCAAGGTATGTGAAAGGTAAGTTGTCCACCTGACATCCAAACAAAGCTGCAAGCCTGGTAGTTTCTTCAGGGCTGACATTTATGGGCAAGATACATGATTTGTGAAAGTTGACTTTTTGTCCTGTGGATTTGGAGAAGGATAGCAGCATTTCTTTAAGTGCCAGCAGATGTGTTTCATCAGCTTGTACAATCAACAGTGTGTCATCAGCATATTGGACAATTGGGAAGTTATGATCATTGGAGGGCATAGGTAAAGAGAGAATTCCATCCTGGAGCATTTTGTTTACAACAGTCTGCAGTAAATCAGCAGCAATGACAAAGAGCAAAGGTGATAATGGATCTCCCTGCCTGACACCTCTTTTGCAATTAAATCGTTTTCCTGGAACTCCATTAAGCAGAATAGAGGAGGATCCAGAAGACAGAAGTTCTTTGACCCAACCAATCCATTTGGCATCAAAACCCTTGTGTTTGAGCATTAAAAGAATAAGATCATGTTCCACAGTGTCAAAAGCTTTGGCAAAGTCTAATTTTAGGATTAATATTGGTCTCTTTGACTGATGACACTGATGAATATACTCCAGGCTCCAAGCAATGCAGTCCTGTATTGACCTAGACTTGAGGAAACCATATTGGTTTTTATGGATACATCTCAAAATGACCTTCTGTAGTCTGTTTGCTAGCAATTTGGTGAGGAATTTAAGGCATGTATTAGTCAGTGAGATTGGCCTAACATCATTAGGTCCTTCTGGTGATAGGACTTTGGGGATTAAAGTGATCAAGGACCCATTAATACTCTGCAAGGAGATCTTTCCTTCATAGAAATCAGAAAACAGCCTTATGAAATATTCCTTGATAATATGCCAGCATTTCTTAACAAACAGCCCAGTAAAACCATCTGGCCCTGGAGCTTTATCTGCTGCACATAAAAGGGCCTGGTCATGAGATATATGCTAACTTCCCCGCAAAATCATCCATCCAGACTTTGTTCAAAGTAACTTTTCTTTTCAACTATCTGCATATGTTGACTTACCCAGCAATGTCAAATGAATTATGTAGTATTTAAGCAAAAAATTGTTATTCCCTTTTCTTACTATATTCCTACCTAATAACTTCTAGTTACCACTACACTTTTCTATTGCCATGTTTTAACTAAATATTCCCTATACTCCCATTTATATCAAAAAGCGCCGCTTACAAGTAGACTCCAAAGATGGAGAATGGGGTTGCCAACAAGCGGAGGCGGGGCGAGCTAGAACTGCAAGTGCTCCATCAGGCCTAGACTTAATCAGCAGCCTCCCCAATGATATGTTGAGAGTCATCATCTCCCTCCTCCCAATCAAATAAGGGGCGTGGACAACCCTCATTTCCCGGCGGTGGCGCCCCCTATGGAACTCCAGCCCTCTCGACCTCCTCCCAATCAAAAGCTTGGATGCATTCTCCAAGATCCTCGGCAGTCACCTTGGCCCAACCAAAGGCCTTAGAATGGGCAAGTTCCGTTCCAATGGCAAGGACCGAGCCAAGCTTGACGACTGGTTCCGATCCCCTGCTCTAGATCAGCTCCAGGAGCTCACTTTTGATGATGGGCATATGCAGTCGCTTCCAACGTCCGCACTCCGCTTCACACCCACGATGCGCGTCGCCAAGTTCAGGAACTGCCATTTCCCGCCCCTTAATGATGCACCTGCTCTTATTCTACCATGACTGATGCACCTCGAGCTCGTCGCCGTCTGCCTCTCAAAGGTGACATGGAGCGCCTGCCATGTGGCTTTACTGCACTCGAGTACCTTCGTCTTCAGGCGATCAATGGGTTGAGTACCTTCCACATCACCTTCATGACTCTCCGGACTATTTATGTATGTTGCTGGTGCGGTAGGAAGACATCACAAGATGTGTACCACGGATGGTCATCCAGGACACACCTGCACTTGAGAGATTACTTGTAGTTGATCAAGAAGGTCCAACAAGAATCAATGTCATTTCTGCGCCGAAATTGACAGTGGTGGGCTACTCGTCTGACAAATACTCTGAACTTGTTATTGGATCCACACACGTTCAGGTACGATAGTCGCCTTCTACCTCTCCTTCTACAAATTAACATTATATCTAATTTTGAAGTTGTTTGTTCGTCTGTCATTCAGAAAATGATTCCAGCAAGCTTGACCCCGAAACTATGCACAGTGAAGATCTTGGCACTAGAATCTATCGGGCCCGACCTGGAGCAAGTTGTCAGTTTCCTGAGATTCTTTCCGTGCCTGGAGAAGCTATATATCGAGGTGATGTTCCTTTCCTGTTAAATGTTAACAATAAGGGAGTTCAATTTGTGACACCTTTTTCCAAGTTTACAATGACAATGTACTATGATTTCTGAAGGTTCTTTTGGAGGATTTCAGTACATACATGTCCCCCCCCCATATTGGTTGCTTGATCCATATGGTAACAATCAATAAGCATTTCTCCTTTGGATTCATTTGTACTAGTTAATCATGTCAGATCAAAGATGGCATGTTAGTGCATTTTACAAATCCTGCAAACCAAATAGGCACTAACACGTTTTCTTATTTTGTAGATAAGATAAGGCCAAGTGGTGGATAATGTGATAGAATATAACAATCACGTCGAATGCCTAGATCTGCATCTCTCAGAAATTACTTTGAACTCCTACCGAGGGACCTTACCGGAGATTATATTCTCCAGGTTCTTTGTTCTCGGAGCAAGGGTGCTGAAGGAAATGAGGTTTTCCCTATATTTATTTCGCAAAAATGAATGGTTTGTTGATCAACGTCGATGCCTGCAGGAGAATGAATAGGCTCCAAAAATGCTGAATTTCATTTTGAAACTTCAAATGACAGAGTAATCGGAAGTCATCGTGTCAACCCCATACATGACTTCTCAGTGGCTGACCCCTTTGAAAAATTTGTGAGGTTTCGAAACCACACTAAGAAGTGGTAATATTAGTTTGAACCTCTCTGATATCCATGTTTAGCGGATCAGCGCGAGCGTTTGCAGCTGATAAGCTGAATTTCATTTTTAATATCAGTTTGAACCTTGTAATCTTCGAATTTGAGCCATATAACTCTGGAGTTTGAACCTTGTAATATTTCGAGCTTTTGTGGTACAATTGTTGAAATGGCATCGTATGAGACTCGTATATTGGTAGCACTATTTCGACCTTAATATGCAATGGTCTTAGATTTTATTAACCATTCTCGAATCTGTTTACCTTGTGGATCTCACAGCACATGATCTATATAGCTAAATCAACTGCGATCTTCGACATTATTGCGCACAGTTGGTTTCTTCCACTTCTAGCCGACGCGTGGCCAAACTAGCCGGGCGGGAATCTTGCGCGGTAAACTGCGCAGTAGCGCGGGAACAGGCTCACTGACGATACATTTGGCCCCTCTTTGAGCACACACGTGCGGTGCGGTGTTGTCTAGCGTGCACTGGAATCCTCCACTATGAACGCCGTGACAAGACGTGATGATTATAGGCTGGTCGGCCCCCATTTATTACTGCGGCCAACCTTTTGATGACGCCCCACCATTGCAAGAAGCACACCCACCACGAGAAAATCCTAGAGGGTACCCTGCGCGGCTCCAATGGCGCTCTGAGCGGCTGCCGACGACGAGCGGCAGTACACCATGCGTGCCGTGGTGGACACCCACAGAAGGTTCATGGACCTCTCGGTGGTGTACACCAACGACCCGGTCTGGGTGGAGCACTCCATCCACATCATGGAGCCGTTGCTTGCCGAGGAGAAGTACAAGGTGGTCGGGTTCGACCTCGAATACACCCGCGCTCGGGCTGGGTCTCGTCCCAAGGTTGCCGTCGCCCAGATGTGCGTGCGCCACCACGTCCTCGTCTACCACTACTGCATGGCCACAAGGCCTTGCGAGGGTTTCGCCAGGTTTGTCAACATCCCCCACTACATGTTCGCTACGGTGGACATCACCAACTATGTAAAGGCGCTCAAGAATTCAGGCATTGCCTGCCAGAATCTTGTCAACATCAAGGGCCAATACAAGATCTGGGGAAGCAAGGAGCATGAGAAGGAGTCATTGGTTCACCTCGACGATGCCATCATCGACCCCTACTACAGAGACATGAAGGATTCATGACAAGGACAAGCATGCCTGGCACTCGGCCTAGATGGAGAAACTCGACGAAGCTCACGTCGTGTACGTGGCCAAGGAGGCGTACACGAGCTACGACATGTACAGGCGGATCGTTGAGATGAGGAAGTGCCTCCTTCCCCAAAACTGTCAAGGATCCAGCCGGAAGCAGAGCAATGGCAAGCGTCATTGCAACAATAAGTAGATGATTAGATCTTCGTTTCTCCTACTTTAGTATGAATGTAATTGCTTACTTTGGTGTGTGGAAATGTTATGTGTGTAGTCACTTGTGTAAATGTATGCTTAATTTGGTTATACAATGCTGTCTTTTGAAGTATATATGTTGATGCTTTGTAGACAAAGCGTAGATGTTGTGCAGACAAAGAAAATCACATCGCACAATTGTAAGCCATCGGTGATGTTTTCATCAATCACTCACAATTGTACACCAGCAATCGTTTGCTCGCAACACACACGGCTCGTTAGCAGGGATCGTCTGTGTTGTTATAGGTCTTCCCACACGTTTCCGATTTTAGACATGTTTGCCACGTATCACACACATCTTGTTGAGTTGAACCGCATCCTGTATATTGCACACACCTTGATCTGGCTGGTCGTTTATTTTGCGTTGCTTAATCACAAACAGTTCATCCGACTGAACCGTATGCTGTACATCGCACACGCCTTCATCTGGCATCTCGTTCCTTTGGTTCCTCCTCATCGCAAACAGTCAATTGAATTGAACCGTATGTCCATCATCGCACACGCAGCCAAAATCTGAAACGTGTTTGATGTATCCTCCATTGCAAACGTTTGCACCTTTTTGACGGGTTTTTTACACCCTCGTTTGCGATTATGGCATAGCACATAGTTTCGTTGAAGGGTCTCTGATCATTGTGTCGCGTTAGCAGCATCCCGTAGTAGTGCATGACCGCCTCTGAGCCCATTCAAACACAGTGGGTGCCAAACATGGGGGAAAAACACATTTGATTCAAGCTCATCGGAAAGACCGGTTTCTCTCCCTCGATTTCCCCGTTCATACAAGGTGGGCGGCAAAACAAACTCTCCTCGTCCGAAATACATGTCGACAAATATTTTAAATAGGGGAAGATGATGTCTACTACACAACCTTCTTCTTGTAGACATTGTTGGGCCTCCAAGTGCAGAGGTTTGTAGGACAGTAGCAAATTTCCCTCAAGTGGATGACCTAAGGTTTATCAATCCGCGGGAAGCGTAGGGTACGAAACCACCTCAAAGTTATTCTTTCTTATCGATCTATTAAAGAGTTTGTAGTAAAATAACACGAAGCTATTCTTTCCGTTCGATCTATCATAGAGTTCGTACTAGAATAACACCTTAAGACACAAATCAACCAAAACCCTAATGTCACCTATATACTCCATTCTAACCTCAAGTATCCGTGGTCATGATTATACGATATGCAATCTCAGATTCAGCGATTCAACCAACACAAAGAAATTCAAAGAGTGCCCCAAAGTTTCCATCGGAGAGTCAAGACGAAATCGTGTGCCAACCCCTATGCATAAGTTCACAAGTTCACTGAACCCGCAAGTTGATCACCAAAACATACATCAAGTGAATCACGTGATACCCCATTGTCACCATAGATAAGCACATGCAAGACATACATCAAGTGTTCTCAAATCCTTAAAGACGCAATCCGATAAGATAACTTCAAAGGGAAAACTCAATCCATTACAAGAAAGTAGAGGGGGAGAAACATCATAAGATCCAACTATAGTAGCAAAGCTCGCGATACTTTAAGATCATGCCATCTCAAGAACACGAGAGAGAGAGAGAGAGAGAGAGAGAGAGAGAGAGAGAGATCAAACACATAGCTACTGGTACATACCCTCAGCCCCGAGGGTGAACTACTCCCTCCTCGTCATGGAGAGCGCCGGGATGATGAAGATGGCCACCGGATAGGGATTCCCCCTCCGGCAGGGTGCCAGAACAGGGTCTAGATTGGTTTTCGGTGGCAACAGAGGCTTTCGGCGGCGGAACTCCCGATCTAGGTTTCTTTTCGGGGGTTTCTGTATTTATAGGAATTTTTGGCATCGGTTCCACGTCAGGGGGGTCTCCAAGTCGTCCACGAGATAGGAGGGGGAGCCCGGGGGGTAGGGCGCGCCCTCCACCCTCGTGGACGGCTCAGGACTCTTCTGGCCCAACTCTTTTACTCCGGGGGCTTCTTTTGGTCCATAAAAAATCATCAAAAATTGGCACGTCAATTGGACCCCGTTTGGTACTCCTTTTCTATAAAACTCAAAAACAAGGAAAAACTAAAATTGGCACTGGGCTCTAGATTAATAGGTTAGTACCAAAAATAATATAAAATAGCATATAAATGCATATAAAACATCCAAGATGGATAATATAATAGAATGGAACAATAAAAAAATGATAGATACGTTGGAGACGTATCAAGCATCCCCAAGCTTAATTCATGCTCGTCCTCGAGTAGGTAAATGATAAAAAATAGAATTTTTGATGTGGAATGCTACCTAACATAATTTTCAATGTAATTTTCTTTATTGATGCATGAATGTTCAGATTCAAAAGATTCAAGACGAAAGTTTATATCGACATAAGAATAATAATACTTCAAGCATACTAACAAAGCAATCATGTCTTCTCAAAATAACATGGCCAAAGAAAGTTCATCCCTACAAAATCATATAGTTTGGCTAGTCTCCATCTTCGTCACACAAAATACTCAAATCATGCACAACCCCGGTTTCAGCCAAGCATTTGTTTCATACTCCCTCCGTCTCGAAATACTTGTCAAAGAAATGAATGTATCCAGATGTAGTTTAGCTCTAAATACATCCATTTTTATCCATTTCTCCGACAAGTATTTCCGTACGGAGGGAGTACTTGATTTTTTCAACCCTTTTCAACTTTCACGCAATACATGAGCGTGAGCCATCAATATAGCACTATAGGTGGAATGGAGTGGTGGTTGTGGAGAAGACAAAAGAGGAAGATAGTCTCACATCAACTAGGTGTATTAATGGGCTATGGAGATGTCCATCAATAAATATCAATGTGAGTGAGTAGGGATTGCCATGCAATGGATGGACTAGAGCTATAAGGGTATGAAAGCTCAACGAAAGAAACTAAGTGGGTGTGCATCCAACTTGCTTGCTCACGAAGACCTAGGGCATTTTGAGGAAGCCCATCATTGGAATATACAAGCCAAGTTCTATAATGAAAACTCCCACTAGTATATGAAAGTGACAAAATAAGAGACTCTGTATCAAGAAGATCATGGTGCTACTTTGAAGCACAAGTGTGGAAAAGGATAGTACCATTGCCCCTTCTCTCTTTTTCTCTCTTTTTTTCTTTTTTTTCCTTTTTTTTTTATTTTGGGCCTTTTCTCTTTTTTATGGCCTCTTTTTCCCCTTTTTCGTCCGGAGTCTCATCCCGACTTGTGGGAGAATCAAAGTCTCCATCATCCTTTCCTCACTGGGACAATGCTCTAGTAATGAAGATCATCACACTTTATTTACTTACAACTCGAAGCTAGAACAAAATATGACTCTATGTGAATGACAATGATGAAGCGTGTCATAGTGAACAGAATGGTGGAAAGTTGCATGGCAATATATCTCAGAATTGCTATGGAAATGCCATGATAGGTAGGTATGGTGGCTTTTTTGAGGAAGGTATATGGTGGGTGTATGGTACCGGCGAAAGTTGCGCGATACAAGGGAGGCTAGCAATGGTGGAAGGGTGAGAGTGCGTATAATCCATGGACTCAACGTTAGTCATGAAGATCTCATATACTTATTGAAAAAATCTACGAGTTATCAAAACAAAGTATTCAACGCATGCTCCTAGGGTCAGGGTTGGTAGGAGTTAACCATCACGCGATCCCGACCTCCGCACAAAGGATGACAATCAATGAATAAATCATGCTCCAACTTCATCACATATCGGTTCACCATACGTGCATGCTACGGGAATCACGAACTTTAACATAAGTGTTTCTAAAATTCACAATTACTCCACTAGCATGACTCTAATATCACCATCCTCATATTTCAAAACAATCATCAAGCATCAAACTTCTCATAATATTCAATGCACTTTATATGAAAGTTTTTACTATACCCATGTTGGATGCCTATCAATTTAGGAATAAATTTATAAGCAAAGCACATTACCATGCTGTTCTAAAAGACTCTCAAAATAATATAAGTGAATCTTGAGAGTTCATCTATTTCTTCAAAATAAAACCACCGCCGTGCTCTAAAAAGATATAAGTGAAGCACTAGAGCAAACGCCAAACTACTCCAAAAGATGTAAGTGAAGATCAATGAGTAGTTGAATAATTATGTAACTATGTGAAGACTCTCTAACACTTAAGAATTTCAGATCTTGGTATATTATTCAAACAGCAAGAAAACAAAATAAAATAAATTGACGCTCCAAGCAAAACACATATCATGTGGTGAATAAAAATATTGTCTCAAGTAAAGTTACCGATAGACAAAGACGAAAGAGGGAATGCCTTCCCGGGGCATCCCCAAGCTTAGGCTCTTGGTTGTCCTTGAATATTACCTTGGGGTGCCTTGGGCATCCACAAACTTAGGCTCTTGCCTCTCCTTATTGCATAGTACATTGAATCTTTACCCAAAACTTGAAAACTTCACAACACAAAACTCAACAGAAAACTGATAAGCTCCGTTAATATAAGAAAATAAAACCACCACTTAGGTACTGTTGTGAACTCATTCTAAATTCATATTGGTGTAATATCTACTGTATTTCAACTTCTATATGGTTCATACCCTCCGATACCACTCATAGATTCATCAAAATAAGCAAACAACACATAGAAAATAGATTCTGTCCAAAACAGAACAGTCTGTAGTAATCTGTAACTTTCGAAAACTTCTGTAACTCTAAAAATTCTGAAATAAATTGGTGGACATGGAAATTTGTCTATTAATCTTCTGCAAAAAGAATCAACTTAAAATCACTCTTTTGCACAAAATGGCAGCTAATCTCGTGAGCGCAAAGTTTTTGTTTTTTACCGCAAGATCACATTAACATTCACCCAAGTCTTCCCAAATGTTCTACTTGGCACTTTATTGAAACAAAAGATGTAAAACATGATTACTACAGTAGCTTAATCATGTGAACACAAATAAAATAGTAGGAGTAAATATTGGGTTGTCTCCCAACCAGCGCTTTTCTTTAATGCCTTTTAGCTAGGCATGATGATTTCAATGATGCTCGCATAAAAGATAAGAATTGAAACATAAAGATAACATCATAAAGAATATAACTAGCACATTTAAGTCTAACCCACTTCCTATGAATAGGGATCTTGTGAGCAAACAACTTATGGAAACGATAATCAACTAGCATAGGAAGGGAAAACGAGCATAACTTCAAGATTTTGAGCACATACAGAGGAAACTTGATATTATTGCAATATGTAGAAGTATATGATCCTCTCTCATAATAATTTTCAGTAGCATCATGAATGAATTCAACAATATAACTATCACATAAAGCATTCTTGTCATGATCCCCAAGCATATAAATTTTATTACTCTCCACATAAGCAAAATTCTTCTCATTCGGAATAGTGGGAGTATCATAAGAAACTTGAATACTATAGATTGTTTCCACATTAAAATAGTAATGTTCAGAAAAAGGGTAATCATAATCATGATAAGTTTTGTAAGTATAATCATCACTACTTTTTATAACATAAGTGTCATCACAATAATCATCATAAATAGGAGGCATGCTATTATCATAATAAATTTGCATATCAAAGCTTGGGAGGCTAAAAATATCATCTTCATCAAACGTAGCATCCCCAAGCTTGGGACAAACATTAATTGCTGCAAATAAATTTTCAATCATGTCATTCTCATCAAACATAGCATCCCCAAGCTTGGGCCTTTTCATACAATAAGCATAATCACTCTCATCATTAATAGTATGGATACCACCGATAGTATAGCAATTATCATCATCACAATGAGTAATAGGAGCAACATCATTTGGAAGGGATACCTTTTTACTTTTGCTTCTCCATCTTTTATTTTTCTTCTTCTCATTATGTGTGGGTTTAGTCCTCTTTTTGGAGCTCCTTATTAATGATATTGGTTGAATAGAAGGCTCCTCCTCGTTACCTTATTCATCATAAGAAATAATAGGAAGATCTTGGGAAGTATCTTCCCTTTCATTAGTATTCTCTTCATCTTCTATTTGTTTTCTTGTCTTTATGTAATTGGCAATATAAGGATTTTCAATTCAATTCACAACATAATACATAAAAATTTCTTCTAGATCAAAATCAAGAACTCTCTCAAGGGCAAATTATGGAATATTCTTAGTTATACGTTTCATTTCTTCATAACCCAAAAGCAAACTAAGTTCATTATGTTGTGCAAGGGAAATCAAGTCATCACAATTTTTGGACACAATTCGATCATGAAACAATTTGCATTGGATATTTAAATGACCACGTTCATTGCAAAGTTCACAAGGATGGCTAAGAAAATTTAAATTTTCAGCACAAACATCTAGCCGTTCTTCCAACCATTTAGTTTCTAAATACTTATGCCTCTTGCAAAATCTATCTTCCCTATTTGGTGTGTACTTGCAAACTCTATGCACTCCACGAAAATTGACATGCTTAGATGAGATAATTTCATCATGACTAGTGCAATCATCATTAGTACTATTGATATTCAAGGAGTCCGTACTAACAACATTGCAATCATGCTCATCATTCAAAGATTTAGTGCCAAACATCTTAATGCATTCTTCTTCTAGTACTTGGGCACAATTTTCCTTTCCATCTTATTCACGAAAGATATTAAAAATATGTAGCATATGAGGTACCCTCAATTCCATTTTTTGTAGTTTTCTTTTATAAACTAAACTAGTGATAAAACAAGAAACTAAAACATTCGATTGCATGATCCAAAGATATACCTTCAAGCAATAACCTCCCCGGCAACGGCACCAGAAAAGAGCTTGATGTCTACTACACAACCTTCTTCTTGTAGATGTTGTTGGGCCTCCAAGTGCAGAGGTTTGTAGGACAATAGCAAATTTCCCTCAAGTGGATGACCTAAGGTTTATCAATCCGTGGGAGGCGTAGGATGAAGATGGTCTCTCCCAACCATCCCTGCAACCAAATAACAAAGAGTCTCTTGTGTCCCCAACACACCCAATACAATGGTAAATTGTATAGGTGCACTAGGTCGGCGAAGAGATGGTGATACAAGTGCAATATGGATGGTAGATATAGGTTTTTGTAATCTGAAAATATAAAAACAGCAAAGTAACTAATGATAAAAGTGAGCGTAAACGGTAATGCAATGCTAGGAAACAAGACCTAGGGTTCATACTTTCACTAGTGCAAGTTCTCTCAACAATAATAACATAACTGGACCATATAACTATCCCTCAACATGCAACAAAGGGTCACTCCAAAGTCACTAATAGCGGAGAACAAACGAAGAGATTATTGTAGGGTACGAAACCACCTCAAAGTTATTCTTTCTGACCGATCTATTCAAGAGTCCGTAGTAAAATAACACGACGCTATTCTTTCCGTTTGATCTATCATAGAGTTCGTACTAGAATAACACCTTAAGACACAAATCAACCGAAACCCTAATTTCACCTATATACCCCATTGTCACCTCAAGTATCCATGGGCATGATTATACGATATGCATCACACAATCTCAGATTCATATATTCTACCAACACAAAGAACTTCAAAGAGTGCCCCAAAGTTTCTACCGGAGAGTCAAGACGAAAACGTGTGCCAACCCCTATGCATATGTTCACAAGGTCACTGAACCCGCAAGTTGATCACCAAAACATACATCAAGTGAATCACGTGATATCCCATTGTCACCACAGATAAGCACATGCAAGACATACATCAAGTGTTCTCAAATCCTTAAAGACTCAATCCGATAAGATAACTTCAAAGGGAAAACTCAATCCATTACAATAAAGTAGAGGGGGAGAAACATCATAAGTTCCAACTATAGTAGCAAAGCTCACGATACATCAAGATCGTGCCATCTCAAGAACACGAGAAAGAGAGATCAAACACATAGATACTGGTACATACCCTCAACCCCGAGGGTGAACTACTCCCTCCTCGTCATGGAGAGCGCCGGGATGATGAAGATGGCCACCGGAGAGGGATTCCCCCTCCGGCAGGGTGCCGGAACAAGGTCTAGATTGGTTTTCGGTGGCAACAAAGGCTTTCGGCGGCGGAACTCTCGATCTAGGTTTCTTTTCGGGGGTTTCTATATTTATAGGAATTTTTACCGTCGGTCCCATGTCAGGGGGGTATCTAAGTCATCCACGAGATAGGAGGGCGAGCCCGGGGGGTAGGGCGAACCCTCCACCCTCGTGGATGGCTCGGGACACTTCTGGACCAACTCTTTTACTCCAGGGGCCCTCATTTTGGTCCATAAAAGATCATCAAAAATTGGCACATCAATTGGACTACGTTTGGTATTCCTTTTCTATAAAACTCAAAAACAAGGAAAAACAGAAACTGGCACTGGGCTCTAGGTAAATAGGTTAGTACAAAAAATCATATAAAATAGCATATAAATGCATATAAAACATCCAAGATGGATAATATAATAGCATGGAACAATCCAAAATTATAGATACGTTGGAGACGTATCAGCAGATGTGTAACTTCCCTCAAACGTGACACAACCGCCCTACCTATCAGCCCCGTTCATACACCGTTGGTGCCAACCGTGGGCGGCAAAACACCCTCTCCTTGACCGAGATCGCTATCGACAATTATTGGGGAGATGGGAGATAACCGTCCTATCTCCAATCGGCGAGATGTCCGAAATTTTAAATGGGGGCTAAGTTTGTAACTTTCCCACATTTCGGACAAGCGCGTCCCAAAGACTAAGATCCCTCCTCCCCCTCTATTTCCCCATTCATACACCGTCCGTGCCACAACAACCTCCCCACTCCGGCCAGCCTCCTCCGCACGGCACCCCATCATCCACCTTGCCGAAGCCGCTATCCCTACCCCGTCGTCCACTACAAGAGATGGACGTCTCTCATCTACGGCGCCAGACGAGGATCCTTTCATCACGTCTTCTCGCTTCATCAGCACCATCGTCCACCTTGACTTTGCCGCTCCTACGACCGCCTCGTCCACGGCAATCAGACTTATCCCTGAACCAGCCATCTGCCGTCTAAAGTCTTCTTCCGTGCCGCTGACAGCCATCGCACCCGCAGCACCATCAACGTATCAGTAGGGGCCTACACGGCGTCGCAAGAGAGGTGGTACTCTTTCATATCTGCTTAAGTTATTGATCTCTGATGGGCCTCTAACCCCTCGTTGGTTACCCCAAGTGGAAGGGTGTGAGATGCAGTGTTGTGGAAGTTTTTCCCTTAGCAAAGATGCCAAGTATCGAATCCCCAGAGACTCCTAGGTTCAACAAGTAGGTGTCAACTGCTAACGGCGCCAGATATTAGCAATCAACATGGACCTGCACACAGATACAAATAACTTTGCTCCCAACGAGTACAGAGAGGTTGTCAATCCCTCCGGCCTTGTAGTTCACAAAGGATTAAACGCAAGTGATAGTAGTGATAGATAATGTTTGCAATAGTAAGTAATAGCGAAAAGTAAATAGCGGATGTGATCAATGATGGTAATATGGACCGAAGTCTCATGATGTTCACTAGTGATGTCTCTCTCCCAAAAGATGATAAAACAGCTATGTGAGGTAAACGAATTACAGCTGGGCAATTGACAGGACCACGAACGCAAACCAATGTTGACTACATTGCAAGAAAGGTTGAGGTTCAAAGCATGGGCGGTACGCCAAAGTAAGTAGACCGAAATCCATCAATATCTACTACTAATCATCCACCTTGAGATATCTATCCAGAACATCTCGCTGGTATTAAGTTGCGAGCCCCACCCATAGTGTAAACTCAAAGCAACAGACAACGGCATTAAAAGAACTTTGCGTAAAGTAAACAATCCTTGCACCCGCGGGCACAAGCATCGTTGTTTTCCCCCTTGTGGCAACAGCACATCCCCTAGACTCATGTTTCTGTCACTCAAACTAGTCATCGAGGGGCATGAACCCACAATCGAGCATAACGTTCCCTCTTGGAGTCACTACCTACTACTTGGCCAAAGCAATAAATAACAACGGAGAACATGCAAGAATTACTTATGAACATAAATATAAAAGAGGTAGATCAAATATATTACTCAATCACAATCTGAAAATAATCTCATAATCCATCGGATCCCCGCAAACTCATCATAGCAACAACATAAGGATTACATATGTGCCTCGATCATGTAGGGCAGCTCACGAGGACTAATTAGTGAAGCACAAGAACGGGAGGAGAACATCACATAGCTACTGGTCATGGACTCATGGTCCAAGGGAGACTACTCACAACTCATCCGGGAGGCGTCCATGGTGGTGGAGAGGCTCCCGATGGTGATCCTCCCCTCCGGCAGGGTGCCGGGAAGAGTTCTCCTGGTGCTCCCGATCTTGGAAGCGGTGGCGGCGGCGGAACAGAGATGAGATTGCGAAAAAGAGTTCCCGTCCCGAGGGTTTCGAAGGACGCTCTAAATATATGCCAAAGGGGGGCACCAGACGGGGCTCGGGGGGCCGAGGCGCCCCCCCGGCGCGGCCTAGGGGGGGGGGCACGCCGCCAGGGCGCCTGGGGCCCTGGTGGCCCCTGTTGGGGAACGTAGCATAAATCAAAAAAATTCTACGTCTTCACCAAGATGCAACTATGGAGACATCTAGCAACAAGCAACTAAGAGTGCATCTACATACCGTTATGAAGATTGCGTGCGGAAGCTTTCAACGAAGCAAGGATGAAGTAGTCGTACTCTTCACGTTCTTCGTCACCGATGATCTAGCGCCGAACGGACGGCACCTCCGCGTTCAACACACGTACGGTGCAGCAACGTCACCTCCTTCTTGATCCAGCAAGGGGGGAGGAGAAGTCGTCAGAGATCCGGCAGCACGACGGCGTGATGACGGATGCAGTGGAGATCGCAGCAGGGCTTCGCCGGGCTGCCCTACAAAGGAGTTGGGAGGTGTGACGGGAGGGGAAGAGGCGCCAGGGCTGAGGTGCGGCTGCCCTCTCCCCCCCCCACATATATATAGGGGGCCAGGGGGGGCGCCATCCCCTTGCAGATCCAATCTTCAAGGGGGGGCGGCGGCCAGGGAGGAGTCCCCCTCCCCCAAGGCAAGTGGTGGCCCCCCCTCCCCTTAGGGTTTATCCCTAGGCGCAGGGGAGGTGGGCCTCCCTTGGTGGTGCGCCAGCCCAGAGGGCTGCACGCATCCCCTTGCGGCCTAGGGGCCCCACCGGGATGGGTGGCCCCACCCGGTGGACCCCCGGGGCCCCTCCGATGGTCCCGGGACGCTCCCGGTGACCCCCGGAGATCACCCGTTTGCCGAAACTGGACTTCCCATATATCAATCTTTACCTCCGGACCATTCCGGAACTCCTCGTGACGTCCGGGATCTCATCCGGGACTCCAAACAACTTTCGGGTTTCCACGTGCATTAATCTCTACGACCCTAGCGTTACCGAACCTTAAGTGTGTAGACCCTACGGGTTCGGGAGACACGTAGACATGACCGAGACCACTCTCCGGTCAATAACCAACAGCGGGATCTGGATACCCATGTTGGTTCCCATGTGTTCCTCGATGATCTTCATCAGATGAACCACTGTGTCAAGGATTCACTTAATCCCGTATGTTATTCCCTTTGTCCATCGGTACGGTACTTGCCCGAGATTCGATCGTCGGTATTCCCAATACCTTGTTCAATCTCGTCATGGCAAGTCTCTTTACTCGATCCGTAATCCATCATCCCGTGACTAACTACTTAGTCACATTGAGCTCATTATGATGATGACTTACCGAGTGGGCCCAGAGGTACCTCTCCGTCATACGGAGTGACAACATCCCAGTCTCGGTTCGTACCAACTCAACACACACTTTCGGAGATACCCGATGCGTGCCTTTATAGCCACCCAGTTACGTTGTGACGGTTGGCACACCCAAAGTACTCCTACGGTATCCGGGAGTTGTACAACCTCATGGTCTAAGGAATAAATACTTGACACTGAAAAGCTTATGCATTACGAACTATACGATCTCGTGTTATGCTCAAGTTTGGGTCTTGTCCATCACATCATTCTCCTAATGATGTGATCCCGTTATCACCGACATCTCATGTCCATGGTCAGGAAACCGTGACCATCTGTTGATCAACGAGCTGGTTACTAGAGGCCTACCAGGGACTCATTGTGGTCTATGTATTCACACATGTATCGCTGTTTCCGTACAATACAATTCAAGCTGGAATAACAGACAATTATCATGAACAAGGAGATATAATAATAATACTTTTATTATTGCCTCTAGGGCATATCTCCAACAGCCCCCC
>LR738714.1:643272347-643291420 GCA_902687465.1 Secale cereale | reverse complement strand
GTCCTTCGGGCGCAAGGTAGGTTCTGGAACGCTGATTTTTTATATAATTTTTCTGGATTTTTCCTGGCAGTTCTCGTAATGTGAAAACCTGAAATACAAAAATAGCCGAAAACAGAAACTGGCACTGGGGTGCACTGGATTAGTAGGTTAGTCCAAATATGATCAAGAGTGTATGGAAGTGTATAAATATCATAGCAATATCACCCAAAAGTGGCATGGAGCAAGCAGAAATTATAGATACGTTTTGGACGTATCAACATCCCCAAGCTTAATTCCTGCTCGTCCTCGAGTAGGTAAATGATAACAAGAATAATTTCTGTGGTGATATGCTATTAACCATATAGGACTTTTTATAGTCATATGACAAAAGCTTACTGAGACAATGAATCTATAGTAATTGAGTTGCCTCATGAGAAAATCACAAAGGACTGAAAGTTTTACAATATGAAACTGAAACATCAAAAAGATTTGCAATGAACATGGTGTGCAAATATGATAAAGTGATATCTAGCTTGCCCCCTTTAGTGAAGCGAAACATAAATGCAGGGGCATCTTCAAGGTTTAAGTGATGACTAGATAGAATGATTTCAAAATAAACGATATCACAATCATGCAAAAGACAATGCTACTTGGGAACAATGCACATTACACTTAGAATGACAATCATGCTCTCAGTAGTTGGTGCTTGAAGAAAGAAGGTGGAGACTCAAAAAGTAAAAGATGGTTATGTGCTAGAGCTTTTTATTTTGAAAACATAGAAGCAATTTTGTCAACGGTAGTAGTACTTCATATGTGTCATGCATAAGACATCCTATAAGTTGCAAGCCTCATGCATCGAATACCAATAGTGCTCGCACCTTGTCCTAATAAGCTCGGATTTCCATGGGTTTTCATTGCATTACATATGTTTCAACCAAGTGTCACAAAGGGGTACCTCTATGCCACCTGTACAAAGGTCCAAGGAGATAAATCGCATTTGATTTCTCGTTTTTGATAGATCTCAACTTGAGGACATCCATACCGGGACAACATAGAAAATAGATGATGGACTCCTCTTTAATGCATAAGCATATTCTCATAAGAGATTGAGGATTAATGTCCAAGCTAAAACTTCCACCATGATACATGGCTTTGGTTGGCGGCCCAATGTTCTTCTCTAACAATATGCATACTCATTCAACCCACGGCAAATCACCCTTACTTCAGACAAGACGAACATGCATAGCAACTCACATGATATTCAACAAAAGTGTAACAGTTGATGGCGTCCCCAGAAACATGGTTACCGCTCAGCAAGCAACTTATAAGAAATAAGATACATAAGCAACATATTCTTTACCACAATAGTTTTTAAGCTACTTTCCCATGAGCTATGTATTGCAAAGTTAGTTCGCTTAGTACAGGTGGAGGTTAGCAAAAGACTGGGAGCGACCAACTAAGAGAGCAATGAAGGTCATAATCATGCAGAGCGACAAAGCAACATTGAGTCAGGCATGGAAGTTATATCGCTACTCAGAAATAAAAGATCATCAAGGCTTGACAGACTTTCTTTACAGTCTTAAATATGCGTGAGCATACGCCAAGTCAATCAAAATAAATTCTCGAGGGAAGATATTACTAAACCATACCACATCATTGGCAAACAAATCAAGTTGGTACTCCAATAACACATTGGGAATCCCCCAGCTATTTGAGACTAACCATAAGAAAACCTGAACTACTAAGCGCCATTATGCACGTAGCATCTTTATCATAGACATATTAACCAAGGCAACGGAAGCAAACTCTCTTAATAAGGTGAGCATGATAATTAAAGAGAGTTCAAGCAACCAACTAAACAAAAGCTCTTTGAAAAAGATAAGCATGAATACTAAGAGCTGAGCATGATAGTAGCTATTAAAAGACAAAGAACACACACAGCAAAGATAGACATGAAAATTCTATGTTATGTTCTAGGTAGAAGTGGAGCGTGTTTCTCTCCCACATAAAGAAAGCTGAGTTCCAACTCGTTATGGAAAACTAAAAAGAAAACTAAAAGCAAGACGCTCCAAGCATAGCACATAACACATGAAGTGATAAAAATATAGCGGAACGAAAGACGAACTGATAATGTTGATGGAGAAGGGGATGCACGGGGGCATCCCCAAGCTTAGACGCTTGAGTCTCCTTGAATATTTCTTGGGGGTGCACGGGGGCATCCCCAAGCTTGAGTGCTTGACACTCCTGAATCTTTTTATCATCTTCCCTCGCACACTTGAAAACTCCCTTCATACATAACTCATCATAATCTGATTAGCGAGGTTAGTACCCTTAATAAAATAATTGTACCTTGCTGGAAATAAAGATATTCTTGAAGTTCTACTGTTTCTCAAGATTGCCAAAAGGTTTTTGCAAAGAAAAAGCAAGCTCTTGATTTGCAAAATGAAGGAGAGGCAAAACAGGACAGAATCTGTGAAAAACAGAACAGCAGGTAGTAATTGATCTGTTCGGGGTACTTCTTAAACTCTAATAAAAAAACTCAGAACAGACGCACGAAAGACAATTATATAGAGAACGCTGTCGAAGAAATTCAGACCAAAAAGATGATCTGGTGATTTTATACGAATTTTTTTATCCAAGGACAGAATCTGTTTCCTGGACAGCACCTCACAACTTTTGAACTTTCTAGCAATCAGAGGCTATACTTGGCACAAATATGAAAAGAAAAGATACAATGATGATGCTACTGTAGTAAACAACATCAAGACACAACAAAAGCAAAATATAAAAATTTATTCATGTGGGCTGCCTCCCAAAAGCGCTTTCTTTTATGCCTTTAAGCTAGGCATAATGCATAGAGATCAAGTTTTATCAAGAGTAAAAGAATAGCTAGCCCGTACAACGGATTCAAAAGGTAACTTGATCTTCTTACGAGGGAAGTGTTCCATCCCTTTCTTGAGAGGAAACTGAAATTTTATATTAACCTCTTTCATGTCAATGATAGCACCAACGGTGCGTAAAAAGGGACGTCCCAAAATAATTGGACATGAAGGATCACATTCAATATCCATAATAGTGAAATCAACGGGAACATAGTTGTCATTGACAATCATAAGAACATCGTCGATCCTCCCCAAAGGTTTCTTTATGGAAGAATCAACGAGACGAACACCAAAAGAACAAGAATCATAAGGTTTCAATTTAAGCATATCATATATTCTTTTGGGCATAACAGAGGTACTAGCACCAACATCACATAATGCATAACAAGAGAAGTCATTCAATTTAATTTTTATCATAGGATCCCAACCATCTTCTAGCTTTCTAGGTATGGAGGCTTCTACTCTAAGTTTCTCCTCCCTAGCTTTGATGAGAGCATTAGTGATATGCTCTGTGAAGGCAAGGTTAAGCGTGCTAGTGCGGGGATCTCTAGACATCTTGTGAAGGAAATCAATAACTTCGGTAAGAGTGCAATTATCAAAATCAAGATCACTAGCATCAAGTAAAGTGGTAGTGGTGTCCTTAAGGTTCACTTGTTTGGTAGTTTCTATAGTCATAGCATCACCATTAATAGGTCCAATGGGACCAGGAGTACATTGGGTGCTAAGAGTTTGGATATCCTCAACAACTCGGATAGTAGCAACAGTGTGGTGGGTAGGAAGGCTCTTAATTCTATCTTCTTCTTCCCTTTCTCTAGCCCATCTCTCTTTAAGTTTAGCCATCATCCTAATATTTTCATTAATTTGCACTTGAGTAGCATTAATAGGAGTGACTTCCCTCTCCTCAAGAGGAGAAGTTTTAATTTTTAGCAATTTTATCTCATTGGCTAAGTGGTCTACCTTAAAAGAAAGATCATCTAGTTTATGTAGTTTTTCTTCTACACTCTTATTAAAGGCTTTTTGGGTAGTGATGAAATCTTTAAGCATAATCTCTAGTTCAGTAGTGGAGTTCTTGGTACTAGGATAAGCATTATTGTTCCCATAAGAGTTAGAGGGGAACGGTCTAGGATTGTTACCAAAGTTACTCCTATAAGCATTGTTGTTAAAATTGTTTCTAGAGATAAAGTTCACATCTACTTGTTCTTGAGCAATCAAAGAATTTAAAGGAACATCACGAGGATCAACAGAGGATTGCTTTGAAAGTAGAGACATGATTAAGTCAACTTTTTCATTAAAGGAGGAAATCTCCTCGACAGAGTTTACCTTCCTACCTGTTGGAGTGCGTTCGGTGTGCCATTGGGAATAGTTGGTCATCATCTCATCGAGAAGCTTTGTGGCAGCACCAAGTGTAGTTGACATAAAAGTTCCTCCCGCGGCCGAATCTAACAAGTTCCGCGAGGTAAAGTTCAAGCCTGCATAAAAAGTTTGGATAACGATCCAAGTAGTCAAACCATGAGTAGGGCAGTTCTTGATAAGAGATTTCATACGTTCCCAAGCTTGGGCAACGTGTTCATTATCCAATTGTTTAAAATTCATTATGTTACTTCTAAGTTGGATAATTTTAGCAGGTGGATAGTATTTTCCAATAAAAGCATCTTTGCACTTGTCCCATGAATCTATGCTATTTCTAGGCAAAGACAGAAACCAAATTTTAGCTCCTCCTCTCAAGGAGAAAGGAAAAAGCTTAAGCTTAACAATATTACCATCTATTTCTTGGTACTTTTGCATATCACAAAGTTCAACAAAGTTGTTTAAGTGTAAAGCAACATCATCTCCAGCACCGGAGAATTGATCTTTCATGACTAAGTTCAGTAAAGCAGGTTTAATTTCATATGAAGGTGCTGAAGTGGCAGGTGTAGTGATAGGTGTGCTGATAAAGTCATCGTTGTTGTGACTAGTGAAGTCACACAACTTGGTGTTCTCGGTGGAACCCATAGTAGCAAGCAAGCAAGATAATTATTTTTGTGATTTTCGATAAAGGATACTAAAGCAAAAACTGAAAGGTAAACTAACAAGACTAAAAAGCAAAGGTAAAAGATAGCATGCAACTCCCCTATCCTGAAGAGTGGAGTCCCCGGCAACGGCGCCAGAAAAACTCCTTGATGGGCCTCTAACCCCTCGTTGGTTACCCCAAGTGGAAGGTGTGAGATGGAGTGTTGTGGAAGTTTTTCCCTTAGCAAAGATGCCAAGGATCGAATCCCCAGAGACTCCTAGGTTCAACAAGTAGGTGTCAACTGCTAACGGCGCCAGATATTAGCAATCAACGTGGACCTGCACACAGATACAAATAACTTTGCTCCCAACAAGTACAGAGAGGTTGTCAATCCCTCCGGCCTTGTAGTTCACAAAGGATTAAACGCAAGTGATAGTAGTGATAGATAATGTTTGCAATAGTAAGTAATAGCGAAAAGTAAATAGCGGATGTGATTAATGATGGTAATATGGACCGGAGTCTCATGATGTTCACTAGTGATGTCTCTCTCCCAAAAGACGATAAAACAGCTATGTGAGGTAAACGAATTACAGCTGGGCAATTAACAGGACCACGAACGCAAACCAATGCTGACTACATTGCAAGAAAGGTTGAGGTTCAAAGCATGGGCGGTACGCCAAAGTAAGTAGACCGAAATCCATCAATATCTACTACTAATCATCCACCTTGAGATATCTATCCAGAACATCTCGCTGGTATTAAGTTGTGAGCCCCACCCATACTGTAAACTCAAAGCAACAGACAACTGCATTAAAAGAACTTTGCGTAAAGTAAACAATCCTTGCACCCGCGGGCACAAGCACCGTTGTTTTCCCCCTTGTGGCAACAGCACATCCCCTAGACTCATGTTTCTGTCACTCAAACTAGTCATCGAGGGGCATGAACCCACAATCGAGCATAACGTTCCCTCTTGGAGTCACTACCTACTACTTGGCCAAAGCAATAAATAACAACGGAGAACATGCAAGAATTACTTATGAACATAAATATAAAAGAGGTAGATCAAATATATTACTCAATCACAATCTGAACATAATCTCATAATCCATCGGATCCCCGCAAACTCATCATAGCAACAGCATAAGGATTACATATGTGCCTCGATCATGTAGGGCAGCTCACGAGGACTAATTAGTGAAGCACAAGAACGGGAGGAGAACATCACATAGCTACTGGTCATGGACTCATGGTCCAAGGGAGACTACTCACAACTCATCCGGGAGGCGTCCATGGTGGTGGAGAGGCTCCCGATGGTTATCCTCCCCTCCGGCAGGGTGCCGGGAAGAGTTCTCCTGGTGCTCCCGATCTTGGAAGCGGCGGCGGCGGCGGAACAGAGATGAGATCGCGAAAAAGAGTTCCCGTCCCGAGGGTTTTGAAGGACGCTCTAAATATATGCCAAAGGGGGGCACCAGACGGGGCTCGGGGGGCCCAGGCGCCCCCCCGGCGCGGCCCAGGGGGGGCGCGCCGCCAGGGCGCCTGGGGCCCTGGTGGCCCCCCCGGCTGTCCTTCGGACGCAAGGTAGGTTCTCGAACGCTGATTTTTTATATAATTTTTCTGGATTTTTCCTGGCAGTTCTCGTAATGTGAAAACCTGAAATACAAAAATATCCGAAAACAGAAACTGGCACTGGGGTGCACTGGATTAGTAGGTTAGTCCAAATATGATCAAAAGTGTATGGAAGTGTATAAATATCATAGCAATATCACCCAAAAGTGGCATGGAGCAAGCAGAAATTATAGATACGTTTTGGACGTATCAATCTCACCCGGAAAATATATCATAACTTGTTTACTGTCCTTTTATTTTCTGTACCAAATTGTAGTGGCTACTTGAAAGGAAACATTGGTTGCGAAGTAGCCTTTGTCCGGTTTGCACCTTCAGATCTGCCATGGCACGGTCACTATACTCGTAAAGCTTACGGTTTCCCCCTTTATATTCACTACCATCATCGTAGGTGCTTCGTGTCGTGCTAGCACTGCTCCGGAAGACCTCAACCCATGAAGCGAAACAACATGCCACTCATAATTCCAAAGCTTAGTTGTTGAAATACGAATCTGATATGATGCTCATACTACTAAAACGGAGAACGTTTAATTGGTCAACTAATGTTCCTATATTCGTTTCGAAAAGCATGTGCACCACATATAGAGAGACAACAGGGATTTGCATTTCTCTGTGCGCTCTGGTTCATCATGGGTGGGCAACACACATTGTTTTATCTAACTAGCAAGATGCCCATGCGTTGCACAGAACATCAAGATGCATTTGTATGAGTAGTTTATCTTGTGGAGGAAAATGATGCTTTCAACGATTCTAGATGGTCTGCCATAATATTCAAGAAATGTTGGGAGCTATGTCGCCTTTGATAGTCTAGACTGATAGTAATAGTATTCTGCCTTCGGTTGAATAGAGCTGCCCCTTTTGGGGCTGAAGCCTTTCCGAACCCTTTCTTGTCGTACTGGCAATACAAGCCCATATAGTCTAGCTAGTTCCACTTTCTTGATTTTACTCTTGATGCTTAGGGTTTTCCCTTTTATCTACCATACTATGATTTGCGAAGGTGCTTTCTATCGTACTAGCAATATTCCACCCTTCAAGCTAAACAACACAGCACTCATAATTCCAAAGCTTAATTAGTTGTTCAAATATGATTGTGATATGATATTGATATTAGTTAACAGACACATTTAATTGGTTAGCTAAAGGTCCCACTTGAGTTTCCAAATGCATGTCGCGACATATAGAGAAAACATAATTGCATTTCTTTGTCACTTGTTGACTGTACTTTCTTGTCCATACCAAATCTTAGTTGTTATTTCAAAGCAAACATCGGTTGCTAACTACCCTTTGCGTGGTTTGCAGCTTCAGATCTGCCATCCCACTGCCACAGTCAACACTATACTCATCATGCTTATGGTTTCCCCAGTTTATGATGACCGCGATCAGCCTACGTGGTTTGTGTCGTAATAGCAGTGCTCCACCCATCGAGCTAAACCAGCTTAGTTGTACAAATTTGAATCTGATACTATGATGATATTAGTAAAACTAAGACATGTTTAATTAGTCGGCTAAATGTTCCTACTTTAGTTTCGAAATGCATGTGAGCCACATATGGAGAGATCGGAAGGAATAGTATTTCTCTGTGCGCTCTGGTTCATCATGGGTGGGCAACAGACATTGTATAGAAAGACGTGTAATATCTTCAATCTGCTTGATCTTCTGCTCTTCTTTAACACAATCCTCTTCTCTTCTTTAATAAGTATGTTCCTTGTTGGGAAGAGTAGCAGAGACATTTGCGGTCGACTGTTCAGGTCGAGTTGTTCTCATTTATTGTATTTTAAATTTGTCAGGTCTGGTCGACTTGTTCTTGTTTACTATATGTTGAAGCCATCATCTCCGAAGTATCATCACTTGTGGAGCTCTCATATTTTGAGTAGTAGACCACATTATATTAATGCACACACCAAATTACAGCATGCATAGCATCTCTCACAAGAATTTTAGAGATAGCATAAAGGGGTTTACACGGAGGCAGTATTGGATTAGAATCACTTCTGCATTACATAGATAGTCTCACTTTTTTATGTTTTCATGCATGTTAGGTATTGAACATGATCAAAATGAATATGAGAATGGGTGCATGAGAGGAATATTATGGAACAATCCACTGGCTAACAAACTTGGCATGGTGGAGGATGGTCTATCTTATTCACCCATCAAGGTGCTTGCTCTAACTTGGCAAGGTTGTATTGGTCGCACATATTTTGCATATGACCTCTTGCATTACTTCTACTTTGTTACACAACACCATCTGCTTAGTTTATGCATCATATATGAGTACATGCCATACCTATCCATTTTCTATACCTATTCCATGTGTCATCGTACTATGTTTTTTCTGTCAAATGTTGTTCGTTCATAATAGATGTCCAAAAGGAACAGGGTGAGCGCAGATCCTCAAGGAGTACAAAGTAGATATTTGGAAAAGGTAGTGATACCTGCTAAATCAGATAGATCAGCAGCCAAACCCCTATTAGAATTGATGAGAGCCCAGCGTAAGGTATTGTCTATGATATCAATTCAAAATTTGAACTCCTAAATTTCTGCATGTGCCTTACTTTCTTTCTTGTATGAAAACTAATTTCAGATGAATCTCCTTTGTCAAAGGATCATACAATCTCAAGAAAATATTGGGCACTACATTGCTCTTGTCAGTACCTCTTGCCCTTTCAGCATACTTACACTCATTGATGTTTGATTATGTGGCATCACTGTAATTGTTTGCTTCTTTATCCTCCCTTTGCTCGAAATTATAAGATCTATATTTACTCTTAGATAAATGTAGAATTAACACAATGGTTATGAAGTTTTGGATTGCTGGTGTAAGTACCTATTGTAACGCCCAAGATGCGGCTATATCTCCTACATGTCGAGGCTCGACTTAGAGGCATAACCGTATTCTGGTATGATCGCAAGATGGTCATCTTCGCACATTCCCATGTACAAGAACAAAGGTAAAATAATATAGTTGGCTTACAATCGCCACTTAACACAATGCATAAATAAGTAATACATTCATCCAGAGTACACACATAGTGTGACTATGGACGAATCCAAATGAAAAGAAGATAACCACCCACTATGCCCGATCAGCCCTAGTAGGAACCACTTCTGATCGTCAGGGTATGTCACGTACATAGGGCCACGCTCTTCATCGAACTCCCACTTGAGCTCCTGATCATCACATGTTTCATACTCGGTTGTGCCTGCACCTGTGTTTGTAGTAAACCGTGAGTCACAAGGACTCAGCAATCCCATTCCCGGGTATCAAAACTATCAAAGCCTTTGGGTGAGGTGAAAGGTACAAAAAGGGGGCTGCAGCAAGCACTAAGCATAGATGAGGTGGCTAACTTACATAAGTTCAGAGCGAGAAGAGAACGGAAAGCCATCGATAGTGAACTAGTCATGATGACTAGATGATCCTGTCTACCTACAAGTCATACATAACCCAGTCGTGTTCTCTTCCCGAACTTCTTCGAAAAGAGACCATCACGACTACTCACACGGTAGTGTATTATGTTTGAGGTTTTGTGTCAAGTTATCTACAACCGGTATTAACAAACTCCAATCCGCCACATAACCGTGGGCACGGCTTTCGAAAGATCATAACCCTGCAGGGGTGTCCCAACTTAGCCCATCACAAGCTCTCACGATCTGTGGAGTAACAACTCCATGTTGGGAAGGCTCGAGTGTTTTTAGAATCCCGTGCTCAAGATATTTCGACAATAGTAAAACTAATACAACAAGACCTCCGGACGTGTCGTCACCCTGATAAGAGTCGCGCGTATCTCATCTTAGGCGACGATCGGATAAGCTACCCGGACAGGTACCACCCAAGTTGCCAAGGGGTGGCCCCGCACAGTGCTCTGGGTTGGACAAACACTCATGAGGAGCACTGGCCCGGGGGTTGATTAAGAATCCATGGGGTCCGGAAAGTCCCTATGCATGTTTTAATTATTAGGCAAATGTAAAACCAAGGTTGGGCTTTGCTGGAAAAGCTTTAAACAAAGCGAATTAACGAGGGGGGCCCATAAATCCCAATCGTTTTAGGAACGCAAAATCAAGGAACATAACACCGGTTTACCGGTTCCTAAGGCGGCATGAGTGGAACAAAACACCGAGCAAAAGGCCAAGCCTTCCACCAATAGCCAAGTATATAGGTGCATTAATTTAAATAGAGATATTGTGTTATTCCCAAAATATCCAATCCACAAGGAGCAAACTTAAAATTCATCTGCAACTAACAACGCTATAAGAGGGGCTTGAGCAAAAGTGTAACCTAGCCAAACAACGGTTTGCTGGGAAGGTAGTTAGAGGTTTCATGGCAAGGAAGGGGCTGACAAGCAAATAGATAGGTAGCGTGACAAAGCAGTAAGCGAGACAACTAGCAAGCATCGATAAAGGTGATATTAAGGAATGTTCATCTTTCTTGTTATGTCTTCAGTGGGATCGTAAACTTGCTCCTCGAACACAGTATTGACAGGACCCTCGAACTCCGAATCATCATCGGGCTCTACCCAACACAAGAATACAAACATCGGAACAAAATCAATCACAATGCAATGCACAAGCACATGATGCAAGACATGGTGCATATGAGCATGAGCATAGTATGATGCATCACAAATGGAACATGATGGGTGCAACATGTGGCATGGCAAAATGCAACAACCACCACTTATCTAAAAGAAACCCAACAAACAAGGGGAAGCATATTGACATAACACCACATATGGTAATTTAGTTGAGCTAGTTAAGCACCCAACCAATTTAAATATTGTTTAACATGACAGGGAGTGCATCATAACACAAACTACAACACACAAGCAAATTAAATTGGGCCGGAAGAAACAAACAACAATTCCGAAAAATCCCTATGTGCATATTTATATTTGGTCTAGTTCTGACTATTACACCATTTAAAAGTTATTAAACAGTAAAACATGGTGCACCAAGTTATTCTATACAAAATTCTGCCCCAAAAACATATAAAGAGCATTCAAAACAGAGTTAGGGTTTAAAAGTTATGAATTAAACCAATTTCAACATGTTATTTAACAAATCATAAGCAAACATCATTTTAAAATATTTTAAATATGGCAAAAAAAATTACATATTATGAAACTACACTAAAAACTAAACAAGTTTCATTTTGAGTTCATTTGAATTTGATGCATAGTTTAAAAGATATAAGCAAAACAAGTTTGAAAACAAAACTGAAATAAAAACAAAACAGAGACAAACAAAACTGACTCTGTCTGGACTAGTCATAGTCTATGACTAGTGGGTCCAGGAGGGTGCTGAGGTGGCAAAGCGGGTGTGGGAGTGGGTGTGTGCGTGCGCAGAGTATGACATGTGGGGCTTGGAAGTCAGTGGGTTAGGAATGTCAAAAATTGGGCATTTTCTCCACTGGCCCAAGGGGATTCGAACCCATGTCTCGCTGGTGCACGAGCGAAGCTAAGACCAGCTGGGCTAGGCGGTTGCGATTGACAGAGGAGGGGCACTGCACCTGATGACCAAACCCACAACGCAGACAGAGCCCACGCAACACCGGCGACAGAGACGGCTACGACGCGCAACGGGGCTGCTCCGGCGACCTAAGGAGACGGCGGAGGCGCGCAACGGGTCCGCAAGGGAATCCCGCGCCTCTGGGTGCAACTAGGCACAACAGACGACGACGGAGTCGGCGCCGGAGACGCGCAACAGAGGCGGCAACGACGGTGATGAACGCTGATACGTCCAAAACGTATCTATAATTTCTGCTTGCTCCATGCCTCTTTTGGGTGATATTGCTATGATATTTATACACTTCCATACACTTTTGATCATATTTGGACTAACCTATTAACTCAGTGCACCCCAGTGCCAGTTTCTCTTTTCGGCTATTTTTGTATTTCAGGTTTTCACGTTACGAGAACTGCCAGGAAAAATCCAGAAAAATTATATAAAAAATCAGCGTTCCAGAAACTACCGTGCGCCCGAAGGACAGCCGGGGCGGCACCAGGGCTCCAGGCGCCCTGGCGGCCCCCCCCCCCCCCCCGGGCCGCGCCGGGGGGGCGCCTGGCCCCCCGAGGCTCCTCCGATGCCCCCCTTTGGCATATATTTAAAGCGTCTCCCGAAACCCTTGAGACAGGAACTCTTTTTCGCGATCTCATCTCTGTTCCGCCGCCGCCGCCGCTTCCAAGATCGGGAGCACCAGGAGAACTCTTCCCGGCACCCTGCCGGAGGGGAGGATCACCACCGGGAGCTTCTCCACCACCATGGACGCCTCCCGGATGAGTTGTGAGTAGTCTCCCTTGGACCATGGGTCCATGACCAGTAGCTATGTGATGTTCTCCTCCCGTTCTTGTGCTTCACTAATTAGTCCTCGTGAGCTGCCCTACATGATCGAGGCACATATGTAATCCTTATGCTGTTGCTATGATGAGTTTGCTGGGATCCGATGGATTATGAGATTATGTTCAGATTGTGTTTGAGTAATATATTTGATTCACCTCTTTTATATTTATGTTCGTAAGTAATTCTTGCATGTTCTCCGTTGTTATTTATTGCTTTGGCCAAGTAGTAGGTAGTGACTCCAAGAGGGAACGTTATGCTTGATTGTGGGTTCATGCCCCTCGATGACTAGCTTGAGTGACAGAAACATGAGTCTAGGGGATGTGCTGTTGCCACAAGGGGGAAAACAACGATGCTTGTGCCCGCGGGTGCAAGGATTATTTACTTTACGCAAAGTTCTTTTAATGCAGTTGTCTGTTGCTTTGAGTTTACACTATGGGTGGGGCTCGCAACTTAATACCAGCGAGATGTTCTGGATAGATATCTCAAGGTGGATGATTAGTAGTAGATATTGATGGATTTCGGTCTACTTACTTTGGCGTACCGCCCATGCTTTGAACCTCTACCTTTCTTGCAATGTAGTCAGCATTGGTTTGCGCACATGGTCCTGTCAATTGCCCAGCTGTAATTCGTTTACCTCACATAGCTGTTTTATCGTCTTTTGGGAGAGAGACATCACTAGTGAACATCATGAGACTCCGGTCCATATTACCATCATTGATCACATCCGTTATTTACTTTTCCGCTATTTACGTACTATTGCAATTATACCTATCACTATTATCACTTGCGTTTGATCCTTTGTAAACTACAAGGCCGGAGGGATTGACAACCTCTCTGTACTCGTTGGGAGCAAAGTTATTTGTATCTGTGTGCAGGTCCACGTTGATTGCTAATATCTGCGCCGTTAGCAGTTGACACCTTCTTGTTGAAACTGGGAGTCTCTGGGAAATCGATCCTTGGTATTACCAAGGGAAAACTTCTGCTACACTGCATCTCAAACCTTCCACTTGGGGTAACCAACGAGGGGTGAGAAGCCACCTAGCAAAGCAATTTCTGGCGCCGTTGCCGGGGACTCCACTCTTCAGGATAGGGGAGTTGCACGCTATCTTTTACATTTGCTTTTAGTCTTGTTAGTTTACCTTTCAGTTTTGTTTTAGTATCTTTTATCGAAAATCACAAAAATAGTTATCTTGCTTGCTTGCTACAATGGGTTCCACCGAGAACACCAAGTTGTGTGACTTCACTAGTCACAACAACGATGACTTTATCAGCACACCTATCACTACACCTGCCACTTCAGCACCTTCATATGAAATTAAACCTGCTTTACTGAACTTAGTTATGAAAGATCAATTCTCCGGTGCTGGAGATGATGCTGCTTTACACTTAAACAATTTTGTTGAACTTTGTGATATGCAAAAGTACCAAGAAATAGATGGTAATATTGTTAAGCTTAAGCTTTTTCCTTTCTCCTTGAGAGGAGGAGCTAAAATTTGGTTTCAGTCTTTGCCTAGAAATGGCATAGATTCATGGGACAAGTGCAAAGATGCTTTTATCGGAAAATACTATCCACCTGCTAAAATTATCCAACTAAGAAGTAACATAATGAATTTTAAACAATTGGATAATGAACACGTTGCCCAAGCTTGGGAACGTATGAAGTCTCTTATCAAGAACTGCCCTACTCATGGTTTGACTACTTGGATGGTTATCCAAACTTTTTATGCAGGCTTGAACTTTACCTCGCGGAACTTGTTAGATTCGGCCGCGGGAGGAACCTTTATGTCAACTACACTTGGTGCTGCCACAAAACTTCTCGATGAGATGATGACCAACTATTCCCAATGGCACACCGAACGCGCTCCAACAGGTAGGAAGGTAAACTCTGTCGAGGAGATTTCCTCCCTTAATGAAAAAGTTGACTTGATCATGTCTCTACTTTCGAAGCAATCTTCTGTTGATCCTTGTGATGTTCCTTTAAATTCTTTGATTGCTCAAGAACAAGTAGATGTGAACTTTATCTCTAGAAACAATTTTAACAACAATGCTTATAGGAGTAATTTCTGTAACAATCCTAGACCGTTCCCCTCTAACTCTTATGGGAACAACAATGCTTATCCTAGCACCAAGAACTCCAATACTGAACTAGAGATTATGCTTAAAGATTTCATCACTACCCAAAAAGCCTTTAATAAGAGTATAGAAGAAAAACTACATAAACTAGATGATCTCTCTTTGAAAGTAGACCACTTAGCCAATGAGATAGAATTGCTAAAAATTAAAACTTCTCCTCTTGAGGAGAAGAAGGTCACTCCTATTAATGCTACTCAAGTGCAAATTAATGAAAATATTAGGATGATGGCTAAACTTAAAGAAAGATGGGCTAGAGAAAGGGAGGAAGAGGATAGAATTAAGAACCTTCCTACCCACCACATTGTTGCTACTATCCAAGTTGTTGAGGATATCCAAACTCTTAGCACCCAATGTACTCCTGGTCCCATTGGACCTACTAATGGTGATGCAATGACTATAGAAACTACCAAACAAGTGAACCTAAAGGACACCACTACGACTTTACTTGATGCTAGTGACCTTGATTTTGATAATTGCACTCTTACTGAAGTTATTGATTTCCTTCACAAGATGTCTAGAGATCCCCGCACTAGCACGCTTAACCTTGCCTTCACAGAGCATATCACTAGTGCTCTCATCAAAGCTAGGGAGGAGAAACTTAGAGTAGAAGCCTCCATATCTAGAAAGCTAGAAGATGGTTGGGATCCTATGATAAAAATTAAATTGAATGACTTCTCTTGCTATGCATTATGTGATGTTGGAGCTAGTACCTCTGTTATGCCCAGAAGAATATACGATATGGTTAAATTGAAACCTTTTGATTCTTGTTCTTTTGGTGTTCGTCTCGTTGATTCTTCCATAAAGAAACCTTTGGGGAGGATCGACGATGTTCTTATCGTTGTCAATGATAATTATGTTCCCGTTGATTTTACTATTATGGATATTGAATGTGATCCTTCTTGTCCAATTATTTTGGGACGTCCCTTTTTGCGCACCGTTGGTGCTATCATTGACATGAAAGAGGGTAATATAAAATTTCAGTTTCCTCTCAAGAAAGGGATGGAACACTTCCCTCAAAAGAAGATCAAGTTACCTTTTGAGTCCGTTGTACGGGCTAGCTATTCTTTTACTCTTGATAAAACTTGATCTCTATGCATTATGCCTAGCTTAAAGGCATAAAAGAAAGCGCTTTTGGGAGGCAGCCCACATGAATAAAAAATTTATTTTGTTTTTGTTGTGTCTTGATGTTGTTTACTACAGTAGCATCATCATTGTATCTTTGCTTTTCAATTTTGTGCCAAGTATAGCCTCTGATTGCTAGAAAGTTCAAAAGTTGTGAGGTGCTGTCCAGGAAACAGATTATGTCCTTGGATAGAAAAATTCGTATAAAATCAACAGATCATCTTTTTGGTCTGAATTTTTCGACAGCGTTCTCTAAATAATTGTCTTTCGTGCGTCTGTTCTGAGTTTTTTGATTTGAGTTGCAGAAGTGGCCCGAACAAATCATTTACTACCTGCTGTTCTGTTTTTCACAGATTCTGTCCTGTTTTGCCTTTCCTTCATTTTGCAAACCTAGAGCATGCTTTTTCTTTGCAAAAACCTTTTGGCAATCTTGAGAAACAGTAGACCTTCAAGAATATCCTTATTTATAGCAAGGTATAATTATTTTATTATGGGTACTAACCTCGCTAATCAGATTATGATGAGTTATGTATGAAGGGAGTTTTCAAGTGTGCGAGGGAAGATGATAAAAAGATCCAGGAGTGTTAAACGCTCAAGCTTGGGGATGCCCCCGTGCACCCCCAAGAAATATTCAAGGAGACTCAAGCGTCTAAGCTTGGGGATGCCCCCGTGCATCCCCTTCTCCATCAACATTCTTTTGTTCCACTATATTTTAATCACTTCATGTGTTATGTGTTATGCTTGGAGCGTCTTGCTTTTAATTTTTTTTAGCTTTTCATAACGAGTCGGAACTCAGCTTTCTTTATGTGGGAGAGAACCACGCTCCACTTCTACCTAGAACATAACATAGAATTTTCATGACTATCTTTGCTGTGTGTGTTCTTTATCTTTTAATAGCTACTATCATGTTCAGCTCTTAGTATTCATGCTTATCTTTTCAAAGAGCTTGTGTTTGGTTGGTTGCTTGAACTCTCTTTAATTATCATGCTTATCTTATTAAGAGAGTTTGCTTCCGTTGCATTGGTTAATATGTCTATGATAAAGATGCTACGTGCATAATGGCGCTTAGTAGTTCAGGTTTTCTTATGGTTAGCCTCAAATAGCTGGGGGATTCCCAATATGTTATTGGAGTACCAACATGATTTGTTTGCCAATGATGTGGTATGGTCTAGTAATATCTTCCCTTAAGAATTTATTTTGATTGACTTGGCGTATGCACACGCATATTTAAGACTGGAAAGAAAGTCTGTCAAGCCTTGGTGATCTTTTGTTTCTGAGTAGCGATATAACTTCCATGCCTGATTCAATGTTGCTTTGTCGCTCTGCATGATTATGACCGTCATTGCTCTCTTAGTTGGTCGCTCCCAGTCTTTTGCTAACCTCCACCTGTACTAAGCGGACTGACTGCTTGTGCATCCACATCCTTTTAAACCAGTTATGCCATATGAGTCCACCATACCTACCTATATGTGCTATTTCACCGCCACTCCAAGTAAATTTACATGTGCTACCTTTAAAACCTTCAGTTTTTGCAATACATAGCTCACGGGAAAGTAGCTTAAAAACTATTGTGGTAAAGAATATGTTGCTCATGTATCTTATTTCTTATAAGTTGCTTGCTGAGCGGTAACCATGTTTCTGGGGACGCCATCAACTGTTACACTTTTGTTGAATATCATGTGAGTTGCTATGCATGTTCGTCTTGTCTGAAGTAAGGGTGATTTGCCATGGGTTGAATGGTTTGAGTATGCATATTGTTAGAGAAGAACATTGGGCCGCCAACCAAAGCCATGTATCATGGTGGAAGTTTTAGCTTGGACATTAATCCTCAATCTCTTATGAGAATATGCTTAAGCATTAAAGAGGAGTCCATTATCTATTTTCTATGTTGTCCCGGTATGGATGTCCTCAAGTTGAGATCTATCAAAAACGAGAAATCAAATGCGATCTATCTCCTTGGACCTTTGTACAGGTGACATAGAGGTACCCCTTTGTGACACTTGGTTCAAACATATGTAATGCAATGATAATCCATGGAAATCTGAGCTAAATAGGACAAGGTGCGAGCACTATTGGTATTCGATGCATGAGGCTTGCAACTTATAGGATGTCTTATGCATAACACATATGAAGTACTACTACCGTTGACAAAATTGTTTCTATGTTTTCAAAATAAAAAGCTCTAGCACATGAGTAATCCCTGCTTCCCTCAGCGAAGGGCCATTCTTTTACTTTTATGTTGAGTCTCCACCTTCTTTCTTCAAGCACCAACTATTGAGAGCATGATTGTCATTCTGAGTGTAATGTGCATTGTCCCAAAGTAGCATTGTCTTTTGCATGATTGTGATATCGTTTATTTTGAAATGATTGTATCTAGTCATCACTTAAACCTTGAAGGTGCCCCTGCATTTCTGTTTTGCTTCACTAAAGGGGGCAAGCTAGATATCACTTTATCATATTTGCACATCATGTTCATTGCAAATCTATTTGATGTTTCAGTATCATATTGTAAAACTTTCAGTTCTTTGTAATTTTCTCATGAGGCAACTTAATTACTACAGATTCATTATCTCAGCAAGCTTTTGTCATATGACTCTGAAAAAGTCCTATATGGTTAATAGCATGTCACCACAGAAATTATTCTTGTTATCATTTACCTACTCGAGGACGAGCAGGAATTAAGCTTGGGGATGTTGATACGTCCAAAACGTATCTATAATTTCTGCTTGCTCCATGCCTCTTTTGGGTGATATTGCTATGATATTTATACACTTCCATACACTTTTGATCATATTTGGACTAACCTATTAACTCAGTGCACCCCAGTGCCAGTCTCTGTTTTCGGCTGTTTTTGTATTTCAGGTTTTCACATTACGAGAAGTGCCAGGAAAAATCCAGAAAAAATATATAAAAAATCAGCGTTCCAGAAACTACCGTGCGCCCGAAGGATAGGGATAGCCGGGGGGGCACCAGGGCTCCAGGCGCCCTGGCCCCCCCCCCCCCCCCCG
>LR738714.1:643215526-643272299 GCA_902687465.1 Secale cereale | reverse complement strand
GGGGGGCGCCTGGGCCCCCCGAGGCTCCTCCGATGCCCCCCTTTGGCATATATTTAAAGCGTCTCCCGAAACCCTCGAGACAGGAACTCTTTTTCGCGATCTCATCTCTGTTCCGCCGCCGCCGCCGCTTCCAAGATCGGGAGCACCAGGAGAACTCTTCCCGGCACCCTGCCGGAGGGGAGGATCACCACCGGGAGCTTCTCCACCACCATGGACGCCTCCCGGATGAGTTGCGAGTAGTCTCCCTTGGACCATGGGTCCATGACCAGTAGCTATGTGATGTTCTCCTCCCGTTCTTGTGCTTCACTAATTAGTCCTCGTGAGCTGCCCTACATGATCGAGGCACATATGTAATCCTTATGTTGTTGCTATGATGAGTTTGCTGGGATCCGATGGATTATGAGATTATGTTCAGATTGTGTTTGAGTAATGTATTTGATTCACCTCTTTTATATTTATGTTCGTAAGTAATTCTTGCATGTTCTCCGTTGTTATTTATTGCTTTGGCCAAGTTGTAGGTAGTGACTCCAAGAGGGAACGTTATGCTTGAGTGTGGGTTCATGCCCCTCAATGACTAGCTTGAGTGACAGAAACATGAGTCTAGGGGATGTGCTGTTGCCACAAGGGGGAAAACAACGATGCTTGTGCCCGCGGGTGCAAGGATTGTTTACTTTACGCAAAGTTCTTTTAATGCAGTTGTCTGTTGCTTTGAGTTTACACTATGGGTGGGGCTCGCAACTTAATACCAGCGAGATGTTCTGGATAGATATCTCAAGGTGGATGATTAGTAGTAGATATTGATGGATTTCGGTCTACTTACTTTGGCGTACCGCCCATGCTTTGAACCTCTACCTTTCTTGCAATGTAGTCAGCATTGGTTTGCGCACATGGTCCAGTCAATTGCCCAGCTGTAATTCGTTTACCTCACATAGCTGTTTTATCGTCTTTTGGGACAGAGACATCACTAGTGAACATCATGAGACTCCGATCCATATTACCATCATTGATCACATCCGCTATTTACTTTTCCGCTATTTACGTACTATTGCAATTATACCTATCACTATTATCACTTGTGTTTGATCCTTTGTAAACTACAAGGCCGGAGGAATTGATAACCTCTCTGTTCTCGTTGGGAGCAAAGTTATTTGTATCTGTGTGCAGGTCCACGTTGATTGCTAATATCTGCGCCGTTAGCAGTTGACACCTTCTTGTTGAAACTGGGAGTCTCTGGGAAATCGATCCTTGGTATTACCTAGGGAAAACTTCTGCTACACTGCATCTCAAACCTTCCACTTGGGGTAACCAACGAGGGGTGAGAAGCCACCTAGCAAACGCGCCGAGGCGAGGGGCTAAACGGGCGGCAGCGAGCACGGAATCGAGTAACTCCGGCTCGGGGAACACGCCGGACATGCGTAACACGCAAGAGGGGGCCGAAACACTCGCCGGAGACAATGTCCGACGGCGGCAGATTCGGCCGCCGACAAATCCGTAGCCAGCGCATGCAAAAGAGGGGGAGAAGGGAACGGCGAGGTTCGGAGGCTCATCACGAGCACGGCGACATGCTCAGCTCGGCGAGAGGGGGTCGGAGACGATGGCGATCGTGGACGGACACCTGCGGCGGCCGGAGTCGAAGATGAGGACGTAGAGGAAGCAGACGAGGCGCTCGGCTCCACGTATACGGCGTAGTCGACGTAGTCAACGTCGGGGAAGATGTTGGATAGTGTTGGCGAGGCGGAGGGGGATGGGGAGCACGCCGGCAATGAGCTCGTGCTCTTACATGTGGTCGGGACACGATGCAAGTGGGGGGTCTGGTGGCCGGAGCTCACCTAGCGGCGGTGGAGGAGGAAGAGGGAAACCCTAGTGAGTGGGTGGACAGGGAGATGGCTTAATATAGGGGCTAGGGCGATGGGACGGAGCTCGCACACGCTTGGGCGCACGGTCCCCATGGCAACGGCGAGAGGAGGATGAAAAGGTGGGTGAGGGGTTCGGTCATGGTCGCTGACGCGTGGGCCTGGCTCGGCCATTTGGAGGCGACACAGCGGGGGCGTATGTGCGCGCGGGTGAGAAAAGGAGTGAGGAGGGACGCGTCGTCGAGCTAGGCTATGGGCTGGCGCTAGCTGGGCCGAGGGGAGGGAGAAGGCCGAGGCCCAAGGCTGCCGCTTCCTTCTTTTTCTTCCGACAGAAAAACAAAAAGAAAAACACATGGGGGCTAGAAGAGGAATTTGGGAGAGATAAAAAATATCACTGAGATCCTGGATTTATGCTCTATTTTACAAAAATGAGTTGGACATTTTTAGAGGTAGAAAAATATAACAAGTTTGGATTTGCTTCAAACTTGATGTCTTTTTGAACCTAACCAAATCAGCTTCAAATAGAGTGAAATTTGGCATAGAGGTTTAAGACAAGGTGTAAGAATTTTTCGGTGGAGATGAACATTAAAATAGGCTAGGAGATTAGCTTCTCACAAAAACTAAGAAGGGGAAGAATAGGTAAGAAGAGAGGGTAGGGGCATGGCTTACATAGGAAACATGCAACAACAGACAAACATGCTGCCTCACTCAAGCAATTGATCATACAGAACATGAACCCGACACAATGCATAAATGATATGGACATTATATGGTGCAAAATGCAATAAGCAAGAATGCAATATGATATGGCAATAATGCAATATGATAGAATGACAATGCAATAATGAAACATAGCAAAAAAATAAAAGGAAAGACCCCCAAAGAGAGGATGAGGACCAAGTTGAATATATTGCCAAATTGGGAAAGTGTTACATTTGGGGCATTACAACACTCCTCCACTACGAAAAGATCTCGTCCCGAGATCTAGGACTGGAAGAAGTCTGGATATTCAGGACGAAAGTGATCCTCGCATTCCCACGTAGATTCTCGGTCGGTATGGTGTGACCATTTCACTTTTAGGAACTTGATTGTTTTGTTGCGAGTCTTGCGCTCGGTCTCTTCAAGGATAGCAACGGGGTGCTCATTATAAGACAAGTCGGCTTGAAGATCAATTTCTTTGAAGGCAACGGTGCGCTCGGACATCTTGAAGCACTTGCGGCGTTGTGACACGTGGAACACGTCGTGCACATTGTAGAAGTTTGGAGGAAGCTCGAGTTGGTAGGCGAGATCGCCTCTTTTCCCAACAATCTTGAAAGGACCCATGTATCTTGGAGCTAGATTGCCCTTGATACCGAACCTCTGAGTACCCTTCATAGGAGAAACACGGAGATATACATGGTCTCCAATGTGAAAAGCCAAGTCACGATGTTTGCCGTCATAGTAGCTATTTTGGCGCGATTGCGCGGCCTTGAGATTCTCATGTATGACTTTGCACATTTCTTCGGCCTCTGACATCAAATCGTTACCAAGGAGTTGAGGTTCACCAGAATCGGACCAGTTGAGAGGGGTACGACACTTTCTGCCATAGAGAATTTCAAATGGCGATTTGCCTGAACTTGCTTGGAAGTTGTTGTTGTAGGAGAATTCGGCAAATGGAAGTCAGTCTTCCCATTTCATACCGAAGGAGATGACACATGCCCTGAGCATATCTTCGAGTATTTGGTTCACCCTCTCAACTTGACCACTTGTCTAAGGATGGAAAGTTGTGCTGAAGTGAATCTTGGTACCCATAGCTGACTAGAAAGAATCCCAGAATTTGGAAGTGGATAAGCTTCCATGATCTGAGGAGATAACTTGAGGGATACCATGCAAAGAAACTATTCTGCAGGTGTACATGTCTGCCAGTTGGGCTGCGTTGATGGATTCCTTGACTAGAAGAAAATGAGCACTTTTGTGAGCTTATCAATAACAACAAAGATAGCGTCGTTTCCTCGCTTGGACTTGGGGAAGCCGATGACGAAATCCATCTCAGTGTGATTGAATTTTGACTCGAGAATAGGCGAAGGTTGGAGAAGTCCAGCTAGACGTTGATGCTCTGTTTTGACTCTGCGGCTGACATCACACTCATTCATGAATTGTGCAATTTCTCTTTTCATGCGAGTCCACCAATAGGATTGCTTGAGGTCATGGTACATCTAGGAGCTGGCTGGATGTATAGAGAGAAGGGAATTGTGTGCTTCATTCATTATGAGATTTCTAAGATCACCTTTCGGAACCATGATCATGTCCTCAAAGAACAAAGTGTCTCCTTCGTCAATGCGATAGCACTTGTATTTAGGAGTGCCCTTGGCAAAACCATGTTTCACTTTCTACACCATAGCATCACTGAGTTGGGCCTCGCGGATTTGATCTTCCAAGGTTGGAGCGTCTTGCAGGTTGGTAAGAAATCCTTGTGGAACAACTTGAAGGTTGAGTTTCCGGAATGCTTTGCAGCGATCTGGTAGGAACGGTTTGATGATGAGACTGTTGCAATAAGCCTTTCTGCTCAAGGCATCTGCAATCACGTTGGCCTTGCCAAGAGTGTACTCAATGCTTCGGTTGTACTCTTGAATCATTTCGAACCAACGAGTTTGACGGAGGTTGAGATTTGGTTGTGTGAAGATATACTTCAAGCTCTTGTGGTCGGTGAAGCTGTCAACCTGTCTGCCCAACAAGAGAAGTCTCCAGGTTATCAAGGCGTGGACAACTGCCGCCAACTCAAGATCGTAAGTGGGGTAGTTTTTCTCGTTTGGCTTCAGCTGCCGAGAAGTGTAGGCCACGATCTTCTTATCTTGCATAAGTACACCACCAAGACCTTGCAAAGAGGCATTGCAGAACACATGGTATGGTTTGGATTCATCAGGAGGAGTAAGTACTGGAGTGGAGACAAGCTTCTCCTTGAGTGTATTGAATGCAATGTCACACTCAGGAGTCCAAGAATACTTGACATTCTTGTGCAATAGGTTGGACAGAGTCTTAGCAATCTTGGAGAAGTTCTCGACGAACCTTCTGCAATAGCTTGCAAGCCCGAGGAAGCTTCGGAGTAGCTTGACATTTTGAGGAGGTTCCCATTTAACAATTGCTTCAACCTTCTCGGGGTTAACTGAAATGCCCTTGACGGAGATGATATGACCAAGATAGAGAACTTCATCAAGCCATAATTCGCACTTTGAGAATTTCGCATAAAAGCGGTGCTCTCTGAGCCAGTCGAGAACCAAACGGAGGTGCTTGGCGTGGTCTTCTTTTGTCTTGGAGAATACCAAAATATCGCCAAGGTAGACTAGGACGAACTAATTGGTGTAGGGGTTGAATACGAAATGCATCATCCGGGAGAAGGTGGGAGGTGCATTTGCCAGCCCAAAATACATGACTGTGTACTCGTAGGAACCAAAGCTTGTACTGAAGGTGGTCTTGGGAATATCCTGCTCACGGATACGATTTGATGGTAGCCCATGTTGGGGAACGTAGCAGAATTCAAAAAATTTCTACGCTTTCACCAAGATCCAACTAAGGAGACATCTAGCAACGAGCAAGTATGAGTGCATCTACATACCGTTATGTAGATCGCGTGCGGAAGCTTTCGAAGAAGCGTGGATGAAGTAGTCGTACTCTTCGCGTTCTTCGTCACCGATGATCTAGTGCCGAATGGACGGCACCTCCGCGTTCAACACACGTCCGGTACAGCAATGTTGCCTCCTTCTTGATCCAGCAAGGGGGGAGGAGAAGTCGTCAGAGATCCATCAGCACGACGGCGTGCTGGTGGATGCGGTGGAGAATCCTGCAGGGCTTTGCCGGGCGCCCTGCGTTGAGGAGACGGAGGTGTGGCGGGAGGGGGAGAGGCGCCAGGGCAAGGGTGCGGCTGCCCTCTCCCCCCCCCCCACATATATATAGGGGGCAGGGGGTGCGCCATGCCCTGCAGATGGCATCTGCAGGGTGGGGCGGCGGCCAGGGGGGAATCCTTGCCCCCCCAAGGCAAGTGGTGCCCCCTCCCCCCTAGGGTTTCAACCCTAAGCGCATGGGGAGGAGGGCCCATGTGGTGCGCCAGCCCACCAGGGCTGGACACTTCCCCCTTGCGGCCTAGGGGCCCCACCGGGATGGGTGGCCCCACCCGGTGGACCCCGGGGCCCCTCCGGTGGTCCCGGGACACTCCCGGTGACCCCCGGAGATCACCCGATGGCCGAAACTGGACTTCCTATATATCATTCTTTACCTCCGGACCATTCCGGAACTCCTCGTGACGTCCGGGATCTCATCCGGGACTCCGAACAACTTTCGGGTTTCCACGTGCATGTATCTCTACGAACCTAGCGTTACCGAACCTTAAGTGTGTAGACCCTACGGGTTCGGGAGACACGTAGACATGACCGAGACCACTCCCCGGTCAATAACCAACAGCGGGATCTGGATACCCATGTTGGTTCCCACGTGTTCCTCGATGATCTTCGTCGGATGAACCACCATGTCAAGGATTCACTCAATCCCGTACATTATTCCCTTTGTCCATCGGTACGGTACTTGCCCGAGATTCGATCGTCGATATTCCCGATACCTTGTTCAATCTCGTCATGGCAAGTCTCTTTACTCAATCCGTAATCCATCATCCCGTGACTAACTACTTAGTCACATAGAGCTCATTATGATGATGTATTACCGAGTGGGCCCATAGGTACCTCTCCGTCATACGGAGTGACAACATCCCAGTCTCGGTTCGTACCAACTCAACAGACACTTTCGGAGATACCCGATGCGTACCTTTATAGCCACCCAGTTACGTTGTGACGTTTGGCACACCCAAAGTATTCTTACGGCATCCGGGAGTTGTACAACCTCATGGTCTAAGGAATAAATACTTGACACCGAAAAGCTTATGCATTACGAACTATACGATCTCGTGCTATGCTCAGGATTGAGTCTTGTCCATCACATCATTCTCCTAATGATGTGATCCCGTTATCACTGACATCCTATGTCCATGGTCAGGAAACCGTGACCATCTGTTGATCAACGAGCTGGTAACTAGAGGCCTACCAGGGACTCATTGTGGTCTATATATTCACACATGTATCGCTATTTCCGTACAATACAATTCAAGCATGAATAACAGACAATTATCATGAACAAGGCAATATAATAATAATACTTTTATTATTGCCTCTAGGGCATATTTCCAATAGTCTCCCACTTGCACTAGAGTCAATAATCTAGTTACATTGTGATGAATCGAACACCCATAGAGTTCTGCTGTTGATCATGTTTTGCCCGTGGAAGAGGTTTAGTCAACGGGTCTGCGACATTCAGATCCGTATGCACTTTACAAATATCTATGTCTCCATCTTGAACATAATTCCGGATGGAGTTGAAACGGCGCTTGATGTGCTTGGTCTTCTTGTGAAACCTGGGCTCCTTGGTAATAGCAATAGCACCAGTGTTGTCACAGAAGAGAGTCATCGGGCTTGACGCGCTTGGTATGACTCCTAGGTCGGTGATGAACTCCTTCATCCAGACTCCTTCCTGCGCTGCTTCGCAAGCAGCTATGTACTCCGCTTCACATGTAGAATGCGCCACTACGCTCTGCTTGCAACTGCACCAGCTGACTGCCCCACCATTCAAAATATACACATATCCGGTTTGTGACTTAGAGTCATCCATATCTGTGTCGAAGCTAGCATCGACGTAACCCTTTACGACGAGCTCTTCATCACCTCCATAAACGAGAAACATATCCTTAGTCCTTTTCAGGTACTTCAGGATGTTCTTGACCGCTGTCCAGTGTTCCGTACCGGGATCACTTTGGTACCTCCCTACCAAACTTATGGCAAGGTTCACATCAGGTCTGGTACACAGCATCGCATACATGATAGATCCTATGGCCGAGGCATAGGGAATGACACTCATCTTTTCTCTATCTTCTGCCGTGGTCGGCGACTGAGCCTTGCTCAATCTCATACCTTGCAAAACAGGCAAGAATCCCTTCTTTGACTGATCCATATTGAACTTTTTCAATATCTTGTCAAGGTATGTACTTTGTGAAAGACCAATGAGGCGTCTTGATCTATCTCTATAGATTTTGATGCCTAATATGTAAGCAGCTTCTCCAAGGTCCTTCATTGAAAAACTCTTATTCAAGTAGGCCTTTATGCTTTCCAAGAATTCTATATCATTTCCCATCAGCAATATGTCATCCACATATAATATGAGAAATGCTATAGAGCTCCCACTCACTTTCTTGTAGATACAGGCTTCTCCATAAGTCTGTATAAAGCCAAACGCTTTGATCACATCATTAAAGCGAATATTCCAACTCCGAGATGCTTGCACCAGCCCGTAAATCGAGCGCTGGAGCTTGCATACCTTGTTAGCGTTCTCTGGATCGACAAAACCTTCCGGTTGCATCATATACAACTCTTCCTTGAGGAAGCCATTTAGGAATGTTGTTTTGACGTCCATTTGCCATATCTCATAATCATAGAATGCGGCAATAGCTAACATGATTTTGACTGACTTCAGCATCGCTACGGGAGAGAAAGTCTCGTCGTAGTCAATCCCTTGAACTTGTCGATAACCCTTAGCGACAAGCCGAGCCTTATAGATGGTCACATTACCATCCGCGTCTGTCTTCTTCTTAAATATCCATTTGTTTTCTATGGCGTGCCTATCATCAGGCAAGTCCACCAAAGTCCATACTTTGTTTTCATACATAGATTCTATCTCGGATTTCATGGCTCCAAGCCATTTATTGGAATCCGGGCCCGCCATTGCTTCTTCATAGTTCGAAGGTTCACCGTTGTCTAACAACAAGATTTCCAGGACAGGGTTGCCGTACCACTCTGGTGCGGAACGTGCCCTTGTGGACCTTCGAAGTTTAGTAGTAACTTGATCTGTTTCTTCATGATCATCATCATTAGCTTCCTCCCTTGTCGGTGCAGGCACCTCAGGAACAATTTCCTGTGCTGCGCTACTTTCCGGTTCAGGAGGGGTGACTGTCACCTCATCAAGTTCTACTTTCCTCCCACTCACTTCTTTCGAGAGAAACTCTTTCTCCAGAAAGCATCCATTCTTGGCAACAAAGACTTTGCCTTCGGATCTGTGGTAGAAGGTGTACCCAATCGTTTCCTTTGGGTATCCTATGAAGACGCATTTCTCCGATTTGGCTTCGAGCTTTTCAGGTTGAAGTTTCTTGACATAAGCATCGCAACCCCAAACTTTTAGAAACGACAGCTTCGGTTTCTTTCCAAACCAAAGTTCATACGGAGTCGTCTCAACGGATTTCGACGGAGCCCTATTTAAAGTGAATGCGGCAGTCTCTAAAGCATAACCCCAAAAAGATAGCGGTAAATCGGTGAGGGACATCATAGATCGCACCATGTCCAACAAAGTACGATTTCGACGTTCGGACACACCGTTACGTTGAGGTGTTCCGGGCGGTGTCAATTGTGAAACAATTCCACAGCTCCTAAGGTGTGTGCCAAATTCATGACTTAAATATTCACCCCCACGATCTGATCGTAAGAACTTTATTTTTCTGTCACGTTGATTCTCAACCTCATTCTGAAATTCCTTGAACTTTTCAAAGGTCTCAGACTTGTGTTTCATCAAATAGATATACCCGTATCTACTCAAGTCATCCGTGAGGGTGAGAACATAACGATAGCCTCCGCGAGCCTCAACACTCATTGGACCGCACACATCGGTATGTATGATTTCCAACAAGTTGGTTGCTCGCTCCATTGTTCCGGAGAACGGAGTCTTGGTCATCTTGCCCAAGAGGCATGGTTCGCACGTGTCAAATGATTCATAATCAAGAGACTCCAGAAGTCCATCTGAATGGAGCTTCTTCATACGTTTTACACCAATATGACCAAGGCGGCAATGCCACAAGTATGTGGGACTATCATTATCAACTTTACATCTTTTGGCATCTACACTATGAATATGTGTATCATCACGTTCGAGATCCATCAAAAATAAACCATTGACCAGCGGGGCATGACCATAAAACATATCTCTCAAATAAATAGAACAACCATTATTCTCCGATTTGAAAGAGTAGCCATCTCGCATAAGACGAGATCCAGATACAATGTTCATGCTCAAAGCTGGTACTTAATAACAATTATTAAGGTTTAAAACTAATCCCGAGGGTAGATGTAGAGGCAGCGTGCCGACAGCGATCACATCGACCTTGGAACCATTCCCGACGCACATCGTCACCTCATCATTCGCCAGTCTCCGCTTATTCCGCAGCTCCTATTTTGAGTTACAAATGTGAGCAACTGCACCGGTATCAAATACCCAGGAGCTACTACGAGTGCTGGTAAGGTACACATCAATAACATGTATATCATATATACCTTTGACGTTGCCGGCCTTCTTGTCTGCTAAATATTTGGGGCAGTTCTGCTTCCAGTGACCCGTTCCCTTGCAATAAAAGCACTCTGTCTCAGGCTTGGGTCCATACTTTGGCTTCTTCCCAGCAACAGGCTTTCCAGGCGCGGCAACTCCCTTGACGTCCTTCTTGAAGTTCTTCTTACCCTTGCCTTTCTTGAACTTAGTGGTTTTATTGACCATCAACACTTGATGTTCTTTCTTGATGTCCACCTCCGCTGATTTCAGCATCGAATACACCTCGGGAATGGACTTCTCCATCCCCTGCATATTGAAGTTCAACACGAAGCTCTTGAAGCTTGGTGGGAGCGACTGGAGGATTCTGTCAACGGCCGCTTCATCTGGGAGATTCATTCCCAGCTGAGACAAGCGGTTGTGCAATCCAGAAATCTTGAGGATGTGCTCACTGACAGAACTGTTTTCCTCCATCTTACAGCTGTAGAATGCGTCGGAGACATCATATCTCTCGACTCGGGCATGAGCTTGGAAAACCATTTTCAGCTCTTCGAACATCTCATATGCTCCGTGGTGCTCAAAACGTTTTTGGAGCCCCGACTCTAAGCTGTAAAGCATGTCGCACTGAACCAGGGAGTAATCATCACAACGCGACTGCCAAGCGTTCATAACATCTTGGTTTGCCGGGGCGGGAGCGTCACCTAGCGGTGCTTCTAGGACATAAGTTCTCTTGGCAGCTATGAGGATAATCCTCAGGTTACGGACCCAATCCGTATAGTTGCTACCATCGTCTTTCAGCTTGGTTTTCTCTAGGAACGCGTTGAAGTTGAGGGAAACTGGAGCGTGGGCCATTTGATCTACAAGAGATATTGTAAAGAATTTAGACTAAGTTCATGATAATTAAGTTCATCTTAATCAAATTTTAATGAACTCCCACTCAGAATGACATCTCTCTAGTCATCTAAGTGATACACGATCCGGATCGACTAGCCCGTGTCCGATCATCACGTGAGACGGACTAGTCATCAACGGTGAACATCTTCATGTTGATCGTATCTTCTATACGACTCGTGTTCGACCTTTCGGTCTTCCGTGTTCCGAGGCCATGTCTGTACATGCTAGGCTCGTCAAGTGAACCCTAAGTGTATCGCGTGTGTAAATCTGTCTTACACCCGTTGTATGCGAACGTTAGAACCTATCACACCCGATCATCACGTGGTGCTTCGGAGCAACGAACTTTAGCAACGGTGCACAGTTAGGGGGAACACAATTCTTGAAATTTTTAGTGAGAGATCATATTATTTACTACCGTCGTTCTAAGTAAACAAGATGCATAAACATGATAAACATCACATGCAATCAATTAAAGTGACATGATATGGCCAATATCATCTTACTCCTTGGATCTCCATCTTCGGGGCACCATGATCATCTTGTCACCGGCTCGACACCATGATCTTCATCATCATGATCTTCATCATCGTGTCTTGAAGAAGTCGTCACGCCAACTATTACTTCTACTACTATAGCTAACGTTTAGCAATGAAGTAAAGTAATTACATGGCGTTATTCAGGGACACGCAGGTCATACAATAATTAAGACAACTCCTATGGCTCGTGCCGGTTGTCAAGTTCATCGACATGCAAGTCGTGATTCCCTATTACAAGAACATGATCAATCTCATACATCACATATATCATTCATCACATCTTCTTTTGGCCATACCACGTCACATAGCACATGCTGCAAAAACAAGTTAGACGTCCTCATATTGTTGTTGCAAGTTTTTACGTGGCTTCTATAGGTTTTCTAGCAAGAACGTTTCTTACCTACGCCAAAACCACAACGTGATTGTCAATTTCTATTTACCCTTCATAAGGACCCTGTTCATCGAATCCGATCCGACTAAAGTAGGAGAGACAAACACCCGCCAGCCACCTTATGCATCTAGTGCATGTCTGTCGGTGGAACCAGTCTCACGTAAGCGTACGTGTAAAGTCGGTCCGGGCCGCTTCATCCCACAATACCGCCGAATCAAGATTGACTAGTAACGGCAAGAAAGTTGAACAAACTCAAACGCCCACAACTACTTTGTGTTCTACTCGTGCAAGATGCTACGCATTAAACCTAGCTCAGATGCCACTATTGGGGAACGTAGCAGAATTCAAAAAATTTCTACGCTTTCACCAAGATCCAACTAAGGAGACATCTAGCAACGAGCAAGTAAGAGTGCATCTACATACCGTTATGTAGATCGCGTGCGGAAGCTTTTGAAGAAGCGTGGATGAAGTAGTCGTACTCTTCGCGTTCTTCGTCACCGATGATCTAGTGCCGAACGGACGGCACCTCCGCGTTCAACACACGTCCGGTACAGCAACGTCGCCTCCTTCTTGATCCAGCAAGGGGGGAGGAGAAGTCGTCAGAGATCCAGCAGCACGACGGCGTGGTGGTGGATGCAGTGGAGAATCCTGCAGGGCTTCGCCGGGCGCCCTGCGTTGAGGAGACGGAGGTGTGACGGGAGGGGGAGAGGCGCCAGGGCAAGGGTGCGGCTGCCCTCTCCCCCCCCCCACATATATATAGGGGGCCAGGGGGTGCGCCATACCCTGCAGATGGCATCTGCAGGGTGGGGCGGCAGCCAGGGGAATCCTTGCCCCCCAAGGCAAGTGGCGCCCCCTCCCCCCTAGGGTTTCAACCCTAGGCGCATGGGGAGGAGGGCCCATGTGGTGCGCCAGCCCACCAGGGCTGGACACTTCCCCCTTGCGGCCTAGGGGCCCCACCGGGATGGGTGGCCCCACCCGGTGGACCCCCAGGGCCCCTCCGGAGGTCCCGGGACACTCCCGGTGACCCCCGGAGATCACCCGATGGCCGAAACTGGACTTCCTATATATCATTATTTACCTCCGGACCATTCCGAAACTCCTCGTGACGTCCGGGATCTCATCCGGGACTCCGAACAACTTTCGGGTTTCCACGTGCATGTATCTCTACGACCCTAGCGTTACCGAACCTTAAGTGTGTAGACCCTACGGGTTCGGGAGACACGTAGACATGACCGAGACCACTCTCCGGTCAATAACCAACAGCGGGATCTGGATACCAATGTTGGTTCCCACGTGTTCCTCAATGATCTTCATCGGATGAACCACCGTGTCAAGGATTCACTCAATCCCGTACGTTATTCCCTTTGTCCATCGGTACGGTACTTGCCCGAGATTCGATCGTCGATATTCCCGATACCTTGTTCAATCTCGTCATGGCAAGTCTCTTTACTCAATCTGTAATCCATCATCCCGTGACTAACTACTTAGTCACATTGAGCTCATTATGATGATGTATTACCGAGTGGGCCCAGAGGTACCTCTCCGTCATACGGAGTGACAACATCCCAGTCTCGGTTCGTACCAACTCAACAGACACTTTCGGAGATACCCGATGCGTACCTTTATAGCCACCCAGTTACGTTGTGACGTTTGGCACACCCAAAGTATTCTTACGGCATCCGGGAGTTGTACAACCTCATGGTCTAAGGAATAAATACTTGACACCGAAAAGCTTATGCATTACGAACTATACGATCTCGTGCTATGCTCAGGATTGAGTCTTGTCCATCACATCATTCTCCTAATGATGTGATCCCGTTATCACTGACATCCTATGTCCATGGTCAGGAAACCGTGACCATCTGTTGATCAACGAGCTGGTAACTAGAGGCCTACCAGGGACTCATTGTGGTCTATATATTCACACATGTATAGTTGTTTCCATACAATACAATTCAAGCATGAATAACAGACAATTATCATGAACAAGGAAATATAATAATAATACTTTTATTATTGCCTCTAGGGCATATTTCCAACAGCCCATTCGGAGATCAAGCTTCGATAAAATCATAGAGCCTTTGAGCTTCTCGAGAAGTTCATTCATGTTTGGAAGAGGGTATTTTTCTTGATTGTCTTCTTGTTCAATGGACGGTAATCGACGCACAGTCGTTTTGTGCCATCCTTCTTCTTGACAAAAAGAACACCGCAGCCCCTCGATCTGATCAAACCCAAGCGTTCTTGCTCGTCGAGCTACTTCTTCAATTCCTTCAACTCTTTAGGAGAAAGTTTGTACGGACGCCGATGCTACCTCTTGAGCATGCGTTGGTTTTCCCTTGAAGAGGAAAGGGTGATGCAGCAAAGTAGTATAAGTATTTCCCTCAGTTTTTGAGAACCATGGTATCAATCCAGTAGGAGACTACACGCAAGTCGACCAGTACATGCACAAACAATCAAGAACCTTGCAACCAACACGATAAATGGTTTGGCAATCCCTTCACGGCCACTTGCAAAAGTGAGATCTGATAAAGATAATAAGATAATTATTTTTGGTATTTTTGTTGTATCTAATGGAAAATAAAGATTGCAATAGTAAACTAGAATTGTAGATCGGAAACTTATATGATGTAAAGTAATCCCGGGGGCCATAGGTTTCACTAGTGGCTTCTCTCAAGATAGCATATATTACGGTGGGAGAACAAATTACTGTCGAGCAATTGATAGAAAAGCGCATAGTTATGAAAATATCTAGGCATGATCATGAACATAGGCATCACGTCCATGTCAATTAGACCGAAACGATTTTGCATCTACTACTATTACTCCACACACCGACCGCTATCCAGCATGCATCTAGAGTATTAAGTTCATAAGAATGGAGTAACGCCTTAAGCAAGATGACATGATGTAGAGGGATAAACTCAAGCAATATGATATAAACGCCATCGTTTTATCCTCGATGGCAACAATACAATACGTGTCGGGTCCCTTTCTGTCACCAGGATCGAGCACCGCAAGATTGAACCCAAAGCTAAGCACTTCTCCCATTGCAAGAAAGATCAATCTAGTAGGCCAAACCAAACTGATAATTCGAATAGACTTGCAAAGATATTAAATCATGCACATAAGAATTCAGAGAAGAACCAAATATTGTTCATAGATAATATTGATCATAAACCGACAATTCATCGGATCTAAACAAACACACCCTAAAAAGAATTACATCAAATAGATCTCCAAGAACATCGAGGAGAACTTTGTATTGAGAACCAAAGAGAGATAAGAAGCCATCTAGCTAATAACTATGGACCCGATGGTTTGTGGTAAACTACTCACACAACATCGGAGAGGCTATGGTGTTGATGTAGAAGCCCTCCATGATCGAATCCCCCTCCGGTGCAGCACCGGAAAAGGCCCCAAGATGGGATCTCACGGATACAGAAGGTTGCGGCGATGGAAAAGTGGTTTTGTGGCTCCCGTGGATGCTTTCAGGGTATAAGAGTATATATAGGCGAAAGAAGTAGGTTGGTGGAGCTACGAGGGGCCCACGAGGGTGGGGGCGCGCCTACCCCCCCCGGGTGCGCCCTCCTGCCTCGTGCCCGCCTCGTTACTTCTTTGACTTCCACTCTAAGTCTCCAGGATTGCGTTTATTCCAAGAAAGATCCTCGCGAAGGTTTCGTTCAGTTTGGACTCCGTTTGATATTCCTTTTCTGCCAAACACTGAAATAGGCAAAAAAAACAGCAACTGGCACTGGGCCTCCGGTTAATAGGTTAGTCCCAAAAATAATATAAAAGTCTATATTAAAGCCCATTAAACATCCAAAAACAATAATATAATAGCATGGAACAATAAAAAATTATAGATACATTGGAGACCTATCAGCATCCCCAAGCTTAATTCATGCTCGTCCTCGAGTAGGTAAATGATAAAAACATATTTTTTGATGGGGAATGCTACCTAACGTAATTTTCAATATAATTTTCTTTATTGTGGCATGAATGTTCAGATCTAAAAGATTCAATACAAAAGTTTAATATTGACATAAAAATAATAATACTTCAAGCATACTAACTAAGCAATTATTTCTTCTCAAAATAGCATGGCCAAAGAAAGTTCATCCCTACAAAATCATATAGTTTGGCTATGCTCCATCTTCATCACACAAAATATTCAAATCATGCACAACCCCCATTTCAGCCAAGCAATTGTTTCATACTTTAGTATTCTCAAACTTTTTCAACTTTCACGCAATACATGAGCGTGGGCCATGGATATAGCACTATAGGTGGAATAGAGTGGTGGTTGTGGAGAATACAAAAAATGAGGAAGATGGTCTCACATCAACTAGGCGTATTAATGGGCTATGGAGATGCCCATCAATAGATATCAATGTGAGTGAGTAGGGATTGCCATGCAATGGATGCATTAGAGCTTTAAATGTATGAATGCTCAACAAAAGAAACTAAGTGGGTGTGCATCCAACTTGCTTGCTCACGAAGACCTAGGGCATTTGAGGAAGCTCATCGTTGGAATATACAAGCCAAGTTCTATAATGAAAAATTCCCAATAGTATATGAAAGTGATAAAATAAGAGACTCTCTATCATGAAGATCATGGTGCTACTTTGAAGCACAAGTGTGGAAAAAGGATAGTACCATTGTCCCTTCCCTCTTTTTCTCTCATTTTTTTGGAGACTCCTTTTTTTGAAGTTCTTTCTCTTTTCTTTTTTTATTTGGCCTTTCTCTTTTTTTTGGCCTTTTTTCACACACGGGACAATGCTCTAACAATGAAGATCATCACACTTCTATTTACTTAAAACTCAAGCATTACAATTCAATTCTTAGAACAAAATCTGACTCTACATGAGTGCCTCCGGCGATGTACCGGGATGTGCAATGAATCAACAGTGACATGTATGAAAAAATTATGAATGGTGGCTTTGCGACAAATATGATGTCAAATACATGATCATGCAAGGCAATATGACAATGATGAAGCGTGTCATAATAAACAGAACAGTGGAAAGTTGCATGGCAATATATCTTGGAATTGCTATGGAAATGCCATAATAGGTAGGTATGGTGGTTGTTTTGAGGAAGGTATATGGTGGGTGTATGGTACCAGCGAAAGTTGTGCGATACTAGAGAGGCTAGAAATGGTGGAAGGGTGAGAGTGCCTATAATCCAAGGACTCAACATTAGTCATAAAGAACTCACATACTTGTTGCAAAAATCTACAAGTCATTAAAACCAAGCACTACACACATGCTCCTAGGGGAAGGGTTGGTAGGATTTAACCATCGCGTGCATGCTACGGGACTTGCAAACCTCAACACAAGTATTTCTCAAATTCACAATTACTAACTAGCACAACTCTAATATCACCATCTTCATATCTCAAAACAATCATCAAGTATCAAACCTCTCATAGTATTCAATGCACTCTATATGGAAGTTTTTATTATACCCATATTGGATGCCTATCATATTAGGAATAATTTTATAGCCAAAGCAAAAGACCATGCTGTTCTAAAGGACTCTTAAAATAATATAAGTTAAGCATGAGAGATAAATAATTTCTATAAAATAAATCCACCACCGTTCTCTAAAAAGATATAAGTGACGCACTAGAGCAAAATTATCTAGCTCAAAAGATATAAGTGAAGCACATAGAGTATTCTAATAAATTCCGATTCATGTGTGTCTCTCCCAAAAGTTGGTAGGATGATTGTGGTAAACTAAAAAGTTGGTAGGATGATTGTGGTAAACTAAAAAGCAAAGACTCAAATCATACAAGACGCTCCAAGCAAAACACATATCATGTGGTGAATAAAAATATAGTCTCAAGTAAAGTTACCGATAGACGAAGACAAAAGAGGGGATGCCTTCCTGGGGCATCCCCAAGCTTAGGCTTTTGATCGTCATTGAATTTTACCTTGGGGTGTCTTGGGCATCCCCAAGCTTAGGCTCTTGCCACTCTTTATTCCATAGTCCATCAAATCCTTACCCAAAAACTTGAAAACTTCACAACACAAAACTTAACAGAAAATCTCGTAAGCTCCGTTAGTATAAGAAAACAAACCACCACCTTAAGATACTGTATTTAACTCATTCTTTATTTATATTGGTGTTAAACCTACTGTATTCCAACTTCTCTATGGTTCATACCCCCCGATACTACCAATAGATCCATCAAAATAAGCAAACAACCCACGAAAAATAGAATCTGTCAAAAAATAGGATAGTCTGTAGAAATCTGTAACTTTCGAATACTTCTGTAACTGTGAAAATTCTGAAATAAATTAGTGCACGTGAGGAATTTGTCTATTAATCATATGCAAAAAGAATCAACCTAAAAGCACTCTCCAGTAAAAAAATGGCAGCTAATCTCGTGAGCGCAAAAGTTTCAGAGTCTTCCCAAAGGTTCTACTTGGCACAAACACTAATTAAAACATAAAAAACACATCTAAACAGAAGCTAGATGAATTATTTATTACTAAACAGAAGAAAAAAAGCAAAGAAAAAAATTGGGTTGCCTCCCAACAAGCACTATCGTTTAACGCCCTTAGCTAGGCATTGATAATTTTAATGATGCTCACATGAAAGACAAGACTTGAAGCACAAATTAAAGACCAACATAGAACATGTGAAAAACACATGTAAGTTTAACATGCTCCTATGCATAGGAATTTTTATAGTAAAACAAATCAACACAAGCAATATCTAACATATGCAAGGAAGAAAAACAAAACAAGATCAATCTCAACATGAAGAGAGGTAATTTAGTAACATGAAGATTTCTACAACCATATTTTCCTCTCTCATAATAATTGCAAGTAGGATCATAGGCAAATTCAACAATATAGCTATCACAAAACATATTCTCAACACGATCCGCATGCATACGAAGTTGACACTCTTCCAAAATAGTGGGATCAACATTAACTAAAGTCATGACCTCTCCAAACCCACTTTTATCAAAACATTCATAAGATTGAACATTATTCAAATATGTGGGATCTAAAGTTGACACTCTTCCAAACCCACTTTCAATATTATAGCAAACATTATTATCAATCTTACATTCATCATGGGGATTAAATAAATTTTCAAGATCATAAGAAGAATCACCCCAATCATGATCATTGTAACAAGTAGTGGACATGGCAAAATTAACATCCCCAAGCTTAGGGTTTTGCATATCATTAACACAATTGACATTAACAGATTTTTATAATAACATCATTGCAATCATGTTTTTCCTTGAAGGAACTATCGTGAATCACTTCATAAATTTCTTCTTTCAACACTTCATCACAAATTTCAGATTCACGAATTTCAAGCAAAACCTCATAAAGATAATCTAGTGCACTCAACTCACTAGCAGTAGGTTCAACATAGTTGGATCTTTTAAAAAGATTAGCAAGTGGAAGACGATCCATAGATAGATTTTTAGCAAGTGAAGATGCAAGCAAATAGAAGGAACATGGCAACAAGAGCGAACATAAGATCGAACGAGAAAAAGGCAAAGGTTTTTGAAAATCGTTTTAGAAGTGGGGGAGAGGAAAATAAGAGGCGAATGGCAAATAATGTAATGCGAGGGAGAAGAGTTTGTGATGGGTACTTCGTATGTCTTTACTTGAGCGTAGATCTCCCCGGCAACAGCGCCAGAAATCCTTCTTGCTACCTCTTGAGCATGTGGTTGAGGAAAGGGTGATGCAGCAAAGTAGCGTAAGTATTTCCCTCGGTTTTTGAGAACCAAGGTATCAATCTAGTAGGATACTACACGCGAGTCGCCTAGTACCTGCACAAACAATCAAGAACCTTGCAACCAACGCGATAAAGGGGTTGTCAATCCCTTCACGGCCACTTGCAAAAGTGAGATCTGATAAAGTTAATATGATAAGTATTTTTGGTATTTTTTGTATGGATTGGAAAATAAAGATTGCAAAATAAATAGTAAATAAGAATTGTAGATCGGAAACTTATATGATGTAAAGTAGACCTGGGGGGCATAGGTTTCACTAGTGGCTTCTTTCAAGATAGCATATATTACGGTGGGTGAACAAATTACTGCCGAGCAATTGATAGAAAAGCGCATAGCTATGAGAATATGTAGGCATGATCATGAACATAGGCATCATGTCCATGTCAAGTAGACCAAAACAATTTTGCATCTACTACTATTACTCCACACATCGACCGCTATCCAGCATGCATCTAGAGTATTAAGTTCATAAGAACGGAGTAACGCCTTAAGCAAGATGACATGATGTAGAGGGATAAACTCAAGAAATATGATATAAACCCCATCTTTTTATCCTCGATGGCAACAATACAATACGTGTCGGTTCCCTTTCTGTCACTGGGATCGAGCACCGCAAGATTGAACCCAAAGCTAAGCACTTCTCCCATTGCAAGAAAGATCAATCTAGTAGGCCAAACCAAACTGATAATTCGAAGAGACTTGCAAAGATATTAAATCATGCACATAAGAATTCAGAGAAGAACCAAATATTGTTCATAGATAATCTTGATCATAAACCCACAATTCATCGGATCTCGACAAACACACCGCAAAAAGAATTACATCAAATAGATCTCCAAGAACATCGAGGAGAATTTTGTATTGAGAACCAAAGAGAGAGAAGAAGCCATCTAGCTAATAACTATGGACCCGAAGGTCTGTGGTAAACTACTCACACATCATCGGAGAGGCTATGGTGTAGATGTAGAAGCCCTACGTGGTAGAATCCCCCTCCGGCAGAGCGCCAGAAAAGGCCCCAAGATGGGATATCATGGGTACAGAAGGTTGCGGCAGTGGAAAAGTGGTTTCGTGACTCCCCTAGATGTTTTCAGTGTATCAGAGTATACATAGGCGAAAGAAGTAGGTCGGTGCTGCTACGAGGGGCCCACGAGGGTGGGGCGCGCGCCCTCCTGCCTCGTGGCCGCCTCGTTGCTTCCTTGACTTCCACTACAAGTCTCCTGGATTGTGTTTGTTCCAAGAAAGATCATCGTGAAGGTTTCGTTCTGTTTGGACTCCGTTTGATATTCCTTTTCTGCGAAACACTGAAATAGGCAACAAAAATAACAGCAACTGGTACTGGGCCTCCGGTTAATGGGTTAGACCCAAAAAATAATATAAAAGTGTATATTAAAGCCCATTAAACAACCAAAACAGATAATATAATAGCATGGAACAGTCAAAAATTATAGATACGTTGGAGACGTATCAGCCGACAAGCTCGCTTCGTACCAGGTTCAAGTTCAATGACGAATTCAACTGGACGGTTAGGAGGCATCCCTTGCAATTCTTCAGGAAATACGTCATCATATTTGTAGACCACCGGAATCTGGGATATGGCATTAATCTCGCCCTTATCATTGTGAGAGACAAGCCTAATTGTGTTATCTCGAGCTGTGAAGATAATCACGTCTTCGGAAGGATGACTTAGATTCACCTCTGTCGGGGGGATGAACCCCAGGTAGGCAATGGAAGCCGGATCTTTTTCAAAAACAACGGGGTCAGCATCGCCCCGCAATCCGGCTCTCGCTTGGCCGGCTCGCTCGACTCGGCCAAGTCCCACGACCCGGCCAAACTCTCCAACCTGGTTGGATCCCACGATTCGGCCCCAATGACCCGCTCAAGGGATCCGGACCCGGCGCGTCAAGACTTCCCCGAAAATCCGGCCCGGCTCGTGGCGTGTTCCCCAATCCGGTCACGGGTCAGCTTCTGTCCCATCCCGGCCGTACAATGGGACGAGTATCCACCTACCGATGACCGAGGCAACAGTGCCCCGCACATGCCTCTGGTCAGCCGAGGTGTGGCAATAGTGCAATCATCATCACCCATGATGCCAGTAGACGGCGACCTAACGGAATGCCACTGTACCCGACTTAACTCGGCCACTCCTTGAAGATCGATAAGACGACACACAGTACCCCCATACCCGGCTGGCCCCGCGTCCGGAGAACCCGGCGATCCCTGTACCCAGCCGGTCCTAGCGCCGGCTTCCCAGACAATGACAACCCGGCCCCATAGCCTTGTAACATTACCATTGTACCCCTGGGGGGTTGACCTATAAAACCCCCCAGGAGCCCTCATGCATACGGGCATGCGAACGAGAACAAAGAGAGATAGACGCACATCACAAGGAGAAGCAGCCTAAGCCTTGGCCCGTCTTCCTCCTTCCTCCATACAGCTCAAGGAGCAACTCTGTACTCATATACATCAACTACACTCGGCAGGACTAGGGGTGTTATCTCTCCGGAGAGCCCCGAACCTGGGTATGTCTTGCGTCCCGCGCTCGCTCATGCCAACCTCACCTCTGAAGCCCACCAGTGCCCTCGAGCCTCCACCTATCTTTAGCCATCCCTTGGCATATGTCGTGCGCCCACCACGACATTTGGCGCCCACCGTGGGGCAGCTCGAGGTCCTGGTCGGGAGCATGCTTCAGACGAGGCTCCCCTCCGACTCCGATGAGCCCGTCGCATTGGCGGACGACGTCATTGACGCCCTCGCCGTCTCCTTCACCGCACTACGCATCTCCGATGCGCCAATGGCCGACGATTATCCCAGCAAGGTACTTTACTTTTCCGACTCCCCCATCTCCCTCGGCGGCAGCGTTCCCGACGGAGCGATGGACCTCCGCGTAGAGGTTTCCATCCCTGACACTGCTACTTCTCGATCTTGCGTTGTTTTCCCTCAAAGAGGAAAGGGTGATGCAGCATAGTAGCGTAAGTATTTCCCTTAGTTTTTGAGAACCAAGGTATCAATCCAGTAGGAGACCACGCGCGACTCCCTCGTACCTGCACAAACAAATAAGAACCTTGCAGCCAACGTGATAAAAGGGGTTGTCAATCCCTTCTCGGCCACTTACAAAAGTGAGATCTAATAGATATGATAAGATAATATTTTTGGTATTTTTATATGGAGACAGAAAGTAAATAATGCAAATAAACAACGGCGACAGAAATGGGCAAGTTGACGGGAAACTAATATGATCAATATAGACCCGGGGACCATAGGTTTCACTAGTGGCTTCTCTCTTGATAGTAGATTTCTATGGTGGGTGAACAAATTACTGTCGACCAATTGATAGAAAAGTGCATTGTTATGAGAATATCTAGGCATGATCATTGTATATAGGCATCACGTCCGTGACAAGTAGACAGAAACGATTCTGCATCTACTACTATTACTCCACACATCGACCAATATCCAGCATGCATCTAGAGTATTAAGTTCATAAGAACAGAGTAACGCCTTAAGCAAGATGACATGATGTAGATGGATAAACTCAAGCAATATGATATAAACCCCCTCCTTTTATCCTCGATGGCAACAATACAATACGTGCCTTGTTGCCCCTGCTGTCACTGGGAAAGGACACCGCAAGATTGAACCCAAAGCCAATCACTTATCCCATTACAAGAGCTATAGATCTAGTAGGCCAAACCAAACCGATAATTCGAAGAGACTTGCAAGGATATTTAAATCATGCATAAAAGATTTTAGAAAATAATCCAATATTGTTCATAGATAATCTTGATCATAAACCCACAATTCATCGGATCTCGACAAACACACCGCAAAAGGAATTACATCGAATAGATCTCCTCGAAGATCAAGGAGAACTTTGTATTGAGATCCAATGAGAGAGAAGAAGCCATCTAGCTAATAGCTATGGACCCGAAGGTCTGTGGTAAACTACTCACGATTCATCGGAGAGGCTATGGTGTTGATGTAGAAGCCCTGCGTGATCGATGCCCCCTCCGGTGGAGCTCCGGAAAAGGCCCCAAGATGGGATCTCACGGGTACAGAAGGTTGCGGTGGTGGAATTAGGGTTTTGTGGTGCTCTTTGATGGATTCAGGGTACGTAGGTATATATAGGAGGAAGAGACACGTCAGGGGAGCCACGAGGGGCCCACGAGGGTGGGGGCGCGCCTCCCCCTGGGCACGCCCCCTGCCCTCATGGCCGCCTCGTTCGCTTCCTAGCGTGTACTCCAAGTCTTCTATGGTGATATTGTTCCAAAAATGACTCTCCCGAAGGTTTCATTCCGTTTGGACTCCGTTTGATATTCCTTTTCTGCGAAGCACTGAAATATGCAAAAAACAGCAATTTGCACTGGGCCTTGGGTTAGTAGATTAGTCCCAAAAATAATATAACAGTGTATAATAAAGCCCATTAAACATCCAAAACAGATAATATAATAGCATGGAACAATCAAAAATTATAGATACGTTGGAGACGTATCAAGCATCCCCAAGCTTAATTCCTGCTCGTCCTCGAGTAGGTAAATGATAAAAACAGAATTTTTGATGTGGAATGCTAACCAACATAATTCTCAATGTAATTTTATTTATTATGGCATGAATGTTCATATCCGAAAGATTCAAGACAAAAGTTCATATTGACATAACAATAATAATACATCAAGCATACTAACAAAGCAATCATGTCTTCCCAAAATAACATGGCCAAAGAAAGTTATCCCTACAAAATCATGTAGTCTGGCTATGCTCTATCTTCATCACACAAAATATTGAAATCATGCACAACCCCGGTTTCAGCCAAGCAATTGTTTCACACTTCAAGTTTTCAAACTTTTCAACTTTCGCGCAATACATGAGCCTGAGCCATGGATAGAGCACTATGTGGAATGGAGTGGTAGTTGTGGAGAAGACAAAAGAGGAAGATAGTCTCACATCAAATAAGCGTATCATGAAGGAAATATGCCCTAGAGGCAATAATAAAGATGTTATTTGTATTTCCTTATATCATGATAAATGTCTTTTATTCATGCTAGAATTGTATTAACCGGAAACTTAGTACATGTGTGGATACATAGACAAAACAGTATGTCCCTAGTATGCCTCTACTAGACTAGCTCATTGATCAAAGATGGTTATGTTTCCTAGCCATAGACATGAGTTGTCATTTGATCAACGGGATCACATCATTAGGAGAATGATGTGATGGACAAGAGCCATCCGTTAGCATAGCACTATGATCGTTTAGTTTAACTGCTATTGCTTTCTTCATGACTTATACATGTTCCTATGACTATGAGATTATGCAACTCCCGAATACCGTAGGAACACCTTGTGTGCTATCAAACGTCACAACGTAACTGGGTGATCATAAAGATGCTCTACAGGTGTCTCCGAAAGTATTCGTGGTGTTGGCATAGATCAAGATTAGGATTTGTCACTCCGAGTGTCGGAGAGGTATCTCTAGGCCCTCTCGGTAACACACATCACAATAAGCCTTGCAAGCAAAAGACTAATGAGTTATTCACGAGATGATGTGTTACGGAACGAGTAAAGAGACTTGCCGGTAACGAGATTGAACTAGGTATAGAGATACCGACGATCGAATCTCGGGCAAGTAACATACCGTTTGACAAAAGGAACAACGTATGTAGTTATGCGGTTCTGACCGATAAAAGATCTTCGTAGAATATGTAGGAGCCAATATGAACATCCAGGTTCCGCTATTGGTTATTGACCGGAGATGAGTCTCGGTCATGTCTACATAGTTCTCGAACCCGTAGGGTCCGCATGCTTAACGTTTGATGACGATCGGTATTATGAGTTTATGTGTATTGATGTACCGAAGGTAGTTCGGAGTCCCGGATGAGATCACGGACATGACGAGGAGTCTCGGAATGTCCGAGACATAAAGATTGATATATTGGACGGCTATATTCGGACACCGGAAGTGTACCGGAAAAGTTTCGGATTTATCGGGAATGCCGGAGGGGGTTACCGGAACCCCCTACGAGAGGGGATGATCCATAGTGGGCCTAAAGGGAAAGAGAGAGGCAGCCCATAGGGCTGGCCGGCGCCCCCACCTAGGGTTCCTAGTTGGACTAGGATTGGGGGGGGGGGCGCCACCTCTCCTATTCCTTTCCCCCTTCTTCCTTTTGGTGAATCCTACTAGGAATAGGATTGCAATCCTATTCCTAGTAGGACTCCTTCCCTAGCCGCACCAGGAAGGGCCGGCCGGCCTCCCTCCCTTGCTCCTTTATATACGGGGGCAGGGGGGCACCCAAAGACACACAAGTTGAATTGTTTTAGCCGTGTGCGGTGCCCCCCTCCACAGAATCACACCTCGGTCATACCGTCGCGGAGCTTAGGCGAAGCCCTGCGCCGGTGAACACATCATATCCGTCACCACGCCGTCGTGCTGACGAAACTCTCCCGTGAAGCTCAACTGGATCAAGAGCTCGTGGGACGTCATCAAGCTGAACGTGTGCTGAACGCGGAGGTCCGTACGTTCGGTGCTTGATCGGTTGGATCGCGAAGAAGTTTGACAACATCAACCGCGTCACTTGACGCTTCCGCTCCCGGTCTACGAGGGTACGTAGACAGACTCTTCCCTCTCGTTGCTATGCATCTGGTAGATAGATCTTGCGTGATCGTAGGAAAATTTTAAAATACTACGTTCCCCAACAGTGGCATCATGAGCCAGGTCTATGCGTAGATGATATGCACGAGTAGAACACAATGAGATTGTGGACGATACTAGTCATACTACTTACCAGCATGTCATACTTTGCTTCGGCGGTATTGTGAGATGAAGCGGCCCGGACCGACATTACGCGTACGCTTACGCGAGACTGGTTTCACCGTTACGAGCACTCGTTGCTTAAAGGTGACTGGCGGGTGTCTGTCTCTCTCACTTTAGCTGAATCAAGTGTGGCTACGCCCGGTCCTTGTGAAGGTTAAAACATCACATACTTGACGAAACATCGTTGTGGTTTTGTATGCGTAGGTAAGAACGGTTCTTGCTAAAGCCCGTAGCAGCCACGTAAAACTTGCAACAAACAAAGTAGAGGACGTCTAACTTGTTTTTGCAGGGCATGTTGTGATGTGATATGGTCAAGACATGATGAGTTATACGGTTTTGTATGAGATGATCATGTTTTGTAAAGTTATCGGCAACTGGCAGGAGCCATATGGTTGTCGCTTTATTGTATGAAATGCAATCGCCATGTAATTGCTTTACTTTATCACTAAGCGGTAGCGATAGTCGTAGAAGCAATAGTTGGCGAGACGACAACGATGCTACGATGAAGATCAAGGTGTCAAGCCGGTGACGAAGGTGATCATGACGGTGCTTTGGAGATAGAGATCAAAAGCACAAGATGATGATGGCCATATCATGTCACATATTTTGATTGCATGCGATGTTTATCTTATTATGCTTCTTATTTTGCTTAGGACGACGGTAGCATTATAAGATGATCCCTTACTAAATTTCAAGGTAAAAGTGTTCTCCCTGAGTATGCACCGTTGCGAAAGTTCGTCGTGCCGAGACACCACGTGATGATCGGGTGTGATAAGCTCTACATTCAAATACAACGGGTGTAAGCCAGTTTTACACACGCAGAATACTCGGGTTAAACTTGACGAGCCTAGCATATACAGATATGGCCTCGGAACACTGGAGACCGAAAGGTCGAGCGTGAATCATATAGTAGATATGATCAACATAAGATGTTCACCATTGAAAACTACTCCATCTCACGTGATGATCGGACATGGTTTAGTTGATTTGGATCACGTGATCATTTAGATGACCAGAGGGATGTCTATCTAAGTGGGAGTTCTTTAAATTAATATGATTAAATTGAACTTTAATTTATCATGAACTTAGTCCTGATAGTTTTGCATATCTATGTCGTTGTAGATCAATGGCCCGTGCTACCGTTCCTTTGAATTTTAATGCATTCCTAGAGAAAGCTAAGTTGAAAGATGATGGTAGCAATTACACGGACTGGGTCCGTAACCTGAGGATTATCCTCATTGCTGCACAGAAGAATTATGTCCTTGAAGCACCGCTAGGTGACAAGCCCCCTTCCGCTAATGCAGACGCTTTGAACGTCTGGCAGTCGCGGTCTGATGACTACACGATAGTTCAGTGTGCCATGCTTTACGGCTTAGAACCGGGACTTCAACGACGTTTTGAACGTCATGGACCATATGAGATGTTCTAGGAGTTGAAGTTAATATTTCAAGCAAATGCCCGAATTGAGAAATATGAGATTTCCAATAAGTTCTACAGCTGCAAAATGGAGGAGAATAGTTCTATCAGTGAACACTTGCTCAGAATGTCTGGGTACTACAATCATATGACTCAACTTGGTTGCAAAGTTGACGAGGATAGTGTTATTGATAGAGTTCTTCAATCACTGCCACCAAGCTATAAAGGCTTCGTGATGAACTATAACATGCAAGGGATGCAAAAGACAATTCCCGAGCTCTTCGCTATGCTAAAAGCTGCGGAGGTAGAAATCAAAAAGGAGCATCAAGTGTTGATGGTTAACAAGACCACTAGTTTCAAGAAAAAGGGCAAGGGAAAGAAAGGGAACTTCAAAAAGAATAGCAAGTCAGTTGCTACTTCCACGAAGAAACCCAAATCTGGAGCCAAGCCTGAAACTGAGTGCTTCTACTGCAAAGGGACTGGACACTGGAAGCGGAACTGCCCCAAGTATTTGGCGGATAAGAAGGATGGCAAGATGAACAAAGGTATATGTGATATACATGTTATTGATGTGTACCTTACTAATGCTCGTAGTAGTACCTGGGTATTTGATACCGGTTCGTTTGCTAATATTTGTAACTCGAAACAGGGACTACGGATTAAACGAAGATTAGCTAAGGACGAGGTGACGATGCGCGTGGGAAACGGTTCCAAAGTCGATGTGATCGCCGTCGGCACGCTACCTCTACATCTACCTTCGGGATTAGTTTTAGACCTAAATAATTGTTATTTGGTGCCAGCGTTAAGCATGAACATTATATCTGGATTTTGTTTATTGTGAGACGGTTATTCATTTAAATCAGAGAATAATGGTTGTTCCATTTTAATGAATAATATCTTTTATGGTCATGCACCCTTGAAGAGTGGTCTATTCTTATTGGATCTCGATTGTAGTGATACACATATTCATAATATTGAAACCAAAAGATGCAAGGTTAATAATGATAGTGCAACTTATTTGTGGCACTGCCGTTTAGGTCATATTGGTGTAAAACGCATGAAGAAACTCCGTAATGATGGACTTTTGGAATCACTTGATTATGAATCACTTGGTGCTTGCGAACCATGCCTCATGGGCAAGATGACTAAAACTCCATTCTCCGGAACTATGGAGCGAGCAACAGATTTGTTGGAAATCATACATACTGATGTATGTGGACCAATGAGTGCTGATGCTCGCGGCGGGTATCGTTATTTTCTGACCTTCACTGATGATTTGAGCAGATATGGGTATATCTACTTAATGAAGCACAAGTCTGAAACATTTGAAAAGTTCAAAGAATTTCAGAGTGAAGTAGAGAATCATCGTAACAAGAAAATAAAGTTCCTACGATCTGATCGTGGAGGAGAATATTTGAGTTACGAGTTTGGTCTTCATTTGAAACAATGTGGAATAGTTTCACAACTCACGCCACCTGGAACACCACAGCGTAATGGTGTGTCCGAACGTCGTAACCGTACTTTATTGGATATGGTGCGATCTATGATGTCTCTTACCGATTTACCACTATCGTTTTGGGGTTATGCTTTAGAGACAGCTGCATTCACGTTAAATAGGGCACCATCTAAATCCGTTGATACGACACCTTATGAACTATGGTTTGGCAAGAAACCAAAGTTGTTGTTTCTTAAAATTTGGGGCTGCGATGCTTATGTGAAAACACTTCAACCTGATAAGCTCGATCCCAAGTCGGAAAAATGTGTCTTCATAGGATACCCAAAAGAGACTGTTGGGTACACCTTCTATCACAGATCCGAAGGCAAAATATTCGTTGCTAAGAACGGATCCTTTCTAGAAAAAGAGTTTCTCTCGAAAGAAGTGAGTGGGAGGAAAGTAGAACTTGATGAGGTAATTGTACCTTCTCCCATATTGGAAAGTAGTACATCACAGGAAATTGTTCCAGTGATTCCTACACCAATTAATGAGGAAGTTGATGATAATGATCATGAAACTTCGGATCAAGTTTCTACTGAACGTCGTAGATCAACCAGAGTACGTTCCGCACCAGAGTGGTACGGCAACCCAGTTCTGGAAATCATGTTACTAGACCATGATGAACCTATGAACTATGAGGAAGCGATGATGAGCCCAGATTCCGCAAAATGGCTTGAAGCCATGAAATCTGAGATGGGATCCATGTATGAGAACAAAGTATGGACTTTGGTTGACTTGCCCGATGATCGGCAGGCCATCGAAAATAAATGGATCTTCAAGAGGAAGACCGACGCAGACGGTAATATTACTGTTTACAAAGCTCGACTTGTTGCGAAAGGTTTTCGACAAGTTCAAGGAGTTGACTACGATGAGACTTTCTCACCTGTAGCGATGCTTAAGTCTGTCCGAATCATGTTAGCAATTGCCGCATTTTATGATTATGAAATCTGGCAAATGGATGTCAAAACTGCATTCCTAAATGGATATCTCAAAGAAGAGTTGTATATGATGCAACCAGAAGGTTTTGTCGATCCAAAAGGTGCTAACAAAGTATGCAAACTCCAGCGATCCATCTATGGACTGGTGCAAACATCTCGGAGTTGGAATATACGCTTTGATGAGGTGATCAAAGCATATGGTTTTATATAGACTTTTGGAGAAGCCTGTATTTACAAGAAAGTGAGTGGGAGCTCTGTAGCATTTCTAATATTATATGTAGATGACATATTGTTAATTGGAAATGATATAGAATTTCTGGATAGCATAAAAGGATACTTGAATAAAAGTTTTTCTATGAAAGACCTCGGAGAAGCTGCTTACATATTAGGCATCAAGATCTATAGAGATAGATCAAGACGCTTAATTGGACTTTCACAAAGCACATACCTTGATAAGATTTTGAAAAGGTTCAAAATGGATCAGTCAAAGAAAGGATTCTTGCCTGTTTTACAAGGTATGAAGTTGAGTAAGACTCAATGCCCGACCACTGCAGAAGATAGAGAGAAAATGAAAGTCATTCCCTATGCCTCAGCCATAGGATCTATCATGTATGCAATGCTGTGTACCAGACCTGATGTGTGCCTTGCTATAAGTCTAGCAGGGAGGTACCAAAGTAATCCAGGAGTGGATCACTGGACAGCGGTCAAACATCCTAAAGTATCTGAAAAGAACAAAGGATATGTTTCTCGTATATGGAGGTGACAAAGAGCTCGTCGTAAACGGTTACGTCGATTCTAGCTTTGACACTGATCCGGATGACTCAAAGTCACAAACCGGATATGTATTTTTATTGAACGGTGGAGCTGTCAGCTGGTGCAGTTCCAAGCAGAGCGTCGTGGCGGGATCTACGTGTGAAGCGGAATACATAGCTGCTTCGGAAGCAGCAAATGAAGGAGTCTGGATGAAGGAGTTCATATCCGATCTAGGTGTAGTACCTAGTGCATCGGGTCCAATGAAAATCTTTTGTGACAACACTGGAGCCATAGCCTTGGCGAAGGAATCCAGGTTTCACAAGAGAACAAAGCACATCAAAAGACGCTTCAATTCCATCCGCGATCTAGTCAAGGAGGGAGACATAGAGATTTGCAAAATACATACGGATCTGAATTTTGCAGACCCGTTGACTAAGCCTCTTCCACGGGCAAAACATGATCAGCACCAAGACTCCATGGGTGTGAGGATCATCACTTTGTAATCTAGATTATTGACTCTAGTTCAAGTGGGAGACTGAAGGAAATATGCCCTAGAGGCAATAATAAAGATGTCATTTGTATTTCCTTATATCATGATAAATGTCTTTTATTCATGCTAGAATTGTATTAACCGGAAACTTAGTACATGTGTGGATACATAGACAAAACAGTATGTCCCTAGTATGCCTCTACTAGACTAGCTCATTGATCAAAGATGGTTATGTTTCCTAGCCATAGACATGAGTTGTCATTTGATCAACGGGATCACATCATTAGGAGAATGATGTGATGGACAAGACCCATCCGTTAGCATAGCACTATGATCGTTTAGTTTAACTGCTATTGCTTTCTTCATGACTTATACATGTTCCTATGACTATGAGATTATGCAACTCCCGAATACCGTAGGAACACCTTGTGTGCTATCAAACGTCACAACGTAACTGGGTGATCATAAAGATGCTCTACAGGTGTCTCCGAAAGTATTCGTGGTGTTGGCATAGATCAAGATTAGGATTTGTCACTCCGAGTGTCGGAGAGGTATCTCTGGGCCCTCTCGGTAACACACATCACAATAAGCCTTGCAAGCAAAAGACTAATGAGTTATTCACGAGATGATGTGTTACGGAATGAGTAAAGAGACTTGCCGGTAACGAGATTGAACTAGGTATAGAGATACCGACGATCGAATCTCGGGCAAGTAACATACCGTTTGACAAAAGGAACAACGTATGTAGTTATGCGGTTCTGACCGATAAAAGATCTTAGTAGAATATGTTGGAGCCAATATGAACATCCAGGTTCCGCTATTGGTTATTGACCGGAGATGAGTCTCGGTCATGTCTACATAGTTCTCGAACCCGTAGGGTCCGCACGCTTAACGTTTGATGACGATCGGTATTATGAGTTTATGTGTATTGATGTACCGAAGGTAGTTCGGAGTCCCGGATGAGATCACGGACATGACGAGGAGTCTCGGAATGTCCGAGACATAAAGATTGATATATTGGACGGCTATATTCGGACACCGGAAGTGTACCGGAAAAGTTTCGGATTTATCGGGAATGCCGGAGGGGGTTACCGGAACCCCCTACGAGAGGGGATGGTCCATAGTGGGCCTAAAGGGAAAGAGAGAGGCAGCCCATAGGGCTGGCCGGCGCCCCCACCTAGGGTTCCTAGTTGGACTAGGATTGGGGGGGCGCCACCTCTCCTATTCCTTTCCCCCTTCTTCCTTTTGGTGAATCCTACTAGGAATAGGATTGCAATCCTATTCCTAGTAGGACTCCTTCCCTAGCCGCACCAGGAAGGGCCGGCCGGCCTCCCTCCCTTGCTCCTTTATATACGGGGGCAGGGGGGCACCCAAAGACACACAAGTTGAATTGTTTTAGCCGTGTGCGGTGCCCCCCTCCACAGAATCACACCTCGGTCATACCGTCGCGGAGCTTAGGCGAAGCCCTGCGCCGGTGAACACATCATATCCGTCACCACACCGTCGTGCTGACGAAACTCTCCCGTGAAGCTCAACTGGATCAAGAGCTCGTGGGACATCATCAAGCTGAACGTGTGCTGAACGCGGAGGTGCCGTACGTTTGGTGCTTGATCGGTTGGATCGCGAAGAAGTTCGACAACATCAACCGCGTCACTTGACGCTTCCGCTCCCGGTCTACGAGGGTACGTAGACACACTCTTCCCTCTCGTTGCTATGCATCTGGTAGATAGATCTTGCGTGATCGTAGGAAAATTTTAAAATACTACGTTCCCCAACATATCAATGGGCTATGGAGATACCCATCAATAGATATCAATGTGAATGAGTAGGGATTGCCATGCAATAGATGCACTAGAGCTATAAGTGTATGAAAGCTCCACAAAAGAAACTAAGTGGGTGTACATCCAACTCGCTTGCACACGAAGACCTAGGGAATTTTGAGGAAGCCCATCATTGGAATATACAAGCCAATTTCTATAATGAAAATTCCCACTAGTAAATGAAAGTGACAAAACAAGAGACTCTCTATCATGAAGATCATGGTGCTACGTTGAAGCACAAGTGTGGGAAAAGGATAGTAGCATTTCCCCTTCTCTCTTTTTCTCTCGTCTTTTTTTTTCTTTTTCTTTTTCTCCTCTTTTTTTCTTGGGCCTTTTCCTTTTTTTATGGCCTCTCTTTTTCTTTTTCTTTCTTTTCTTTTTTGTCCGGAGTCTCATCCCGACTAGTAATGAAGATCATCACACTTTTATTTACTTACAACTCGAAGCTAGAACAAAATATGACTCTATGTGAATGACAATGATGAAGCATGTCATAGTGAACGGAACGGTGGAAAGTTGCAAGGCAATATATCTCGGGATGGCTATGGAAATGCCATGATAGGTAGGTATGGTGGTTGTTTTCAGGAAGGTATATGGTGGTTGTATGGTACCAGCGAAAGTTGCGCGATACAAGAGAGGCTAGCAATGGTGGAAGGGTGAGAGTGCGTATAATCCATGGACTCAACATTAGTCATAAAGAACTCATACACTTATTGCAAAAATCTATGAGTCATCAAAACAAAGTATTCAACGCAAGCTCCTATGCAAAGAGTTGGTAGGAGTTAACCATCGTGCGATTCCGACCTCCACACAAAGGATGACACTCAATAAATAAATCATGCTCCAACTTCATCACATAACGGTTCACTATACGTGCATGCTACGGGAATCACAATCTTTAACACAAGTGTTTCTCAAATTCACAATTACTCTACTAGCATGACTCTAATATCACCATCCTCATATCTCAAAAAAAATCATCAAGTATCAACTTATCATAATATTCAATGCACTTTATATGAAAGTTTTTACTATACCCATCTTGGATGCCTATCATATTAGGACTAAATTTATAACCAAAGCACATTACCATGTTGTTCTAAGAGACTCTCAAAATAATATAAGTGAAGCATGAGAGATCAATAATTTCTACAAAGTAATATCACCACCGTTCTCTAAAAAGATATAAGTGAAGCACATAATGCCCAGTTGCTTCGTATCCTACTGGGCCATGTTTGTTTGTGTTTCCCTATTTATTTCGTAGTCGATCTGTTCTGTCCTTGCCAAACATGTATGTTATGCACCAAGGAAACATTATATCATGTTTTGTGTAATGGCAATTGACAAACAAATGCACATCAGAGCTAATACTAATGATATTATTGTTCATACCATTGCTATTCAGCATACGTTCCATGGTTACTTGAGCATAAATTAGTTGTTTGCTTGATCAAAAGCTTTTGTGCATGAATCTGTTTGTTAATTTGTATTCTTACAACTGAGATACAACATGATACTATGTGCATAAATCTATTTGCATTTCTTGATGTCATTTCTGGTACCAAATTGCAATCATATGACATGTCTCATTTTGAAAATCAATATGTAGAGATACTTCATGATTTAGTCCCTAGCTGCTTTCTATATTTGTTTTTATTTTGTTTCTAACTCTTTTGATTTATTGGCAGGTGCCTTCGTTCAGCCTATACGAACATATCCAAAAATGGTGTTTCCTCTCACTTAAGAAGCTCCAGCCTGAAAGTGAAATTGAAGAAGTCAGGAGTATAGTTGTAGTAGTTATATGTTGCGATAGTATCACATGTAATGGTGAAATGAATTATGTAAAGATGGTGGTATTGGCCAAAATTGGCATGTGGTTTGACAATTTTCATTTCTTTTGTAGTTCTGACTGAAATAATTGTGTGGAAATTGAAACCTGGGTTGTCTCTAATTAGAACCTGGCAAGTGGGACCTAATAGTATTTGGCATCTAAAAAGGGAATTTTCCAAATATTATTCACAGGGAAAAAACTAAAAATTAAGGAAATGGACTGTAAAAAGGTTGAGGCCCAATTGAGAAATAGATACGACCCAAAAAAGAAATGGTCTAAAACAGGATCACGGCCCTGGAAATAAAAAGGCTGAAATGTTGGGCTTGGCCCATTTGGTTGACTAAAATTAATAGGGAAAAATATAAAAAGGCTGAATTGTTGGGCTAGACCCATGTAGAACAACGAACTGGACCGGACTGATTCTAGTCAATGACCTTTTAATTTGGTCTCAATTATGCCACGTTAGCTTGCCATGTCGGATCCGGCGTGGCCTGGACAGACAACTAGCGACCAAACAGAAGGTCGTAGGATCAATGACCTTTTGTTTTGGTCGTTACTTTCAACGACCTTATCACAAAGAAGGTCATTAATTTCAGTTTACGACGGCTAGCTTTTGACCATTTGTTTTTGATAAAAAAAGGTCACAAATGGAAAACAATGACCATTCAGTGACCAATAGTGATGGTCAAAAGTTAACATATTTCTTGTAGTGCATGAGTTAGTTGTGGAATGATGCATTACGGAACGAGTAAAGAGACTTGCCAGTAACGATATTGAACTAGGTATGAAGATACCGACGATCAAATTCTCAGGCAAGTAACATACCGATGACAAAGGGAATAATGTATGATGTCATTATGGTACGACTGATAAAGATCATCATAGAATATGAAGGAACCAATATGAGCATCCAAGTTCCGCTATTGGTTATTGATCGGAGAGGTGTCTCGGTCATGTCTAGATAGTTCTCGAACTCGTAGGGTCCGCACGCTTAACGTTCGATGATGATTTTGTATTATATGAGTTATGTGATTTGGTGACCAAATGTTGTTCGGAGTCCAAGATGAGATCACACACATGACGAGGAGTCTCGAAATGGTCGAGAGGTAATTATTCATATATAAGACGATGTTATTCGGACACCGGAAGTGTTTTGAGGGTGCCGGGTACATATTGGGTCACCGGAAAGGGGTTCCGGGCACCCCGGCAAAGATATGGGCCTTATGGGCCGAGAGAGGGACAGACCAGCCCCTGGTAGGCTGGTGCGCCTCCATATAGGCCCAAATAGGAGAATAAGGAAGGAGGGGAAGGGAGAAGGAAAGGGGAGGATTCAGCCTCCCCCTTTCCTTCTCTCCCCCTCTCTTTCCTCCCCCCTCCATGAGTTATGGTAAGGGAGGGCGAATTGTACTAGGGGCCCAAGTAGGATTCCTCCTACTTGGGCGCCCCCTTGGCTGCTCCCTCTCCCTCCCACCTATATATATGAGGGGGGGAGGCGCCTAGAACACACAACAACATCTGTTAGCCGTGTGCGGCGCCTCCCTTCATAGTTTAGGCCTCCGGTAATATTCACGTAGTGCTTAGGCGAAGCCCTGCACGGATCACTTCATCATCACCGTCACCATGCCGTCGTGTTGACGGAACTCTACCTCAACACTTTTCTGGATTAAGAGTTCGAGGAACATCATCGAGTTGAACGTGTGCAGAACTCGGAGGTGCCGTGTGTTTGGTGCTTGATCGATCGGAACAAGAAGAAGTTCGACTACATCAACCACATTGTCAAACTCTTCCACTTTCGGTCTACGAGGGTATGTGGACACATCCTCCCCCTAGCTTTGCTATGCATCTCCTAGATAGATCTTGCGTGAGCATAGGATTTTTTTTTAAATTGCATGCTACGTTTCCTAACACACCGGGTGCTCGGGTCATCTGGTGTTGGATCCTTGCAGTCCTGGCAACCAGAACACCTCTCCTTCCCCATCACCGGCCGGGCCAACTATGAGTCCCACCGGGAACGGACGACACGCCATGGGAAGGAGAGGATAAAGGCCACTGAGGCCCGTAGGCGGAAATAGCGAAGGCGGAGGCGGCTGATGCCCGGGCGCGGGCGGCCGTAGAGGAGGAAGCCATCCCCGCCCGCATAGTGAAGAAACGGCGGCGAAGGAACATGCGAGCCCTCGCCCGAGAGCCGAATAGGACGGTCCCTGCCATGGCCGGACTGCCACCGAAGGAGGAGGAGGACAGCGACGGCGAGGACTAACTTCCACGAGGACAGCTCCAGCTTGATCCGTACTGCGTCTTTGACCAGTACTTCCGCGAGGAGGGCAAAGGCGTCAGGAAGGGCAAGAGTAGCCGTGGATGAACTTCTCCATGGCCAAACCTGCCAAATTTTGGTAGTTCGATGACATGTAGTTAGTAGTGATGAAGTAGTCGGACGATTTGTGTGCATCGACGTAGTTTCATGAGTTTGTATGGATTTAAGATATAATAATTGAGGTATCTTAATATGGATTATATTATTTAAGAGGTGTCCGAACAGTGTCTATGGATGCGTCCGAGCGCGTTCGTGTGTGTTTCAGGGACCAGATTTGTCAAAACCGACATTAGATGCTAGCCATGACGGGGTTCCGCGCGGGGCCGTGCCGGTCGAGCAGCAAGCGAGATTACAATGTAGCACGGTCCGCCCCGGGGCCGGGGCCGATCGAGGAGGAGCGTACCGGAGATGTCTAGCATTTCGGCGCCATAAAGCGGACGTAGATAGCGACAGTGCGTTCTTCGTGGTCAAATGGAAGGGTCACCTGCCATGCCTGGCTGGGCTCGACATGCCACAGGACATGGGGGTGGAGTCCAACACAAAGAATATGCATGATCCCTACCGTCGGCCCAACACCACGGCGTGCGTTGTCGCTGCGCTGCACCAGCTAGAGCAGAGGCGGAGGACGGAAAAAAATTAAGGTGTGGCGAAGTCTTAAGGAAAGAATTCTTTTGATGCAAATTGAAAGAGTCAATGCACATTACAACCAAAAACCAAATACACTGGAAATGTATGCATGATTTAATAGGAAAACAATCCAAAACATACCGATAATGAAGCTTTCAATGGCGTCTAGAAGACCCAGGCAACGGCAAAGCCCTACCCTCATTCTGAAAATCTTGCTTAATTTTAGCAAGATCGATACTTTTGAAGATCTCTCGCTCAATATAACAAACCATCAAGTCATTAAGCCAACCATCGGTCATCTTGCAGCGCAACTCAGTCTTGATGATTTTCATTGATGAGAACTTTCAACAGTTGTCGTCGCTACCGGTAGTAGCAATGCCAATTCAATGAGGCGATAAACAGTAGGAAACATGACATGCCTTTCAAGTTCAACCATCATTTTAGCTAGGCTGGCAATATCATGACAAGCTCTAAAGTCTTCAATTCTTCTCATATGGATAATGAATAGATCAAGGTTATCTTCTATATGCTCACGTTCATAGTCAGAGAAATCATCATGATAAATCTTTGTGAGCCTAGCAAGCTTATTCAGGTTGAACTTAGAAAATGAGTTTCTTGGATCAAGACAAGAGAAGTTCTGGAGCAGCTCTGAAGATACCTCATTAAAACGATGATCAAACTCCGTGGTGATGGAGTCTATAGCAGCATAGAGAAATACCTGACCGGCTGACCCCGACTGTGGACGTCGCCCGCTGGAGCCGCCAGTCAAGCCACGCGCCGCTGAAGCCCCCGCGTCGCTGAAGCCGTCGCCGGAGCCGCCACCGAGGCCGCCGCCGGAGCCGCCGCTTGTTGCGCCGCTGTGCAGCAGCCCTCCAAGCCCCCGGCCCGCTGCCGCTGACGGCTGCCCCATCGTCGCGCCCGCCTGGTCATCGTGACCTGGCCAGCCGCCGCCGCCGCGCTAGGTTTGGTCGCGTGCGGGTCTGGGCAGAAGTGGGTCTGGGTGGGGTGGAGTTGGCCGCGGTCTGTGCGTGGTTTTTTTTTATTTTAGGTGGGCGCTCGATGCAGTCTAGGGCGAGGCTGGTTGCGGTCGATGGAGAGGCTGGCTGCGGGTGCGGTCGAGGGCGAGGCTCGAGCGGTCGAGCTGGTGTCCAGTACAGGACTCCAGCCTCCAGGGACAATACGATAGATATACATAGGTATATTAATTTTTTTTGCCAAAAATCAAGGTATGGCAGGTGCCATACCTTGCCCACCTGAGCCCTCCGCCACTGAGCTAGAGCACACACGGCCGAGCAGAGGTGGTGGTGCATGCATGCATCAGAGATCAGGTCAACTCCACCGCACGACCCCATCCTGTTCGGCCCCGTCCGTTTGGGGTAAAACGGACAAACGAGGTGGCCCAGCGCGAAAAGGCCAGAACCCATCTGGTCCGTTTTGTGTCTGGGTTGACCCATTTCAAGTGCAAACTTGCGCCGGGTTTGGGTCGCGGCGGACAGCAAACGAACACCTCGAACATCCGTGTCGGGGCCGCGTGTCAGGCGGCCACCTACCTCCCACCCGCCCGCATCAATGCGCACGCGTGGCCGGGCCTGCCTGTCATCCGCCCATGCGAACGGTCGCAGTCGTTCTTAAATTGGGAAGCCATGGACCGGTCGTCGTCCATACTCCCCACTGTCTCCTCGAGACCCGACACGGCCAAACTCTAGCCCTAGCCTCTCCCCGTCCTCGATCTCGCCGGCCGGCCGCCTAGCAGCCATGGGTTTCTGGAACCACGGCCGGCAAGGGAAGCACGACTGCGAGGCCGGCTCCTCCTCGGGACGCCGCCGCGGCTCCGTGAAGAAGGAGGAGCCCAACTCATCGCCGCGCACGTCCCGCCGCGCTCCAACACCGAGCCCGTTCACCATAGCGCCAAGGACCGCCGGCCCGCGTGACCGGCAGTACCTCGGCGCCGACGTGTGCCAGCGCTACTAGGAGACGAGGACGCCGGTCCCGTGGAGCGACGTCCACCTCCCCAACAACTAGCACCTCTCCGTCGACCGGGTCCCGATCCCGCCGGTGCCGACCTCCGGCCGTGCGCGGCACAACGAGATCGAGCGCCGCCGCCGCCTCCTCCCCGACGACCTCTACTACGATGAGAGGTTCGTCCCCGATTCCGTCCTTTGGGACACGTGGCTCCAGGACGAGCACGACACACGCCGGGCCTCCTACTTCGTCGGCATGGTGTCAGGGCCACGGCGGCCACGGGAGGTGCGCGGGCGTACGCGGGTGCGCAGCCTCACGCCCACGCCGTCGCCTTCCTCGTCTCCGTCGCCACCTCCACCACCTCGCATGACAGCGGAGGAGGAGGCCCGGCGCATGCAGCGTGTCATGGAGGACTCCATGCGCACGCACGACGAGCGCCAGTGGGAGGGCCTCGAGGAGTTGACGACCCTCTCCCGGCCGGCGACCGGGTCATCCCCGAGCTGGAGATGGTGGTAAGGGAGGAGGTCATGGAGGAGCCGCCGCTTGCCGCACTCCCGAGCATGGTCGCCAGCACTGGAGCTGGTCGTGCACGGCTCCGGAGATGGCGGCTGTCGTGCGGGGCGTGAACTGGTGCCCCACGCCGCCGCGGTCACCGGAGCGGGAGGCCTCACCACGGGAGGAGGTGGTGCAGGGGCCTCCGGCCGTCCAACCCGCCCCCGTGTACCAGGCACCACCCTCCCACCTCAGGACGGCGCTGGCGTACGTCGACCTCGTCAGCGACGACGAAGACAACGGCCAGTGAAGATGGCGGCGGTCACGGCAACAACGGGTACGGCCGGAGCGCGGGCGGCGTCTTTATATGTGAACCGTGAAACTTGGTCGTTTTATGGCCACGACCCCCTTAACTATGGTTTAAGTTTTTTTAAGTGCGTTTATTTACATTTTTTAGTCATTTTATTTTATTTTTCTGTTTTTTATCACGTCGAACACGGAGATGATTTGGGGACCCAACGGACAAAGGCGGACATGGGCGAAACCATTGCCGCCCCCAACCGGACGTCCGTTTGGGGTCGTGCGGTGCAGTTGGCCCAGACGGCTATGGCGCGTCCTTTCTCGGGCGAGACGATCGTGTTCCCGGTGCGGTGCTCCATCGATCTGTTCGGCGAACTGTCGGCTGGATTTTTGACCCTTAGATTAACTTCAATGGGGCAACTCATTTCTTCCGGCCACGTCCATTTGGGTCGGCGCAAAACTAAAACTGCGTCCGCCTGGCGTCCGCGCCAACCCATTTCCGGCCCAAAATTGCACCTGAAATGCGTCGGCGCGGACGCGAAGCGTACGCGCCGCGCGTCTCCTCGCCGTCGAGCGCGTCCCCACCTGTAGGCCACCCAACCGCCACCGGTCATCTTATTCACCAACAGCGGCCCCACGCGTCAGACAATGGAAGCGTCCTTTTTTAAGCACGCGTGCGACGGGGCCGGCCTCATCCACTTCTCCTTTCCAGATCTGGCCCCCCACCGCTCTCTTTGCCTCCTCGCCGGGGACCGCAAACTCCCGTCCACTTCACGAGTACCGCGAGTGGGTGAGCACGCCTCCCGTCCACTTCGCCGCGACGCCGGCGGAGGAGGCGGCCCACCTCGAGCACTGGAAGGAGCACTGGCTCCGCAAGGAGCAGGCCGACGGTGAGGAGCAGATGCGGTACGAGGCCGTGCTCCAATGCGACGCGGAGGCGCTCCGGCTCGAGGAGGAGGAGGAGCACGCGCGGCTGGCAGCAATGCCGCCGCCCAAGCAGACGCCGGAAGAGGCTGCCCTGGCAGCCTACAGGAAGGCATTCGGGTGGGCCGGCGGCGGCGTCGACGGCAAGGGCAAAGGCAAGGCCGACGATGTCTAGGGCAGTGTGCGGGGCGGCAGCAGGCGGGCGCAGACTTTTTTAATTTTTTAGTTAATGTTTAATTAAGTTTAAGTGAACTTTGGCCGGCGTTTGACCGGCCGCTTATATTTAACAGTTTTGCTAGAACTCATCTAGATGAGATATAGTTTGGTCACATTCATCTTTTATAGCCATTGGATGTGATGCTATAAGATGCGTGTGTGTTGACGTGGGTTGTATATGTTCTTGTTTTCTAAATGAATGAGACCAAATTATATCTCATCTATAAGAGTTCTAGGTACTCTCTATGTTTAATTATGTTTATTTATGTTTTTTTCGTGTAAGTTATTTTTTTTCACGCCGGTATATTTGGGTCGGCCTCTTCATTGGACGATCAAGCCGACCCATTTTAAAATGCGAACACGTATGTCCGCCTGACCGGCCCAAACGAACGAATAGCGGACAAAGCGTGCGTCCGTTTGGGTCAGTCCGTCAAAGTTGCTCTTACCTTTCACTTTCATGATTCGAACTGAATCGTACGTGTCATGCACCCCTTTGCAGCAAAAGCGCTCCAGTGTCCATACCACACGAGGATCCATCTCTAACTAACGCACCACCTCAATCTCGATCTAGCTTGCCAGCCACCTAGTTTCTTGGAGCGGATGAAAGAGTAAGGGACGTAATGATGGGACACTAGAAACTCTCATTTCTGGTTAGTCGGTCAGGTGCGTGGGAGTGTTGGATCGCTCAGTGTAAAGCTTTACACGCGCTCATCTGTCCGTGGTTCGCCCCGTTTCCCCACGGCTCGATCCTATCCAAAGTAACCACGGGAGCGCACGACACCGCAGCATGTGCTCGCTCGTGCGACGAAAACCGGAGGCGAAATCTGTCAAGAAAAGTACATCGGTCGAGCTTCTCCGTGCCGACTTTTCGCTGCCCGTGCACGACGCCGACGTCGGCTTCGCGCGGCAAGGCACGGAATGGCGCCCCGGTGGGATGTTTCCCGGCATGGGCGCAAGCGCACACCGTCAAAAACGTCGGAATTACTTGGCGCGCACGAGAGTCAAACGCGCGAGGCGGCGGAGTAGAATTAAACCGGCGACCCAAACACGTCGGAATGCGTGGTGAGGCTCGACGCATGTACGTGTCGATCAGAAACAGGAACCACAGAAAGTTGTGGTGATGGGGACGGCGGGGGCCGTGGTGGAACGGTACTCTGCCACCCCTGACAACGAGCGTCACCGTTGCACATCCGGTAGCTTCAAAGACCAAACGTCTGTCACACCGCCACGGCGCCTGGTAGGATTTGCTCCTCCTACTTAGAGCAAATCCCCTCGTTTACGAGTCGCTAGTTATTAATTAGCGGCGTGTAAGACCGTCTGAATCCTTGATCTTCGTCGAGATTTGCTCGGTTTAAATATGCCAAACGCTCCCTTCACGTTCTGAGCAAGGCCCACTCTTATATTACTGCTGAGCTACAATGAGATTAAGTTTTCTTCGCCTCGATCGTTCGTTACCTAATTCGATCGCCAAATCTGCACAGAAAAGCAAAAAAGGGTCACTGCCTAGCTACTCAAAAGGAGTAGCTAAATGAACACACTAAAGTACGGCCGACAGTAATAATAATAATCGTCAAAAGTTACCACTGCTAGCTAGATGCATGCTCGATTGGATTAATATAGCTATCCTCTCCTGGGATTTACCTTTTTCAAACCTCGGGCTTTATTTTTCTCCTAAAATTGTAGCTAGATCTCAGTAGACTAAGACTTAATCAAGTCTCAGTCAAGTGACTGGACATATAAAAAAGAAAAAAGGATTTTTTTTAAGAAAATATTGCATGGATCTTCATGTAAGATCTCACGAATATAGCATCGATTAGGACTTGCTTAAATCTCAGTCGACTGAGATTTAGCAATCCCGTCCTGGTAAAGACTCTAGCACTCTGCACATCAACCTATGTTGTTCTTTTTTCCTTCGCGCCAAACTGCCAAGTTGACATGCAAATACATTAAGTCGTAGTCCTAGTAGGTATTCTCTCCGTTTCAAAATGCAGGATGTGTTCTCTTTTTCAAGCTAAACATGTCTACGTTCGGTCAAGTTTTTAGGGAAAAAATGAACATCTATGATACAAATTAGTATCATTAGATCCATAATATATTATATATTTTATTTATTTGATATTGTAGATGTCGATAGTTCGTTCTATAAACTTGGTTAAACATATTTTTTTTATTTATGTGATACATTTTTCAACCGAGAATGTATATTGTTGCGTCATGAGAGATTCGTCTTGGAGCTCAAGCCCAAAATATTACCCATCTCATCGGAACTTCCGGCCGAAATACTTCCCCCCACTCAAGCCCAAAAGCACAATAGGCGCAAATTCCCACTCCACCGGAATATTTCACAGTCTTCTCTCCATGCCTCCCGAAAAATATTCCCCTCCTGCTAAGGCTCGATATTCCTGCCAGAACTTCCTGCCAAAAATATTTCTCTCCCGCTCAGACACAAAAGCATAACAGGCGAAAAATTGCTATCCCATGGAATATTGCTATCCAACTGGGAATATTTCTCAATGAAGTGCCTGAGCCAAAAAGAATTTATCAAATATAAGCCACGGTTTGAGGCTTTGGGTCTTACTCGAGTGCCCGATTAAGAACCGACCAAACTAGACATTTTCAAATTTTAGAAACCACATGTGGTTTTAGATTCGGAGATGTGCTACTGGATATATAGTGTCAATCAAGTGGAAGGTGAAAATATGCCATCAATTTCCCACCAACAAAGTACACGCCAAATTCAACGGTGCCAGACAAAGAGTACAAGGGTGCAACACTTCATTTTCAAAGAGACCTTTAGCTTGTGTCAACGGACGATAGTTTATCGGTTTGGCATCACTGAACAATCGAAAGTCCCCCTCACAATAAAGCGCGCGCAATCACGATGGAAGCATGCTCACTCCAACGAATATACCCACACCAAACCAATCTCCAACGCCAAGTATACAACAAGCACCACACATCAAGCATTTTAATTTAGCCTGACCGAATACTGTGGAATTAACGTGCAGTATATGCCATCTCCACGTCCGATCGGCCGGCCAAAATGATAAGTATGCGAGGTGCGCGTACCATGCAGGCGTAATATGCTTAGCACATGCTTGTACAACACCAACTCTCTCGCCTAGGTCACACACACACATCCTCAACAACGGATTACTATCTTGTTGCTTGCTCTGGACAAGGCTGGCCGAACGACTGTACAACTACTACTATCCAGATAGATCGATCGAAGATTACATATGCCGACGGATCTTCTAGAAAATGATTATATGTGCCATCTTACCGGAAGCATGTACCTCTCATCTGTCAAGTTCTTCGGATGAACCACCCATGGGTCGTCTGAAATAAGTGTTTCTATGTCGATAATGTTTAAACAAGAGCTAGCCTTGGCTTTACATATCCTATCCACTAATTTGTCCAAGCGCATGCATGTGTTCTTAATGATGTCCGGATCTAAACGGATCGACATGCATGCATACATGGAATGGAGTGGAGTGGAAGGATATTCTTTCCTTGGCTTGCCAATTATTCGCACAAAACAAGCTAGCCTGCTCAAGTACGTGGGTTCAGTTTCTTTACCTCGCCGGTCGATGTGCACTAGCTTCCATCTGGAAGTTACAAAGTCTGGTTCGTGTCACCTGAACTAGACGGCAGTCGGCAGTACGCTTAGATTGGATCTTGTGGCCACGGCCAGGTGTGGAAAATGGATGGCAAATGCAGCTGTCCTAGCCTAGCTAGTTTACGTGGCCGAACGAGGCGGCGGCACTACTACGAAGAAACAAGCTACTACTACTTGTGGTGTGGTAGACAGGTAGAGTTAGCTAGTCACGTACTTTCTCGTCCGGGTTTATAAGGCCCCCTCTCAACCTGGGCTAAATTTTGACCAACAAATTTAACTAATAAAATTAAAAACTATATGTCATCAAAATTATATCGTTGGAAAGCCCTTTCATATTAATTTTCTTTTGTCATGGCGTACGTACGTAGCAGCAAAACGATAGGGAAAGAGTTAAATCTTGATGAGATCAATATTACTGACGGGTGAGAAGTGTAGTTACCTCACGCTTCATCTGTGTTTTTTGTAAGAAAAACGTCAATGATGCCAATCAGGCAGGATAACAAATATTAAAGACGGCCCTTTTCGGGATGAGTACAAGAAAAATGACTTGTGGATGGAAAGCAACGTGACAGAGGCTTTAGGGACACGGTTGTTTAATCCCACGAAGCAACATGAAGAAGTACCGGCGGTTGATACCAAGCAAAATGACTTTTATCCATGCATGCAAAGCTGGTCCACACAAAGAGAGCTTGCAGCTGAAGGCAGGCGCGCGCCACCTACTCACCTTGCGATGCAGGTTAGGCTCAGCAACACACAACACGCACAAGTTAATCACGGTCACGAAAGAGAAAACACAGAGCCGTCAAACCGCCATCTCGATCGAGATCATGCAACTGTACCAACCGATGGGACAACAAGAACGCGAGGAATTAGACCTAACCAGCATACTCGTGTAATACAACTACAGTGCTGATTAACCCTACCATGAAGGTTTTTATCTGAACCTGGTCAGGAAGAAGAGACGTTGCCTCCGTCCATCCGGGTCCCCATCACGTTTTCTACGCAAACCGTACTATTCCGCGCAACGAGCGTGGAATAGGATTCGTCTTCCATCTCAAAACTGCTGAAGTTTGGCGCTGTGCAAATTATCTGTTGGGTGTGAAGTTCTTAGAACATCTCTAACAGTTCTTGTAAACTTCTCGTAAAGTTGTTCTACCGGGTTTAGGGTCTTCTTCCCTCGGATGGAGTGCAAATTTTGGAGATTATGCGGGACCTCATATATATTTTTTTTCATGTTTAAAAGAACAGCTGGGGAGATCTTTTTGCCCAACTTTATCTATATCACAGTTATTTTACGAATGCATGAACTGTTGAAGTTGCTCTTAGAAAATTCTTTGTATACCGGTTGGCCATCCAATCCGACCAATAGAGTATCTCTATTTATTTATTTATTTATTGACTTGCAAATTGAGTATTTTCCATTTTCACTAAGAGGGAAAACAGCAAAATGCAAAAGGCCTGATTGCATAGAAAACTGGACAGAAAAATACCAGAAAAAGTAAAAGGAAAAGAAACACATCCAGTGATGACAACTGTCGGGGTTTTGATGCGACATATGCCAAAAGATGGCTTATCATGCATGGAGACAAGAGTACGTCGCCGGGCCCTAGAAACGGGATAAAGCGATACTTAGGACGCCTACGAATCTTACCCAGGTTCGGGGCTCTCCGTGAAGATAACACCCCTAGTCCTGCTCTACAGGGGCTCCGCGTCATGACTAATGTCAATATGGTAGCTACAAGGTTGCTCCTTAAGCTGTGTCGTCTAGAGGAGGAAGAAGGGCAAGGCTAGCTCTTTACCTTCTCTCTAGGGAACGGGAGTGATCCCTAGGGTTTTCCCTAACGGTCTCTCTCTCTCTCTCTTCGTGTGTCTCTCTCGAGGTCCAACCCATCCGCATGGAGGACACCCTGGAGGGTTTATATAGGCCTACCCCCTAGGGGTACAATGGTAATCCCGACAGGGTGGACCCCGGCCGTCAATGTCTCTGGGCATCGGCTTCTCCGCCGGCTACTGGGCCCCGCCGTCTGTGGGCCCGCGCGATTGTCTTTCACTGTTGGCGTCCTTCTGCTGACGGAAGCATTGTCAGGAGGGGAGTGGCTACAGTGCCGCCGCCTCTTGGTCGTACACTGCCACCATGCCCCGTCTTGTCATCTTGATGGGGTTCAGACTCCTAGGGGACGGTCAGCCGCCTGCTACAGGGCGGCCTGTGCCCCAGGCCGCCTACCAAAGGCCGGTCGCTTCTGGGTGGCTCTCTGACGGGTGAGGCATGCCGCCTGCTGGCCACTCCGCCATCGGGTAGTGGGATCATGGTTTCCTCTGACCAAGGCTAGGTCATTGATAACATGGCTACAGTGATACCCCGATCAGGGAGTGTCCGCAGGGTACACTCTCACTATAGCCACGCTTCTGTGGATTCTGTAGGGACAAGCTTAACTGTAGCCATGCCTTAGTCTCGTCGCGGATCTCCAGCACACACCCCGAGGGGGAGGTATGGGGTCGTCTTCGAGATGCTGGCCGCTAGGCTGCCGCCTATTAGAGCTCCGCCGCCTGCTGGCAGCCGGCTCTTGGGCGTGGCAGCCCCAGGAGGCGGCCCAATGTACAGGCGGCACTTATTTGTCTTGAAACGCCATGGGTGGTCGATGAAGACACTCGTGGTCAATATCTCCGACAACAAAATAAACAGACCATTTTCACCTAACACGGTCTCTTTCCGAAATGATTGTAAGAAAGATCATCGGAACGTATTTTAGAAGGAAAGTGCCGCCACCGTTGTCATCATCGGCATCGACCACAGTCTTTCACCCAGACCTGCACATGATCGCTCCACCGAACCCTGAGAATGACCACACGCCTACCCGACAGGCCCACCGCCGCTCGCTACTTCGACCAGCCATGACCCAGTGGTGAGGAAGAAATCTTCGACAATGCCTCCAAGGAGAAAGGGAACCCACATGAGCTAACCTCGACCCATGTGGATGAATCGAGCTTTCCCCCTCAACGTTATTATTCACCACCTCAACAGACTTCAGAGAGGGAGCCAAGCCACTATGAACCTACAAGACCAGGCCACGACTTCACTAGTATTCAATAGTTGAAGAACCAGAGAAATTGGACGATAAGGATGCCGCAGCCGCCACATCACCAAGGTGGACTAGCAGTGTGGACACTGGCACCACCCCACCATCGCAAGTCCGCAACTACGACATTGGACAACGGAACAATGTAATCGCGGCCATTCTCATTAAGCAGACGAGCACAATCGACAATGCCACACCACATCGCCCCCTCCCCCACACCCACCATGCCACCACCACTGCACACCCTCAGGCCTTCGCGCCGCCACCATCATTGTGCCCTCTACGCCACCAGTACCACCATGCACACAACATCACCACCACCGCACCAACAACATCAAACAATAACCACTAAATCGACATTAATTAGAGCCGTGAACCGCGTGGCTCATACGTCTCCAACGTATCTATAATATTTGATTGTTCCATGCTATTATTTATGATGTATTGGATGTTTAATGGGCTTTATTATACACTTTTATATTATTTTTGGGACAAACCTATTAACCCAAAGGCCCAGTCCAGATTGCTGTTTTTTTGCCTATTTCAGGGTTTTACACAAAAGGAATATCAAACGGAGTCCAAACAGAATGAAACCTTTGGGAGAGATATTTTTGGAGCGATATCTTCACGGGAGACTTGAGAACCACGGAATAGGGCACACGTGGCATCCACGAGGGTGGAGGGCGTCCCCCCCTCAGGGCACGCCCCCTGTCTCGTGGGCCCCACGTTGGTCCCCTGATGCCCTCCTTCCTCCTATATATATCCATGTACCCCGAAAACATCAGAAGAGGAGAGAAAACCCTAATTCCACCGCCGCGACCTTCTGTTCCCATGAGATCCCATCTTGGGGACTGTTCCGGAGCTCCGCCGGAGGGGGGATCTACCACGGAGTGCTTTTACATCAACACCATCGCCTCACCATGAGTTGTGAGTAGTTTACCATAGACCTTCGGGTCCACAGTTAGTACCTAGATGGCTTCTTCTCTCTCTTTGGATCTCAATACCAAGTTCTCCTCGGTCTTCGAGGAGATCTATTCGATGTAATCTCTTTTTGCGGTGTGTTCGTCGAGATCCGATGAATTGTGGGTTTATGATCAAGATTATCTTTGAGAAATATTTGGTTCTTTTCTGAATTCTTTTATGTATGATTATAATATCCTTACAAGTCTCTTCGAATTATTGGTTTGGTTTGGCCTACTAGATCTATTTTACTTCCAATGGGAGAAGTGCTTGGCTTTGGGTTCAATCTTGCAGTGTCCTTTCCCAGTGATAGTAGGGGCAGCAAGGCAGGTATTGTATTGTTGCCATCGAGGATAAAAAGACGGGGTTTATATCATATTGCTTGAGTTTATCCCTCTACATCATGTCATCTTGCTTAAGGCGTTACTATGTTCTTATGAACTTAATACTCAAGATGCATGCTGGATAGCGGTCGATGTGTGGAGTAATAGTAGTAGATGCAGAATCGTTTCGGTCTACTTGTCATGGATGTGATGCCTATATATAATGATCGTGCCTAGATATTCTCATAATTATTCGCTTTTCTATCAATTGCTCGACAGTAATTCGTTCACCCACCGTAGAATTCATCTATCATGGGAGAAGCCACTAGTGAAACCTATGGCCCCCAGGTCTATTCTCAACATATCAATCTACAATCTACTTTACTTTACCGTTTTTACTTCCTGTTCTTATATCCAAAAATACCAAAAATATCAAACTATCATATCTATCAGATCTCACTTTCGTAAGTGGCCGTAAAGGGATTGACAACCCCTTATCGTGTTGGCTCCAAAGTTCTTATTTGTTTGTGCAGGTGCGAGGGACTCGCGCGTGGTCTCCTAGCTACTGTGCTGCATCACCCTTTCCTCTTCGATGGAATACAACGCAAGCTCGAGAAGTAGCAAGAAGAATTTCTGGCGCCGTTGTGGGGAGGCTTACGCAAAAGTCATATACCAAGTACCTATCACAAACCCTTATCCTTCGCATTACATTTATTTTCCTCTCGTTTTCCTCTCCCCCACTTCACCCTTGCCGTTTTATTTGCCCTTCTTTTTGCCTTGTGTTTACCGTTCGCCTTGCCTTGCCGTCATGGCTAGTCCCTTATCCACTCCTTTGTCCCCCGAGTTTGAAGTTCTTCACTTCAAGCAAAAACAAGGAGAAAATTTAAAAGAGGCTTGGTTCATGATGATGAAATACTACCGTAACTGTACCTTAGAGGTGAATTTTAGGATTGTACATCGCAATTTTTATGTTGGACTAAATATGTCCCATAGACAACTCTTGGATTGCGTTGCCAAAGGAAATTTTATCGAAATTGATCCTATTATTGTGCATGAACTTATAGAGGGAATAATGGGAACACTATATCAACAAAAAGGGTTACATCAGACCCAGGAAGAGACACAAGTTTTTGAGAAAATTTGCGAAGTAACAAAAATATTACAAAAATCTCTCGAACCTCTTAAGAGTGTTAGTGGAAATCTACACCGCATGAATATGTTGATTACCCTTTGTAATAAGTGGTTGGATTCTTTAGATCTAAAGATTTCCGAATATGAAGGGAAACGTAAAGAACCTCCCGGATTCGAGCTTGACACCGTTAAAAGGGTGAAGATCAAAGATGGCAATACCTAGATCTATCCTTGTATCGTGCCTAGCCAGGGGCGCTAAACGATAGCGCTTGTTGGGAGGCAACCCAATTTTATATTTTTTGTTTTTGCTTATGTTTAGGAATAAATATTGCATCTAGCTTCTGTTTAGATTTGGTTGTGTGTTTTAATTAGTGTTTGTGCCAAGTAAAACCTTTGGGAAGACTTGTGTGAAGTTTATATGATCTTGCTGTAAAAAAAACAGAATCGTTAGCGCTCACTAGAATAGTCATCAGATTTTACTGGAGTGTGCTATTTAATTGATTCTTTTTGCAGATGATTAATAGACAAATTCCTCGCGTTTACCAATTTATTTATATTTTTTGGAGTTACAAAAGTATGCGAAAGTTACATATTACTATAGACTGTTCTGTTTTTGCCAGATTCTGTTTTTCGTGTGTTGTTTGCTTATTTTGATGAATATATGAGTAGTATTAGAGGATATGAATCATAGAGAAGTTAGAATATAGTAGGCTTAACACCAATATAAACAAAGAATGAATTCATTACAGTACCTTTGAGTGGTGGTTTGTTTTCTTATACTAACGGAGCTCACGAGATTTTTGTCTAAGTTTTGTGTTGTGAAGTTTTCAAGTTTTGAGTATTGCTTTGATGGACTATGGAACAAAGAGTGGCAAGAGCATAAGCTTGGGGATGCCCAAGGCACCCGAAGGTAAAATTCAAGGACAATCAAAAGCCTAAGCTTGGGGTTGCCCCGGGAAGGCATCTCCTCTTTCCACTTCATCTATCGGTAACTATACTCGGGACTATATTTTTATTCACCACATGATATGTGTTTTATTTGGAGAGTTATGTATGATTTGAGTCTTTGCTTGTTAGTTTGCCACAATTATCCTTGCTGGACACACCTTTTTGAGAGAGATAAATATGGCCTAGGAATTGTTAGAACACTCTATGTGCTTCACTTATATCTTTTGAGCTAAATAGTTTGCTCTAGTGCTTCACTTGTATCTTTTTGAGAACGGTGGTAATTTTATTTTGTAGAAATTGTTGATCTCTCATGCTTCACTTATATCCTTTTGAGAGTCTATTAGAACAGCATGGTAATGTGCTTTGGCAATAAAACTAGCCTTAACATGATAGACATCCAAGATGAATGTAGTAAAAACTTTCATACAAAGTGCAGTGAATATGATGAGAAGTTTGATACTTGATAATTGTTTTGAGATATGAGTATAGTGATATTAGAGTCATGCTAGTGGAGTTATTATGAAATTGAGAAATACTTGTGTTAAAGTTTGTGATTCCCGTAGCATGCACGTATGGTGAACCGCTATGTGACGAAGTTAGAGCATGATGTATTTGTAGAGTGTCATCCTTTGTGTGGAGGTCGGGGGCGCGCGATGGTTAACTCCTACCAACCTCCCCCTTAGGAGCATGCGTTGATTGCTTTGTTTTCATGATTCATTAATTTTTGCAATAAGTATATGAGTTATTTAGGACTAATGTTGAGTCCATGGATTATACGCACTCTCACCCTTCCACCATTGCTAGCCTTTCTTGTACCGTACAACTTTCGCCGTTACCATACACCCACCATATACCTTCCTTAAAACAGCCACCATATCTACCTATCATGGCATTTCCATAGCCATTCTGAGATATATTGCCATGCAACTTTCCACCGTTCCGTTCATATGACACGCTTCATATTGTCATATTGCCATGCATGATCATGTAGTTGACATCGTATTTCTGGCAAACCCACCATTCATATTTTTTCATAAATGTCACTCTTGATTCATTGCACATCCCGATACACCACTGGAGGCATTCATATAGAGTCATACTTTGTTCTAGTATCGAGTTGTAATATCGAGTTGTAAATCAATATAAGTGTGATGATCATCATTATTAGAGCATTGTCCCAAAGAAAAGAAAGAAGGAAAGGCCAAGGAAAAGAAAGACCCAAAGAAAAAAAGAAAAAAAGGACAATTGCTACTGTATTTTTCCACACTTGTGCTTCAAAGTAGCACCATGTTCTTCATGATAGAGAGTCTCATGTTTAGTCACTTTCATATGCTAGTGGGAATTTTTATTATAGAACTTGGCTTGTATATTCCAACGATGGATTTCCTCAAATGCCCTAGGTCTTCATGAGCAAGATGGTTGGATGCACACCCACTTAGTTTCTTTTGTTGAGCTTTCATACATTTTTAGCTCTAGTGCATCCGTTGCATGGCAATCCCTACTCACTCACCTTGATATCTATTGATGGGCATCTCCATAGCCCGTTGATACGACTAGTCGATGTGACACTATCTCCCTCCTTTTTGTCTTCTCCATAACCACCACTCTATTCCATCCATAGTGCTATATCCATGGCTCACGCTCATGTATTGCGTGAAAATTGAAAGGTTTGAAAGAATTGAGTATGAAAACAAGTGCTTGGCTGAAACCGGGGTTGTGCATGATATTAATATTTTGTTTGATGAAGAGGGAGCATAGCCAGACTATATGATTTTGTAGGGATAACTTTGTTTAGCCATGGTATTTTGAGAAGACGTGATTGCTTTGTTAGTATGCTTGAAGTATTATTATTTCTTATGACAATATAGACTTTTGTCTTGAATCTTTCAAATCTGAACATTCATGCCACAATAAAAAGAATTACATTGATAATTATGTTGGTTAGCATTCCACATCGAAAATTCTGTTTTTATTATTTACCTACTCCAGGACGAGCATGAATTAAGCTTGGGGATGCTTGATATGTCTCCAACGTTTTTATAATTTTTTATTGTTCCATGCTATTATTTATGATGTTTTGGATGTTTAATGGGCTTATTATACACTTTTATATTATTTTTGGGACTAACCTATTAACCCAAAGGCCCAGTCCAGATTGCTGTTTTTTTGCCTATTTCAGGGTTTTATAGAAAAGGAATATCAAACGGGGTCCAAACGGATTAAAACCTTCGGGAGAGATATTTTTGGAGCGATATCTTCACGGGAGACTTGAGAACCACAGAATAGGGAACACGTGGCGTCCACGAGGGTGGGGGCGTGCCCCCCCCTACAGGGCGCGTCCCCCTGCCTCGTGGGCCCCATGTTGGTCCCCCGATGCCCTCCTTCCTCCTATATATATCCATGTACCCCGAAACATCAGAAGAGGAGAGAAAACCCTAATTCCACCACCGCAACCTTCTGTTCCCGTGAGATCCCATCTTGGGGCATGTTTCGGAGCTCCGCCGGAGGGGGGATCTAACACGGAGTGCTTTTACATCAACACCATCGCCTCAACATGAGTTGTGAGTAGTTTACCACAGACCTTTGGGTCCATAGTTAGTACCTAGATGGCTTCTTCTCTCTCTTTGGATCTCAATACCAAGTTCTCCTCGGTTTTCGAGGAGATCTATTCGATGTAATCTCTTTTTGCGGTGTGTTTGTCAAGATCCGATGAATTGTGGGTTTATGATCAAGATTATCTTTGAGAAATATTTGGTTCTTTTCTGAATTCTTTTATGTATGATTATAATATACTTGCAAGTCTCTTCGAATTATTGGTTTGGTTTGGCCTACTAGATCTATAGTTTTTGCAATGGGAGAAGTGCTTGGCTTTGGGTTCAATCTTGCGGTGTCCTTTCCCAGTGACAGTAGGGGCAGCAAGGGACGTATTGTATTGTTGCCATCGAGGATAAAAAGATGGGGTTTATATCATATTGCTTGAGTTTATCCCTCTACATCATGTCATCTTGCTTAAGGCGTTACTCTGTTCTTATGGACTTAATGCTCTAGATGCATGCTGGATAGTGGTCGATGTGTGGAGTAATAGTAGTAGATGCAGAATCGTTTCGGTCTACTTGTCAAGGACGTGATGCCTATATATAATGATCATGCCTAGATATTCTCATAATTATTCGCTTTTCTATCAATTGCTCGACAGGAATTCGTTCACCCATCGTAGAATTCTGCTATCATGAGAGAAGCCACTAGTGAAACATATGGCCCCGGGTCTATTCTCAACATATCAATCTACAATCTACTTTACTTTACCGTTTTTACTTTCTGTTCTTTTATCCAAAAATACCAAAAATATCAAACTATCATATCTAGCAGATCTCACTTTCGTAAGTGGCCGTAAAGGGTTTGATGACCCCTTATCGCGTTGGCTGCGAAGTTCTTATTTGTTTGTGCAGGTGCGAAGAACTCGCGCGTGGTCTCCTACTGGATTGATACCTTGATTCTCAAAAACTGAGGGAAATACTTACGCTACTGTGCTGCATCACCCTTTCCTCTTCGAGAGAATACAACGCACACTCGATAAGTAGCAGTGGCCACCGCATCACGCCTACCACCGCATCGAGCCAGAGGACGCACCCAGACCACTGCAGCCAAGCGCACCGCTAGCCACTCAGGACCAGACTCAGACAAATTTGGTAGACCACGAGCCGAACCCGCACTTGCACTACAAACCAAGCTGACATCGCAGGGCCGCAGGGCCCGAACACGACCTCCATGAGACTAGTCGTCCACTGTAGATTTGGGTGTTAGATACCCCAATCCACCACGCCAACCACCACGACTGTATAGCCACCCTGGCCAACCTCCCACATTGCCGAGGAGGGAGAGTCACCTCCACTTCGATGAACCTCCCTGCATGTTCGACCGATAATCCCAACCCTAGTAGGGACCAAGCCCGAGCTACCCTGGGACCTTAGGAAGCATGGCCCACCGCCACCACGACTGAGGTTGATGCAAGTGGCAACAAAAGATGGTCATCAAGGAGCTTATTTTTGTTGTGTCTAGGTTTCGCCCCTACTTCGCCGGGGGGAGGGGTAGGGAGCGACAAATGAAATTGTATTAGACCATGTCTAGCCTATCCTCCAAAACTTATATATGGTTCGGGGATTTTATTTTTGTCGATTAACACCCATCTAGCAAATCCCTCATATGATTTAGTTTCTCAAAAAATAGCTTTTCGTCCCCCAACCTTTTCTCTCTAGCCATTTTTTACTCTGAGAAGGGGACTTCTCAATAAAAATGAGCAAGTTGCTCCCTTTCTGCATTCATGGCACGACAGCCGACACGTTGGGTGATTAGCCTAGCCCCCTCCCCCCCACACACACATAAACAAAATGATAGCCACCACGTTGCTCATTCATTGTCGCCGCCACCGCCCTAATTTGAGCATCCACCCCCTCCCATTCAGGCTACTGACGCCGCCTTTCTAGAGCTCAATGTCACGGTTGCCGTTCGAG
>LR738714.1:643109864-643210233 GCA_902687465.1 Secale cereale | reverse complement strand
ACCCGCGCCGCCGCCCCCTAACCCTACCCGCGCCGCCGCCCCTCTTCCTCCACCGAGCCGCCGCCCTCTCCCTACGCCGCTGCTCCCATGGCCTCTCCCGGCTCCAACAACACCAACCCCTTCGCCGGCCCCGTTCCCGATGCCACCGCCGTACACGATCTCGACATCCACACCCGCGTCCCCATCAAGCTCGATCAGTCCACCTCCTCCTACTACGCGTGGAAGACCTACTTCAACCTTGTCTTCCGCGAGTACCACATCCTCGAGCACGTCGACGGGACCGTTGATGGCGATCGCATGGCGGATGACCCGGACTGGATGGCCATTGAGGCCTCTCTCATCCGGTGGTTCTACCTCACCATCTCCCCCGACATCTTCCACACGGTCGTCTCGGATACTGACGACGCGTGTGCCGTGTGGACCAAGATCAACAACCTCTTCACCGATAACCAGCTTCAACGTCTTGTGTTTTTACAGCAGGAATTTTTTGGGTGCCACCAAGACGACTCCTCCATCGACGACTACTGCATGCGCCTCAAGCGCCTCGCCGATGAGCTCCGCGACATCGGCGCCAAGGTGTCAGATGAGCTCATGCTCAGCACTCTCACCGCCGGCCTCAACGAGGACTTCGGCAACGTGGCATCCAACCTCTCCCTGCTGCCGAACCCAACCTTCCAGTCTGTCGTGGCGTACTTACGCTTGGAGGAACGACGGATGAAGAAGGTGAAGGCCCGGGTCCAGCACACCGCCCTCGCCGCCGGGACCTCCCGCGGCCCGCCACCACCCGCCCCGCACCATCCCCGACCACCGGCGCCCCCGGGCTTCTTCCCGCTCCCGCCCGCTCCGCCCGCCCCGGCTGCCCCGCAGCAACAGCAGTCCGGCGGGGGCGGCGGCCGCCGCAACCGGCGCCGTGGGGGCGGGGGCGGAGGGCGCCCCCAACAGCAGCAGCAGCAGCCCGGGTACGGAGGGGCTCCACGCCAACATCCGCCCCTCCCGCCCTGGGCCGTCGGCGCCAACCCTTGGACCGGCGTGGTCCATGCATACCACATGCCGGTCCCCCGCGCCGCGGGCATCCTCGGGCCCCACCCGACCGGCCCTCAGGCGCACCTCGCCGCCGTCCCTCACCAGGTGGGTGCGGGCGGCTATATGCCCGGCGGCTACGTTCCGGGTGGCTACATGCCTCCTCCCTACGCGCCACAGCCCGCGCCCGCTCCACTACCTCCGGCTCCATGGGATCCCGCCCTGCTCGCTGCCCTCCACTCGGCGCCGTCTCCCTCCAACTACGGAGGTGGCGGTGATTGGTACATGGACACGGGGGCCACCACCCACATGACGTCGCACCCCGGTAACCTTGTCTCCTCCCTCCCGATTACCACTTCGAACCGCATCACCTTCGGTGATGGTTCCTCCGTTCCCATTACTCATGTCGGTCATAGTTTCTTTCCATCTAACTCTACGCCTATTAACATGTCTAATGTACTTGTCTCACCTCACCTCGTTAAAAATCTCGTTTCTGTTCGTCGTCTTACCCGTGATAATCCTCTTACCATTGAATTTGATGGTCTTGGTTTCTCTGTGAAGGACGCCCGTACCAGGATGGTGCTGCACCGATGTGACAGCCCTGACGACTTGTACCCAGTACACTCCGCCTCCACCACCGCCGCCACCACCTCTCCAGTCGCCCTCGCCGCCGGAGTTGACATTTGGCACGCACGTTTGGGTCACCCCAACTCCACCGTCCTTCGCCAGATTCTCAGGAGTTTTTCATTTTCATGTAATAAATTCGACGAACACACTTGTCATGCTTGTCGTCTCGGCAAGCATGTTCGTCGTCCGTTTAGCGAGTCAAACACTATTTCTTCTTTTCCGTTTCAGTTAGTCCATAGTGATGTTTGGACCTCTCCCGTTGCGAGCAACACGGGCTTCTTATATTATCTTGTGTTACTTGATGATTTCTCTCACTTTGCATGGACGTTTCCACTCCGTCGCAAATCCGATGTGCTCGCCACCCTCACAGCCTTCTACTCCTACATCACTACCCAATTCAGGCGCCCCATCCTCGCCTTCCAGACTGACAACGGAAAAGAGTTTGACAACGCTGCCACCCGACATCTCCTCGCCTCTCACGGCACCACCTTTCGTCTCACATGTCCATACACATCCCAGCAAAACGGCCGAGCCGAAAGGCTTCTCCGCACTCTTAATGACTGCGTTCGCACGCTGCTCTTTCACTCCAACGTGCCCCCTAGATTCTGGCCCGACGCTCTCGCCACCGCCACTCTCTTAGTTAACATCCGGCCTTGTCGTCCTCGCTGGAACTATTCCCCCCACCACCTTCTCTTCGGTTCCCCTCCGTCCTATGATGGTCTTCGTATCTTCGGTTGTCTGTGTTACCCAAACACCACCGCCACCACTCCCCACAAACTCGCCCCTCGCTCCGTAGCATGTATCTTCCTAGGTTACCCCCCTAACACCAAAGGTTACCGGTGCTACGACCCCGTGTCCCATCGCGTGTACACTTCCCGGCACGTTTACTTTGATGAGATGGTTTTTCCTTTTCATCAGGTACCTCCTCCTGCAGTGGCCCCGGCACCCCATGGTCTATCGGCTGCGGACCCGGCGCAGCTCCCGGTGCGGCCTCTCCTGGCCCCGGCGCGGCTCTCGCCGGCTCTTCCCGGCGCCTCCTCGGCGCGCCCCCCTACGGAGGCCTCCGCCCCTATTGCGGATGCGGCCTCGGCGCGGCCCCGCGTGGCCACCGGCGGCCCCTCGCCCTCCATCTCACCGGATGGACCCCCGGCCGCATCGCCTGGAGAGGCGACCGCCGCATCGCCTGGAGAGGCGACCGCCGCACCGCCTGGAGAGGCGGCCCGCCGCGCCGTCCCGCCCGACCCAGCCCTCCCGGCCGGTCCGGCTACGCCGACGGGTGCCACGGGCCCCGATGCTCCCTCGCCAGCTGCCCCTCCCGCGGCCGCCCCGTCTACCACTGGTGTGGTGACCCGGTCCCGCGCCGGTATCTACCGCCCCAGCACGCGCTATGATGCTGATGAGTACGCGTGCGCGGTGTCGACATCATCCTCTCCACCGTCGCCCATTCCCTCGTCTGCCCGCGCAGCCCTTCGTGATCCGCACTGGCTTGCCGCAATGCGCGAGGAGTTTGACGCGCTACAGCGCAACCGCACCTGGCAGCTTGTGCCGCGACCCCCTCATGCCAACGTCATCAGTGGCAAATGGGTGTTCCGCCACAAGACCAACCCGGATGGTTCTCTCGAGCGCTACAAGGCTCGCTGGGTGGTGCGTGGCTTTCGCCAACGCGCAGGAGTGGACTTCACCGACACCTTCGCCCCGGTTGTAAAACCGGGCACGATTCGGACGGTGCTCCAGCTCGCAGTCTCCCGTGCCTGGCCCGTGCATCAGTTGGACGTTTCCAACGCCTTTCTGCATGGTCATCTCACGGAGCGAGTTCTCTGTGAGCAGCCGACTGGCTTCGTCGACGCCGAGCATCCTGATCACGTCTGCCTGCTCTCTCGGTCTCTCTATGGCCTGAAGCAGGCCCCGCGGGCGTGGTACCAGCGTATGGCTGGGTTCCTACAGCAGCTTGGGTTTCACACAACCCGCTCCGACGCATCTCTGTTCGTCTATCATCAGGGCACCGCTACCGCCTACTTGCTGCTCTATGTGGACGATATTATCCTGACGGCATCCTCGCCTGGGCTCCTTCAGCAGCTCACGGCTCGTCTTCGTGATGAGTTTGCCCTCAAGGATCTGGGAGCACTGCATTACTTCCTTGGCATTGAGGTCGTTCGCCGCACCGACGGGTTTTTTCTGCATCAGCAGAAGTACGCCCATGAGCTTCTTGAGCGCGCGGGTATGCTTAATTGCAAAACCGCGTCCACGCCCGTTGACACCAAGGCGAAGGTGTCTGCCTTGGAGGGTTCCCCCGCGCCGGATGCAGCGTTCTATCGTTCCATTGTTGGTGCTCTGCAGTATCTCACACTCACTCGGCCTGATTTGCAGTATGCAGTCCAGCAGGTGTGCCTCCATATGCACTCTCCACGTGACTCTCATTGGACTCTGGTGAAGCGTATTCTCCGATACATACGCGGCACCATGAGCATGGGACTCACTCTGACGGCGTCCACCTCCATCGACATGGTTGCCTACTCTGACGCCGACTGGGCCGGTTGCCCGGATACGCGTCGCTCTACGTCAGGCTACTGCGTCTACCTCGGGCCCTCGCTGATTTCGTGGTCGTCCAAGCGACAGCCCACGGTCTCTCGCTCGAGCGCCGAGGCGGAGTATCGGGCAGTGGCTAACGCCGTTGCCGAGTGCTCTTGGCTCCGTCAGCTGCTTCAGGAGTTGCTTTGTGTGGTTCCTAAGGCCACGATCGTCTACTGTGACAACGTCTCCGCCGTCTACCTCTCCGCCAACCCGGTCCACCATCGTCGTACGAAGCATATTGAGCTCGACATTCACTTCGTTCGCGAGCAGGTGGCCCTTGGGAAGGTTCGTGTTTTGCACGTTCCTACCACTCAGCAGTTTGCCGATGTCATGACTAAGGGACTACCGACCGCAGTCTTTGAGGAGTTTCGGTCCAGTCTCTGTGTCTCCGGCGACGCTTCGACTGCGGGGGGGTGTTGAGTATACGTTGTCCACCGTACATGTATAGGACTAGGGGTCTGTATTTATACCGCTGTATCTCTCTCTCTCCCCTCGTATATTTGTACATCTTGGGAGACAAGTAGAGGTAGGTCCACCCTGTACCTATATATGTGCCATGCACACGATCAATGGAATTATCGATTCGTGCAATCTCATTCTTCTCAACAAACAATGCCTAGCCAACTTGATTGATAATAACTAAATGAAAGCAGGCAAATAGGCATAACCGTACCGTACTACATGGCGTGTTTGGTGCACAAGGTTTCCCTGATGTTTCAAACCCCAAATCTGCGTGAAGTGTCGAGTGTGTCAATTGGCAAAGCAAAAATGGTGCTGAACTTTTTCTCGAGCAAAGGAGTATCATGCGTGTTGGTGCTGCCATTCGATCGAACGTACGACAGTGGTCTGAATTAGCATCGACATGCTGTCCACGACCGGAAAGTAAAGGCACCTAACGATCGAATAGCTAGAATTTGTACCTAGTGCCTACCCGGAGGCGATCGATGGGGCTCAAACCCATCCGATCACGACAAAGATCGACGGATCTCGCCACGAAAGCAAAAGCAGCTACACCTATATCCACTATCCACTACTACCGAACAACGGAACTGTGGGGTGCCGATCATCCTCATCCGATCGGGTCCGGCCAGCTGCACCCCAGGGAGAGCTGATGAGTCATTAATATCCTCTGACAGTCAGCAACCTTCAGCTCAAATTAAATTAAAAGTCTTCATGGTACAACCACTGCGATGGTACGATTCGATAGCGGCCATAGGTATGACTAGCTAGCTAGCTGGCCGGATCATGTTCTTTTCGTGTATAGCTTGAGCGAGTAGAAGTTGAGTTGCGTGCGGTCGGACGTACAGTCGGCACTGCCATATAGCAAGAGCTGCAAGATCCTCTCCAGATCGATCTTCGTTTCAGTGTACATAGCGCGTACAGCGCACTGCCAATAATCGAGACACAAGTCATGGCGCTGACAAGCGGTAGCCCGCGCCGGCCGAGAAAGTTGACCAGCGAGGAACATTGGGGGTTCGCCGTCGGTCGGCCAGCCGGGCGCCCCCGATCGAGGAGCCGGGGATGTCAAGCATTTCGGCGCAGTAAAGCGGGGAGAGGATAGGGGCAGCGCGTTCTATCTGTCAGGGTCAACTGGAGCGTGCACATTGGCCGAGCTCGACATGGCACATTGGCACGGGACATGGGGTGCAGAAAATGCGTGCACCCTCTGTCGCCGCGCTGCAGCTAGCAGTGCACACATGGCGAAGCAGAGGTGCTGCTGCATGCATGCATGCATATATGAGGTGGCGCGTCCGAGCTTTCTCGGGTGACACGATGGTGCTCTCGGTGCGCTGCTCCATCGACCTGTTCGGCGAACGGTCAGCTGTCTCTTGACGCGTCGCTTGATCTTTCTTTCAGGTTAATTTCATCATGAAGCAAAAGCGCTCCAGGGCCCACAGAAGGATCTATCTAAGGCCAACTCCAGCGCACGAACCCATCTTGTTGAGTGCGCTGGTTGAAATAAACGGAAAAAAGACACTACCCAATCGCAGACCCTATCTTATATTTTTTGTCCGTTCGACCCCAGCCAAAACCTGGACTGATTTTGGGGTAAAAGCAAACATGAAACGGACGACTTTGTGGCGTCCTCGTCCGCTGCATGTCCCCTGGCCCCATGTGCCATCCCACACCTCTCTCTATTCTCCTTTTCTCTCTTCGCCTGTGACGAGCACCGCCAGCATCCTGTCTCGGACGTCGTGGACGAGCGTGGCGAGACGCGGCCAGCGGCGAGGCATGTGCGAGCGGGGTGGGGCTGTCGGCGGCGCGGCGGGTGCGGTGCCGAGTGGGCGTGGCACGGCGGCTCGCGGCGCGTGGGCCGCTGAGGTGAGCACGGCGCGTGGGCGAGCGGACGGACAGGCGCGGGCGTACTCGGTTGTTGTCGCTGCACCGGCGTGGCGAGAGGACAAGTTCACGAGCGGGCGATGTGCATGCATGGGCGCGCACCGAGGCGAGTACCTCCTCATCTTCGATGATCCGCGCGTCCGCGATGAAGCCGTGGCAGTTCAAGGTCCGCTTTCCATTGGTCAGATCTCCTTCCTGTTATCGGCATGGACACGTTTCCGCCGTGCAAGCCCAGCCAAGATGCTTTTCAAGACCAGAGTCTGCCTCGAGGGAGTGCCTGAGCATGCTTGGGGCGTGGAGTCGGTGCGCAACTTGTTTGATCCTTCCATGCTCATCGATGGAATCGATACAGAGGTGCGGTCTGAAGAGGAAACAGGATGCTTGCGGCTGTGGGTATGGATGGATGACATTCAGAAGCTCAAAACCAGAGGGATTCTTCAGTTGGAGGAACCACGGGAAAGAGGATCGCCGGGAATGCATTATCCGGAGATCGGGATCTTGGAGGATCAGCTGGAGAGATGGGGACAAGTTGGACTGCTTGGTCTTCCCGTTCTCATTCACTTGGACAGGGTCATTGACTTCCGCTGTCCGCCGGAGTCCAGTTCCGACAGCGGCCGGAGTAGCCACAGTGGTCAAAGTGGGATCCCCTCCGAGGTGTCTGCGTCCCCGGCGTGGCCGGCCAAGTGGGGTTACCGCTGGTATCTGAACTACGAAGACGGCGACTTCCCTCCGCCACCAACAAGGGCACCTGCACAGTCACGTCTCCGCTATCCCCCTCATGGTGGTGGCGGCGGAGGGAGCGGAGCAGGTGAAAGGGGCCGGCACCACTACGGCGGGCACAATGGGAACCACGGCCTGGCCCCCTCCCGGGCTGGCTCCTCCCAGGGAGGCGGCGGACAAGCGCAGACCGGCGGTAGAAGGCTGTACCATGGCACGGGCGGTGCCGTCATGTCTCTGATCGACACCGAGCCCACCGTTCCTTCCTCTGTCTCCGGCGATCCTTTCTCGAGCTCGGCGGGCACACCCATGCTGTTGATCTGCTCGGACGAGAACCGGGAAAAGCTGACGTCAGCCAACTCTTTGGCAACTGAAACGCTTCAGGATGAGGAGGGACAGATGGGCAGTTGCCATTCCTTCGCAATTTTGGGACAGGCGGTCCAGCATGCTGCCACTGTCGCTGTATCCACTGTTCCAGCTCTGGCGTCGGCTGCCCCCCCTGTACAAGCTCTGGCGCTGACCACTGCAACTAGCGCTGACCAAGAGATGAGGACAAATGCATGCTCGGTGGGAATATCCAAGGTTGATTCCCTAGCAACATGTGATCCCCCGAAGACCAGCGGTGCAAGAGATGTTGGGCCGCAAGAAAGCGATGAGGGCCAAACGAGGCCCATTTTGATGCATATGATCCGGGAATGCAGAGACCAACCGATAGACGGGCCGACCCAATCCACGACTCTGGATGCACCGAATAGTGAGGGTGTGCTGGCAGATCTTGACCAGATTTCCTCATTCCTGGACTCCATCTGTGCCCCTGCCTCCTCTGCCCACCTGCCGGTGCTGGGAATGGTTCCGCCGCCGGCCGCAGCACCCCCCATGCTGATGCCTTCTGCCACGGCGATGCCACCTCACCCTCCCCCAACCAACCCCGTCGCCGGCGCTCAAAGGAGCAGCGGGCGGCTTGCAGCCAAGCCCACAAAGGGACTCAGCTCCATGGACAAGGCTCGCCTGGTACTCATGAAGAAGGAGGGGATCCTAGTTGGGGAGGGGCCGCCCACTCCTGAAGCACTCCAGAAGTACAAGGATCTGTACAAGGAAGAGCTCCCCCAACGCTTCATCGACGCCGTCACCGCACTGGTGGATGCGACTGCGAAAGGAAAGAACAAGGCACCGCTGTCCAAGATTGGGGCTGAAGGACAGGCTTTGGCAGTCTGAGTTTGGTTTTGCTCCCCGAAGTGTTCCAACTCTTTTTTAATGTTATGTCTTTTTCCAAGTTGTAGCTCTCTGAAGTTAGTGTGTTTGCTAGCCCGCTCGTTGAAATTTGTGGTAGCCTTGCTATCGATGTACTGGGTTAGCAGGAGAAAGTGCTGCTGGGCAGGGACCGCTGGGACTGCTCGCAGATTGCCTGGGCTGTTGTTTGAGAGATTATTGTTGTGCTCGTTTATGTCATTGGATGGGACAGTTGCTATGCAAAGAGTATTCTGTTTTTTATGGATTTAACGCTGTTCACTTGGAACGTAAGGGGACTGCACAACCCTGCAAAGAGAAGAAATGTTGCGAAACTGATTGCTGAATTGAATTGTAACATTATCTGCCTGCAAGAGACGAAGTTGGAGCATGTTGACAGAGCTTTGGTTTCTGAATCCGCTGGTGCAAGGTTCGCTGACAATTTCCTTTTCAAACCAGCCTGTGGTTCCAGAGGAGGTATTATAATAGCGTGCTCCGGTGATTTCGCCATTGCCCCTATGTTGGCAATCCCAGACGAGTTCTCCCTTTCGGCTACAATTTCCGATAGATCGACTAATGCTTCCTGGTCGATCACTGGAGTATATGGCCCACAGTTGGCAGCTGAGAAACGCAGGTTCTTATCTGAGCTAGCTGCATTGAAACCACTTATGCTGAAGGAATGGCTAGTATTGGGAGATTTCAACCTTATTTGCAAGGCAGAAGACAAGAGCAACTCCAACATTAATTTAGGAATGATGGCACAATTCAGAAACACTATCGACCTGATGGAGATGAGAGATCTGCCCCTGTCTGGTAAAAAATTCACATGGTCCAATGAAAGAGCCGGCAAAACTTTGACCAAGATTGATCGGGTGCTTATTTCCAATGATTGGGAACTTAGATACCCTCAGTATCTACTATCCCCGGCCTCCTCGGCAGTCTCGGATCACTCCCCTTTGTTACTGAAAAAGATGGATGCCAAGGCCTATAAGGGCTTCAGGTTCGAGACTTACTGGCTCAAGATGCAAGGGATTGACACTGTGGTTGCTCAAAGCTGGAACAAGACATTGAGATCCTCTGATCCAGTGAGAAGATTCCACACAAAGCTCTCGAGGACGGCTAAGGCCCTCAGGGCATGGGACAAGGCTATTAAAGCTTCCTCAAACCTTGCTTTCAACGTGGCCAATGAGGTCATTTTTCAGTTAGATCTAGCAATGGAAGAAAGAGAACTTTCTGAGGCCGAATGGAATCTCAGAAGATTTCTTAAAGCCAAGTTGCTGGGAATTGCGGCGCTGGAAAGGATCAGGTGGCGTCAACGCTCAAGAATCACTACAATCAAAGCCAGTGATGCAAGCTCCAAATTATTTCACCTAAGGGCGAATGGAAGAAGAAGAAAAAATCACATTCCTGTGCTGAGAGGGCCACAAGGGGACGTGTCTGAACATAAGCTGAAAGAAGGAATCCTTCTCAACCACTTCAAAAACCTGTTAGGCACTCCAATGTTAGAGAGAAAGGTTATGAACTGGAATATGTTACAGCACCCTTCGGCTGATTTGCAAAACCTGGAAGCACAATTCAATGAAGATGAAATAAAAGCTGCCGTATTTGATCTGCATGATGAGAAAGCTCCGGGGCCGGATGGTTTCATTGGCAAATTCTTCAAACGCTTCTGGACCTTAATAAGGGAAGACCTAGTGGCTGCGGTGCAACAACTATTCTCCCTAAGGGGAGACAATTGAAATCTGCTTAATTCGGCCCACATTGTTCTCCTGCCAAAGGTTATGGCTTCCGTTCATGCCGCTGACTACAGACCTGTGAGCTTGCTGCACAGTTTTGCAAAGATTTTCTGCAAATTACTTGCAAATAGGTTGGGACCGGAGCTGAAACGCCTAATCTCATGCACCCAAAGCGCTTTTATCCGTGGAAGATCGATTCAGGATAACTTCCTCTACGTTCAGAATACCATCAGAGATGCACAAAAGAGAAAGATTCCACTGATGTTCCTGAAACTTGACTTCGCCAAGGCTTTTGATTCTGTTAGCTGGCCATACCTGATTGATGTTATGAAGGCATATGGTTTCGGGCAGAGATGGAGAGATATCATCAGCTTGCTGCTTGCTTCTTCGACCTCTCGAATTCTGCTCAACGGCTCTCCCGGACCTGCTTTTGCACACAGAAAAGGATTACGTCAAGGGGACCCTGTGTCACCAATGTTGTTTATCTTAGCAATGGATCCACTCCTCAGAATTCTGGACAGTGCAACAGCTCAGGGTATCCTAAGCCCCATGCCACGGAATGTAGCAAGAATGAGGGCCAGTCTCTATGCGGATGACGCCGCCATTTTTGCATATCCGGATCGCCGGCAGATTGAGACCATAATCAGAATCCTCGACGTATTTGGGAGCATCTCGGGTCTTAATATCAACCCCAATAAATGTGTGCTTTACCCCATCCATTGTCAACAAAGTATTGTGCAGAATTTGTCAGCAAATTTTGGAGGCTCAGTGGGTTCTTTTCCTTGCAAGTATCTGGGTCTGCCTCTCTCCTTGAGAAAACTAAGGCGAATAGATCTCCAACCTCTTTTGGACAAGGGTACAAGCAAACTATCTATTTGGAAGGGGAAGCTTATGAACAGAACGGGCCGACTCGATTTGATCAACTCGGCCCTCACCGCCACCATCACTTATTTTCTTACTGCCTTCTCTCCCAATAGTTGGTTCACTAAGAAATTTGACAAGTTGAGAAGGAATTTTCTTTGGAGCACCGAAGAGGAAGCACATGGAGGGAAATGCCTGGTCAATTGGAAGCGAATCTGCGCACCACTAAGTGTGGGTGGCTTGGGAATCAAGGAAATAAACGCCTTTGGGCGGGCGCTAAGACTTCGATGGCCATGGTATGAATGGGACAATCTGGACAGGCCATGGAAGGGAACCCTGGTACCTTGCAATCAAACGGACCTGAATTTATTTGCGGCCTGCACTTCAATTTCGCTGGGGGATGGAAATCTGGTGAGTTTCTGGAACCATAGATGGTTACAAGGTCGAGCACCAAAAGAATTGGCCCCGGAATTATTTCGGATGGCCAGAACCAAAAGAATTTCTGTCAGTCAGGGCCTTAGTGAAGGGGCATGGATGAGAGGCCTTCAGCAGATCAACTCCTCTGCCATGATGGACTCCTTTATTGATCTATGGACAAGAGTGCAGTCCATTCATTTGTCGTCTAGACCTGACAAGATTTCCTGGAAGCTAACAGCCAATGGGGAGTACTCTGCAAAATCTGCTTATCATGTGCAGTTCTTGACTCGCATCCCTCAACCACTCCTGCAGAACGTATGGAAAATCAAAGCGGAAAGGAAAGTCAAATTCTTCATCTGGCTACTACTTCAAAACAGGCTTTGGACCGCTGATCGGTTGAGTGCAAGGAACTGGGAACACACCGAGTTGTGCGTTGGCTGTGACCAAATTATGGAATCTGCTCACCACTTGGTCCTAGATTGTCCGTTTGCAAAACAGATTTGGCATGAGGCAAACCACAATTTTCCTCTAGCCACCCAGGCTACAATGGGCGCCACATCCATATCCTCTTGGTGGAACAAAGTGGCGAAGCTAAAGAAAAAAGGTCAAATGGCTGATGAATGCACAGCGGCTGCATATATTGCTTGGAATATATGGCTTGAGCGAAACCGAAGGATCTTTAAAGCCACATCTCAATCCAGTTCAGCTGTTCTTCTTAGAGCGAAAGATGATTTGAGCCTCCTGATGGAGGCCTGTGAGTAGTACCTGGGTGGGTAGCAGAGCTGTTAGCAGTACTAGGCTACCGCTAGTTTTTTGTCTTTCGCCCCTGTTTGGGACTTGCCTCACCCTCTTCTCTGATTGTCAGCCCCTCCTGACAACTTTGTACAGTTTTCCCCCTACTATAATGAAAAAGGCAGAACACCTGCCAGTTCCGGTCAAAAAAAAAAACGTGTTTCACACCGCCACACACGACGGCCACAAGACATCTGTTAATAACCGCATTTTTTCTTCTTGTGGATGCTTCAGCCGCCGTGTAGAACAAGTACTGAGGTACTATTCGAGAAGTGATCGATCGAACTACGCACTACTATTCTCGAGAGGATAATGCACACTCCCGTAACGTGGGTGGTGGCTAGGGCTGGACCAAAAGCTTGTAGCTCGCGAGCTTAGTGAGCGCTCGATAGTTCGGCTCGTTAAGCTCGTAGCTCGCTTCTTAATGAACAGAGCCAATCATTGATTTTAGCTCGCTAAGCTTAACGAGCTTAACGAGCGAGCTAACGAGTTTCACGAGTAGCTCGTTAAGCTCGTTAGTAACAACACAACACATATTTCATCTTACGTGGCAAACGTTTGTAGCACCTTAGCTCTCCTATTCAATCTAATCAACATAGAAGGCAAAAAACTAGTGTATTTCATTTCGTAGCCACCATTATTCATCTTAAAAAGCACACATATGCACTCACAATGTAGATTGTAACACATTATAATCTGTTAACGAGCGCTCGCGAGCGCTAACGAGCTTAACGAGCTTCAAACGAACCGAGCCGAGCAGGGTTTTCTGCTTGTTAATCTTAACGAGCTTAACAAGCCGAGCCTTAACGAGCACGAGCTTAACGAGTACGAGCTTAACGAGCCGAGAAGCTCGTTAGTCCACCCCTAGTGGTGTCCGGTAGCCTTATCCTGACCGTGCTGATCCTAGCCAGTACTACTAGCAACTTGCATTCGCCCTTAGAGCATCTTCACCAGCCGTGCTAAATAGGCGCCGCGCCGCAAGATCATCCTTTTTAGAGCGCGCGCAATCGATGGAGGAAATTCAGCGTATTGACACCTGATTTTGGCAAGATACATTTTGCAATGATGGCGCGAGGTACCAGACACATGTCTGATGGTCGCGCGAGTCATTTGGTCATTGCCGGCTGAATGGAGCTTACCGGGGTAGAAACATTGCCGGCGTGGAGACCTTGCCGGCGTGGAAATCTTGCCGGGGTGAAGCCTTGCTGGTGTGAAAACCTTGCAGGGATGAAACCTTGCCGGTGTGAAAAGCTTGCCGGGTGAAAGCTTGCCGGGGTGGAAGTTGTCAGAGTCAATCCGACCAGAAGTTGGAGATGGATTTGAAAGGTTATTCAGATGATCTCGGATGGAAAAGTGTTATACACGGAAGTTGTGCATATCGTCGAAACGGTCAACTTTGCTTCTGGAGTCATCATCGTCTGAGATAATATACATCCTGCAGAATTGCTAGAAGACTCGGACAGCCTAGAAAACTGCATGATCAAATCCGACTGAAAGTTAAAGATGACCTCGTAAAGTATTGAAGATGACCTTATTTGAAATAATGATCAACAGGAGAATTGTTCGTCACGTCGGGGCGCACAAATTTGGTATTTAGATCTTCTCAATCGGAGGTCATATGCAAATTCCACGGCCCGCGCAAGAAGCATGACAGAAGTTTGGATCAGATTCGGGCTGAATCCGAGTTGGAGTAAAACTAGGCCTCTAGGACGTGCATTGATGTAATTTTCTTGTAAGGAAAACCTAGATGAATCCTTTACTTACACACTTTTTGGCGACTCCACTAGGGAAGAAAGATCGAGAATCATCATCAACCATGCCGTATCTTCCCAAGCCCTCAGAAGTTAGCGCTGATAACATCATTAAGCCCGGTCTTGATGAACTATAGGATGGACATCGCCAAGCCTATGAAGCGCTCAAGAAACAGCATGAGGAGGCTTTTGAGGCGCTCAAGAAGAAGCGCGAGGAGGAGGATTTGGAGGCGTTTCTTTCAAGTTTCAAGAAGGACCTTCAAGGCAACATCACTCCGGTTGGAGACGTCAATTTCCCTCTTCTCATTGATGAACAAGATGAAATCACTGTGAGTAAAGTTTTTTCTCCAGAACAAGTGGCTGCGATTGAGACTCTTGTTAGTAAGGGTAATGTGATGGCAAACAATTCTTTTGTGGCTAGTGCTAATGCTCAGAAAAATATGCCTCTGTCATCTAGTGGTGTTGTTGGTATATCTGAAAACCCTAGTCCAACTTTACCTATTTCATCAACACCACCTATGCAACAGCAATATAATATGCCGTTGAAATTTTACCCTACTCAAACCAACCAGCTTGTGGCTGCACCTACATATCCTAATCCTATTATGAGTGTGCCCAATTCGGCATCAACGCCAAATCACTTTATCACACCGCCTATAGGCGCAAGTATGTTTGGTCTTCCGCCGAATTATGTTTCGGCGCCCATCCCACAAGTTGCACCACTACCTAGTACTCAGATTGCTCCTATGTCATTGCCACAACCATCTTCATTTACTTCGGATCCAATTTTAGCCAAATTAAGAGAGGATTTGCATAAGATATTTCAAGAAACTTTCGGAAACGAGCCGAAAGTAAAGAGTCGTGTATACACTAGTAGATAAAGGGTCATCAGACCCGGTTCATTTGGGCCTTTAGCCCCGGTTCCAGAACCGGGACAAGAGGGTCGGTACTAATGCTCTGACCCTTTAGTCCCAGTTCAATCCAGAACCGGGGCAGAAGGGTGTCCACGTGGCCTGTGCACCGAGCCCAGGCAGGAGGGGCTTTAGTCCCGGTTGGTGGTACCAACCGGGACCAAAACGCATCCACGCGTCAGCATTTCTGTGGTTGTGGTTTTTGTTTTTTTTAAAGGGGAGGGGGGTTTTAGGTTTTGGGGGGTTAATTTAGGTGTTTCATATATTGTGTTAGCTAGCTAATTAATAGAGAGAAGTGTCCTCGCTTATGTTCGTGCTTGGTCGACGCTACATACTACACATACGTATATAGAGAGGACTAGTCACGCTAGCTAGCTAGCTAGCTGCAAACGAAGGAAACAGAAGATCGTATAATCAACATATATATATATATATATATATATATATATATATATATATAGAGAGAGAGAGAGAGAGAGAGAGAGAGAGAGAGAGAGAGAGAAGTAATATCGACCACCTCTCCTTCTCCGAGAGATCGGTCGAACAACAAGTTCTCGTATATCTATCCGACACTACCGGGTACATATATACAATTATCTTTTACAGAAATAATCTCCTATAGGATGGACGCATGGTCCACATGGTATTCTCCGGCTGGCGCGATCACGTGTTCAAGGAAGAATGCCGCCAATTCCTCTTGAATTGCTCGCAGACGATCTGTTGTTAGGAGTTCATCCCGCATCCGAAACATCTAATTTGAAGTAGGGGGTCAATACATGAAATGATGCTATAAAATTGTGAATATTATAATTAATTGCTTACGCACTTCAAATTGTGCTTCAGAGTAGCCCCGCTCACAGGTCGTGTGGCGGATGGACTCGCAAATGTAGTATCCACAGTAATTATTCCCGGGTTCCTGCCACAACCACTTTATACAAGAAATAGAGGTCAATCAAACTGATAAGCAAGAATGCCAACAAATGGTATTGATGAAACTAGCGCTTGAATCAAGATATAGGAGATGCGCGGAACATGCTACTATATAGTACTTACTTTCGGGTGTCTAAATTCTAGCTTCTTCGGCAGTCCCGGAGCTTTTTTGGTGAATTTTCTCCAAACCCTGCCAGACAAAGAAAACAATTACTTGATATATATCAGAAATGAACAATGTTGCTGATATGCATGGTGGATAATATTGATCGATTTAACTTACCTCTCGAGCATTTGAGTCATGTCCGCATACTCCTCGGGATCTTTACGTCTAGAGTCCAAGACAGTTACTACTCCCTTCTCAAGTTTAATCTCTAAGAGAATTTAGTGGAAGCTGCGCACGCATGCATGAACTCATCAATTACATCACTATAACCTTAACTGATATATAAGGGAAACCAAATATGCACAAGACAGTAACACTCACTTGAAGTTGTAAGGAAAGAGTATTATATCTTTGTTTTCATTTACCACCAACGGTCGTAGAAAGTTGGTCTCGGTATCGTCGGGACGCAATTTAACCTCGGTTGCATCTATGAGGTATGTGTTAACGAACCCAATATCACCTACTTGTCTTTTCTTCAATTCGATGATCTTCAATCTGCATAATATAGTGAGGATAACCATAAATACATGCAATGAAGATCAGCTATATAGAGAGACTTAATGACAGAAGTAGTACTACTTACAGACAGTAGCAGGTGACCGTTGTTTTATCGAGGGCCAATTGATTGAAAAACTAATAGAACTCCTCAAATGGAACAGGAAACAGGTCAATTCCAACGAGGTCATGCTCCGGTTTAACTCTCAAATACAGGTTATCCCTCCCCCCAGACTCTCTGCAGATTTTCAAGTACCAATCATGCAATCTTCGCATATTCGTTGATAGAGATCTTTCATTTTTGACGAGAGGCTTCCCGTACTCGTATCTTTGTATCTGCACTTCCAAGAAATCATAGTGTACATCGTCGGACGCGTAATCTGCAAGATTGGTATAACCGGGCACCATCCTCGGATCATTAGCGACCATGTCGCTAGACACCTTGAGCGGGGGGCACGATTGGTCCGCTTGTTCGCCGAGCTGGGCAATTTGTTTCCCAGCTCGTCCTTCTGCTAACCTCTGATCACTTTTTGTACGTCCCGACCGCTTGGCTTCTTGAAATGACTTTTGAATCATGCGGTCATAGTTGCCCTTCGGCTTACTTTTCGCTGGTTGCTTTAGGGCAGCAAGAGTGCGCTTTGCTTTCACCGCATCTATCTTCTCCTCCGGAGGTGGATGTCTCTGTGCTTTCAACCCTTCAAAAAAGTCCTTCACTTCGCCTTGAGCGATCTTCGTGTTTTCCTCGTCGGACCTCTCGTACGGTAACTTCTCTAGAGGCGTGAGAGAAGGACCGAATCTGCATCGCCTCCCGCCTCTGGCTATACTGGTAGACGTCGCCGGACCAGACGAAGCGGCTGTCTTTTTTACTTGCTTACGCGCCGGAGCAGGAGCAGCCGGAGCGGCGGCAGGTCTCTTCCGCCCTTGCTGATTAGGCGGAGAAGGAGGAGCAGGCTGGCTGCTCGGGCGCGCCGGCGGCGAAGGAGGCGGAGTGCCGCCACGCGCCGGAGAAGGAGCCGGAGTGCCCTGATGGTCACTCGCCGGAGGAGGAGGCGGTGGAGGAGGCGGAGTGCCCTGACTCGCCGGAGGAGGAGGCGGAGGCGGAGGCGTCCAGTTGAGAATGTTGATTAGGTCCTTCCGCCATAGGCATGGAGTCTTAAGTGAAGAACCCAACCGAGTCTCCCCTTCACCGGTAGGGTGGTCAAGCTGGAGCTCCTCAAATCCCTCCGTTATTTCGTCGACCATCACCCTAGCATATCCTTCTGGAATCAGCCGGCAGTGAAAAGTGTCGTCGGGTCCAGAAGGATAAACAGAGCCAGCAGCCGCCTTGACCTTCAGATTCATCCACTGTGCCATAAGGTGGCAATTTTGTGCCTGCGTGATAGCATCCACAGGATTCCTGGCAGTAGCCGTCAAGGCAGGCTCTGGCTGAAGCAGCTCGGTGGAAGCCACGCTGCTTCTCCGCTGAGATGGCGGGGTAGCTTCGGGGGAAGCTTCTGCAATTCTTTTCTCCCGATTTGCTTCCCGTTCCTCTATCGCTTGTATTCTGGCCCGCAGCGCCTGGATTTCGGTCTGCTCCATTTTCTTCCTCCCGTCGTGGCACTTGTAGCCTCCTGCGTCCGGAAACCCAGCACGCCACGGAAGGGAGCCTGGCGTGCCTCGTGTCCGTCCAGGGTGCTTAGGATTCCCGAGGGCCATTGTCAGCTCGTCGTTCTCTCTGTCGGGGAAGAACGTCCCTTCATGCGCTGCTTTGATATACTGCCGCATCTTCCTGAGTGGTGTTTCCAATTGCTTGTCCGTCCAAATGCACCACCCTGTTACAGGGTCCAAGGTTCCGCCAGCCCCGAAGAACCAAGTCCGGCAACGTTCTGGCCAGTGCATTGTCTCTGGTTCGATCCCTTTCTGAAGCAGATCATTCTCAGCCTTGGCCCACTTAGGCCGGGCTACGAGGTAGCCGCCCGACCCCGTGCGATGGTGATGCTTCTTCTTCGCAGCATTTATCCGGTTTGTCTCCGACATCTTCTGACTCTTTTCCGACTTCTTATGGGCCACAAATGCGGGCCAGTCATCTTTGATCTTCTCATATATGCCCACGAATTCTGGAGTCTTTTTATCTTTGACAAACGTATTCAGTTTTTTCTTCCATGCCCTGAATTGGTCTGCCATCTTCGAAAGTGCAGCAGACTTGATTAACTCCTCTTTAACTGGGTTCGCCGGATCAACCTCTCACGGTAGGACGAAATTTGACTTCAGCTCAGTCCAAAGATCTTCTTTCTGCATATCAGTGACATAAGTCACCTGAGCGTCGTTTGCAGCCGGCTTTAACCATTGATGGATGCTGATCGGGATCTTGTCCCTAACCAGAACCCCGCACTGATTAACAAATGCGTTCTTTGTCCGGATGGGTGCAATCGGCTCGCCGGAGCGCGAGATTTCTGAGATCTCAAACTTTTCATCCGGCCTCAACTTTTTCTTCGCTCCTCGTCTCTTTACCGAAGATTTGCTCGATCCGGAGGGCTAGAAAAAGGAACAAAGACGAGAGTTAATGAATGAATCAATTAACTAGTCATCATATGCTTAACTAACATATATACCTCCTGGCCGGACTCGGTTCGGTCACCGGAGCCAGCATCACGGTCTCCTTCTTGCACCGACATTGGGTCACCGGAGCCGTCCTCACGATCTACTTCTTCCATGTGCATTGGGTCACCGGATCCATCAATATCATAGCCTAGATCTTCCAGCTGCAGCTCTTTTTCGATCTGCTCATCGGTGTCGTTGAGAAACGACAAGACGGCATTTTGTCCGTCTGCGGTTATGTCCATCAACATCGCTTCTTGTGCTAGGTCTCGGGTGTTGTCGTCCATTGTTTCTACAAATATTTACAACGTGCCAATTATTATTCAAACATAACAGATGGATATATTAATGGCAAACGTAGAACTAGCTTCAACCCTCGACTGCTCGGCGATCCACAAACCCTAGACCCCCTCATGTCACATTTTCTCTAGTGTCAAAGGATTCAACAAAACCAATACTTCATCATTAGGCGAAAGTAACAGTAGCATGATGGTACGAAGCTCTCCAAAGTTGTTTTGGAACGGAGTCCCCGGATAAGATAATTCGTAACAAAAGACGGATTATCCTATCAGGGACTTCGTTCCAGAACAACTTTGCATAACTTCGTACCAAAATGCCCCGTTTACTTCTGGCAAATGATGAAGTCATGGAATTCTTCAATACTTTGACACTAGCTAGGCAACCTCTCTCGACCCCTCGACCCCCGACTTCTCGGCGATCCACAACCCTAGACCCCCTCATGTCACCTTTTGTCTAGTGTCAAATGATTCAACAAAACCAATACTTCATCATTAGGCGAAAGTAACAGTAGCATGATGGTACGAAGCTCTCCAAAGTTGTTTTGGAACGGAGTCCCAGATAAGATAATCCGTAACAAAAGACGGATTATCCTATCAGGAACTCCGTTCCAAAATATCTTTGCATAACTTCGTACCAACATGCCCCGGTTACTTCTGGCAAATGATGAAGTCATGGAATTCTTCAATACTTTGACACAGGTAGGCAACCTCTCGACCCCCCCGACTTCGGCGATCCACAACCCTAGACCCCCTCATGTCACATTTTGTCTAGTGTCAAAGGATTCAACAAACCAATACTTCATCATTAGGCGAAAGTAACAGTAGCATGATGGTACGAAGCTCTCCAAAGTTGTTTTGGAACGGAGTCCCAGATAAGATAATCCGTAACAAAAGACGGATTATCCTATCAGGAACTCCGTTCCAGAACATCTTTGCATAACTTCGTACCAACATGCCCCGGTTACTTCTGGCAAATGATGAAGTCATGGAATTTTTCAATACTTTGACACTAGCTAGGCAACCTCTCTCGACCCCTCGACCCCCGACTGCTCGGCGATCCACAAACCCTAGACCCCCTCATGTCACATTTTGTCTAGCTATAGTGTCAAAGGATTCAACAAAACCAATACTTCATCATTAGGCGAAAGTAATAGTAGCATGATGGTACGAAGCTCTCCAAAGTTGTTTTGGAACGAAGTCCCAGATAAGATAATCCGTAACAAAAGACGGATTATCCTATCAGGAACTCCGTTCCAGAACATCTTTGCATAACTTCGTACCAACATGCCCCGGTTACTTCTGGCAAATGATGAAGTCATGGAATTCTTCAATACTTTGACACTAGCTAGGCAACCTCTCTCGACCCCTCGACCCCCGACTGCTCGGCGATCCACAACCCTAGACCCGCTCATGTCACATTTTGTCGAGTGTCAAAGGATTCAACAAAACCAATACTTCATCATTAGGCGAAAGTAACAGTAGCATGATGGTACGAAGCTCTCCAAAGTTATTTTGGAACGGAGTCCCAGATAGGATAATTCGTAACAAAAGACGGATTATTCTATCAGGAACTCCGTTCCAGAATAACTTTGCATAACTTTGTACCAAAATGCCCGTGTTACTTCTGGCAAATGATGAAGTCATGGAATTCTTCAATACTTTGACCCCCGACTGCTCGGCGATCCACAACCCTAGACCCCCGACTCCTAGGCAACCTCTCGACCCCTCGACCTTCGGCCTCTCGACCCCTCGACGACCCTCGGCCCCTCGGCGATCTCTCGACCGGTCCCTCGGTCCCTCGACGACCCTCGACCCCGGCCCCCCCTAATGTCGAAGTTATCGGGGAGGGTGTATATCGACATAGACATATCCGATAAAAAAAGAGGAAGAAGAAGAAAAAGGAACCGCTAGAGGAGAAGATCGAAGAAAAAAAAGAAAAAAAAGAGAAGAAGAAAGGAATAGAGGAGAAGAAGAGAAAATTTCTTTTCTTCTCCTCTATTCCTTTCTTCTTCTCCTCTTTTTTTCCTTTTTTTCTTCTTCTTATTTATTTCTCCTCTTCTTCCTCTCCTCTTCTTCTTTCTTTCCTCTTTCTTATTTTCTTCTTCCTATCCTTCTTTTTCTAAATTTGTAACTTTTGCATATATAAAACTTTCTATATATATTTAGCATATATAAACAAAAAACTATATAGCCACATACACATATATATATACATCACATATACACATCACATACAGCAACTTCCTAAGAAAAAAATATTTATATACACATACATATATATTTAACATATATATTTAGCAAATTCCTAAGAAAAAAATATATATACACATACATATATATACAGCAACTATATATACAGCAACTATATATACAGCAATTTATATAAACATATAAAAAATATATACACATATATACACAGCAACTATATATATATACAGCAATTTTATATAAACATAAAAAAAGGGAGCCCTAGCTCACATCGCGCGGCGGGGCTGGGCGGCGCGACGGCGGTGGGGCGGGGCGGCGACGAGGCGGCGTCGGGGCGCGGCGGCGCGACGGCGGCGGGGCGGGGCGCGCGGCGCGACGGCGACGGGCCGGGGCGCGGCGACGGCGCGGGGCGGGGCGAAACGAGGTCGCGGGGCGGGGCGACGGCGACGAGGCGGCGTCGGGGCGGCGTCGGGGGCGACTGCGACGGGGCGACGAGGGCGACGGCGACGGCGACGGGGCGACGGGGGCGGGGAAGGAGAGGGAGGCGTCGGGGGCGCGGAAGAAGGAAACTGCCCAAAATTTCGCAAGTCCTGGTTATATAGGAGGGGCATTAGTCCTGGTTGGTGGCTGAAACCGGGACTAATACACGCCTTTAGTCCCGGTTGCTGCCACCAACCGGGACTAAAGGTCCCTTTTCAGCAACCCAAAGGACGGGAAGGAGGGGCCTTTAGTCCCGGTTGGTGGCAGCAACCGGGACTAAAGCCACCCTTTAGTCCCGGTTGGTGCCACCAACCGGGACGAAAGGCCTTGCTGCGGTACGGTGGGAAGTTTAGTCCCACCTCACTAGTTGAGAGAGGCCTACACCGGTTTATAAGCCTCGCTGCCTCTGTCCTCACGAACTCCTCTAAACTGCAGGCCTAAGGGCCTAAACTGACACTGCTTTGCCTGTGGGCTTGCTGGGCTTTCTACGGGCCTGAATCCTGGCCCATGGTTGGGTTTCTAGTCGTATTCAGGCCGTGTGGGCCCAGTAGGTGGCATATATTTTTATTTTTTTTCTTTGTTGCTTTATTTTTTAGTTTTGTTTCTACTTTCAACAAAATACTTACTGTTGCTATTTTTATTTATTTGTTTTCTTTGTTGCTTTATTTGTTTTATTTTGTTTCTACTTACAAAAAAACACTTATTGTTGCTATTTTTTTTCAAGTTTTTTTGTTATGTTTTCTGCATTATTTATTTTCTTTTGTTTTTTGCTTTATTTTTTAATTCTTTCTGGTAAAACCAATTACAAACTTTCTGTTAGTGCAAGTAGTATTCAAATTTGAATAGTTTAAATTTGAAATTATTTGTTTTCTTTGTTGCTTTATTTATTTTATTTTGTTTCTACTTACAATGAAATACTTATTGTTGCTATTTTTTATTTTTTTGCAAGTTTTTTTTTGTTTTCTGCATTATTTATTTTCTTTTGTTTTTTGTTTTATTTTTTAATTCTTTCTGGTAAAACCAATTACAAACTTTCTGTTAGTGCAAATTTGAATAGTACAAACGGACAATGGTATCATACTCGTTTGTTACAAAGTTGGCATGGTATCATCATAATAGTTGCGGAAAAAAGTCTTCATTTTTTCTTTGCTTGTGTCATTTGCTTATTGCGCCGTAACCATGGATAATCTTCATCGTTTATCAGGATGCTTGGGTCAGCCTTGACTTTGAAGGGAGGAATTTCATGAAACTTTTCATAATCTTCAGACATGTCTGTCTTGCCCTCCACTCCCAGGATGTCCCTTTTTCCTGAAAGAACTATGTGGCGCTTTGCCTCATCGTATGATGTATTCGCTTCCTTATCTTTTCTTTTTCTCGGTCTGATAGACAGGTCCTTCACATAGATAACCTGTGCCACATCATTGGCTAGGACGAACGGTTCGTCAGTGTATCCAAGATTTTTCAGATCCACTGTTGTCATTCCGTACTGTGGGTCTACCTATACCCCGCCTCCTGACAGATTGACCCATTTGCACTTAAACAAAGGGACCTTAAAATCATGTCCGTAGTCAAGTTCCCATATGTCCACTATGTAACCATAATATGTGTCCTTTCCCCTCTCGATTGTTGCATCAAAGCGGACACCGCTGTTTTGGTTGGTGCTCTTTTGATCTTGGACAATCGTGTAAAATGTATTCCCATTTATCTCGTATCCTTTGTAAATCAATACAGTCGAAGATGGTCCCCTGGACAACAAGTACAACTCATCACAAACAGTGTTGTCACCTCTGAGACGTGTTTCCAACCAACTGCTGAAAGTCCTGATGTGTTCACGTGTAATCCAGTCGTCGCACTGCTCCGGGTGTTTGGAGCGCAGACTGTTCTTGTGTTCATCGACATACGGGGTCACCAATGTAGAGTTCTGTAGAACTGTGTAGTGTGCTTGAGACCAAGAATAACCGTCCCTGCATATTATTGAGTCCCTTCCAAGCGTGCCTTTTCCAGTCAGTCTCCCCTCGTACCGCGATTTAGGGAGACCTATCTTATTAAGGACAGGAATGAAGTCAACACAAAACCCGATGACATCCTCTGTTTGATGGCCCATGGAGATGCTTCCTTCTGGCCTTGCGCGGTTACGGACATATTTCTTGAGGACTCCCATGAACCTCTCAAAGGGGAACATATTGTGTAGAAATACGGGCCCCAGAATGACAATCTCGTCGACTAGATGAACTAGGACGTGTGTCATGATATTGAAGAAGGATGGTGGGAACACAAGCTCGAAACTGACAAGACATTGCGCCACATCACTCCTTAGCCTTGGTACGATTTCTGGATCGATCACCTTCTGAGAGATTGCATTGAGGAATGCACATAGTTTCACAATGGCTAATCGGACGTTTTCCGGTAGAAGCCCCCTCAATGCAACCGGAAGCAGTTGCGTCATAATCACATGGCAGTCATGAGACTTTAGGTTCTGGAACTTTTTCTCTGCCATATTTATTATTCCCTTTATATTCGACGAGAAGCCAGCCGGGACCTTCATACTGAGAAGGCATTCAAAGAAGATTTCTTTCTCTTCTTTCGTAAGAGCATAGCTGGCAGGACCTTCATACTGCTTCGGAGGGATGCCGTCTTTTTCGTGCAAACGTTGCAGGTCCTCCCGTGCCTCAGCTGTATCTTTTGTCTTTCCATACACGCCCAAGAAGCCTAGCAGGTTCACGCAAAGGTTCTTCGTCACGTGCATCACGTCGATTGAAGAGCGGACCTCTAGGTCTTTCCAGTAGGGTAGGTCCCAAAATATAGATTTCTTCTTCCACATGGGTGCGTGTCCCTCATCGTCATTCGGAACAGCTAGTGCGCCGGGGCCCTTTCCGAAGATTACGTGTAAATCATTGACCATAGCAAGTACGTGATCACCGGTACGCATGGCGGGCTTCTTCCGGTGATCTGCCTCGCCTTTGAAATGCTTGCCTTTTTTCGACATTGATGGTTGGTCGGAAGAAATCGACGATGGCCCAGGTACACATTCTTCCTGCACTTGTCCAGGTATATACTTTCAGTGTCATCTAAACAGTGCGTGCATGCGTGGTATCCTTTGTTTGTCTGTCCTGAAAGGTTACTGAGAGCGGGCCAATCGTTGATGGTCACGAACAGCAACGCCTTTAGGTCAAATTCCTCCTGTTTGTGCTCATCCCACGCACGTACACCGTTTCCATTCCACAGCTGTAAAAGTTCTTCAACTAATGGCCTTAGGTACACATCAATGTCGTTGCCGGGTTGCTTAGGGCCTTGGATGAGAACTGGCATCATAATGAACTTCCGCTTCATGCACATCCAAGGAGGAAGGTTATACATACATAGAGTCACGGGCCAGGTGCTGTGATTGCTGCTTTGCTCCCCGAAAGGATTAATGCCATCCGCGCTTAAAGCAAACCATACGTTCCTTGCGTCCTTTGCAAACTCCTCCCAGTACTTTCTCTCGATTTTTCTCCATTGCGACCCGTCAGCGGGTGCTCTCAACTTCCCGTCTTTCTTACGGTCCTCACTGTGCCATCGCATCAACTTGGCATGCTCTCTGTTTCTAAACAAATGTTTCAACCGTGGTATTATAGGAGCATACCACATCACCTTCGCAGGAACCCTCTTCCTGGCGGGCTCGCCATCAACATCACCAGGGTCATCTCGTTTGATCTTATACCGCAATGCACCGCATATCGGGCATGCGTTCAGATCGTTGTATGCACCGCGGTAGAGGATGCAGTCATTAGGGCATGCATGTATCTTCTGCACCTCCAATCCTAGAGGGCATACGACCTTCTTTGCTGCGTATGTACTGTCGGGCAATTCGTTATCCTTCGGAAGCTTCTTCTTCAATATTTTCAGTAGCTTCTCAAATCCTTTGTCACCCACAGCATTCTCTGCCTTCCAATGCAGCAATTCCAGTACGGTACCGAGCTTTGTGTTGCCATCTTCGCAATTGGGGTACAACCCTTTTTTGTGATCCTCTAACATGCGATCGAACTTCAGCTTCTCCTTTTGACTTTCGCATTGTGTCCTTGCATCTACAATGACCCGGCGAAGATCATCATTTGGTTCCTCTTGATCTTCAGCAGCTTCACCCGTTGCAGCATCATTGGGCACATTGTCTGGTTCCTCTTGATCTTCACCAGCTCCCCTCATTGCAGCATCACCGTATTCAGGGGGCACATAGTTGTCATCGTACTCTTCTTCTTTGTCGTCTTCCATCATAACCCCTATTTCTCCGTGCCTCGTCCAAACATTATAGTGTGGCATGAAACCCTTGTAAAGCAGGTGGGAGTGAAGGATTTTCCGGTTAGAGTAAGACATCGTATTCTCACATTTAGTGCATGGACAACACATAAAACCATTCTGCTTGTTTGCCTCAGCCGCATTTAGAAACTCACGCACGCCCTTAATGTACTCGGAGGTGTGTCTGTCACCGTACATCCATTGCCGGTTCATCTGCGTGCATTTATATATAATTAAGTGTGTCAAAAACCATTACAGAACATCATAAATAGATAATTAAGTGACCAAATGGATAAAAGTTCATCATCACATTAAAACCAAAGTACATACATATATAGTTCTCATCTAACAACATATAGCTCTCCATACACATCGAAACTATGTAAAACATTTCAACGCGAAAACAAATGCTATCATAATCGCAACCAAGGTAACAATTGATCCAACGGCATAATGATACCAAGCCTCGGTATGAATGGCATATTTTCTAATCTTTTTAATCTTCAACCGCATTGCATCCATCTTGATCTTGTGATCATCGACGACATCCGCAACATGCAACTCCAATATCATCTTCTCGTCCACCATTTTTTTTTACTTTTTCCCTCAAGAATTTGTTTTCTTCTTCAACTAAATTTAACCTCTCGACAATAGGGTCCATCTTGATCTTGTGATCATCGATAACTTCCGCAACATGCAACTCCAATTCCATCTTCTCCTCCTCCATTTTTTCCAATTTTTTCTTTAACGAAATGTTTTCCTCTTCAACTAAATTTAACCTCTCCACAAGAGGGTCGGTTGGAATTTCCGGTTCAACTACCTCCTAGACATAATAAAACATCTATGCATGTCAGGTTGGTCGGCATAACTATCATAAGCACTAAAACAAATAGTTATAAATTAAAGATAATATACCACATCCGAATCGTAGACCGGACAAGGGCCCACGTGGGCGGATATCAAAACCATCGCACTATATAATAACAAGCAATAATAAACGTAAGAAAATTAGACAAATATCTATCTAAAGAAATAATAAAAGTAAGAAAAGCATGGACATAACAAGAGGCTCACCACGGTGGTGTCGGTGACGAGATCGGCGGGGGTGATCGACGGCGGCGAAGACGGGGACGGGACGTGACGGACCGCTAAACCTAGACAAATCTCGGAGAAAGTAGAGCTTCGAGAGGAGAAAAGCTTAACTAGTGTGGCTCGGGCATTCCACCGAACACGTTGTGTGCATAGGAGGTGAGCTAGAGCACCACTAACCCCTCTCCCCCTCGGCCAGAAAAAAAAACAGAGCAGTGAGCTCTGCTCTTGAGTGAGGGGGTTTATATAGGCAACTCACTGGTCCCGGTTGGTGCTACAAACCGGGACTAAAGGGGTGCCTTTGGTCCCGGTTCATAACACCAACCGGGACCAATAGTGGTGGGCCAGGAGCAAGAGCCATTGGTCCCGGTTTTTAGCTCCAACCGGGACCAAAAGGTCCAGACGAACCGGGACCAATGGCCCACGTGGCTCGGCCGGCCCCCTGGGCTCACGAACCGGGTCCAGTACCCCCATTGGACCCGGTTCTAGATTGAACCGGGGCTAATGGGCTGGACCAATGCCCTGTTTTCTACTAGTGATACCCTTTGATACAGTTTTGTACCCTCAAGGTTACAAGGTTCCTGATTTTGTTTAATTGAGAGGAAAGGGCACAAAAACAACTTGGAAGCATGTGAGCCAGTATCTAGCAAAGTTGGGTGAAGCAGGTTCCATAGAAGAGTTGAAAGTGCGTTTATTACCCTTGTCTTTAAGTGCACCGCATTTTCATGGTTTGCTGCTTTACCACATGGCTCAATTCTCTTATGGTCGTAATTGGAGAAAAAGTTTCATGATCACTTTTATAGCAATGATAATGAGGTGAAACTATCACATCTTACATCGGTTAGGCAAAAACATGATGAATTGGCCACCGATTATGTCAAGAGATTTAGAATTAAAAAAAACCGATGTTATAGCTTAGTGATAACTGAGAGACAATTGGCGGATCTTGTCCTTAATGGTTTGAAAACTGACATTAAAGAGAGGCTAGAAAGTTATGAGTTTTTGAGCATTAATCAAGTCTTACAAAAAGCTTTCGCCCAAGAGTGTCGAAGTAAAGAGGTCCATAGGTCAGCAACCGATCGTCCTAGAATGCATATGATTGAACACAGTGATGATAATTCAGACGATAAGGTTGATGTCTATAGTACTGAATTTATTTGGTCCTCAAAGGCCAAACCCTATATGTGCAATGCTCTTAAGCCGATTCGCAAGAATCGTGATGAAGAGATGAGGTTTAATTTTGATATATCAAAGTGTGATAAAATATTTGATGCTCTCTTGCAAGACAAGATGATTAGAATATCTGATAACCCACAAGTGTAGGGGATCACAACAGTTGTCGAGGGTAAAGTATTCAACCCAAATTTGTTGATTCGACACAAGGGGTGCCAAAGAATACTCTTAAGTATTAGCAGCTGAGTTGGCAATTCAACCACACCTGGAAACTTAGTATCTGCAGCAAGATAGTTTAGTAGCAAAGTAATATGATAGTGGCGGTAGCAGCAATAAAAGTAACGATAGTGTTTTTGTAGTTTTTGTAATAGTAGCAACGGAAAAGTAAATAAGCGACAAGCAATATAGGCAAAGCTCGTAGGCATTGGATCGGTGATGGGAAATTATGTCAGTTGCAATTCATCATGTAGAAGTTATAACCTAGGGTGAAACAGAACTAGCTCCAGTTCATCAATGCAATGTAGGCATGTATTCTGAATATAGTCATACGTGCTTATGGAAAAGAACTTGCATGACATCTTTTGTCCTACCCTCCCGTGGCAACGGGGGCCACGAGGAAGGGGGCGCGCCCTAGGCAGGGGGCCGCCCCCACCCTCGTGGACAGGGTGTGGGCCCCCTGGTCTGGTTCATCTTGCAGGTATTTTTTATATTTTCCAAAATAAATCTTCGTGGAGTTTCAGGTCATGCCGAGAACTTTTTATTTCTGCACATAAACAACACCATGGCAATTCTGCTGAATATAGCGTCAGTCCGGGTTAGTTCCATTCAAATCATGCAAGTTAGAGTCCAAAACAAGGGCAAAAGGGTTTGGAAAAGTAGATACGTTGGAGACGTATCAATTCCACCAAGCTTAAACCTTTTCTTGTCCTCAAGCAATTCAGTTGATAAACTGAAAGTGATAAAGAAAAACTTTGACAAACTCTGTTTGCTCTTGTTGTTGTAAATATGTTAGCTAGCATTCAGGTTTTCAACAAGACCATGAACTAACCACATTCACAATAACTTTCAGGTCTCAAGACTACTCACATCAATGGCATAATCAACTAGCGAGCAATAATAATAAACCTCGGATGACAACACTTTCTCAAAACAATCATGATATGATATAACAAGATGGTATCTCGCTAGCCCTTTCTGAGACCGCAAAACATAAATGCAGAGCACCTTTAAAGATCAAGGACTGACTAGACATTGTAATTCATGGTAAAAGAGATCCAGTCATGATCATACTCAGTGCAAATTAATAGTAATACATGCAATGACAGAGGTGCTCTCCTACTTGCTCTCTTTGATAAGAGGATGACGACTCTGCATAAAAGTAAATAGATAGGCCCTTCGCAGAGGGAAGCAGGGATTTGTAGAGGTGCCAGAGCTTGATTTTTAAATAGAGACTGAATAACATTTTGAGCGGTATACTTTCATTGTCAACATAACAACCAAGAATCTCGATATCTCCCATGCTATGCACCTTATAGGCGGTCCCCAAACATAATGGTAAAGTTTATACTCCCCCAACCACCAACAAGCACACTCCACGGCTAGCCCGAAACAACGGGTACCGTCCAAACCAGCAACAGCCCTGGGGGAGTTTTGTTTAATTATTATGATTTTGAGCATGGGACTGGGCATCCCGATTACCAGCCATTTTCTCGTGAATGATGAGCGAAGTCCACTCATCGCGAGGATAACCCACCTAGCATGGAAGATATAGACAACCCTAGCTGGTACATGAGCTGTTCGAGCATACAAAACAAAATTTCATTTGAAGGTTTAGAGTTTGGCACATACAAATTTACTTGGAACGACAGGTAAATACCGCATATAGGAAGGTATGGTGGACTCATGTGGAATAACTTTGGGATTTATGGAAATGGATGCACAAGCAGTATTCCCGCTTAGTACAGGTGAAGGCTAGAAAGAGACTGGGAAGCGACCAGCTAGAGAGCAACAACGGTCATGAACATGCATTAAAATTAATCAACAATGACTGCAAGCATGAGTAGGATATAAATCACCATGAACATAAATATCGTGGAGGCTATGTTGATTTGTTTCAACTACATGCGTGAACATGTGCCAAGTTAGACCACTTAAGTCGTTCAAAGGAGGATACCACCCCATCATACTACATCACAACCATTTTAATATCATGTTGGCACGCAGATAGACCATTATAAACTCTCAGTTAATTAAGCATGCCATAATCAGCTATGATCTCTAATTGTCATTGCAAGCATGTTTCATTCATATCAAGCTGAATCAGGAACGATGAGCCATCATATTTACAAAAACAAGAGAGGTCGAGTTCATAGCAGCTTTTCTCATCTCAATTAGTTCATCATATATCATCCTTATTGCCTTTCACTCGCACGACCGAACGGTGTGGATGATAATAATAGTGCACGTGCATTGGACTAAGCTGGAATCTGCACACATTTGATACAAGAGAGAAGACAAGGTAATGTGGCTCAAGGTTAAATAAAAAACAAAGCATATGAGAGCCACTAAGCAATTTCAATCATGGTCTTCTCCTCTTAACCCCAAGGAAAAGAAAAGAAACTACTTACATGGGAAAGCTCCCAACAAGCAAAAGAAGAACGGGAAATCTTTTTGGGTTTTCATTTTAACTTCTACTACAAGCAAAGAAAGTAAGCTAGCTAGATGCTACAACTAATAATATTTTTTTGTTTTCTGGGTTTTTCTAGCACACAAGAAAAAGACTAAGAAAAAGAAATTGAAACTAAGCATGGATGGTACAGTGAAAGAGTGTGAGCATCGACAACTAGAATAAGTGTGCGAACATGAATGTAAGGTCGGTGAGAAACACGTACTCCCCCAAGCTTAGGCTTTTGGCCTAAGTTGGTCTATGGCCAGTATTGGCCCGACGGATATCGAAAGTTGCAGTTGGGGTTGTACTGAGATGCAGCAGCCACCGCATGTTGAGCTGTAGCTCGAAGGCGGGCTACCTCCGTCATGTTATAATAAGCATTTGCCTACTCCATAGTTATAGTGTATCTCCCTTTTGCCTGAAAGTTAAACAAAGTGCGGGCAGGAAGAACAATAGGGATGTCATGCTGCCTGTTAAAGATTAGTCGATATTTGAGGGTTTGATCATCCCACTCTATAAACCAGTGACTAGTCATAGCCTGGCAATCTAAATAAGCAGGAGGTAAAGGTTCATCATTCTCGTGCACAGGCACACCAAGACGGCGGGCTATGCCAGTGTCATAAATCCCACCAAATAGATCTCCATGCAAACCATTAAGATGTAGCCTTCGTGCAACAATGGCTCCCAAGTTATATTGTCTATCACCTAATACAGCACTCTTGAGAACACTGAGATCATGGACACACATGTGGCAAGCCTCATCCGTACCGTTTATGCATCTACCGATAAAGAGAGCAAAGTAATGAATAGCAGGAAAATGAATGCTCCCTATGGTAGCCTGTGTGATTTCCCTGGATTCCCCCACTGTAATACTAGCAAGGGAATTCTCTAAATTCAGATTTGCGAGGATCACTCATACTGCCCCACTGTGGGAGCTTACAAGCATCATTAAAATCGTCTAAGTTTATCATACAGGTCAAACAGTACAGTGTGAGAATTACGTGATGATGAAAATTTAAACATTCTCACAAAGCTATCAGTTAAGCCACGGTATTGAGAGCACTTATCTTGTATGAAGCCCTCGAGGTCAGCGTTGCGCATGTATGCGTAAAGTTCATCCTTGATGCCAGCCTGATCCATAAAGTAATCTGACGGCCATTCACAAGGCCGTATATCAGCATCCCTCGGTAGTTCATCGTCTGGCTCACGGAACGCGAGCCTCGGTTCTTGCTTCCTTGAAGAACCACCTTGGAAGTCTTTCCTATGCATTTTTCTTAAATTTTCTGAAATTTTTAGTAACTCACAATAAAAGTTAACCAAACTCAACAAGATTGATAGCAACAACTCCTACAAGTGCCTAGAGACTATATCATGCATTAGAACTACTTGGGACCAAGAAAAATTTGACATGCAAGCTCAAGAACAAGGTCACCACATCAGCATAAATTTCCAATAAATAGAGCACTAGAACAAAAACTAATTGGACCAATGGAGGAGTAACATACCAAGGAACAATCTCCCCAAACAGTTTGGTGAATGGTGCTTTGAGCAAGGAGATCGAAAATGACAGCAAAATGAGCTAGAACTCGGGTTTGAGATGGTTGGTGATTTTTTTGGGAGGAAGAAGAAGAGCATGGGTGCAGGAATAAGTGGAGGGGGGCACGTGGAGCCCACGAGGCAGGGGGCGTGCCCTGGGCAGGGGGGCGCGCCCTGGACCCTCGTGGCGAGGTGCTGGCTCCCCTCGCTGTGTGTTTTGTGCCATATTTCCTCAAATATTCTAGAAAAAATCATATTTCATTTCCATGGCATTTGGAGAACTTTTATTTTCGGGGTATTTTTTTATTGCACCGATAAGTCTGGAAACAGACAGAAAATGCTATTTTTATTTTATTTAACCTAATTAACAGAAGGTAAACGGAGAGTACAGAAGGTGGTGCTATCTAGATTCACCAATCCCATGCTCATCAAAAGGAATCCATTAACAAGGTTGATCAGGTCTTGTTAATAAACTCTTTCCGAGTAACATGAAACCAGAGAGTTTTCGAATAACACTAGGTTACCTCAATGGGGATATGTATGTCCCCAACAATACGGATGTCATATGTCTTTTTGATAGTAGGAATAGGAAACTCAAAACCTCCAATGGTGATAGTTGAAGTTTTTCCAATATAATTGATACTGTGGACCTGAGGTTGTTTCCTCGGAAAGTGTATTGTATGCTCATTACCATTGACATGAAAAGTGACATTGCCTTTGTTGCAATCAAAAACAGCCCATGCAGTACTCAAAAAGGGTCTTCCAAGAATAATAGACATACTATCGTCCTCGGGAATATCAAGTATAACAAAGTCCGTTAGAATAGTAACATTTGCAACTACAACAGGCACATCCTCACAAATACCGACATGTATAGCAGTTGATTTATTAGCCATTTGCAAAGATATTTCAGTAGGTGTCAACTTACTCAAGTCAAGTCTACGATATAAAGAGAGAGGCATAACACTAACACCAGCTCCAAGATCACACAAAGCAGTTTTAACATAGTTTTTCTTAATGGAGCAAGGTATAGTAGGTACTCCTCGATCTCCTAATTTCTTAGGCATTCCACCCTTAAAAGTGTAATTGGCAAGCATGGTGGAAATCTCTACTTCGGGTATCTTTCTTTTGTTGGTAATAATCTCCTTCATATACTTAGCATATGGATTTGTTTTGAGCACATCAGTCAAACGCATACGCAAAAAGATAGGTCCAATCATTTCAGCAAAGCGCTTAAAATCCTCATCATCCTTTTTCTTGGATGGTTTAGGAGGAAAAGGCATGGGTTTCTGAACCCATGGTTCTCTTTCCCTACTGTGCTTCCTAGCAACAAAGTCTCTCTTATCATAACGTTGATTCTTTGATTGTGGGTTATCAAGATCAACAAGAGGTTCAATCTCTACATCATTATCATTACTAGGTTGAGCATCATCATGAAGATCATCATTAATATTATCACTAGGTTCATGTTCATTACCCGATTGTGTCTCAGCATCAGAAACAGATATATCATTGGGATTCTCAGGTGTGTCAGCTACAGGTTCACTAGAAGCATGCAAAGTACTATCATTTTTCTTTTTCTTCTTTTTAGAAGAACTAGGTGCATCTAAATTAGCTCTCTGAGAATCTTGCTCAATTCTCTTAGGGTGGCCTTCAGGATACAGAGGTTCCTGAGTCACTTTACCACCTCTAGTTGCAACTCTAACAACATAGTCGTTATTCTTACTATTTAATTCACTGAGAAAATCATTCTGAGCCTTAAGTACTTGTTCTACTTGAGTGGTGACCATAGAAGCATGTATACTAAGGAGTTTCGGTTCACCTTTAGCTCTAGACAGATAATCACTCAAGCGTTCAATCATATAAGCATTGTGTTGTAATTGTCTACCAACATAAGCATTGAAGTTTTCTTGTTTCACAATAAAATTGTCAAACTCATCTAAGCATTGGCTAGTAGAATTATAACGAGGAATATCACCTTCATCAAATCTATAAAGAGAATTTACCTTTACTACCTATGTCGGGTTATCAAGACCATGTATTTCTTCAATAGGTGGTAATTTCCTAACATCTTCAGATTTAATACCTTTTTCTTTCATAGATTTCTTTGCCTCTTGCATATCTTCAGGACTGAGAAATAGAACACCTCTTTTCTTCGGAGTTGGCTTATGGGCTGGTTCAGGAAGTGTTCAATTATTTTCATTGGCCAGCATATTATTCAATAGTAATTCAGCTTGTTCAACTGTTCTTCCCCTGAAAACACTACCAACACAACTATCCAGGTGGTCTCTGGAAGCATCGGTTAGTCCATTATAAAAAACATCAAGTATATCATGCATCTCAAGAGGATGATCAGGAAAATCATTAAGTAATTGGAGAAGCCTCCTCCAAGCTTGTGGGAGACTCTCTTCTTCTATTTGCACAAAGTTATATATTTCCCATAAGGCAGCTTGTTTCTTATGAGCGGGAAAATATTTAGCAGAGAAGTAATACATCATATCATGGGGACTACGCACACAACCAGGATCAAGAGAATTAAACCAGGTCTTAGCATCACCCTTTAACGAGAACGGAAATAGCTTAAGGATATAGTAATAACGAATATTTTCATCGTTGGTAAACAGGGTGGCTATATCATTCAACTTAGTAAGATGTGCCACAACAGTTTCAGACTCATAGCCATGGAAAGGATCAGATTCAACCAAAGTAATTAACTCAGGATCAACAGAGAATTCATAATCCTTATCAGTAACGCAGATAGGTGAAGTAGCAAACGCAGGGTCGTGTTTCATTCTAGCATTCAAGGAGTTTTCTTTCAGCTTAGCTAATAACTTCTTAAGATCATATCTATCATTGCAAGCAAGAAAGTCTCTAGCAGTTTCTTCATCCATAACATAACCCTCAGGAACAACAGTCAATTCATATCTATTGGGAGTAGCATCATCCTCACTTTCATAAATATCATCAGTTTCAATATTTGCATTCTCCCTAACCTGAGCAATTTGTTCATCTAGAAATTCACCTAGTGGCACAGTATAAGGCATAGAAGTAGTTTCATCATACATAGCAGAAGTAGCATCATCAAGAACATACGACATATCAGATTCAATAGCAGGAGTCGCAAGTTTACTCATAACAGAAGGAGAATCAAGCGCAGAGCTAGATGGCAGTTCCTTACCTCCCCTCGTAGTTGAGGGTAAGATCTTAGTTTTTGATTCCTTCAAATTCTTCATAGTGATCAACAGATATAAATCCCAAGTGACTTAAAGAATAGAGCTATGCTCCCCGGCAACGGCGCCAGAAAATAGTCTTGATAACTCACAAGTGTAGGTGATCGCAACAGTTTTCGAGGGTAAAGTACTCAACCCAAATTTGTTGATTCGACACAAGGGGAGCCAAAGAATACTCTCAAGTATTACCAGCTGAGTTGTCAATTCAACCACACCTGGAAACTTAGTATCTGCAGCAAGATAGTTTAGTAGCAAAGTAATATGATAGTGGCGGTAGCAACAATAAAAGTAACGATAGTGTTTTTGTGATAGTAGCAATGGAAAAGTAAATAAGCGGGAAGCAATATAGGAAAAGCTCGTAGGCATTGGATCGGTGATGGGAAATTATGCCGGATGCAATTCATCATGTAGAGGTTATAACCTAGGGTGAAACAGAACTAGCTCCAGTTCATCAATGCAATGTAGGCATGTATTCCGAATATAGTCATACGTGCTTATGGAAAAGAACTTGCATGCCATCTTTTGTCCTACCCTCCCATGGCAGCGGGGTCCTATTGGAAACTAAGGGATATTAAGGCCTCCTTTTAATAGAGTACCGGACCAAAGCATTAACACATAGTGAATACATGAACTCCTCAAACTATGGTCATCACCGGGAGTGGTCCCGATTATTGTCACTTCGGGGTTGCCGGATCATAACACATAGTAGGTGACTATAGACTTGCAAGATAGGATCAAGAACACACATATATTCATGATAACATAATAGGTTTAGATCTGAAATCATGGCACTCGGGCCCTAGTGACAAGCATTAAGCATAGCAAAGTCATACCAACATCAATCTCATAACATAGTGGATACTAGGGATCAAACCCTAACAAAACTAACTCGATTACATGATAGATCCCATCCAACCCATCACCGTCCAGCAAGCCTACGATGGAATTACTCACGCACGGCGGTGAACATCATGGAATTGGTGATGGAGGAAGGTTGATGATAACGATGGCGACGATCTCCACTCTCCGGAGCCCCGAACGAACTCCAGAATAGCCCTCCCGAGAGAGATTAGGGCTTGGCGGCGGCTCCGTCTCGTGAAACGCGATAATTCTTTTTCCTTTATTTTTTTCTCCTCGAAAGTGGATAAATAGGATCTGGGGATACGTCGGCGGAGCACCAGGGGGGCCCACGGGGCAGGGGGGCGCGCCCCCACCCTCGTGGACAGGGTGTGGGCCCCCTGGTCTGGTTCTTCTTGCAGGTATTTTTTATATTTTCCAAAATAAATCTCCGTGGAGTTTCAGGTCATTCCGAGATCTTTTTATTTCTGCACATAAACAACACCATGGCAATTCTGCTAAAAACAGCATGAGTCCGGGTTAGTTCCATTCAAATCATGCAAGTTAGAGTCCAAAACAAGGGCAAAAGGGTTTGGAAAAGTAGATACGTTGGAGATGTATCAATATCACACACCATATCGCCATTCGAGGAGCTAAAACGGCGTGCTTATTGCAAACACCATAATTCATTCTCTCATGCTACTAATGATTGCAATGTTTTTAGACGACAGATACAATCGCCAATTAATGAAGGACGATTGAATTTTGCTCAAATGCAAGTTGATAAAGATCCCTTCCCGATAAACACCATGGACTTGGAAGGGAAGAAAATGTTAATTTGGCCTAACATAGCCGAATCCGCTAATAAAGATAATGTTGTTATTGGTGAACCCAGGAATAGGAAGGAGGGTGACAAGGTCTTCGAAAGAAAGATTGTGCTTGAGAAGCAACCTGATGGCAAGGAAGTGTTGAAGATCACTATAAAAAATGATACACTCGAGGGGCAACCACATGTGCAAGAGGATACTCTTGTTAAATTGGTCAAGCCCAAGAATTCAGGAGTTGGCAAGTGGAAAAAGAACGAAACTAAGCACATGAAAATTAAGCCAACTTTTGATATGTTGTTATCCAAATATGCAAGTCAAGCGGTCGGTTCTAGCTCTAATCGGCCATTGATGACCCACAAGTGTAGGGGATCTATTTTAGTCCTTTCGATAAGTAAGAGTGTCGAACCCAACAAGGAGCAGAAGGAAATGATAGGCAGTTTTCAGTAAGGTATTTTCTGCCAGCACTGAAATTATAGGTAACAGATAGTTTTGTGATAAGGTAATTGGTAGCAAGTGACAAAAGGTAAAAGTAAATAAGGTGCAGCAAGGTGGCCCAATCCATTTTGTAGCAAAGTACAATCCTGGACAAACTCTTATATAAAGGAAAGCGCTCCCGAGAACACATGGGAATTATTGTCAAGCTAGTTTTCATCACGATTGTCTGATTCGCGTTCGGTACTTTGATAATTTGGTATGTGGGTGGACCGGCGCTTAACCTCTAATGCAAGCGTCCGCAACTACAAAAGAAGTATTAAGGTCAACCTAACCATAGCCTGAAACATATGGTTCCAAATCAGCCCCTTACGAAGCAACGCATAAACTAGGGTTTAAGCTTCTGTCACTCTAGCAACCCATCATCTACTTATTAGTACCCAATTCCTTCCTCTAGGCCCAAATAATGGTGAAGTGTCATGTAGTCGACGTTCACATGACACCACTAGAGGAGAGGCAACATACATCTCATCAAAATATCGAACGAAGACCAAATTCACATGACTACTAATAGCAAGACTTCTCCCATGTCCTCAGGAACAAAAGTAACTACTCACGAGACATAATATTGTTCATGATCACAGGGGTATTAATATGCATAATGGATCTGAACATATGATCTTCCACCAAATAAACCAACTAGCATCAACTACAAGGAGTAATCAACACTACTAGCAACCCACATGTACCAATCTAAGGTTTGGGTACAAAGATTTGGATACAAGAGATGAACTAGGGTTTGAGAGGAGATGGTGCTGGTGAAGATGTTGATGAAGAAAGCCCTCCCCAAGATGGGGAGTTGTTGGTGATGACGGCGGTGACGATTTCCCCCTCCCGGAGGAAAGTATCTCCGGCAGAACAGCTCTGCCGGAGCCCTAGATTGGTTTTCGCCTCGGTTCCGCCTCGAGACGGCGACGTCTGGTCCTGAAAGCCTCCTTATGGTTTTTTCCAGGTCAAAACACCTCATATAGGAAAAGATGGGCATTGGGGGCCTTCCGGCTGGCCCACGAGGCAGGGGGCGCGCCTTGGGAAGGGGGGCGCGCCCCCACCCTCGTGGACAGCCGGTGGCCCGCCGCGTGGACTTCTTTCCCCAGATATTTTTTATATTTTCTGAATCGGAGTTCTGTTGAGTTTCGAGGCTTTTGGAGTTGTGCAGAATAGGTTTCCAGAGTTTACTCCTTTTCCAGCCCAGAATTCCAGCTGCCGGCATTCTCCCTCTTCTTGTAAACCTTGTAAAATAAGAGAGAAAAGGCATAAGTATTGTGACGAAACATGTAATAACAGCCCATAATGTAATAAATATCAACATGTAAGCATGATGCAAAATGGACGTATTAACTCCCTCAAGCTTAGACCTCGCTTGTCCTCAAGCGAAAGACGATATCGAAAAATATGTCCACATGTTTAGAGATAGAGGTGTCGATAAAAACATAATACAGACATGAGGGCATCATGAGCATTCTCATAACAGCAATATATATACATATAGTCATATGATTCTTATGATAAAGTAACAATTCATCCACAATATCAAGTATGAATCATAAACTTCATTGAAAACTAACAAACTTTGATCTCGGTCATTGAAGCAATTGCAATTTATCGTAACATCGGAAAGAGTCAATATAAGAGCTTTTCAGCACGCCTACATACTCAACTATCATATAGTCTTTCACAATTGCTCACATTCACTCAATACTTATGTCTATGGAGTTTTAATCGGACACAGAGAAAGATAGGGGCTTATGGTGTTGCCTCCCAAACATTTACCTCAAGGATAATGTCAACAGTAATAGACCATGAAAACTTACATCCAAGTGGGTATATATGTCAGGATCCTTCCAACACACTATGCTTGCCAATGGATAAAATGTAAAAAGGAAAGGTGAAATTCACCTTGACTCTTATAAGGCATGAATAATTGATAGGCCCTTCGCAGAGGGAAGCAGAGGTTGTCATGTGTTTTTATGGTCGGATGCACAAAGTCTTAGCATAGAAGAACTTCACTTTATATTGCCACTTGTGATAAGTGTTGGAGATATGCCCTAGAGGCAATAATAAAAGCATTATTATTATATCTCCTTGTTCATGATAATTGTCTGTTATTCATGCTTGAATTGTATTGTACGGAAACAGCGATACATGTGTGAATACACAGATCACATTGAGTCCCTGGTAGGCCTCTAGTAGCCAGCTCGTTGATCAACAGATGGTCATGGTTTCCTGACCATGGACATGAGATGTCGGTGATAACGGGATCACATCATTAGGAGAATGATGTGATGGACAAGACCCAAACTTGAGCATAACACGAGATCGTATAGTTCGTAATGCATAAGCTTTTCAGTGTCAAGTATTTATTCCTTAGACCATGAGGTTGTACAACTCCCGGATACCGTAGGAGTGCTTTGGGTGTGCCAACCGTCACAACGTAACTGGGTGGCTATAAAGGTACGCATCGGGTATCTCCGAAAGTGTCTGTTGAGTTGGTACGAACCGAGACTGGGATGTTGTCACTCCGTATGACGGAGAGGTACCTCTGGGCCCACTCGGTAAGACATCATCATAATGAGCTCAATGTGACTAAGTAGTTAGTCATGGGATGATGGATTACGGATCGAGTAAAGAGACTTGCCATAACGAGATTGAACAAGGTATTGGGAATACCGACGATCGAATCTCGGGCAAGTACCGTACCGATGGACAAAGGGAATAACATACGGGATTGAGTGAATCCTTGACACGGTGGTTCATCCGATGAAGATCATCGACGAACACGTGGGAACCAACATGGGTATCCAGATCCCGCTGTTGGTTATTGACCGGAGAGTGGTCTCGGTCATGTCTACGTGTCTCCCGAACCCGTAGGGTCTACACACTTAAGGTTCGGTAACGCTAGGGTCGTAGAGATTAATGCACGTGGAAAACCCGAAAGTTGTTTGGAGTCCCGGATGAGATCCCGGACGTCACGAGGAGTTCCGGAATGGTCCGGAGGTAAAGATTGATATATGGGAAGTCCAGTTTCGGCCAACGGGTGATCTCCGGGGGTCACCGGGAGCCTCCCGGGACCACCGGAGGGGCCCCGGGGGTCCACCGGGTGGGGCCACCCCTCCCGGTGGGGCCCCCAGGCCGCAAGGGGATGTGTGAAGCCCCCTGGGCTGGCGCACCACCAAGGGAGGCCCACCTCCCCTGCGCCTAGGGATAAACCCTAAGGGGAGGGGGGCCACCACTTGCCTTGGGGGAGGGGGACTCCTCCCTGGCCGCCGCCCCCCCTTGCAGATTGGATCTGCAAGGGGCTGGCGCCCCCCCTGGCCCCCTATATATATGTGGGAGGGGGAGAGGGCAGCCGCACCTGAGCCCTGGCGCCTCCCCCCCCCTCCCGTCACACCCCATCTCCTCCGCAGGGCAGCCCGGTGAAGCCCTGCTGCGATCTCCACTGCATCTGTCATCACGCCGTCGTGCTGCCGGATCTCTGACGACTTCTCCTCCCCCCTTGCTGGATCAAGAAGGAGGTGACGTTGCTGCACCGTACGTGTGTTGAACGCGGAGGTGCCGTCCGTTCGGCGCTAGATCATCGGTGACGAAGAACGTGAAGAGTACGACTACTTCATCCTTGCTTCATTGAAAGCTTCCGCACGCAATCTTCATAACGGTATGTAGATGCACTCTAAGTTACTCGTTGCTATATGTCTCCATAGATGGATCTTGGTGAAGACGTAGAAATTTTTTGAATTATGCTACGTTACCCTACAGTGGAATCAGAGCCTAGGTTTTATGCGTAGCATCTTGGCACGAGTAGAACACAAAGCAGTTGTGGGCGTATGATCTTGTTCAACTTTCTTACCGTTACTAGTCAATCTTGATTCGGCGGTATTGTGGGATGAAGCGGCCCGGACCGACCTTACACGTACGCTTACGTGAGACTGGTTCCACCGACAGACATGCACTAGATGCATAAGGTGGCTGGCGGGTGTCTGTCTCTCCTACTTTAGTCGGATCGGATTAGATGAAAAGGGTCCTTATGAAGGGTAAATAGAAGTTGACAAATCACGTTGTGGTTTTGGCGTAGGTAAGAAACGTTCTTGCTAGAAATCCTATAGAAGCCACGTAAAACTTGCAACAACAATTAGAGACGTCTAACTTGTTTTTGCAGCATGTGTTTTGTGACGTGGTATGGCCAAGAACGAAGATGTGATGAATGATATATGTGATGTATGAGATTGATCATGTTTTTGTAATAGGGAATCACGACTTGCATGTCGATGAACTTGACAACCGGCAGGAGCCATAGGAGTTGTCTTTATTATTGTATGACCTGCGTGTCACTGAATAACGCCATGTAATTACTTTACTCCGTTGCTAAACATTAGCTATAGTAGTAGAAGTAATAGTTGGCGTGATGACTTCCTCAAGACACGATGATGGAGATCATGATGATGAAGATCATGGTGTCGAGCCGGTGACAAGATGATCATGGTGCCCCGAAGATGGAGATCCAAGGAGCAAGATGATATTGGCCATATCATGTCACTTTAATTGATTGCATGTGATGTTTATCATGTTTTTGCATCTTGTTTACTTAGAACGACGGTAGTAAATAAGATGATCTCTCACTAAAATTTCAAGTAATGTGTTTCCCCTAACTGTGCGCCGTTGCTAAAGCTCGTTGTTCCGAAGCACCACGTGATGATCGGGTGTGATAGGTTCTAACGTTCACATACAATGGGTGTAAGACAGATTTACACACGCGATACACTTAGGGTTCACTTGACGAGCCTAGCATGTACAGACATGGCCTCGGAACACGGAAGACCGAAAGGTCGAACACGAGTCGTATAGAAGATACGATCAACATGAAGATGTTCACCGTTTTTGACTAGTCTGTCTCACATGATGATCAGACACGGACTACTCGATTCGGATCGTGTATCACTTAAGATGACTAGAGAGATGTCATTCTGAGTGGGAGTTCATTAAAATTTGATTAAGATGAACTTAATTATCAAGAACTTAGTCTAAATTCTTTACAATATCTCTTGTAGATCAAATGGCCCACGCTCAGGTTTCCCTCAACTTCAACGCGTTCCTAGAGAAAACCAAGCTGAAAGACGATGGTAGCAACTATACGGATTGGGTCCGTAACCTGAGGATCATCCTCATAGCTGCCAAGAGAACTTATGTCCTAGAAGCACCGCTAGGTGATGCACCCGCTCTCCCGGCGACCCAAGAGGTTTTGAACGCCTGGCAGTCGCGTAGTGATGATTACTCCCTGGTTCAGTGCGGCATGCTTTACAGTTTAGAATCGGGGCTTCAAAAGCGTTTTGAGCACCATGGAGCATATGAGATGTTCGAAGAGCTGAAAATGGTTTTCCAAGCTCATGCCCGAGTCGAGAGATATGATGTCTCCGACGCATTCTACAGCTGTAAGATGGAGGAGAACAGTTCTGTCAGTGAGCACATCCTCAAGATTTCAGGATTGCACAACCGCTTGTCTCAGCTGGGAATGAATCTCCCAGATGAAGCGGTCGTTGACAGAATCCTCCAGTCGCTCCCACCAAGCTTCAAGAGCTTCGTGCTGAACTTCAATATGCAGGGGATGGAGAAGTCCATTCCCGAGGTGTATTCAATGCTGAAATCAGCGGAGGTTGACATCAAGAAAGAACATCAAGTGTTGATGGTCAATAAAACCACTAAGTTCAAGAAAGGCAAGGGTAAGAAGAACTTCAAGAAGGACGGCAAGCAAGTTGCCGCGCCTGGCAAGCCTGTTGCCGGGAAGAAGCCAAAGTATGGACCCAAGCCTGAGACAGAGTGCTTTTATTGCAAGGGAACGGGTCACTGGAAGCGGAACTGCCCCAAATACTTAGCGAACAAGAAGGCCGGCAACGTCAAAGGTATATATGATATACATGTTATTGATGTGTACCTTACCAGCACTCGTAGTAGCTCCTGGGTATTCGATACTGGTGCAGTTGCTCACATTTGTAACTCAAAATAGGAGCTGCGGAATAAACGGAGACTGGCGAAGGATGAGGTGACGATGCGCGTCGGGAATAGTTCCAAGGTCGATGTGATCGCCGTCGGCACGCTACCTCTACATCTACCCTCGGGATTAGTTTTAAACCTCAATAATTGTTATTTAGTACCAGCTTTGAGCATGAACATTGTTTCTGGATCTCGTCTTATGCGAGATGGATATTCTTTCAAATCAGAGAATAATGGTTGTTCTATTTATTTGAGAGATATGTTTTATGGTCATGCCCCGCTGGTCAATGGTTTATTTTTGATGAATCTCGAACGTAGTCATACACATATTCATAGTGTAGATGCCAAAAGATGTAAAGTTGATAATGATAGTCCCACATACTTGTGGCATTGCTGCCTTGGTCATATTGGTGTCAAACGTATGAAGAAGCTTCATTCAGATGGACTTCTAGAGTCTCTTGATTATGAATCATTTGACACGTGCGAACCATGCCTCTTGGTCAAGATGACCAAGACTCCGTTCTCCGGAACAATGGAGCGAGCAACCAACTTGTTGGAAATCATAAATACCGATGTGTGCGGTCCAATGAGTGTTGAGGCTCGCGGAGGCTACCGTTATGTTCTCACCCTCACGGATGACTTGAGTAGATATGGGTATATCTATTTGATGAAACACAAGTCTGAGACCTTTGAAAAGTTCAAGGAATTTCAGAATGAGGTTGAGAATCAACGTGACAGAAAAATAAAGTTCTTGCGATCGGATCGTGGGGGTGAATATTTAAGTCATGAATTTGGCACACACCTTAGAAGCTGTGGAATTGTTTCACAATTGACACAGCCCGGAACACCTCAACGTAACGGTGTGTCCGAACGTCGAAATCGTACTCTGTTGGACATGGTGCGATCTATGATGTCCCTCACCGATTTACCGCTATCATTTTGGGGTTATGCTTTAGAGACTGCCGCATTCACTTTAAATAGGGCTCCGTCAAAATCCGTTGAGACGACTCCATATGAACTTTGGTTTGGCAAGAAACCGAAGTTGTCGTTTCTGAAAGTTTGGGGTTGCGATGCTTATGTCAAGAAACTTCAACCTGAAAAGCTCGAACCCAAATCGGAGAAATGCGTCTTCATAGGATACCCAAAGGAAACTATTGGGTACACCTTCTATCCAATGTTGGGGATATCGCTTATCGGGAACTTATCGGTCGACCCATGATAAGGGGTAAATCGGCCAGTTTATCAGCATATCGGCCGATTTATCACCATATCGGCTAGTTTATCGGCTGATTTATCTTATCGGTCAGACAGCGGTAAGCGATAAATCGGCTGATTTATCGGCATATCGGAAGATATCTTGAACATTGCTTCTATCACAGATCCGAAGGCAAAGTCTTTGTTGCCAAGAATGGATACTTTCTGGAGAAAGAGTTTCTCTCGAAAGAAGTGAGTGGGAGGAAAGTAGAACTTGATGAGGTGATAGTCACCACTCCTGTACCGGAAAGTAGCGTAGCACAGGAAACTGTTCCTGAGGTGCCTGCACCGACAAGGGAGGAAGATAATGATAATGATCATGAAGATACAGATCAAGTTACTACTGAACTTCGAAGGTCCACAAGGGTACGTTCCGCACCAGAGTGGTACGGCAACCCTATACTAGAAATCATGTTGTTAGACAACGGTGAACCTTCGAACTATGAAGAAGCGATGGCGGGCCCAGATTCCAATAAATGGCTTGGAGCCATGAAATCCGAGATAGAATCCATGTATGAAAACAAAGTATGGACTTTGGTGGACTTGCCTGATGATAGGCACGCCATAGAAAATAAATGGATATTTAAGAAGAAGACAGACGCGGATGGTAATGTGACCATCTATAAAGCTCGGCTTGTCGCTAAGGGTTATCGACAAGTTCAAGGGATTGACTACGACGAGACTTTCTCTCCCGTAGCGATGCTGAAGTCAGTCAGAATCATGTTAGCTATTGTCGCATTCTATGATTATGAGATATGGCAAATGGACGTCAAAACAGCATTCCTTAATGGCTTCCTCAAGGAAGAGTTGTATATGATGCAACCGGAAGGTTTTGTCGATCCAGAGAACGCTAACAAAGTATGCAAGCTCCAGCGCTCGATTTACGGGCTGGTGCAAGCATCTCGGAGTTGGAATATTCGCTTTGATGAGGTGATCAAAGCGTTTGGCTTTATACAGACTTATGGAGAAGCCTGTATTTACAAGAAAGTGAGTGGGAGCTCTGTAGCATTTCTCATATTATATGTGGATGACATATTGCTGATGGGAAATGATATAGAATTCTTGGAAAATGTAAAGGCCTACTTGAATAAAAGTTTTTCAATGAAGGACCTTGGAGAAGCTGCTTACATATTAGGCATCAAAATCTATAGAGATAGATCGAGACGCCTCATTGGTCTTTCACAAAGTATATACCTTGACAAAATATTGAAGAAGTTCAATATGGATCAGTCAAAGAAAGGATTCTTGCCTGTTTTGCAAGGTATGAGATTGAGTAAGACTCAGTCGCCGACCACGGCAGAAGATAGAGAAAAGATGAGTGTCATTCCCTATGCCTCGGCAATAGGTTCTATCATGTATGCCATGCTGTGTACCAGACCTGATGTGAACCTTGCCATAAGTTTGGTAGGGAGGTACCAAAGTGATCCCGGTACGGAACACTGGACAGCGGTCAAGAACATCCTGAAGTACCTGAAAAGGACTAAGGATATGTTTCTCGTTTATGGAGGTGACGAAGAGCTCGTCGTAAAGGGTTACGTCGATGCTAGCTTCGACACAGATCTGGATGACTCTAAGTCACAAACCGGATACGTGTACATTTTGAATGGAGGGGCAGTCAGCTGGTGCAGTTGCAAGCAAAGCGTGGTGGCAGCATCTACATGTGAAGCGGAGTACATAGCTGCTTCTGAAGCAGCACAGGAAGGAGTCTGGATGAAGGAGTTCATCACCGACCTAGGAGTCATTCCAAGCGCGTCAAGCCCGATGACTCTCTTCTGTGACAACACTGGTGCTATTGCTATTACCAAGGAGCCCAGGTTTCACAAGAAGACCAAGCACATCAAGCGCCGTTTCAACTCCATCCGGAATTATGTTCAGGATGGAGACATAGATATTTTTAAAGTGCATACGGATCTGAATGTAGCAGACCCGTTGACTAAACCTCTTTCACGAGCAAAACATGATCAACACCAGAACTCTATGGGTGTTCGATTCATCACAATGTAACTAGATTATTGACTCTAGTGCAAGTGGGAGACTGTTGGAGATATGCCCTAGAGGCAATAATAAAAGCATTATTATTATATCTCCTTGTTCATGATAATTGTCTGTTATTCATGCTTGAATTGTATTGTACGGAAACAGCGATACATGTGTGAATACACAGATCACATTGTGTCCCTGGTAGGCCTCTAGTAGCCAGCTCGTTGATCAACAGATGGTCATGGTTTCCTGACCATGGACATGAGATGTCGGTGATAACGGGATCACATCATTAGGAGAATGATGTGATGGACAAGACCCAAACTTGAGCATAACACGAGATCGTATAGTTCGTAATGCATAAGCTTTTCAGTGTCAAGTATTTATTCCTTAGACCATGAGGTTGTACAACTCCCGGATACCGTAGGAGTGCTTTGGGTGTGCCAACCGTCACAACGTAACTTGGTGGCTATAAAGGTACGCATCGGGTATCTCCGAAAGTGTCTGTTTAGTTGGTACGAACCGAGACTGGGATGTTGTCACTCCGTATGACGGAGAGGTACCTCTGGGCCCACTCGGTAAGACATCATCATAATGAGCTCAATGTGACTAAGTAGTTAGTCACGGGATGATGGATTACAGATCGAGTAAATAGACTTGCCATAACGAGATTGAACAAGGTATTGGGAATACCGACGATCGAATCTCGGGCAAGTACCGTACCGATGGACAAAGGGAATAACATACGGGATTGAGTGAATCCTTGACACGGTGGTTCATCCGATGAAGATCATCGAGGAACACGTGGGAACCAACATGGGTATCCAGATCCCGCTGTTGGTTATTGACCGGAGAGTGGTCTCGGTCATGTCTACGTGTCTCCCGAACCCGTAGGGTCTACACACTTAAGGTTCGGTAACGCTAGGGTCGTAGAGATTAATGCACGTGGAAAACCCGAAAGTTGTTCGGAGTCCCGGATGAGATCCCGGACGTCACGAGGAGTTCCGGAATGGTCCGGAGGTAAAGATTGATATATGGGAAGTCCAGTTTCGGCCAACGGGTGATCTCCGGGGGTCACCGGGAGCCTCCCGGGACCACCGGAGGGGCCCCGGGGGTCCACCGGGTGGGGCCACCCCTCCCGGTGGGGCCCCCAGGCCGCAAGGGGATGTGTGCAGCCCCCTGGGCTGGCGCACCACCAAGGGAGGCCCACCTCCCCTGCGCCTAGGGATAAACCCTAAGGGGAGGGGGGCCACCACTTGCCTTGGGGGAGGGGGACTCCTCCCTGGCCGCCGCCCCCCCTTGCAGATTGGATCTGCAAGGGGCTGGCGCCCCCCCTGGCCCCCTATATATATGTGGGAGGGGGAGAGGGCAGCCGCACCTGAGCCCTGGCGCCTCCCCCCCTCCCGTCACACCCCATCTCCTCCGCACGGCAGCCCGGCGAAGCCCTGCTGCGATCTCCACTGCATCCGTCATCACGCCGTCGTGCTGCCGGATCTCTGACGACTTCTCCTCCCCCCTTGCTGGATCAAGAAGGAGGTGACGTTGCTGCACCGTACGTGTGTTGAACGCGGAGGTGCCGTCCGTTCGGCGCTAGATCATCGGTGACGAAGAACGTGAAGAGTACGACTACTTCATCCTTGCTTCGTTGAAAGCTTCCGCACACAATCTTCATAACGGTATGTAGATGCACTCTAAGTTACTCGTTGCTAGATGTCTCCATAGATGGATCTTGGTGAAGACGTAGAAATTTTTTGAATTATGCTACGTTACCCAACAATAAGGACCTTTATTATGCAGTCTGTCGCTTTTATTACTTCGATATCGCAAGATCGTATAAAGCTAATTTCTCCCACACTAATAAATCATACATATTTTAGCGAGTTTGCAACATGACAACTTACTTGGAAGGATCTTTCTCAATCTATAGGTAGGTATGGTGGACTCTCATGGCAAAACTGGGTTTAAGGATATATGGAAGCACAAGTAGTATCTCTACTTAGTGCGAGGAGTTTTGGCTAGCATGAGGGGGAAAGGCAAGCTCATCATGTTGGATGATCCGTGACATTATACTTTATTTCGGATATAAGAAGACATAACCCATTATGTTGTCTTCCTTGTCCAACATCAACTCTTTAGCATGTCATACTTTGATGAGTGCTCACAATCATAAAAGATGTCCAAGATAGTATATTTGTATGTGAAGCCTCTCTTCTTTTATTACTTTCTATTAGTTGCAACGATGACCAAAACTATGTTTGTCACCTCCCAACATCTTTTATTTATCATACTCTTGTATGTGAAGTCATTACTTCCCACAAGGTCAATATGATCTCTTGGATATTCTTTATATTTTCTTTCTTTTTATCATGACCAAAGTGAGGAAATCAAGCCCTTGACTCAACACTAATCTTTATTATATAGCTCACAGACTCAATTACAAAGGGTAAAGATCATAAGGAAAAAGCTCACAACTGGATCATGCTAACTTTATTCTACTAGATCAATATACTACGAAAAGGATCGAACTAAGTAAAACGGTAAAGATAAGAGTGATGGTGATGCGATACCGGGGTCACTCCCCCAAGCTTGGTAGTTGCCAAGGGGAGTGCACATACCCATGTGATTATGTCTCCTTCTTCGGGGGTGGTGATGGTGGAGTTGTTGATGATGTAGGCTTGTAGCTCACCTTCCAAGGCATGGGCTCACCATCGTAGAAGGATGATCGAGTCTCCGGGATACTCAAATTTGCAGCCAAACTCATGTTCTTGAATCTATATTCATACTCACAGTTTTGGTTTTGCAGGTCATAGATCTGGGCTTGGAGGTGTTCTATTTTCTCTTGAAGGTTGGAGAAAGCTTCCCCGAAGATCCTTGAGTCCAGCTTGAGGTTGTTGGCGAGCTCGGAGATCATCATGTGGTTGGCGTTGAGTCCTCGCTCCACCATACCTTGGCACTTAAAAACTTGCTGCTCCATTGCTTCGAGCCTTGTCTCCACGCTTCTGGTCCTCTTAGTCCACTCAACATCACGGATGTGCAGCACCCCCTCATGCAACTCCATGGTTTTAGCGTGATGCAGCACCTCCGCAAGGTAGGGGTTGATGACCTTCTCGAAGAACTTGTCCTTGGGGGTGTTGGAGGAAGCCATGACGATTTAGATCTATCAAAAACAGCAGCTCAAAACGAAAACTGAGGATATTTGCGTGATACAGAGGTCAAAACCATCGGGAGTATATATAATGAATTTTTACCGACCAAAAGGAGTAAGCCACAAGAAAACGAAGTCCGGGAGGCACACAAGCTGCCCACGAGGCAGGGGGGGGGGCGCCCTCCACCCTCGTGGATGGCTCGTATCTCTTCCGGACTGCGGCTTATTTTTCTAATTTTCTAAATATTCCAAAACGGAGAAAAATTGCCTTTAGAACTATTTTGGAGTCGGTTTACATACCGTATCACATACCTCTTCCTTTTCGGAGGCTGGATTGTTCTGGAAAGTGTCCCTTATGTATTCCTCGGGGTTACGGTTTCAATAACATTGGTTTCTAGGATTACATGAGATATAATGTTTGATTCTTTGACCGTTCACCACCTTCGGATTTGTGCCTTCGTAGTTGTTAATTTTTATGGCACCAGAACGATAGACCTCCTGGATAACGTAAGGTCCTTCCCACTTGGAGAGAAGTTTTCCTGCAAAAAATCTTAAACGAGAGTTGTATAGGAATACATAGTCATCTACGTTAAACTCACGCTTCTGTATCCTTTTGTCATGCCATCTTTTAACTTTTTCTTTAAACAACTTGGCATTCTCATAGGCCGGGATTCTCCATTCATCGAGACTGCTAATGTCAAATAACCTCTTTTCACCGGCAAGTTTGAAATCATAATTGAGCTCTTTAATAGCCCAATATGCCTTATGTTCTAGTTCATGAGGTAAGTGACAAGCTTTTCCATATACCATCTTATATGGAGACATACCCATAGGATTTTTGTATGAAGTTCTATAGGCCCATAATGCGTCATCTAGTTTCTAGGACCAATTCTTCCTAGACCTATTAACTGCCTTTTGCAAGATTAGTTTCAACTCCCTATTACTTAGTTCTACTTGACCGCTAGTCTATGGGTGATAAGGGGATGCAATTCTATGGTTTACATCATACTTAGCGAGCATCTTACGGAAAGCACCATGAATAAAGTGTGAACCACCATCAGTCATTAGATATCAAGGGACTCCAAACCTCAGAAAGATAACTCCCTTAAGCATCTTAATAGAGGTGTTATGATCAGCACTACTAGTTGGAATAGCTTCTACCCACTTAGTAACGTAATCAACAGCAACTAGAATATGTGTGTACCCATTAGAGGCAGGAAACAATCCCATATAATCAAAGCCCCAAACATCAAATGGTTCAATAACAAGTGAATAATTCATAGGCATTTCCTGACATCTACTGATATTACCAATTCTTTGACATTCATCACAAGATCAGACAAACTTACGGGCATCCTTGAAGAGAGTAGGCCAATAAAAACCGGATTGCAATACCTTGTGTGCAGTTCTATCTCCCGCATGATGTCCTCCATAAGCTTCGGAGTGGCACTTGCGTATGACCTATTCCTGTTCATGCTCAGGTACACAATGTCTAATAATACCATCTACTCCTTCTTTACAAAGATGTGGGTCATCCCAGAAGTAATGTCTCAAATCATAGAAGAATTTTTTCTTCTGCTGGTATGTGAAGCTAGGAGGTATAAACTTAGCAACGATATAATTAGCATAATCAACATACCGTGGAGCAGTACGAAAAGTATTTATGACAGCTAATTGTTCATCAGGAAAGCAATCATCAATAGGTTGTGGGTCATCAAGTATATTCTCTAACCTAGACAAGTTATCTGCAACGGGGTTCTCAGCTCCCTTTCTATCAATAATATGCAAGTCAAATTCTTGTAGCAAGAGAACCCATCTAATAAGTCTAGGTTTAGCATCTTTCTTTTCCATAAGGTATCTGATAGCATCATGATTAGTGTGAATAGTTACTTTAGAATCAACAATATAGGGTCTAAACTTATCATAAGCAAATACAACTTCTAAAAATTCGTTCTCGGTAGTAGCATAATTTCTCTGGGCACCATTTAGAGTTTTACTAGCATACTGGATAACATTCAATTTCTTATCAACTCTTTGCCCTAGAACAGCTCCTACAGCATAATCACTAGCATCGCACATAATCTCAAAGGGTAAATTCCAGTCAGGAGGCTGGACAATAGGTGCAGAGATCAATGCTTTCTTAAGTATTTCAAATGCTTGTAGACAATCATCATCAAAGACAAAAGTAATATCTTTTTGTAAGGGATTAGTCAGAGGCCTGGAGATTTTGGAGAAGACCTTTATGAACCTCCTATATAACCCGGCGTGACCAAGGAAACTTCGTATACCTTTGATGTCCTTGGGGCATGGCATCTTTTCAATAGCATCAACTTTAGCTTTATCAACTTCAATACCTCTTTCAGAAATTTGATGTCCCAAGACAATGCCTTCATTAACCATAAAGTGGCACTTCTCCCAATTCAAAACAATATTAATGTCTTCACATCACTGCAAAACTCGATCAAGGTTGCTTAAGCAATCATCAAAAGAAGTTCCGTAAACGGAGAAATCATCCATGAAAATCTCAACAATCTTTTCACAAAAATCAGAGAATATAGCCATCATGCATTTTTGAAAGGTAGCAGGTGCATTACATAAACCAAAAGGCATACATCTATAAGCAAAGGTACCGAAAGGACAAGTAAAACTGGTCTTTTCTTGATCCCCTTTTGACACAGGTATTTGAGAGAAACCAGAATAACCATCTAAAAAGCAGAAATGAGTATGTTTGGATAACCTTTCTAGCATTTGATCAATAAATGGCAAGGGGTAATGATCTTTCTTACTAGTTTTATTTAACTTACGAAAATCAATTACCATCCTATAACCTGTAACTATTCTTTGCGGGATCAATTCATCTTTATCATTTGGGACGGCAGTGATACCTCCCTTCTTAGGTACACAATGGACAGGACTTACCCACTGGCTATCAGCAACTCGATAGATAATTCCTGCTTCTAGAAGCTTTTGTATTTCCTTCCTTACCACTTCTTTCATCTTAGGATTTAACCGTCGCTGATGATCAATAACCGGTTTAGCGTTATCTTCCGATTTTATCTTGTGTTGGCATATAGTGGGACTAATGCCCTTAAGATCAAATAGAGTATATCCAATAGCAGCACGGTGCTTCTTCAAAGTTTTCAATATTTTTTCTTCTTCCTGCTATGAAAGGTTAGCACTAATAATAACAGGATATATCTTCTTTTCATCAAGATAAACATACTTAAGATTATCAGATAAAGGTTTAAGTTCGAACACAGGATCACCCTTGGGTGGAGGAGGATCCCCTAGGATTTCAACAGGCAACTTGTTTTTCAATACTGGTCCTTGCTTAAAGAATATTTCATCTATTTCCCTTCTCTCATTCATATGCATATCATATTCATGGTCTAGCAAGTATTGTTCTAAAGGATCATTAGGTGGCACGGCAATAGAAGCAAGACCAATAATTTCATCCTTACTAGGTGGTTCCTTTTCAAGGGGTTGTGTACGGAATTTAGCAAAGTTAAAATCATGAGACATACCCCCTAACCCAACAGTGACAATATCTTTCACGCAGTCTATCTTAGCATTAACAGTATTCAAGAAGGGTCTACCAAATATAATGGGACAAAATTCATCTTGTGGGGAACTAAGAACAAGAAAATCAGCAGGGTATTTAACCTTCCCACACAAGACTTCAATATCTCTAACAATCCCAACTGGTAAAATAGTGTCTCTATTAGCAAGCTTAATAGTAACATCAATCCCTTCTAACTCAACAGGTGCAATATCATGCATAATTTCGTTATACAAATCAAGAGGGATAATACTCGCACTAGCACCTACATCACATAAACCATGATAGCAATGATCTCCTATCTTAATAGAGATAACAGGCAAGCCTACAACCGGTCTATGTCTATTCCTAGCATTGGGTTTGGCTATTCTGGCAGACTCTTCTTGGAGGTAAATAACATGTCCATCTAAATCTTCTACCAAGAGATCTTTAACCATAGCAACACTAGGTTAAACTTTAATTTGCTGAGAGGGTGTAGGTGTTCTAGTATTACTTTTACGAACTACAGTTGAAGCTTGAGCATGCTCCTTTATCCTAACGGGAAAGGTGGTTTCTCAATATATGCAGTAGGAATAATAGGATCAACATCATAAGTGATAGTCTTTTCTTCAACTTTAACAGGTTCAACTATTTTTACTTCAATAGGGGGATGGTACTTAAACCACTTCTCTTTGGGTAGATCAACATGAGTAGCAAAAGATTCACAGAAAGAAGCTACTATCTCAGAGTCAAGTCCATATTTAGTGCTAAACTCACGGAAAACATCGGTATCCATGAAAGCCTTAACACAATCAAACTTAGGGGTCATACCTGACTCCTTATGTTCGTCGAGATCCCAATCTTCAGAGTTGCATTTAATTCTTTCCAATAAATCCCATTTGAATTCAATAGTCTTCATCATATAAGAGCCAGAACAAGAAGTATCGAGCATGGAGCGATTATTAAGAGAAAGCCAAGCATAAAAATTTTGAATGATCATTTCTCTTGAGAGATCATGATTGGGGCATTAATATAACATTGACTTAAGCCTCCCCCAAGCTTGAGCGATGCTTTCTCCTTCGCGAGGCCAGAAATTATAAATATAATTGCGATCACGATGAACTTGGTGCATAGGGTAGAACTTCTGATGAAATTCCAACTTCAGACGATTATAGTTCCATGATCCCATATCATCACATAGCCTAAACCATGTCAATGTGTCTCCCTTCAAATATAAAGGGAAGACCTTCTTCTTGATAACATCATCGGGCATACCTGCAAGCTTAAACAATCCACAAACTTCATCCACATAGATTAGATGTAAATCAGGATGCAGTGTTCTGTCTCCTGTAAAAGGACTTTCAAGCAGTTTCTCTATCATACCTGAAGGAATCTCAAAGCAAACATTTTTAGTAGGTGCAGTAGGTTGAAGAGAAACTCTTTGCTCTTCTGTTCGAGGTGAAGATACCCCACACAAGCCCCTCAAAGTATTTTGAGCCATAGTAACAAGTGACAATAAATTTCAGCACACTATATAATTTTTTTCCTTACCAAAGGCGCTTCACTCCCCGGCAACGGCGCCAGAAAAGAGTCTTGATGACCCACAAGTGTAGGGGATCTATCGTAGTCCTTTCGATAAGTAAGAGTGTAGAACCCAATGAGGAGCAGAAGGAAATGATAGGCAGTTTTCAATAAGGTATTTTCTGCAAGCACTGAAATTATAGGTAGCAGATAGTTTTGTGATAAGGTAATTGGTAGCAAGTGACAAAAGGTAAAAGTAAATAAGGTGCAGCAAGGTGGCCCAATCTTTTTTGTAGCAAAGGACAAGCCTGGACAAACTCTTATATAAAGGAAAGCACTCCCGAGGACACATGGGAATTATTGTCAAGCTAGTTTTCATCACGATCGTCTGATTCGCGTTCGGTACTTTGATAATTTGGTATGTGGGTGGACCGGCGCTTGGGTGCTGCCCTTACTTGGAGAAGCCTCCCACTTATGATTAACCTCTAATGCAAGCATCCGTAACTACAAAATAAGTATTAAGGTAAACCTAACCATAGCCTGAAACATATGGATCCAAATCAGCCCCTTACGAAGCAACGCATAAACTAGGGTTTAAGCTTCTGTTACTCTAGCAACCCATCATCTACTTATTACTTTCCAATGCCTTCCTATAGGCCCAAATAATGGTGAAGTGTCATGTAGTCGACGTTCACATGACACCACTAGAGGAGAGGCAACATACATCTCATCAAAATATCGACTGAAGACCAAATTCACATGACTACTAATAGCAAGACTTCTCCCATGTCCTCAGGAACAAAAGTAACTACTCATGAGACATAATATTGTTCATGATCAGAGGGGTATTAATATGCATAATGGATCTGAACATATGATCTTCCACCAAATAAACCAACTAGCATCAACTACAAGGAGTAATCAACACTACTAGCAACCCATAGGTACCAATCTAAGGTTTGGGTACAAAGATTGGATACAGGAGATGAACTAGGGTTTGAGAGGAGATGGTGCTGGTGAAGATGTTGCTGAAGATAGCCCTCCCCAAGATGGGGAGTTGTTTGTGATGACGGCGGTGACGATTTCCCCCTCCCGAAGGGAAGTATCCCCGGCAGAACAACTCTGCCGGAGCCCTAGATTGGTTTCCGCCTCGATTCCGCCTCGAGACGACGGCATCTGGTCCCGAAAGCCTTCTTATGGTTTTTTCCAGGTCAAAACACCTCATATAGGAGAAGATGGGCATCGAGGGCCTTCCGGCTGGCCCACGAGGCAGGGGACGCGCCCTAGGAAGAGGGGCGCGCCCCCACCCTCGTGGACAGCCGGTGGCCCCCCTCGTGGACTTCTTTCGCCAGATATTTTTTTATATTTTCTGAAATGGAGTTCTGTTGAGTTTCGGGGCGTTTGGAGTTGTGCAGAATAGGTTTACAGAGTTTGCTCCTTTCCCAGCCCAGAATTCCAGCTGCCGGCATTCTCCCTCTTCTTGTAAACCTTGTAAAATAAGAGGGAAAGGCATAAGTATTGTGATAAAACATGTAATAACAGCCCATAATGCAATAAATATCAACATGTAAGCATGATGCAAAATGGACGTATCAGACATCACATTCAAAGCGTTCAAGATCGCCTCCGGAGCAAGAGTTTCGACGCTATACAAGTCCATATGGGTCATGGATACCGACACCATGGGTGTCACAACCCCCCTATGCGCCATATTACATGGGAGATTTCAATGGAGGATGGAGGCAGCCCCCAATGGCTCCTTGTGCTTTTCGTATGGAGTGGGCAACACCTAGAAGGCATGTTCATGAGAGGCTTTATTATCCCACACAAGGCCGTTCGAGCCACGTTACTAATCAGCCAACAAATATTTCTCCAAGCAAGGTCAATAAAAAATGTGGCGTGTAAAGTCACCTAATGCGAAAATCTCAGAATGCGACAGGCAAAAGAAGATCAAAGAGCCGATTGTTGGTAATCAGACTAATTCTAATGGTGATATTCTTATTGTTCGGCAGGATTCTAGGGCTAATGATCATAAGGCTAGGACAAGCAAGGCCAAACACAGGGATCCCAAGTATACTTAACCTAGGTGGTGTCCTTCAGGTTTAACTAAGACAATGAAAAGGAGATTACAACGCATGAGGAACCACGAGAAGGTAGAGTGCCAAATTCAGAAGCAAAGGGACGAATTGTTCAGTGAAAATCGGCCCATGGGGCTCACAAAACAAGTGTGGAGGCCTAAACAAAAAGAAAACGCAGATGCTTCTACATTAGCTGCAGCAACACCTTCACCACCAAAATAGGATGATGCGACCCCTATTACATCGTCCACACCACGTGAAACACCCCTTCATTTGAGGAAACTTTAAGCCCAATATACACATTGGGAGATGAAGGTGAGATGGTGGATTACGAATCTACGCCGGCAATGAACATATAATTGGCCGATGGAGTGTTGACATCGTCCTTAGAACAAACATGGTATAAGTTATTTTCGGCATGCTAGCTTTGCCGAAAAACAGGGGCGCATGTGTTGACACCTGATTTTGGCAAGATTGCTACCTCTTGAGCTTGCGTTGTATTCCCTCGAAGAGGAAAGGGAGATGCCGCATAGTAGCGTAAGTAGTTCCCTTAGTTTTTGAGAACCAAGGTATCAATCCAGTAGGAGACCACGCACGAGTCCCTCGCACCTGCACAAAGAAATAAGAACTTCACAGCCAATGCGATAAGGACTTGTCAATCCCTTTACGATCACTTACGACAGTGAGATCTGATTGAGATGACAGTTTTTAGTTTAATAAAACAACAAATAAAAGCAGTAAAAGTAAAGTAGATGTAGATTGATATGTTGAAAATAGACCCGGGGGCCATAGTTTTCTCTAGTGGCTTCTCTCATGATAGCAATATTCTACGGCGGGTAAACAAATTACTGTCGAGCAATTGATAGAAAAGTGGATAATTATGAGACTATCTAGGCATGATCATTGTATATAGGCATCACGTCCGAGACAAATAGACTGAAACGATTCTGCAGCTACTACTATTACTCCACACATCGACCGCTATCCAGCATGCATCTAGTGTATTGAGTTCTTACGAACAGAGTAACGCCTTAAGCAAGATGACATGATGTAGAGGGATAAACTCTAGCAATATGATATAAACCCCATCTTTTTATCCTCGATGGCAACAATACAATACGTGCCTTGCTCCCCTTACTATCACTGGGAAAGAACACCGCAAGATTGAACCCAAAGCCAAGAACTCCTCCCATTGCAAGAACTAAAGATCTAGTAGGCCAAACCAAACCAATAATTCGAAGAGACTTGCAAGGATATTATGAGCACACATAAAAAGTTCAGAGAAGAACCAAATATCTTTCATAGATAACCTTGATCATAAACTCACAATTCATCGGATCTCGACAAACACACCAAAAAAGAGATTACATCGAATAGATCTCCTCGAAGACCGAGGAAAACTTTGTATTGAGATCCAGAGAGAGAGAGAAGAAGAAGCCATCTAGATACTAGCTATGGACCCGAAGGTCTGTGGTAAACTACTCACAACTCATGGTGAGGGCAATGATGATGATGATGAAGGCCTCCGTCATGGATCCCCCTCCGGTGGAGCTCCGGAACAGGCTCCAAGATGGGATCTCCACGGGAACAGAAGCTATGGCGGTGGAATTAAGGTTTTATCTCTATTCTCGGAGTTTCTGGGGTACGTGGACTTATATAGGAAGAAGGAGGGCACCGAGGGCCACTTGAGGGGGCCTCGAGGCAGGGGGGCGCCCCCCCACTCTCGAGGGCCACCTCTCTGTGCCCTGACTTGGTCCTCAAGCTCCGCGTGCGTGATTTTCTCCAAAAGTATCTCTCGCGAATCCGTTTGGACTCCGTTTGATATTCTTTTTCTGCAAAACCCTGAAATAGGCAAAAAAAATAGCAATCTGGACTAGGCCTTTGGGTTAGTAGGTTAGTCCCAAAAATGATATAAAAGTGAATGATAAAGCCCATTAAACATCGAAGACTTCATAAATAATAGCATGGAACAATAAAAAACTATAGATACGTTGGGGACGTATCAAGCATCCCCAAGCTTAATTCCTGCTCGTCCACGAGTAGGTAAATGATAAAGAAAGAATTTGTGATGTGGAATGCTAATCAATATATTTTTCAATGTAATTCTCTTAATTGTGGCATGAATGTTCATATCTGAAAGATTCTAGATAAAGGTCTATATTGACATAAGAAATAACAATACTTCAAGCAATACTAACAAAGCAATCATGTCTTCTCAAAATGCTATGGCTAAAGAAAGTTATCCCTACAAAATCATATAGTGTTGGCTATGCTCCCTCGCTATCACAAAAGAATATGCATAGCATGCACAATCCCGATTTCAGCCAAGCACTTGTTTTCATACTCTATCTTTTCAAACCTTTCAACTTTCATGCAATACATGAGCGTGAACCATGGATATAGCATTATGGGTGGAATAGAGGTGGTTGTGGAGAAGACAAAAAGAGAAGGAGATAGTCTCACATCGACTAGGCGTATCAACGGGCTATGGAGATGCCTATCAATAGATATCAAAGTGAGTGAGTAGGGATTGCCATGCAACGGATGCACTAGAGCTAAATTTGAATGAAAGCTCAACAAAAGAAACTAGTGGGTGTGCATCCAACTTGCTTGCTCACGAAGACCTAGGGCATTTGAGGAAGCCCATCGTTGGAATATACAAGCCAAGTTCTATAATGAAAGTGACTAAACATGAGACTCTCTACAATGAAGAACATGGTGCTACTTTGAAGCACAAGTGTGGAAAAAGATAGTGGCAATTGTCCCTTTTTCTTTTCTTTTCTTTTTTGGACCCCTTTTTTTTTCTTTGGCCTTTTTTTTGCGGAGGGGCTTTATAGATTTAGCATTTCCTCCCATGGGACGATGCTCTAATAATGATGATCATCACACTTTCATTACAACACGATACTACAACAACAAATTATGACTCTATATGAATGCCTCAGGCGGTGTACCGGTATGTGCAATGAAACAAGAGTTACATGCATGAAAAGTTATGCATGGTGGCTTTGCCACAAATAGGATGTCAACTACAAGATCATGCAATGGCAATATGACAATATGATGCGTGTCATATGAACGGAACGGTGGAAAGTTGCATGTCAATATATCTCGGAATGGCTATGGAAATGCCATGATAGGCAGGTATGGTGGCTATTTTGAGGAACAATATGGTGGCTGTTTTGAGGAAGGATATATAGTGGGTTTATGGCACCGGCGAAAGTTGCGCGGTACAAGAGAGGCTAGCAATGGTGGGAGGGTGAGAGTGTGTATAATCCATGGAATCAACATTAATCATAAGAACTCATATACTTATTGCAAAAATATACGAGCCATCAAAACAAAGCAATCAACACATGCTCCTAGGGGGAGGTTGGTAGGAGTTTACCATTGCGCGCCCCCGACCTCCACACAAAGGTTGGCACTCTACAAATACCTCATGCTCTAACTTAGTCACACAACGGTTCACCATACGTGCATGCTACGGGAATCACTAACCTTAACACAAGTATTTCTCAATTTCATAATAACTCCACTAGCATGACTCTAATATCACCATCCTCATGTCTCAAAACAATTATCAAGCATCCAACATCTCATTATATTCAATGCACTTGGTGTAAATTTTTTTTACTACATTGACATTGGATGTCTATCATGTGTGACTAGTTTCTTTAGCCTAAACACATTACCATGTTGTTTTAGTAGACTATCAAATGGATATAAGTGAATCATGAGAGTTCAATGATTTCTACAAAATATTACCACCACCGTGCTCTAAAAGATATAAGTGAAGCACTAGAGCAAAAACTATTCAACTCAAAAGATATAAGTGAAGCACATAGAGTGTTCTAAAAATTTCTAGGCCATATTTAACTCTCTCAAATAGGTGTGTCCAGCAAGGATGATTGTGGCAAACTAACAAGCAATGACTCAAATTATACAAGACGCTCCAAGCAAAACACATAACATGTTGCGAATAAAAATATAGCTCCAAGTATAGTTACCGATGGATGAGGACGAAAGAGGGGATGCCTTCCCGGGGCATCCCCAAGCTTAGGCTTTTGATTATATTGAGTTTACTTGGGGTTCCATGGTCATCCCCAAGCTTAGGCCTTTGCTACTCCTTGTTCAATAGTCCAACAAAGCAATACTTAAAACTTGAAAACTTCACAACACAAAACTTAGACAAAAATTCTCGTGAGCTCCGTTAGTATAAGAAAGCAAACCACTACTCAAAGGCATAGCAATGAATTAATTATTTGTTTAAATTGGTGTTAAACCTACTGTACTCCAACTTCTCTATGGTTCATATCCTCCAATACTACTCATACATGCATCGGAATAAGCAAACTACACACGAAAAACAGAATCTATCAAAGACAGAACAGTCTGTAGTAATCTGCAGGGTTCGCCTACTTCTGGAACTCCAAAAAATTCAAAATAAATTGGTAAATTTGCGCAATTTTTCTACCAATGATCTTCAAAAAGAATCAACTAAAAAGCACGCTCCAGTAAATTCCCACGACTACTTTAGCGAGAGCTAACAATTTTGTTTTTCACAGCAAGATCATATAAACTTCACACAAGTCTTACCAAAGGTTCTACTTGGCACAAACACTAAACAAAACATGAAAACAAATCTAATCAGATGCTAGATGCAATATTTATTCCCTAACTGCAACAAAAACAAAAAACATAAAATCGTGTTGCCTCCCAACAAGCGCTATCGTTTTACGCCCCTAGCTAGGCATGATACAAGATAGATCTAGGTATTGCCATCTTTGGAAAGCAATCCATAAGTGGCTCTCATGATAGATTCATATGGTAATTTGATTTTCTTTCTAGGAAAGTGTTACATGCCTTTCCTTAACGGAAATTGGAATCTAATATTTCTTTCCTTCATATCAATAATTGCACCAATCGTTCTAAGGAAAGGTCTACCAAGAATAATAGGACATGAAGGATTGCAGTCTATATCAAGAGCAATGAAATCTACTGGCACATAATTCCTATTGGAAACAATAAGAACATCATTAATTCTTCCCATAGGTTTCTTAATAGTGGAATCCGCAAGATGCGAATTTAAAGAACAATCATCAAGCTCATGGAACCCTAGCAAATCACACTAAGTTTTTGGGATAGTGGAGACACTAGCACCCAAGTCACACAAAGCATAGCATTCATGATCTTTTATCTTATTTTTATAGTAGGTTCCCACTCATCATAAAGCTTTCTAGGTATAGAAACTTTCAACTCAAGTTTTTCTTCATAAGATTGCATCAAAGCATCAACTATGTGTTTAGTGAAAGCTTTATTTTGACTATAAGCATGCGGAGAATTTAGCAAGGATTGCAACAATGAAATACAATCAATCAAAGATCAATTATCATAATTGAACCCCTTGAAATCCAAAGTGCTGGATTCATCACTATGCAAAGTTTTAATCTCTTCACTCCCACTTTTAGTAGTTTTAGCATCAAGATCTAAAAACTCCGAATCATTGGGACAGCTTAAAGCAGAATCATCTCCAATCCTATTCTCATCAAGATTAATACTAGAAAACAATGATCTAATAGGAGACACATCAATAACTTTCAGATCTTCATCTTTATTTTCATGATAACTAGAAGAACACGATTTAATATACTCTTCTCTTTTAGCACGGGTTCTAGCGGTTCTTTCTTTGCATTGATTAATGGAAATTCTCATGGCTTTGAGAGACTCATTGATATCATGCTTAGGTGGGATAGATCAAAGTTTCAAAGAATCAACATCAAGAGTAATTCTATCCACACTTCTAGCCAATTCATCAATCTTAAGCAATTTCTCTTCAAGCATGGCATTGAAATTCTTTTGCGAGATCATAAACTCTTTAACACTAGTTTCAAATTCAGAAGGCATCTTTCCATAAGAGTTGTTGTAGGAATTACCATAATTATTAGATGAATTAGTAGGAAAATGCCTAGGATTAAAATTACCTCTATAAGCATTGTTACCAAAATTATTCCTACCAACAAAATTCACATCCAAAGATTCATTGTTATTCTCAATCAAAGTGGACAAAGGCATATCATTAGGATCATAAGAAACACTCTTAGTAGCAAATAATTTCATAAGTTCATCCATCTTTCCACTCAAAACACTAATTTATTCGATGGCATGCACTTTTTACTAGTAGATCTTTCGGTGTGCCATTGAGAATAATTAACCATAATATTATCTAGGAGTTTGGTAGCTTCTCCTAAGGTGGTTTCCATGAAAGTGCCTCCTGCGGCCGATCCAAAAGATTTCTAGAAGCAAAATTCAAGCCAGCATAAAAGTTCTGAATAATCATCCATAGATTCAAACCATGTGTAGGGCAATTATGTATCATCAATTTCATTCTCTCCCAAGCTTGTGCAACATGCTCATGATCTAGTTGCTTAAAATTTATAATATCGTTTCTAAGAGAGATGATCTTAGCAGGAGGGAAATACTTAGAGATAAAAGCATCTTTGCACTTATTCTACGAATCAATACTATTTGTAGGCAAAGAGGAAAACCAAGTTTTAGCACGATCTCTAAGTGAAAACGAAAATAACTTCAATTTAACAATATCGTTATCCGTATCCCTTTTATTTTGCATATCACACAAATCAACAAAGTTGTTTAGATGGGTAGCGGCATCTTCACTAGGAAGGCCGGAGAATTGATCTTTCATGACAAGATTCAACAAAGCAACATTGATCTCACAAGATTCAGCATCGGTAATAGGAGCAATCGGAGTGCTAATAAAGTCATTGTTGTTGGTATTGGAGAAGTCACACAATTTGGTATTGTTCTGAGCCATAGTGACAAGCAAGCAATCCAACACACACAAGCAAACAAGAAGCGAGCGAACGATAAACACACGGCGGAAGAAGGGCGAATAAAACGTCAAGGGTGAAGTGGGGGAGAGGAAAACGAGAGGCAAATAAATGTAATGCGAAGGATAAGGGTTTGAGATAGGTACTTGGTATATGACTTTTGCGTAAGCCTCCCCGGCAACGGCGCCAGAAACTCTTCTTGCTACCTCTTGAGCTTGCGTTGTAATCCCTCAAAGAGGAAAGGGAGATGCAGCACAATAGCGTCAGTATTTCCCTTAGTTTTTGAGAACCAAGGTATCAATCTAGTAGGAGACCACACGTGAGTCCCTCGCACCTGCACAAACAAATAAGAACTTCGCAGCCAACGCGATAAGGGGTTGTCAATCCCTTTACGGTCACTTACGAGAGTGAGATCTGATAGAGATGATAGTTTATATTTTTGGTACTTTTAGTTTAATAAAACAGCAAATAAAAGCAGTAAAAGTAAAGTAGATGTAGATTGATATGTTGAGAATAGACCCGGGGGCCATAGTTTTCTCTAGTGGCTTCTCTCATGATAGCGATATTCTACGGCGGGTAAACAAATTATTGTCGAGCAATTGATAGAAAAGCGAATAATTATGAGACTATCTAGGCATGATCATTGTATATAGGCATCACGTCCGAGACAAGTAGACAGAAATGATTCTGCAGCTACTTATATTACTCCACACATCGACCACTATCCAGCATGCATCTAGTGTATTGAGTTCATACGAACAGAGTAACGCCTTAAGCAAGATGACTTGATGTAGATGGATAAACTCAAGCAATATGATATAAACCCCATCTTTTTATCCTCGATGGCAACAATACAATACGTGCCTTGCTGCCCCTACTGTCACTGGGAAAGGACACCGCAAGATTGAACCCAAAGCCATGCACTTCTCCCATTGCAAGAACTATAGATCTAGTAGGCCAAACCAAACCAATAATTCGAAGAGACTTGCAAGGATATTATGAGCACACATAAAAATTTCAGAGAAGAACCAAATATCTTTCATAGATAACCTTGATCATAAACTCACAATTCATCGGATCTTGACAAACACACCGCAAAAAGAGATTACATCGAATAGATCTCCTCGAAGACCGAGGAGAACTTTGTATTGAGATCCAGAGAGAGAGAAGAAGCCATCTAGATACTAGCTATGGACCCGAAGGTCTGTGGTAAACTACTAACAACTCATGGTGAGGGCGATGATGATGATGATGATGAAGGCCTCCATGATGGATCCCCCTCCGGTGGAGCTCCGGAACATGCTCCAAGATGGGATCTCCACGGCAACAGAAGCTACGGCGGTGGAATTAGGGTTTTCTCTCTGTTCTCGGAGTTTCTGGGGTACGTGGACTTATATAGGAAGAAGGAGAGCACCGGGGGCCACTTGAGGGGGCCTCGAGGCAGGGGGCGCGCCCCCACCCTCGAGGGCCACCTCTCTATCCCCTGACTTGGTCCTCAAGCTTCGCGTGCGTGATTTTCTCCAATAATATCTCTCGCGAAGGTTTCATTCCATTTGGACTCCGTTTGATATTCTTTTTTTTGCAAAACCTTGAAATAGGCAAAAAAAAACAGCAATCTGGACTGGGCCTTTGGGTTAGTAGGTTAGTCCCAAAAATGATATAAAAGTGAATGATAAAGCCCATTAAACATCCAAGACTTCATAAATAATAGCATGGAACAATAAAAAAGTATAGATACGTTGGAGACGTATCAAAGATACATTTTGCAATGATGGCACGAGGTACCAAACACATGTCTGATGGTTGCGCAAGTCATTCGGCCTTTGCCGGCTGAATGGAGCTTGCCGGGGTAGAAATCTTGCTGGGGTGGAGACCTTGCCGGTGTGGAAATCTTCCCGGCGCAGAAAGCTTGCCAGTGTGAGCTTGCCGGGGTAGAAACCTTGCCGGGGTGAAAACCTTGCCGGTGTGAAAACCTTGCAGGGGTGAAACCTTGCCGGGGTGAAAGCTTGCCGGGGTGGAGGTTGTCAGAGTCAATCCGACTAGAAGTTGGAGATGGATTCGAAAGGTTATTCAGATGATCTCGGATGGAAAAGTGTTCGACACAGAAGCTGTGCGTAGGGTGGAGACCTTGCCGGCGTGGAAATCTTGCCGTTGCAGAAAGCTTGCCGGGGTAGAAAACTTGCCGGGGTGAAGCATTTCTGGTGTGAAAACCTTGCCGGTGTGAAACCTTGCCCGTGTGAAAAGCTTGCTGGGGTGGAAGCTTGTCGGGGTGGAGGTTGTCGGAGTCAATCCTACCAGAAGTTCGAGATGGATTCAACAGGTTATTCAGAAGATCTCGGATGGAAAAGTGTTCGACACGGAAGCTGTGCGTATCATCGAAATGGTCAACTTTTCTTTTGGAGTCATCATCGTCTGAGATAATATACAGCCTGCAGAATTGCTACAAGACTCGGACAGCCAAGAAAACTGCATGATCAAATCCGACTGTAAGTTAAAGGTGGCCTCGTAAAGTATTGAAGATGACCTTATTTGAAAAAATGATCAATAGGAGAATTGTTCGTCACGTCGATGACGGTGTCAAAACCAGCGGATATCGGGTAGGGGGTCCCGAACTATGCGTCTGAGGATCGATGGTAACAGGAGGCAGGGGACACGATGTTTACCCAGGTTCAGGCCCTCTCGATCGAGGTAATACCCTACTTCCTGCTATATTAATATGGGTGAATATGAATAAAAGAGTTGATCTACCTCGAGATCGTAATGGCTAAACCATAAGTCTAGCCTATGGAGAAATTATGATGATGTTCTAGCCTCTACGGACTAAAACCCTCCGGTTTATATACACACCGGAGGGGCCTAGGGTTTGTACATGTTATCTTGCAGAGGAAGGAAAATCTATGCCCGAACCTAAGACTTGCCATTACACAAACGCAGGAGTCCTATCCGGATACAAGAGACGATCTTCTGTAATAATCTTCACGGCCCACCAGGAGTTTGTCCGGCCACATGAGGACCCCCCGATCGAGGACTCCCTCAGTAGCCCCTGAACCTGTCATCGATGACAATGAGTTCGGCTTCCATATTGCCTTCGGCATTGCTAGGCGGGTTCCTTCTTCCGAATATATCTTCTGCAAAAAGGTGTATTGTGTTCGGCTCTGCAAGATTAGTACAACCCTTAGCCTCGAAGGCAAGGCTCTTAAAAGAAAATGAATAGTGTGTCTCTACTGACAACTTTTGGGTGAAGCGTCGCGTCCAACCCACTAACACATCGATCCGTTTTATTTGGTCCTAGTTTCGCGTTTCGAGGTATATCCTCATTGACACGTCCCATCAGAATAGAGATCATGCCCGCTTAATGTGGGATCCTTATCAAGGTGACGTGAGCACCCACGCCGCGCATTACGCACGACCGCTTTGGGAACCGGCGAGGTTTATGGCTAAAGTGGGGGGACATTCTGTATTCACAGCGTTATAAAAGGTCACCGATCCCTTTCATCAGCACCGCGCCTTCCTCAAGCTCGAGCTCTCCAATCTTCCAAGCCCTGGTATTCTCAACCTCCACTCTACTTCCCAGCTATGGCTGGATTTGGCGCCAGAGGCAAGTGGGAGGCATCCACGATCACCGAAAAGACCGTGGAGGATCTACAGAGCGCGGGATATCTCGCCAGCAACATCGCACACCGAGTCCCTCCTAAGGGCCAGGTGATTCCCGTCCCAAAGGTGGGCGAGAGGGTAGTTTTTACCTCTCACTTTGTTAGGGGGCTAGGATTTCCACTCCACCCGTTTGTTTGGGGTCTTTTGTTCTTCTACGGGCTAGATTTCCATGATCTAGCCCGGAACTCAATCCTCCACATATCCGCTTTTATAGTGGTATGTGAAGCCTTTCTCTGCATACCCCCACACTTCGGCCTATGGCTTAAGACCTTCAACGTGAAGCCGAAGATGGTGGATGGGGAACACGCGGAGTGCGGGGGCGCCATGATTAGCAAGCTCCCGAATGCAACTTGGCCCAAGGGCTCATTCGTGGAGACGAATAAAGTCTGGCAGCAGGAGTGGTTCTACATCACCGAACCCCGCAACACCAAATGGGCGGCGGAGCCTGCTTTTAGATCCGTACCCCCAGAGAGGCTGACCACCTGGACCAGAAAGGGTCTGGACTGGGGGTCTACAACTGAAGTGATGACTCTCATGAGCCGCTTGTCCTGCATAATCTCCAAGGGGCACCTGCTCTCCTCCGTGGTCTAGGTGATGCTGACCCACTTGTTCTCCCTTGTCAAAGCCGGGATTTCTCCCTATGGGAGTTCGATCTAGGAGGAGACAAGCCGCTGAAGCATCTCTTCGGCTTTACGCACAAGGAGATCTGGAAGCATCTCTTCAATAGACAGAAGGAATGGCCCGAAGAGACCGAGGATGCAGGCTACAACACTGTGGTCTCCGCCCTAGAGGTAATAGAAATCCTTGCCGGACACTTACCCTTTCCCTTTTTTAATGATAATAGGAATTGGAACTTTTGCATGATATATAGGGTTGGACGAAGAAGGTGACTTGGATCAAGTGTCCGGCGCCTCTGCCCGAAGAACCTGCATTGCCTCTACTGACGGCGATGCTGGTCCCGGCGCCGTATAAGGCACCAACCAAGAAGCCCAAGAAGACGAAGGGTAAGGGGGCCGGGGATAGCCCCCATCCCGCGGGCAAAAAACCCAAAGACCTCCATATCCTCTCCTCTGACGAGGTGGAGGAAGATGATGAGGAGGAAGAGGAGGAAGAAGAAGAGCCCCCTATTCAAGGCAGGGGAGGAAGAGGGGGGCCGTCGCTGACGCGGGTACGGCCGCGCCCTGGAGGAAACTAAACCTCGGAGCTAGTTCGGATTCGTCCGAACATAGCTTTGTGGTGAAGCCCGGGGAAAAACCCTTGCCTGAATCGCAAGTCAATCTGGATTTAAGTGTTGCACCTTTGTTTATTCATTACTTTTGATACTTAATTTTTTTCCCTGCTATCCTACAGCCCTCTCGGTGGACACCCTGATGCTATCTCATCGAAGGGGAATTCTCTCGCGCCAGGAGAGACGGAGAATGACCCGCCAGTCCGGGCTCCATCGCCCGTGATCGGCGGGGACACCTAAGTGTCGTCCCAGCGGGTATCCTCCGCCCTAGGATATGAGGGCGGGGCAGGTGACAGGGCGGCCGGAGGTAATACCTCGGCCGCTTTTGACCATGGGGAAGCAACCCCATGGAGTCCAAAGACATGGGGCCCAAACAATCCGGGGCCCCACCGAATACTATCCAAGGCCTAGTGCGGCTTCGGGGTCCGAAGAGCTGACTCCTCCAGCGGAGGAGGATACGGAGGCGCCAGATTCTATGGAGGGAGCATTGCAGAGTGCTCTCGTCATTGAAGAACACCGCACCGTAATGGGTGCGGTGATGAAGAAGATTCACTCCATCAAGGGCGGACTAAATGAAGCCTTCAACAGCCTTTTAACAGGCTTTGAGGTAAGCAATGTAATGTTTTTTTATAGAATTCTTATTTTTAATGCACGTGCGTAGCCAGTAGCCCCTGATGCTTTGTGCGATTCTGAAAAGAATCAGACGAAGTATCCATAGTATAGCATGCTTACGGAGCTGAACTGTTGTGCAGGCTTCATTAGTTACGGCAACTACGTGAGACGCGGAGGTTGTCGAACTAAATTGGAAGCTCGAGGTGGCCAGCGCGGACCTCGACCGCGTCAACCGGCGTTTGGATGAAACGCAAGGTATGCGGATTTTAGAAATGTCAATAAGACTTAATTAATAGAGTATGTTTATAAACTCTAATATTGTATTCTGTTTTACACAGTTGGCGCCAATAAGCTCGAGGCCCTCAAGGGCAAGGTCGCCAATGCCAAGAAGGAGGCCGAGGCGAACAAGGTGGTCGCTGACAAAGCGGCTGCTGATTTGGAGGCCGAGAAGGCTGAGTGCGAGAAGTACCGGGCTCGGGTGTCCGAAGTCTAGGTCGAACTGAACGACACCGTCCTTAAATGTGAGGCATTCTAGAGGAAGACTTCAGCACAAGCGACCAAGCTGTCCGCGGTAGTGAAATCTGCCCAGGATACGCGAGGCGAGTCGTGCCGCGCTCATCAAGAAATCAAGTTGGCACGACAGATAGCATATGTTAAGATATTTCTCTTAGAGAGCATCTTTGGAGGGCGGAAGTTGAAGGAAATATGCCCTAGAGGCAATAATAAAGATGTTATTTGTATTTCCTTATATCATGATAAATGTCTTTTATTCATGCTAGAATTGTATTAACCGGAAACTTAGTACATGTGTGAATACATAGACAAAACAATATGCCCCTAGTATGCCTCTACTAGACTAGATCGTTGATCAAAGATGGTTATGTTTCCTAGCCATAGACATGAGTTGTCATTTGATCAACGGGATCACATCATTAGGAGAATGATGTGATGGACATGACCCATCCGTTAGCTTAGCACTATGATCGTTTAGTTTTACTGCTACTGCTTTCTTCATGACTTATACATGTTCCTATGACTATGATATTATGCAACTCCCGAATACCGTAGGAACACCTTGTGTGCTATCAAACGTCACAACGTAACTGGGTGATCATAAAGATGCTCTACAGGTGTCTCCGAAAGTGTTCGTGGTGTTGGCATAGATCAAGAATAGGATTTGTCACTCCGAGTGTCGGAGAGGTATCTCTGGGCCCTCTCGGTAATACACATCATAATAAGCCTTGCAAGCAAATGACTAATGAGTTAGTCACGGGATGATGTATTACGGAACGAGTAAAGAGAATTGCCGGTAACAAGATTGAACTAGTTATTGAGATACCGACGATCTAATCTCGGGCAAGTAACATACCGATGACAAAAGGAACAACGTATGTTGTTATGCGGTTTGACCAATAAAGATCTTCGTAGAATATGTAGGAGCCAATATGAGCATCCAGGGTCCGCTATTGGTTATTGACCGGAGATGAGTCTCGGTCATGTCTACATAGTTCTCGAACCCATAGGGTCCGCACGCTGTATGTTTGATGACGATCGGTATTATGAGTTTATGAGTTTTGATGTACCGAAGGTAATTCGGAGTCCCGACTAAGATCATGGACATGATGAGGAGTCTCAGAATGTCCGAGACATAAAGATTGATATATTGGACGACTATATTCGGACACCGGAAGTGTTCCGAGAAAGTTTCGGATTTAACCAGATTGCCGGAGGGGGTTACCGGAACCCCCCCCCCCCACCCGAGGGAGTATGGTCCATAGGGAGCCTTGAAGGAAAAGTGAGAGGCAGCCCAAGAGGCTGGCTGGCGCCCCCACTAGGGAATCCTAGTTGTACTAGGAGTGGGGGGCGCCACCTCTCTCCTTCCTTCTCTTCTCCTTCTTCCTTTCCTACTCCTAGTAGGAATAGGAAGGAGGATTCCTATTCCTACTAGGAGTAGGAATCCTACTCCTAGGCGCGCCAAGCTTGGCCGGCCGGCCCTCCCCCCTTGCTCCTTTATATACGGGGCATGGGGGCACCTAAAGACACACAATTTGAATTATTTTAGCCGTGTGCGGTGCCCCCCTCTACAGAAACACACCTCGGTCATACTGTTGCAGTGCTTAGGCGAAGCCCTGCGCCGGTAACTTCATCATATCTGTCACCACGCCATCGTGCTGACGAAACTCTCCTTTGAAGCTCAACTGGATCAAGATCTCGTGGGACGTCATCAAGCTGAACGTGTGCCGAACGCGGAGGTGCCGTACGTTCGGTGCTTGATCGGTTGGATCACAAATAAGTTCTACTACATCAACCGCGTCACTTGACGCTTCCACTTCCGGTCTACGAGGGTACGTAGACACACTCTCCCCTCTCGTTGCTATGCATCTGGTAGGTAGATCTTGCGTGATCGTAGAATTTTTTAAAAATACTACGTTCCCCAACAGTGGCATCATGATCCAGGTCTATGCATAGATGATATGCACGAGTAGAACACAAGTGAGTTTTGGACGATACTAGTCATGCTGCTTACCAGCATGTCATACTTTGCTTCGGTGGTATTCTGAGATGAAGCGGCCCGGACCGACATTACGCGTACGCTTACGCAAGACTGGTTTCACCGTTATGAGCACTCATTGCTTAAAGGTGATTGGAGGGTGTCTGTCTCTCGCACTTTAGCTGAATCAAGTGTGACTACGCCCGGTCCTTGTGAAGGTTAAAATAGCACATACGTGACGAAACATATTTGTGGTTTTGTATGCATAGGTAAGAGCGGTTCTTGCTAAGCCCGTAGCAGCCACGTAAAACTGGCAACAACAAAGTAGAGGACGTCTAACTTGTTTTTGCAGGGCATGTTGTGATGTGATATGGTCAAGACATGATGAGTGATACGGTTTTGTATGAGATGATCATGTTTTGTAAAGTTATCAGCAACTAGCAGGAGCCATATGGTTGTCGCTTTATTGTATGAAATGCAATCGCCATGTAATTGCTATACTTTATCACTAAGCGGTAGCGATAGTCGTAGAAGCAATAGTTGGCGAGACGACAACGATGCTACAATGGAGATCAAGGTGTCGTGCCGGTGACGAAGGTGATCATGACGGTGCTCTGAATATGGAGATCAAAAGCACAAGATGATGATGGCCATATCATGTCACATATTTTGATTGCATGTGATGTTTATCTTATTATGCTTCTTATTTTGCTAAGTACGGCGGTAGCATTATAAGATGATCCCTTACAAAATTTCAAGGTATAAGTGTTCTCCCTGAGTATGCACCATTGTGAAAGTTCGTCGTGCCGAGACACCACGTGATGATCGGGTGTGATAAGCTCTACGTTCAAATACAACGGGTGTAAGACAGTTTTGCACACGCAGAATACTCGGGTTAAACTTGACGAGCCTAGCATATGCAGATACGGCCTCGGAACACTGGAGACCGAAAGGTCGAGCGTGAATCATATAGTAGATATGATCAACATAAAATGTTCACCATTGAAACTACTCCATCTCACGTGATGATCGGACATGGTTTAGTTGATTTGGATCACGTGATCATTTAGATGACCACAGGGATGTCTATCTAAGTGGGAGTTCTTTAAGTAATATGATTAAATTGAACTTTAATTTATCATGAACTTAGTCTTGATAGTTTTTGCATATCTATGTTGTTGTAGATCAATGGCCCGTGCTACCGTTCCTTTGAATTTTAATGCATTCCTAGAGAAAGATAAGTTGAAAGATGATGGTAGCAATTACACGGTCTGGGTCCGTAACTTGAGGATTATCCTCATTGTTGCACAGAAGAATTATGTCCTTGAAGCACCGCTAGGTGACAAGCCCCCTCCCGCTAATGTAGACGCTTTGAACGTCTGGCAGACGCGGTCTGATGACTACACGATAGTTCAGTGTGCCATGCTTTACGGCTTAGAACCGGGACTTCAACGATGTTTTGAACGTCATGGACCATATGAGATGTTCCAGGAGTTGAAGTTAATATTTCAAGCAAATGCTCGGATAGAGAAATATGAGATTTCCAATAAGTTCTACAGCTGCAAGATGGAAGAGAATAGTTCTATCAGTGAACACTTGCTCACAATGTATGGGCACTACAATCATATGACTCAACTTGGTTGCCAAGTTGACGAGGATAGTGTTATTGATAGAGTTCTTCAATCACTGCCACCAAGCTATAAAGGCTTCATGATGAACTATAATATGCAAGGGATGCAGAAGACAATTCCCGAGCTCTTCACTATGCTCAAAGCTGCGAAGGTAGAATTCAAAAAGGAGCATCAAGTGTTGATGGTTAACAAGACCACTAGTTTCAAGAAAAAGGGCAAGGTAAAGAAGGGGAACTTCAAGGAGAATAGCAAGACAGTTGCTACTCCCGCAAAGAAACCCAAGTCTAGAACCAAGCCTGAAACTAAGTGCTTCTACTGCAAAGGGACTGGACACTGGAAGAGGAACTGCCCCAAGTATTTGGAGAATAAGAAGGATGGCAAGGTGAACAAAGGTATATGTGATATACATGTTATTGATGTGTACCTTACTAATGCTCGTAGTAGTACCTGGGTATTTGATACCGGTTCGGTTGCTAATATTTGTAACTCAAAACAGGGACTATGGATTAAACGAAGATTGGCTAAGGACGAGGTGACGATGCGCGTGGGAAATGGTTCCAAAGTCGATGTGATCGCCGTCGGCATGCTACCTCTACATCTACCTTCGGGATTAGTTTTAGACCTGAATAATTGTTATTTGGTGCCAGCATTAAGCATGAATATTATATCTAGATCTTGTTTATTGCGAGACGGTTATTCATTTAAATCAGAGAATAATGGTTGTTCTATTTTTATGAATGATATCTTTTATGGTCATACACCCTTGAAGAGTGGTCTATTCTTGTTGGATCTCGATTGTAGTGATACACATATTCATAATATTGAAGCCAAAAGATGCAAAGTTAATAATGATAGTGCAACTTATTTGTGGCACTGTCATTTAGGTCATATTGGTGTAAAACGCATGAAGAAACTCCATAGTGATGGACTTTTGGAATCACTTGATTATGAATCACTTGGTGCTTGCGAACCATGCCTCATGGGAAAGATGACTAAAACTCTGTTCTCCAGAACTGTGGAGCGAGCAACAGATTTGTTGGAAATCATACATACTGATGTATGTGGACCAATGAGTGTTGAAGCTCGCGGCGGGTAACGTTATTTTTTGACCTTCACTGATAATTTGAGCAGATATGGGTATATCTACTTGATGAAACACAAGTCTGAAACATTTGAAAAGTTCAAAGAATTTCAGAGTGAAGTAGAGAATCATCGTAACAACAAAAATAAAGTTTGTACAATCTGATCGTGGAGGTGAATATTTGAGTTACGAGTTTGGTCTTCATTTGAAACAATGTGGAATAATTTCACAACTCATGCCACCCGGAACACCACAACGTAATGGTGTGTCCGAATGTCGTAACCGTACTTTATTGGATATAGTGCGATCTATGATGTCTCTTACCGATTTACCACTATTGTTTTGGGGTTATGCTTTAGAGACAGCTGTATTCACGTTAAATAGGGCACCATCTAAATCCGTTGAGAAGACGCCTTATGAACTGTGGTTTGGCAAGAAACCAAAGTTGTCATTTCTTAAAGTTTGGGGTTGCGATGCTTATGTGAAAAAGCTTCAACCTGATAAGCTCGAACCCAAGCCGGAAAAATGTGTCTTCAAAGGATACCCAAAAGAGACTGTTGGGCACACCTTCTATCACAGATCCGAAGGCAAGATATTCGTTGCTAAGAATGGATCCTTTCTAGAGAAGGAGTTTCTCTCGAAAGAAGTGAGTGGGAGGAAAGTAGAACTTGATGAGGTAGTTGTACCTTCTCCCGAATTGGAAAGTGGACCATCACGGAAACTAGTTCCAGTGATTCCTACACCAGTTAGTGAGGAAGCTAATGATGATGATCATGAAACTTCAGACCAAGTTTCCGCTGAACGTCGTAGATCAACCAGAGTACGTTCCGCACCAGAGTGGTACGGTAAACCAGCTCTGGAAGTCATGTTACTAGACCATGATGAACCTACGAACTATGAGGAAGCGATGATGAGCCCAGATTCCGCAAAATGGCTTGAAGCCATGAAATCCGAGATGGGATCCATTTATGAGAACAAAGTGTGGACTTTGGTTTACTTGCCCGATGATCGACAAGCCATCGAAAATAAATGGATCTTCAAGAGGAAGACCGACGCAGACGGTAATGTTACTGTTTACAAAGCTCGACTTGTTGCGAAAGGGTTTCCACAAGTTCAAGGAGTTGACTACGATGAGACTTTCTCACCCGTAGCGATGCTTAAGTGTGTCCGAATCATGTTAGCAATTGCCACATTTTATGATTATGAAATCTGGCAAATGGATGTCAAAACTGCATTCCTGAATGGATATCTCAAAGAAGAGTTGTATATGATGCAACCAGAAGGTTTTGTCGATCCAAAAGGTGCTAACTAAGTATGCAAGCTCCAGCGATCCATCTATGGACTGGTGCAAGCATCTCGGAGTTGGAATATACGCTTTGATGAGGTGATCAAAGCATATGGTTTTATACAGACTTTTGGAGAAGCCTGTATTTACAAGAAAGTGAGTAGGAGCTCTGTAGCATTTCTGATATTATATGTGGATGACATATTGTTGATTGGAAATGATATAGAATTTCTGGATAGCATAAAAGGATACTTGAATAAGAGTTTTTCAATGGAAGACCTCGGTGAAGTTGCTTACATATTAGGCATCAAGATCTATAGAGATAGATCAAGACGCTTAATTGGAATTTCACAAAGCACATACCTTGATAAAGTTTTGAGGAAGTTCAAAATGGATCAGTCAAAGAAAGGGTTCTTGCCTATGTTACAAGGTGTGAAGTTGAGTAAGAATCAATGCCCGACCACTGCAGAAGATAGAGAGAAAATGAAAGTCATTCCCTATGCCTCAGCCATAGGATCTATCATGTATGCAATGTTGTGTACCAGACCTGATGTGTGCCTTGCTATAAGTCTAGTAGGGAGGTACCAAAGTAATCCAGGAGTGGATCACTGGACAGCGGTCAAGAACATCCTGAAGTACCTGAAAAGGACAAAGGATATGTTTCTCGTGTATGGAGGTGACAAAGAGCTCGTCGTAATCGGTTACGTCGATTCCAGCTTTGACACTGATTCGGGTGACTCTAAGTCACAAACCGGATATGTATTTTTATTAAACGGTGGAGCTATCAGTTGGTACAGTTCCAAGCAGAACGTCGTGGCGGGATCTACGTGTGAAGCGGAATACATAGCTGCTTCAAAAGCAGCAAATGAAGGAGTCTGGATGAAGGAGTTCATATCCGATATAGGTGTAATACCTAGTGCATCGGGTCCAATGAAAATCTTTTGTGACAACACTGGAGCAATAGCCTTGGCGAAGGAATCCAGGTTTCACAAGAGAACAAAGCACATCAACAGACGCTTGAATTCCATCCGCGATCTAGTCTAGGAGGGAGACATAGAGATTCGCAAGATAAATATGGATCTGAATGTTGCAGACCCGTTGACTAAGCCTCTCCCACGGGCAAAACATGATCAGCATCAAGACTCCATGGGTGTTAGGGTCATTACTTTGTAATCTAGATTATTGACTCTAGTTCAAGTGGGAGACTGAAGGAAATATGCCCTAGAGGCAATAATAAAGATGTTATTTGCATTTCCTTATATCATGATAAATGTCTTTTATTCATGCTAGAATTGTATTAACCGGAAACTTAGTACATGTGTGAATACATAGACAAAACAATATGTCCCTAGTATGCCTCTACTAGACTAGCTCGTTGATCAAAGATGGTTATGTTTCCTAGCCATAGACATGAGTTGTCATTTGATCAACGGGATCACGTCATTAGGAGAATGATGTGATGGACATGACCCATCCGTTAGCTTAGCACTATAATCGTTTAGTTTTACTGCTACTGCTTTCTTCATGACTTATACATGTTCCTATGACTATGAGATTATGCAACTCCCGAATACCGTAGGAACACCTTGTGTGCTATCAAACGTCACAATGTAACTAGGTGATCATAAAGATGCTCTACAGGTGTCTCCGAAAGTGTTCGTGGTGTTGGCATAGATCAAGAATAGGATTTGTCACTCTGAGTGTCGGAGAGGTATCTCGGGGCCCTCTCGGTAATACACATCATAATAAGCCTTGCGAGAAAATGACTAATGAGTTAGTCACGGGATGATGTATTACGGAATGAGTAAAGAGACTTGCCGGTAACGAGTTTGAACTAGGTATTGAGATACCGACGATCGAATCTCGGGCAAGTAACATACTGATGACAAAAGGAACAATGTATGTTGTTATGCGGTTTGACCGATAAAGATCTTCGTAGAATATGTAGGAGCCAATATGAGCATCCAGGTTCCACTATTGGTTATTGACCGGAGATGAGTCTCGGTCATGTCTACATAGTTCTCGAACCCGTAGGGTCCGCACGCTTAACGTTTGATGACGATCGGTATTATGAGTTTACGAGTTTTGATGTACCGAAGGTAGTTCGGAGTCCCGGATAAGATCATGGACATGACGAGGAGTCTTGGAATGTCCGAGACGTAAAGATTGATATATTGGACGACTATATTCGGACACCGGAAGTGTTCCGAGAAAGTTTCGGATTTAACCGGATTGCCGAAGGGGGTCACCGAACCCCCCCCCCCCCCCGAGGGAGTATGGTCCGTAGTGGGACTTGAAGGAAAAGTGAGAGGCTGGCCGGCGCCCCCACTACGGAATCCTAGTTGGACTAGGAGTGGGGGGGGGCGTCACCTCTCTCCTTCCTTCTCTTCTCCTTCTTCCTTTCCTACTCCTAGTAGGAATAGGAAGGAGGATTCCTATTCCTACTAGGAGTAGGAATCCTACTCCTAGTAGGAATAGGAAGGAGGATTCCTATTCCTACTAGGAGTAGGAATCCTACTCCTAGGCGCGCCAAGCCTCCCCCCTTGCTCCTTTATATACGGGGGCAGGGGGCACCCAAAGACACACAAGTTGAATTGTTTTAGCCGTGTGTGGTGCCCCCCTCCACAGAAACACACCTCGGTCATACTGTTGCAGTGCTTAGGCAAAGCCCTGCGCCGGCAACTTCATCATAACCATCACCACGCCGTCGTGCTGACAAAACTCTCCCATGAAGCTCAATTGGATCAAGAGCTCGTGGAAAGTCATCAAGCTGAACGTGTGCTAAACGCGGAGGTGTCGTATGTTTGGTGCTTGATCGGTTGGATCGCGAAAAAGTTCGACTACATCAACCGTGTCACTTGACGCTTCCGCTTCCGGTCTACGAGGGTACGTAGACACACTCTCCTCTCTCGTTGCTATGCATCTGGTAGATAGATCTTGCGTGATCGTAGGAAAATTTTAAAATACTACGTTCCCAACAGAAGTATGTTGGGCTGACACGATTGTGGGGTTCTCCAGGCATGTTTGTTGATCTTCCGAGGAGCAGCGCAGATGCCGCTCAATACTTATGAGCCCAGGAGAGGAACGACACGTAGAAATTATTCTGGTTGCACTTCTATGCGCCACAACATCCAGTCTCCCTCAGTGACCAGATGAAGCAGCTGGTCGAGCTGCACAACATGTTGGGTTCGGTCATGAAGGACTTAAAAGTCCGGCTATGGGCCGCTGAGCCAATCCCAAGTATTTACTTTGGGTTGGTGAAGCGGCTCGTCGTGGTGAGCCCGCGGGTTGATGCGTTAACACATGCGGCCTACATAGAAGCTGCTCGTATGGCCTTCGGTCCTGTTAAAGTGCACTGGGCAAAGATGAACGCGGTGCATATAGCTACTGTTGGCCCTCCCGCAGGCAAGAAACACCGCAAGCCGGGGAATTACTTCGAGGACGTCATCGAGGGCGCCTGCCTTGTAGAAGTCCAGTGTTCAAAAAATGTTGTTTTCGACTAATTGTATCTGGATGTTAAGACTATGCTTATGAATCCAGTGTATATAACGTTTGCGCTATTATAATATCAGGGTCTTTTACCTCATGTGTGACTGTTTATCTAAATATGAAAGTTTCCAGTTGTCGGCTTCAGCCCCCAAGTACATAGTACTGGGGTGTTCGGTCATATGCATATACACTCTTTATACAACGTCTTGGTCCATATAGGAGGTGTATGCGGAGCGAACCAGGCAATCAGACTATGCGGCGTTATTGCATTCACTTAGTCGTAGGAGTTTCACATGTGGGGTTAGGTACTAGCCCCTGGTGCGGATTGATACGTCTCCAACATATCTATAATTTTTTATTGTTCCATGCTATTATAGTATATGTTTTGGATGTTTAATGAGCTTTATTATACACTTTTATATTATTTTTGGGACTAACCTATTAACCCAAGGCCCAATGCAGATTGCTGCTTTTTTTGCCTATTTCAGGGTTTTGCAGAAAAGGAATATCAAACAGAATCCAAACGGAATGAAACCTTCGGGACAGTTATTTTTGGAACAATATCTTCACAGAAGACTTGGAGTACATGTTAGTGAACGAAGGAGACGACCTCGAGGATCCAGGGGGCGCCCCCTCCTATAGGGCGTGCCCCCCACCCTCGTGGGCCCCCTCTGTCTCCCCCGATGCCCTCCTTCCTCCTATATATACCCATGTACCCTGAAAACATCGAGGCAACAGAGAAAACCCTAATTCCACCGCCGCAACCTTGTGTTCCCGTGAGATCCCATCTTGGGGCCTGTTCCGGAGCTCCACCGGAGGGGGGATCTACCACGGAGTGCTTCTACATCAACGCCCTAGCCTCACCAATGAGTTGTGAGTAGTTCACCACAGACCTTTGGGTCCATAGTTATCAGCTAGATGGCTTCTTCTCTCTTTTTGGATCTCAATACAAAGTTCTCCTCGATCTTCGAAAAGATCTATTCGATGTAATCTTTCTGCGGTGTGTTTGGATTTATGATCAAGATTATCTATGAGAAATATTTGAATCTTTTCTGAAATCTTTTCTGTATGATTATAATATCCTTGCAATTGCTCGATATTTTTGGCCTAGATATTCTCATAACTATGCGCTTTTCTATCAATTGCTCGACAGTAATTTGTTCACCCACCGTAGAATTCTGCTATCATGAGAGAAGCCACTAGTGAAACCTATGGCCCCTGGGTCTATTCTCAACATATTAATCTTCCAATCTACTTTACTTTGTTTTATTTACTTTCTGTTCTTATATCCAAAAATACCAAAAATATCATACTATCCTATCTATCAGATCTCACTTTCTTAAGTGACCATAAACGGATTGACAACCCCTTATCGTGTTGGATGCGAAGTTCTTATTTGTTTGTGCAGGTGCGAGGGACTCGCGCGTGGTCTCCTACTGGATTGATACCTTGGTTCTCAAAAACTGAGGAAAATACTTACGCTACCATGTTACATGTCCCTTTCCTCTTCGAGGGAATACAACGCAAGCTCGAGAAGTAGCAAGAATAATTTCTGGCGCCGTTGCCGGGGAGGCTTACGCAAAAGTCATGTACCAAGTACCTATCACAAACCCTTATCCTTTGCATTACATTTTTTACCTCTCATTTTCCTCTCCCCCACTTCACCCTTGCCGTTTCATTTGCCCTTCTTTTTGTCGTGTGTTTACCGTTCGCTTGCTTCTTGTTTGCTTGTGTGTTGGATTGATTGCTTGTCACTATGGCTCAGAACAATACCAAATTGTGTGACTTCTCCAATACCAGCCATAATGATTTTATTAGCACTCCGATTGCTCCTATTACCGATGTTGAATCTTGTGAGATCAATGCTGCCTTGTTGAATTTTGTCATGAAAGATCAATTTTCCGGCCTTCCTAGTGAAGATGCCGCTACCCATCTAAACAACTTTGTTGATTTGTGTGATATACAAAAGAAGAGGATACAGATAATGATATTGTTAAATTGAAGCTATTTACGTTCTCACTTAGAGATCATGCTAAAACTTGGTTTTCCTCTTTGTGTAGAAATAGTATTGATTCATCGAATAAGTGCAAAGATGCTTTTATCTCTAAGTATTTTCCTCATGCTAAAATTATCTCTCTTAGAAATGATATTATGAATTTTAAGAAACTAGATCATGAGCATGTTGCACAAGCTTGGGAGAGAATGAAATTAATGATACGTAATTACCCTACACATGGTTTGATCTTATGGATGATTATACAAAACTTTTATGCTGGCTTGAATTTTGCTTCTAGAAATCTTTTAGATTCGGCCGCATGAGGAACTTTCATGGAAACTACCTTAGGAGAAGCTACCAAACTCCTAGATAATATTGTGGTTAACTATTCTCAATGGCACACCGAAAGACCTACTAGTAAAAAAGTGCATGCTATTGAAGAGATTAGTGTTTTGAGTGGAAAGATGGATGAACTTATAAAATTATTTGCTACTAAGAGTGCTTCTTCTGATCCTAATGATATGCCTTTATCCACGTTGATTGAAAATAATAATGAATCTTTGAATATGAATTTTTTTGGTAGGAATAATTTTGGTTACAATGCTTATAGAGGAAACTTTAATCCTAGGCCTTTTCCTAGTAATTCCTCTAATAATTATGGTAATTCCTACAATAACTCTTATGGAAATTTTGGTAAGGTGCCTTCTGAATTTGAAACTAGTGTTAAGGAGTTTATGATTTCGCAAAATAATTTCAATGCTTTGCTTGAAGAAAAATTTCTTAAGATTGATGAGTTGGCTAGAACCGTGGGTAGAATTACCCTTGATATTGATTCTTTGAAACTTAGATCTATTCCACCCAAGAATGATATCAATGAGTCTCTCAAAGCCATGAGAATTTCCATTGATGAATGCAAGGAAAGAACCGCTAGGATGCGTGCTAAAAAAGAGTGCTTTATGAAAGCGTGTTCTTCTAGTTATCATGAAAATAAAGATGAAGATATGAAAGTTATTTATGTGTCTCCTATTAGATCCTTGTTTTCTAGTACGAATCCTGATAAAGATGGGACTGGATATGAGTCTACTTTAGTTAAAAGGCGTCCCAATTATTCAGCGTTTTTAGATCTTGATGCTATAATTGTAAAAAGTGGGATTGAAGAGATTAAAACTTTGCATAGTGATGAACCCACAATTTTGGATTTCAAGGGATTCAGTTATGATAATTTCTCTTTGATAGATTGTATTTCCTTGTTGCAATCCGTACTATATTCTCCACATGCTTATAGTCAAAATAAGGCCTTTACCAAGCACATTGTTGATGCTTTGATGCAAACTTATGAAGAAAAACTTGAATTAGAATTTTCTATCCCTAGAAAGCTTTATGATGTGTGGGAACCTACTATTAGAATTAAAATTAAAGATCATGAATGCTTTGTGTCGGGGGAAACTGTCCGCCACGAACACCTATGGGACCGGAGCCCCTTGTCTGTGCGGTACGAGGGCGGAGGGAGCACAAAGAGCGGATCGCAGCGAGCACGCGGGCAGTTTTACCCAGGTTCGGGCCGCGGTAGACGCGTAAAACCCTACTCCTGCTTGGTTGTCTATTGAGTTTGAGCGCTCGGGAGCTTGAAGAAGCAGCTACACCAAGCGCGAGAGTGATCTAGGTTCCGAACCCCCTCCACGTTGTGCATGGGCCTCCTTTTATAGTGCAAGGGTCACCGACAGGTGTCAACGTAAGAGAAAGGGGTAAAAATGTAAAAGAGGTGGTAGTTGTAACAGTGCGGGAACAGTGGAGCTACAGTACAGAACAGTGGTCTATACCTACTTTAACAGTGGGGGACAAGGGCATTTAATGCCCGTCGCCGTCGACCCCAAAAGCTCCCGCCTTAGCGTCTCCATCCGCCACGGCGACGGATCCATCACCGTGGAGTGCCACCGTGTACCCCAGGCTGCACAGCCATCCGCCACGCGTCCCTGGATAGGCCCCAGGGCGACGCGTGGGCCGATGAGCTGGAGCGCGGGCACACAGCGCAGCCTCCCCGGCAAGCACCTTGCCGGGGCCTTGATCTTGCCGGGCCCGGGAGCTTGTCGCTCCCCGGGCCCCTTGCCGGGGCGCATATAGCGCCGAGGCGTTGTCTTCTAGTCTTCCTGGCAAGCTCCTCTTGCCAGGGTCTTGTGTTAGCGGGACAGTCTTGAGCCTGGTACGGCCTTCCCGGCAAGCTCCTCTTGCCGGGGTCTTGGTCTTCTTCCTTGTATACTTTGTTTTTGAATGGTTTAATAGGGAGCAGGAAAGGTCTCCGGCGAGCACGCGGTAAACCCTGCCGCGGGAAGTTGCAACTGCCCGTGCACAAGTTGGGGTACTGAGGTACCCACTACCTTAGTACACCGACAGGAGCCCCCGGGCCTGGGCCACACACGGTGCCGAGCGCTGTTGGGCCAGGCCCAAAACAGTGCACGGGCACCCGCGGCCCGCGGCGCGCCGAATCCACTTCCATATCCGCCGCACCCCACGGTAACGGCACGCGTCGATCGCGGCGCCGTGGGATGGGACGTGCCCACGATCTCTTAATGGAAAGGGCGAAACGCCCCCCACTCCCCCATAAAAGCAGAGGGAGCGGGCGCGGTTCCCCTCCTTGCGCTCTCATTACATCGTCTTCCTCCTCCAAAGATTCCCTCTTGCGCTCTGCCTCCAAATCTCCGCCGCCGCCGAGCTCTTCGTTCCCCTCCTTCCGCCGCGTCCGCCATGGCCCCAAAGACCGACAAGGCGAAGGCGGAGAAGTCCAAGCGGGAGAAATCGGAGCAAGCGGCCAAGCTCATCGCGTACCGGAAGCGGCATGTCGTCTTCCCGCCGAAGCTCGGCGTGCGGGAGCTCTGGAACAAGTATTACTTGTTCTGGTCCAAGGAAACCGACGCGCATCCCCGCACGCGAGCATATCCGGCCGCCGCCAAGGACACCTATCCCAGCGGGTACTACTTCTTTGCTGCCTTCTTTCATTGTGGTCTCTGTCCTCCTTTCTCAAACTTCTTCTGCGACGTCATGAACACATACGGCCTCCATTTGCTTGACTTCACCCCCAACGCCATCCTCACCATGGCGGTTTTCGCACACATGTGCGAAAACTTCATAGGAGTCCACCCCAATGTAGCACTCTTTAGACACTTCTTCACCCCTAGAGCCGAGGCCGATGCCCCCCTCTCCGGAGGCATTTCTTGGGTCTTTCGTCTGAATAAAAAGGGGGCGTACTTGCCGGGGGAGCTCCGCGGCAAGTGGGAGGAATGGCGGGCGGAGTGGTGCTGGATCGTAGAAGACCAGCCGCAAGCCTTCACCGCGCCGCGCACAACGCCCATCGTGCGCGGCAGGGACTGGAGCGAATTAGATTCCGACGACATCAAGCTCGACATCGCCCTCGTCCGGATTCTTCGTCTTCGGATGGCCAATCTGTCAGTTGCTGAGGTGGGCGCGGATTTCCTCCGCCGGCGCATCGCCCCTCTCCAAGACCGGAAGAGGCCGGCCTGGGAGTACGGCGGCCCGGCAGACATCATGAGGCTGCGCCCCAGGCTCAACTTCAACTTCACCACGCTGGAGCTGAGGGGAATGGTCCGGGAACTTTTCAAGTACGACCCGACACACCCCGAGTGGTTCAGGACTCCCCGGGGAGTGGTGCCGCTCTGCAACAACGTCGTCAGGGATCGGATCCTCGCCATGATGCCCATGTGTGACTCGCCATGACCGCACGTGGATCGCCCCGAAGCCCATCGACGTCCTCAACTTCTACGACAACCTCGCAGAGGTGGCGAAGAGCAAGGATGACCTCAAGCTGCACACGCGGGACACCACTGAGCAGGAGATCGCCTACATAGCTTCCCGGGCGGAAGAGGCCGCCGCAGCCGCGGCGGCAGGAGTTTTCGGATACTCGCCGGAACAGGCGGAGGCTGCGGACGCGTCCACCCGGGCGGAGGAGGCGGAGATCCGCAGGTTGCTGAATCTTCCACCCGACGCGCTCGCCGGGGTCCCCTCGCTGAGGCACTCCGGGATCCACGGGATCGCGGCGGAGGCCGCGGCAGTGGAGGGCACCGCCGGAGGGAGCAGAGGCGCCGTGAGAGGCGGAGGTGCCAAGGGAAAGGGGGCCGCAGCGCAGGATGCTGGGCCCAGTGAGCCGGCCGGGGCAGAGGAGGAGGAGGAGGAGGAGGCCGAGGATTCCGGCGGATCCACGGAATTGTACGCCGACGACCTCTCCTCGTCGGAGAGCTCCCCGCCCCCGGCAAGCCCGAGGCAGTCCCCGGCGAAGCGCCTCCGCAAGGCGGCGACGGGGGAGAGGGCGCAGGCGCCCCGGCAACAGCCACCTCGCCGGGCAGCTCCCCGGGGGAGCCAAGCCGCGCCAAGGCCGTCCGGCGCACCAGCCGCAGCGGAGGCGGCCCGTGCGCGGACCACGACGGAGGCGCCTCGCAGGCCGGCAGCGAGCCGGCAGGGGTCTTCTCGGAGCGGAGTAGCGGCTCCGCCCGCCCCTCGGGCGCCGGCGACCACAGGGGCTGGGTCTTCGCAGCCCCCAGCCCCGGTGAATACCAAGCGTGCGAGGGAGTCTTCGTCTTCCGCTCCTCGCGCCGACGCGCCCACGGTGGAGTATGACTTCTCCGCCCTGAGCGAGGACGACGAGGAGGACCAGGAGTAAGAATCCAAGACCTTATATCTTCTTGATTTTTGTCTTGATTTTTTGTTGATGCTGACTCTGTTTATTGCTCTGATTTCAGGACCCTGGCCCATCGCGCGGCGAAGAAGGCCAAGGCGCCCGAGGCCGAGGTCGCGGAAGGCTCAGCAGCTGCGGCGACAGGGGGTGTGCCGGAGCCGAGCCTGCCGGACCCGAGCGCTGCTCCGAGGAGCAGCCCCCAGCGTAGCCCGCAGCGCAGCCCCCAGCGTAAGTCTGGGTTTTTCTCTTTTCGCTTGTCGGGGTACGCCTGCGGATTTGGTTTTGTCTTCATGTCTTGACATCTCTTGTCTTGTTCTGTGCAGAGGTGGAGCCACAGCGGGAAGAGCGCCCGGAGACGGTCGTTGAGGAGCCGCAGGCCCCGCCGTCCCCGCCAAGGCAAAACTCTCCGGCAAGGGAGAGTGCTCCGCCAAGGGCGGGTACTCCGCCGAGGCAGAGTACCCCGCCAAGGGCGAGCAGCCCGGCGAGGGCGGCCACTCCGCCAAGGCCGAGCTCCCCGGCGAGGGAGCCCGCCGCTGAGGACGTCCGCCAAGGTAAGTTTTGTGACTTGCTCTCTTGGTCTGCCTCTCTTTTTTTTTTCTTGGATATTTGCTTGAGTCTTAAACTTCTTTTTCTTCTTCTTTTTAGATCTTCCTCCTCCTGCGCCCATGGAGACGGAAGTTATCAACCTCGAGGAGGAGGGCGCGCAGGGCGGCGGCGGCGACGCTCCTGTCGTCGAGGAGGTAGCCGAGGCCGCCGAGCCGGCCGCGCAGGAGACTGCCCCGGCTGCGGACGCAGCGGCTGGGGAGGAGGACGGTGACCGCACCGCCGGCCCGGAGGCGGCGGGAGCATCGGATGCTACACCGGCCACCGGCCCCTCCGCCAGCAAGGAGCAGGGGTATTATCTCGAGGCCCCCAACGGCGTCTTCATCCAGATGCCTTGGGGGTCTTCATCGCGAGCTCCTGCGGAGGGCGAGGCGTTCGACGGAGAAGTCCTCGCCTCCGCAGGCCTGAAGATCGTCGAGGCGCCCGGCGGGAGTGAGGGGCCCGAGGAGGAGAGATTGCTCCATCAGCTCCTGGCCCTTTATCGGGCCAGGCAGGCGAAGCTCGCCTCCCGGGAGGCCCTTGCCGCCAAGGCCGCGGCGGAAATGGAGAAGCGTGCGGCGGAGCTCAGCGCCGCCAATCAGGCAGCCCTCCGCGAGGTGGCGGAGGAGCGGGAGCGTCTCGCCGGCGAGTACCAGGAGTGGGTGCTCGAGAAGGCTGATGCTGATGAACAGCAGCGTCTCGCCGGGGTGGAGATGTCCCGGCGAGAGGGAGAGCTCGCGCAGCGGAAGGTCGAGCTGGACTCCCACAAGGAGGACCTTGCCGCTCGCGAGGCTGCCCTTGGCGGGGAGCTGAAGGAGGCGAAAGCCGCCGCAGTTGCCGCGGAAGACGCCAAGAAGGAGCTTGCCGCCAAGGTTGAACAATTGGAGAAGGCGCTGAAGGTGAGCGCAGAAAAGGTTGCCGCGCTCATCCTGGAGCGCGAGAAGGACGCTCACACAAACTCCGAGCTTCAGGTGAGTCTCTCCAAGAGGGGCGACGAGTTGAAGGCCGCCAAGGACTCCATTGAAGACTTGGAACTGAAGGTCACCACTCTTAAGGAATCGCTCGACGCTGCCCGGGTTCAGGAGAACAAGTTGAAGGAGGAGCTCCGCAAGGAGCGGACCTTGGTGGACAGCGTCAACAAGGCATCCGAGCTCTTCCACCAGACCATCGAGGTATGGACCGAAGACTTGGTTTCTTCTGCGTCCAACATTGACCAGGAGCTGCTGGCGCTAAAGGTCGAACACCTCATCTACTCGCCGGACCCGGATCTCCCGCACAGCGCCAAGCTCAGCCTCTTCTTCAGAGGAATCGCGCCGGCCCTTGCAGGTCTCCGGAACCGCATCCCCGCGCAGCTGGCCGAGGAGTCGCGCCTGCTCTGCGCGGGAACTCTGGAGCGGGTGCTGACGAAGATCGTGTACCGCAACCCGGGAATCAATCTCACGAACGTTCTTCGCAGCTTGCCGGCTGACGCAGACACGGAGGCCCTGAAGGAGCAGGTCGGACACATCATCGCCAAGGTGGCAAAGCTTGGCAGGAAGGAAGGCGACCGCGTAGACTAGGGCTCCATTATCTTTATCTTTTTGTTGCTGCACATTATGTCATGAACTTATTAGTCCATTGCGACAAGTTATCCTTTGTAAGATATTTACTTTATTTTGATCAATCAGCGCAATGTTATCTTCCTTGTCTTAATCCTTGACTTTGTATGTTTTTCACCCTACGCTCCCGGGGAGCTTGTCGGCAAGGGGCCCTTGCCGCGATCGCTGAGTGCTGGACTCTGAGCAGCCTGCTGGCCAAGGTCCTCGCCGGCAAGCAACCTTGCCGCAGCTAGTCGCAACGCACTTAGCTTGCTGAGCGTACTCGGAAACGAGGCAAGGGCGCGACACTTGTCGCAGCTCACTTAAATCGTTGAGTGAACTCGAAAACAAGATAAGGGTGCGGCAAGCTACGGGTAGGTTCCTCCGCGCACAGGTTTTCCATACAAAAAGTGATCGTTCAAGGAAGACAACTAAAATTTAAAATTTGAACTGTTCAAATTCTAACAACTTATCTTTCATATGCTGCTTGCTTTCCGGCAAGGCTTCTCTTTCTTGAACAGCACTTGGTTCCTCCTCCACCTCCTTCCCCCCCGGCAAACTTGTGCGCGAGGAACGTTCCCTCTGCTTAAGAGGAAAGAAAAGGGAGAGGGGAACAAGCATATGGCCTTTCGGCGTGCTAATGCTTACCGTATACTTGAGTGTTGCATCAAATGCCAAACAGAACATGCAAATAGCAAAGAAAAGCATGCAAAAGGCGATTGATGCGAGAAACACGAAAACTTTACTGATGCACGGGGTCTGCGCCCGGCTTTGTACAAAGGGTTACATGCAACAGCGGCAAAGCTTGTACAAAAGGTGGTTGCCGGAGCGGATCACTGCAACCGCGCCTTAGGGGTGAAACTTGCGAAGATGCTCTATGTTCCAGGAGTTGCTCACCGGTAAGCCTTCTTCGGTCTCGAGGCGGACAGCGCCGGGCCTCGTAACTTGTCTCACCCGATAAGGGCCTTCCCACTTCGGCGTCAACTTGTTGGAATTCTTGGCGGACTGAACACGCCGAAGAACAAGGTCGCCTTCCTCGAGACTCCTGGCCTTGACTTTGCGGCTATGGTAGCGGCGCAAAGCTTGCTGGTATCGAGCAGCTCGTACAGCAGCCTGGAGACGTCCCTCCTCAAGGAGCAATGCGTCATCTTGCCGCAGTTGCTCTTGCTCGAGCTCATCATAAGCGAGTACTCGAGGAGATCCGTATACGAGTTCCGTGGGGAGAACTGCCTCTGCTCCATAGACTAGAGCAAAAGGTGTCTGTCCGGTGGCTCGACTTGGTGTCGTCCTGATTGACCAAAGAGCCGCCGGTAGCTCCTCTATCCAATTTCTTCCGCACTTGCGCAGCCTGTCGAAGGTCCTTGTCTTGAGTCCGCGCAGCACTTCAGCATTTGCCCTCTCCGCTTGACCGTTGCTCCTCGGGTGAGCAACAGAAGCGAAACAGACCTTAGCGCCAAGGTCTTGGACGTACTGCATGAAGGTGCGACTAGTGAATTGCGTACCGTTGTCGGTGATGATCCTGTTAGGGATCCCGAAACGGCAAACAATCGACCTGAAGAACCTGACCGCTGACTGTGCTGTCACCTTTCTCACTGGCTCTACTTCTGGCCACTTTGTGAACTTGTCGATTGCAACGTACAAGTACTCAAAGCCCCCGACAGCACGAGGGAAAGGGCCGAGGATATCGAGCCCCCAGACCGAGAAGGGCCATGACAAAGGGATTGTTTGGAGAGCTTGAGCTGGCTGATGAACTTGCTTCGCATGGAACTGGCACGCTTCACACTTGGTTACTAGTGCAGTTGCATCTTGGAGGGCTTCTTGCCAAAAGAACCCTTGCCGGAAAGCTTTCCCGGCAAGCGCCCTTGCGCCAATGTGGTGGCCGCATATGCCTCCGTGAATTTCTGCCAACAGCTTCTGTCCATCTTCTCCGGAGATGCACTTCAACCTGACACCATTGAGTCTTCTTCTGTACAGCTCGTTATCCACGAACTGATACATACTTGACTGCCTGGTTATCTTCTCTATCTCTTGAGGGTCGTCGGGAAGTTCTCCAGTTTGCAGAAAACGGACGATCTGCTGCGCCCATGCCGGAGCCCGAGGCTCAACGGCAAGGACTAAAGGCTCGAGGGCCGCTGCGGGAACCTCAGCTTCTACGGCAAGGACCTCTGGTTCTGCCGGAGCTGACGGTCCCCCGGCAAGCTCGCCGGGGCGAGGCTTGCCGGGAACGCTTGCTTCAACTGTACAAGCCCGAGGACTTGCAGGAGCAAACTGTTCCTTAGCGTTCTGGTTGTTGATCTTGGGGACCTTGGCGGCGGTTTCAGGAAGATCCGCCGGCAAGTAGTCGCCGGAGACCAACTTTCTCTTCTTGGACTGCCCAATTGATGGTGTAACGGATGGCTGAGTCAGCTTGAGTAAGAAGGTCCCTGGTTCCACAGGTAACTTCATCGCGGCGCACTTTGAAAGGCCGTCTGCAATTTCATTTTGAGCTCTCGGGACGTGCTCCATCTGCAAACCTTCAAAGTGCTCTTCAAGCTTTCTCACTTCATCGACATAAGCTTCCATCAAAGGGCTCTGATAGCTCTTGTTAACTTGCCGGACCACCAACTGAGAATCGCCCCGCACAATCAGCTTTCTGATCCCAAGTTCGGCCGCAATCCTGAGGCCGGCGAGCAAGCCTTCATATTCTGCAGTGTTGTTTGTCGCTTGCTCCCTGGGAAAGTGCATCTGGATAACATATTTGAGGTGCTCTCCGGTGGGCGCAATGAGTACCACGCCGGCACCGGCGCCTTGCAGCGAGAAGGCACCGTCAAAATACATTACCCATTCACTTGTCGCTTCTTGTATGGGTGTGCTTGTTTCTTGAACTTCTTCATCTGGCGTTGGGGTCCACTCAGCTATGAATTCTGCCAAAGCTCAGCTCTGTATGGTTGAAGTACTTTCAAACTTGAGTCCAAAGCTCGACAGCTCCAGTGCCCACTCGACGATCCTGCCTGTTGCTTCTGGATTGTGCAATATCCTCTTCAACGGAAAGCGAGTGACCACTGTTATCTCGTGGGCTTGGAAGTAATGGCGCAGCTTTCTCGAGGCCATGAGGAGGCCAAAAAGCAACTTTTGCACACCAGAGTACCTTGATCTAGCCCCCTGGAGAAGGGAACTTACAAAATACACTGGGCGCTGCACCATCTTCTTCCGCACCTCTCCTTGCTCCTGCGCAGAGTCATCCTTGTCGGGGCCAGAGCTTGTCGGAGCAGCCCCCTGCTTGTCGCTGGATTCACTTGCCGGTGGTGCTGATTCCTCGTCGGACTCCCTCTCCGCTACTAACGCAGCACTAACCACATGGTTGGTTGCCGCTAAGTATAGCAACAACTTTTCCTGTGGTCTAGGTGCGACAAGTATAGGAGTGGAGGACAGGTACCGTTTCAAATCCTGCAACGCCGCCTCCGCTTCCGGAGTCCACTTCATGGGACCTGCCTTCTTCAAGATTTTGAAGAAAGGTAGGGCGCATTCTGCAGACTTTGAAATGAACCTACTGAGGGCAGCAACACAACCCGCAAGCCTTCTGACATCCTTGACGCGCTTCGGGGCCTCTATTTGCTCAATGGCTTTGATCTTGTCGGGGTTGGCTTCAATCCCCCTCTGTGATACAAAGAACCCGAGAAGCTTGCCGGAAGGGACTCCAAAGACGCACTTCTCGGGGTTCAACTTGAGTTGTATCCTGCGCAGGTTCTGAAACGTTTCTTCCAAATCTTGAATCAGGGTTTCCTTGCTCTTGCTCTTCACCACGATGTCATCCATGTAAGCTTCTACATTTCTGTGGATCTGTGGCTCAAAAGCAGTGTACACTACCCTTGCAAAGGTTGAGCCTGCATTCTTCAATCCAAATGGCATGCGGATAAAGCAGTAAGTGCCACATGGAGTGATAAATGCAGTCTTCTCTTCATCTTCCTTGGCCATGAAAATCTGATGATAGCCTGAGTATGCATCAAGAAAACAGAGTAGCTCACATCCGGCAGTGGAGTCAACGATCTGGTCAATGCGCGGCAAAGGGAATGGATCCTTGGGACATGCTTTATTGACGTCGGTGAAGTCTATACACAGTCTCCACTTCCCGTTGGCCTTGCGCACGACGACTGGGTTTGCCAACCACGTCGGATGGATCACACCTCTAACTAAGCCTGCTGCTTCTAGCTTCTTGATTTCCTCGTTGATGAACTCTTGGCGCTCCACGGCTTGCTTCCTCACTTTCTGCTTGATGGGCCGCGCATGAGGACAGACAGCAAGCTTGTGCTCAATCACCTTCCTGGGAACACCGGGGATGTCAGATGGTTGCCAGGCAAACACATCGACATTCGCCCGCAGGAAGGCGACGAGCGCGCTTTCCTATTTGCTGTCAAGGGTGGCACTGATGGTGAAGGTACCACCAGTGCCGTCCTCCTTTGCGGACACTTTCTTGGTTGCCGGAGGAGCAGCCATTCCTTTCTTACTCTTGCCGGTGGAGCTCGATGGAACGTCCTCGACGGCAGCGCAGCACTCCGAAGAGGTGCGGTTGCCGGAGTGGGTCCCAGAGCACTTGCCGGACTTGGTCTTCGTCTTCTTCCCCCCGGGAGCTTCAGCGGCAAGAGTATCCTTCTCGGCCGCAGCTGCTGCATCCCGGTAAATCTTGTCGGCGCAAATAAGCGCATCCTTCTTGTCGCTATGGACAGTGATGACGCTTATCGGCCCCGGCATCTTCAGCACGTTGTAGGCATAGTGGGAAGCTGCCATGAACTTGGCGAGGGCAGGACGGCCAAGTATTCCATTGTAGGGCAATGGAATATCGGCGACGTCAAAGGTGATGCGCTCAGTCCTGTAGTTGAGCTCCCCGCCAAAGGTCACCGGCAGAGTGATCTTTCCCTTGGGCTTGCTCCTTCCCGGGTTGATTCCTTGGAATGAACCGGTCTCTTCGAGCTCGCCATCTTGAATCTGGAGCTTCTTGATCACAGCAGAGGAGATCAAGTTCAGCCCGGCCCCGCCGTCAACCAACATTTTGGTGACCTTGAGGTTGCGGATGGTGGGAGAAACCAGCATCGGCAAGCACCCGACCGCCGTGGTGCGGTCAGGGTGATCCTCAAGGTCAAAAACGATGGGCGTGCTGGACCATTTGAGGAGCCTGCGCGACTCCACGGGCGGCTCCGCTGCGTTTACCTCACGCACCCACTGCTTTAGCTGGCGGTGGGAGGTGTGCAGGGAGGCGCCACCGTCGACGCACAGGACCTCCGTGGCCTTCTGGAACTCCTGCTCGCTGTTCTCCTCGTCCTCCATGTCTTCGTCGTCGTCTTCATCGTCGTTGTCGCGGCCCCGGGGAGGTCGATCTCCTTGCCGCTGCTTAGCCTTGCCGCGGCGTCCTCCCCGGCCGTTGAACGGCCGCTTCTTGCTGGGCTCTTCCCCGCCACCTTGGGCCTTCTCCTTGTCGCGCCTCTCGTACTCAGCTTTCTGCTGCTCGACGAGATACTCGACGCGCTTGCAGTTGGAGAGATCGTGACCCTTGGTGCGGTGGATCTTACAGTATTGCTTGTCGGAGCTACCCGGCTTGTCGGCCGCCGCTGCAGGGGCAGGCTCCTTGCCGGAGCCGCCAGCCTGCGCTTGCTTGGCGGGGGCCTCCTTGCCGGACTTCTCGACGGCAAGCACCTCCTTCTTGCCCTTCTTCCTGTTGTTCCGCCGCCGGCTCTTCTTTGCCGGGGCGGCGTCGTCGCTGTCGCTTCCTCCTGCGCCAGTATCCTCCCCGGGGAGTCTCCTCCCCTCTTCCGCGCGTGCGCACTTGTCAGCAAGAGCGTAGAGCTCGCTGACATCCCGGATCTTCGTCATCGCCATCTCCTCACGCATGCGGCGGTTACGCACGTTCTGATGGAACGCGCTGATAACCGCGGCAGGGTGAACGTCAGGGATGTTGTGCTGCACCCGGCTGAAGCGTTGGATATACTTGCGCAGGGTTTCGCCCTCCTTCTGGGCCAAGATATGGAGATCGCTCTCCTGGCCATGGGGTTTGTGGCCGCCGGTGAAGGCGCCAACAAACTGGTGGCAGAGGTCGGCCCAAGAAGAGATGGAACCCTCCGGCAAGTGCATGAGCCACGAACGGACGTTCGGCTTTAGCACGAGCGGGAAGTAATTCGCCAAGATCTTCTCGTCGCGCCCCCCGGCAGCTTGCACTGCGATAGTGTAGACGCTGAGAAACTCCGAGGGGTGCGTCTTGCCGTCGTACTTCTCCGGTACGTCGGGCTTGAAATTCTTCATGCTGGGCCACTGGACGCGCTGCAGCTCGCGGGTGAACGCAGGGCAGCCTGCCGCGTACGGCAAGTCGCCTGGCTCACCGGGCGCGTGCGCGTCGACAGTGTTCCCAGCTCTCTTGTCAGATTGTTGCCGAGCTTCTCGGCGGCGCTCGATTGTGGTCCGAGCGTCTTCTTCTCGCCGGTCGTCGAGGACCTGGCGCTGGTCCCGACGGGCCCGCGGGTCCGACGAGGCTGTGGAGCCGTCGTCGGGGTTGTTCCGGCGGGGCGGCGTCTTCTGCTTCTGCGGCGGGGAGTGCACGCTTGTCGCACCCCCGGCAGTCTTGTTGCCGTCAGCCTTCGTCTTCTCAGCTTGCCGCGGCCGTGAGGCCGACGGCTGCTGTGGAGAATCGTTGTTGGCGAAGTCTATCAGGCTCCGTATAGTGGCCCTCCATTCTTTGGCCTTGTCGGCCGCTGGAGGAAAGTCGAGGAGCAGTTGCGCTCTTGCGAGCGCTTCCGCTGGAGTGGAGGGGAACGCGGGCGAGCGGTGCGAGGAGCGGGATACGCTCGGATTTCTAACAACGTTAGAAGGAGCGGGGTCCCGCGCCGGCGCCTTCGCTTTGCTTGTGCCCGGACGGGGGTCCGGGGCGTCCCGCGAACCTCCGGTTTGGCCTTGTCCCAGCAAGCGGATACCACCTCCCGTGGTATGGCGCTGCTGGGTCGTCGTGTGCTGGGATGGACGCGGCGCGTCCACGGAGACCGAAGTTCGGTCGTCCGTCCTGTTCTTGGATCTGGTGGCGCCGTGAGTGTCCTCACCGGCGGCCACCCTTCCGACGGCATCTCCCCCGCCCACCGTTGGCTCTGGTGGCGGCGGGTGAGACGCAGACGGGCCTCCGACCTCCGAAGCCTTCTTCTTCGGGGCCATGGAGTTGTCGCTGATGCAGTTGCTGATGAAGCTGGAGAGGTTGATGAAGGATGCGCCCGCGCGAACGCCGGATCAGGTTCGCACAACCTCGACGCCCCCTACCTGGCGCGCCAAAGATGTCGGGGGAAACTGTCCGCCACGAACACCTATGGGACCGGAGCCCCTTGTCTGTGCGGTACGAGGGCGGAGGGAGCACAAAGAGCAGATCGTGGCGAGCACGCGGGCAGTTTTACCCAGGTTCGGGCCGCGGTAGACGCGTAAAACCCTACTCCTGCTTGGTTGTGTATTGAGTTTGGGCGCTCGGGAGCTTGAAGAAGCAGCTACACCAAGCGCGAGAGTGAACTAGGTTCCGAACCCCCTCCACGTTGTGCATGGGCCTCCTTTTATAGTGCAAGGGGTCACCGACAGGTGTCAACGTAGGAGAAAGGGGTAAAAATGTAAAAGAGGTGGTAGTTGTAACAGTGCGGGAACAGTGGAGCTACAGTACAGAACAGTGGTCTATACCTACTTTAACAGTGGGGGACAAGGGCATTTAATGCCCGTCGCCGTCGACCCCAAAAGCTCCCGCCTTAGCGTCTCCGTCCGCCACGGCGACGGATCCATCACCGTGGAGTGCCACCGTGTACCCCAGGCTGCACAGCCATCCGCCACGCGTCCCTGGATAGGCCCCAGGGCGACGCGTGGGCCGATGAGCTGGAGCGCGGGCACATAGCGCAGCCTCCCCGGCAAGCACCTTGCCGGGGCCTTGATCTTGCCGGGCCCGGGAGCTTGTCGCTCCCCGGGCCCCTTGCCGGGGCGCATATAGCACCGAGGCGTTGTCTTCTAGTCTTCCTGGCAAGCTCCTCTCGCCAGGGTCTTGTGTTAGCGGGACAGTCTTGAGCCTGGTACGGCCTTCCCGGCAAGCTCCTCTTGCCGGGGTCTTGGTCTTCTTCCTTGTATACTTTGTTTTTGAATGGTTTAATAGGGAGTAGGAAAGGTCTCCGGCGAGCACGCGGTAAACCCTGCCGCGGGAAGCTGCAACTGCCCGTGCACAAGTTGGGGTACTGAGGTACCCCCTACCTTAGTACACCGACAGGAGCCCCCGGGCCTAGGCCACACACGGTGCCGAGCGCTGTTGGGCCAGGCCCAAAACAGTGCACGGGCACCCGCGGCCCGCGGCGCGCCGAATCCACTTCCAAGTTCGGCCGCAATCCTGAGGCCGGCGAGCAAGCCTTCATATTCTGCAGTGTTGTTTGTCGCTTGCTCCCTGGGAAAGTGCATCTGGATAACATATTTGAGATGCTCTCCGGTGGGCGCGATGAGTACCACGCCGGCACCGGCGCCTTGCAGCGAGAAGGCACCGTCAAAATACATTACCCATTCACTTGTCGCTTCTTGTACGGGTGTGCTTGTTTCTTGAACTTCTTCATCTGGCGTTGGGGTCCACTCAGCTATGAATTCTGCCAAAGCTCGGCTCTGTATGGTTGAAGTACTTTCAAACTTGAGTCCAAAGCTCGACAGCTCCAGTGCCCACTCAACGATCCTGCCTGTTGCTTCTGGATTGTGCAATATTCTCTTCAACGGAAAGCGAGTGACCACTGTTATCTCATGGGCTTGGAAGTAATGGCGCAGCTTTCTCGAGGCCATGAGGAGGCCGAAAAGCAACTTTTGCACACCAGAGTACCTTGATCTAGCCCCCTGGAGAAGGGAACTTACAAAGTACACTGGGCGCTGCACCATCTTCTTCCGCACCTCTCCTTGCTCCTGCGCAGGGTCATCCTTGTCGGGGCCAGAGCTTGCCGGAGCAGCCCCCTGCTTGTCGCTGGATTCGCTTGCCGGTGGTGCTGACTCCTCGTCGGACTCCCTCTCCGCTACTAACGCAGCACTAACCACCTGGTTGGTTGCCGCTAAGTATAGCAACAACTTTTCCTGTGGTCTAGGTGCGACAAGTATAGGAGTGGAGGACAGGTACCGTTTCAAATCCTGCAACGCCGCCTCCGCTTCCGGAGTCCACTTCATGGGACCTGCCTTCTTCAAGATTTTGAAGAAAGGTAGGGCGCGTTCTGCAGACTTTGAAATGAACCTACTGAGGGCAGCCACACAACCTGCAAGCCTCCTGACATCCTTGACGCGCTTTGGGGCCTCTATCTGCTCAATGGCTTTGATCTTGTCGGGGTTGGCTTCAATCCCCCTCTGCGATACAAAGAACCCGAGAAGCTTGCCGGAGGGGACTCCGAAGACGCACTTCTCGGGGTTCAACTTGAGCTGTATCCTGCGCAGGTTCTGAAACGTTTCTTCCAAGTCTTGAATCAGGGTTTCTTTGCTCTTGCTCTTCACCACGATGTCATCCATGTAAACTTCTACATTTCTGTGGATCTGTGGCTCAAAAGCAGTGTACACTACCCTTGCAAAGGTTGAGCCTGCATTCTTCAATCCAAATGGCATGCGGATAAAGCAATAAGTGCCACATGGAGTGATAAATGCAGTCTTTTCTTCATCTTCCTTGGCCATGAAAATCTGATGATAGCCTGAGTATGCATCAAGAAAACAGAGTAGCTCACATCCGGCAGTGGAGTCAACGATCTGGTCAATGCGCGGCAAAGGGAATGGATCCTTGGGACATGCTTTATTGACATCGGTGAAGTCTATACACAGTCTCCACTTCCCGTTGGCCTTGCGCACGACGACTGGGTTTGCCAACCACGTCGGATGGATCACACCTCTAACTAGGCCTGCTGCTTCTAGCTTCTTGATTTCCTCGTTGATGAACTCTTGGCGCTCCACGGCTTGCTTCCTCACTTTCTGCTTGATAGGCCGCGCGTGAGGACAGACAGCAAGCTTGTGCTCAATCACCTTCCTGGGAACACCGGGGATGTCAGATGGTTGCCAGGCAAACACATCGACATTCGCCCGCAGGAAGGCGACGAGCGCGCTTTCCTATTTGCTGTCAAGGGTGGCACTGATGGTGAAGGTACCACCAGTGCCGTCCTCCTTTGCGGACACTTTCTTGGTTGCCGGAGGAGCAGCCATTCCTTTCTTACTCTTGCCGGTGGAGCTCGATGGAACGTCCTCGACGGCAGCGCAGCACTCCGAGGAGGTGCGGTTGCCGGAGTGGGTCCCAGAGCACTTGCCGGACTTGGTCTTCGTCTTCTTCCCCCCGGGAGCTTCAGCGGCAAGAGTATCCTTCTCGGCCGCAGCTGCCGCATCCCGGTAAATCTTGTCGGCGCAAATAAGCGCATCCTTCTTGTCGCTGTGGACAGTGATGACGCTTATCGGCCCCGGCATCTTCAGCACATTGTAGGCGTAGTGGGAAGCTGCCATGAACTTGGCGAGGGCAGGACGGCCAAGTATTCCATTGTAGGGCAATGGAATATCGGCGACGTCGAAAGTGATGCGCTCAGTCCTGAAGTTGAGCTCCCCGCCAAAGGTCACTGGCAGAGTGATTTTTCCCTTGGGCTTGCTCCTTCCCGGGTTGATTCCTTGGAATGAACCGGTCTCTTCGAGCTCGCCATCTTGAATCTGGAGTTTCTTGATCACAGCAGAGGAGATCAAGTTCAGCCCGGCCCCGCCGTCCACCAACATTTTGGTGACCTTGAGGTTGCGGATGGTGGGGGAAACCAGCATCGGCAAGCACCCGACCGCAGTGGTGCGGTCAGGGTGATCCTCAAGATCAAAAACGATGGGCGTGCTGGACCATTTGAGGAGCCTGCGCGACTCCACGGGCGGCTCCGCTGCGTTTACCTCACGCACCCACTGCTTGAGTTGGCGGTGGGAGGTATGCAGGGAGGCGCCACCGTCGACGCACAGGACCTCCGTGGCCTTCTGGAACTCCTGCTCGCTGTTTTCCTCGTCCTCCATGTCTTCATCGTCGTCCTCTTCGTCGTTGTCGCGGCCCCGGGGAGGTCGGTCTCCTTGCCGCTGCTTAGCCTTGCCGCGGCGTCCTCCCCGGCCGTTGAACGGCCGCTTCTTGCTGGGCTCTTCCCCGCCACCTTGGGCCTTCTCCTTGTCGCGCCTCTCGTACTCAGCTTTCTGCTGCTCGACGAGATACTCGACGCGCTTGCAGTTGGAGAGATCGTGACCCTTGGTGCGGTGGATCTTACAGTATTGCTTGTCGGAGCTACCCGGCTTGTCGGCCGCCGCTGCAGGGGCAGGCTCCTTGCCGGAGCCGCCAGCCTGCGCTTGCTTGGCGGGGGCCTCCTTGCCGGACTTCTCGACGGCAAGCACCTCCTTCTTGCCCTTCTTCCTGTTGTTCCGCCGCCGGCTCTTCTTTGCCGGGGCGGCGTCGTCGCTGTCGCTTCCTCCTGCGCCAGTATCCTCC
>LR738714.1:643082896-643109339 GCA_902687465.1 Secale cereale | reverse complement strand
GCGGATACCACCTCCCGTGGTATGGCGCTGCTGGGTCGTCGTGTGCTGGGATGGACGCGGCGCGTCCACGGAGACCGAAGTTCGGTCGTCCGTCCTGTTCTTGGATCTGGTGGCGCCGTGAGTGTCCTCACCGGCGGCCACCCTTCCGACGGCATCTCCCCCGCCCACCGTTGGCTCTGGTGGCGGCGGGTGAGACGCAGACGGGCCTCCGACCTCCGAAGCCTTCTTCTTCGGGGCCATGGAGTTGTCGCTGATGCAGTTGCTGATGAAGCTGGAGAGGTTGATGAAGGATGCGCCCGCGCGAACGCCGGATCAGGTTCGCACAACCTCGACGCCCCCTACCTGGCGCGCCAAAGATGTCGGGGGAAACTGTCCGCCACGAACACCTATGGGACCGGAGCCCCTTGTCTGTGCGGTACGAGGGCGGAGGGAGCACAAAGAGCGGATCGCAGCGAGCACGCGGGCAGTTTTACCCAGGTTCGGGCCGCGGTAGACGCGTAAAACCCTACTCCTGCTTGGTTGTCTATTGAGTTTGAGCGCTCGGGAGCTTGAAGAAGCAGCTACACCAAGCGCGAGAGTGATCTAGGTTCCGAACCCCCTCCACGTTGTGCATGGGCCTCCTTTTATAGTGCAAGGGGTCACCGACAGGTGTCAACGTAAGAGAAAGGGGTAAAAATGTAAAAGAGGTGGTAGTTGTAACAGTGCGGGAACAGTGGAGCTACAGTACAGAACAGTGGTCTATACCTACTTTAACAGTGGGGGACAAGGGCATTTAATGCCCGTCGCCGTCGACCCCAAAAGCTCCCGCCTTAGCGTCTCCATCCGCCAAGGCGACGGATCCATCACCGTGGAGTGCCACCGTGTACCCCAGGCTGCACAGCCATCCGCCACGCGTCCCTGGATAGGCCCCAGGGCGACGCGTGGGCCGATGAGCTGGAGCGCGGGCACACAGCGCAGCCTCCCCGGCAAGCACCTTGCCGGGGCCTTGATCTTGCCGGGCCCGGGAGCTTGTCGCTCCCCGGGCCCCTTGCCGGGGCGCATATAGCGCCGAGGCGTTGTCTTCTAGTCTTCCTGGCAAGCTCCTCTTGCCAGGGTCTTGTGTTAGCGGGACAGTCTTGAGCCTGGTACGGCCTTCCCGGCAAGCTCCTCTTGCCGGGGTCTTGGTCTTCTTCCTTGTATACTTTGTTTTTGAATGGTTTAATAGGGAGCAGGAAAGGTCTCCGGCGAGCACGCGGTAAACCCTGCCGCGGGAAGCTGCAACTGCCCGTGCACAAGTTGGGGTACTGAGGTACCCCCTACCTTAGTACACCGACACTTTGCCTTGTGTGATTTGGGTGCAAGTGTTTCTACTATCCCAAAAACTTTGTGTGATTTGTTAGGTTTCCATGAGCTTGATGATTGTTCTTTAAATTTCCATATTTTGGATTCTACCATTAAGAAACCTATGAGAAGGATTAATGATGTTATTATTGTTGCAATAGGACTTATGTGCCCGTAGATTTCATTGTTCTTGACATAGATTGCAATCCTTCATGTCCTATTATTCTTGGTAGACCTTTCCTTAGAACGATTGGTGCAATTATTGACATGAAGGAAGGAAATATTAGATTCCAATTTCCGTTAAGGAAAGGCATGGAACACTTTCCTAGAAAGAAAATCAAATTACCTTATGAATCTATTATGAGAGCCACTTATGGGTTGCCTTCCAAAGATGGCAATACCTAGATCTATCCTTGTAGCATGCCTAGCTAGGGGCGTTAAACGATAGCGCTTGTTGGGAGGCAACCCAATTTTATTTTCTTTGTTTTTGCTTCTATTTAGGAATAAATATTGCATCTAGCTTCTGTTTACATGTGGTTTTGTGTTTTACTTAGTGTTTGTGCCAAGTAGAACCTTTGGGAAGACTTGTGTGAAGTTTATATGATCATGCTGTAAAAAACGGATACTTTAGCGCTCACGAGATTAGCCACCAGATTTTACTGGAGAGTGCTATTTAGTTGATTATTTTTTTAGATGATTGATAGAAAAATTCCTAACGTTTAACAATTTATTTTAATTTTTTGGAGTTACAGAAGTATTCGAAAGTTACAGATTACTACAGATTGTTCTGTTTTTGACAGATTCTGTTTTCCGGGTGTTGTTTGCTTATTTTGATGCATCTATGAGTAGTATTGGGGAGTATGAATCATAGAGAAGTTGGAATTCAGTAGGTTTAACACCAATATAAACAAAGAATGAGTTCATTACAGTACCTTTCAGTGGTGGTTTGTTTTCTTATACTAACGGAGCTCACGAGATTTTGGCTAAGTTTTGTGTTGTGAAGTTTTCAAGTTTTGAGTATGGCTTTGATGGACTATGGAACAAACAGTGGAAAGAGCCTAATCTTCGGGATGCCCAAGGCACCCCAAGGTAAAATTCAAGGACAAACAAAAGCCTAAGCTTGGGGATGCCCCGGGAAGGCATCCCCTCTTTCATCTTCATCTATCGGTAACTATACTCGGGACTATATTTTTATTCACCACATGATATGTGTTTTGCTTGGAGCGTCATGTATGATTTGAGTCTTTGCTTTTTAGTTTGCCACAATTATCCTTTCCGGACACACCTATTGAGAGAAATAAATATGGTTTAGAATTTGTTAGAATACTCTCTGCGCTTCACTTATATCTTTTGACCTAGATAGTTATGCTCTTGTGCTTCACTTATATCTTTTAGAGCACGGTGGTGATTTTATTTTGTAGAAATTGTTGATCTCTCATGCTTCACTTATATCCTTTTAAGAGTCTTTTAGAACAGCATGGTAATGTGCTTTGGTTGTGAAACTAGTCCTAATATGATAGGCAACCATGATGAGTATAGTAAAAACTTTCACATAAAGTGCATTGAATACTAAGAGAAGTTTGATACATGATGATTGTTTTGAGATATGAGGATGGTGATATTAGAGTCATGCTAGTAGAGTAATTTTGAAATTGAGAAATACTTGTGTTAAGGTTTACAAGTCCCGTAGCATGCACGTATGGTAACCGTTGTGTGACAAATTTGAAGCATGAGGTATTTCATTAAGTGTCATCCTTTGTGTGGAGGTTGGGGGCGCACGATGGTTAACTCCTACCAACATCCCCCCTAGGAGCATGCGTGAAGTACTTTGTTTTGATGACTTGTAGATTTTTGCAATAAGTATGTGAGTTCTTTATGACTAATGTTGAGGCCATGGATTATACGCACTCTCACCCTTCCACCATTGCTAGCCTCTCTCGTACCGCGCAACTTTCGCCGATACCATACCCCCACCATATACCTTCCTCAAAACAGCCACCATACCTACCTATCATGGCATTTCATAGCCATTCCGAGATATATTGCCATGCAACTTTCCACCGTTCCATTTGCTATGACACACTTCATATTGTCATATTGCCATGCATGATCATGTAGTTGACATCGTATTTGTGGCTAGGCCACCATGCATAATTTTTCATACATGTCACTCTTGATTCATTGCACATCCCGGTACACCGCCGGAGGCATTCATATAGAGTCATAATTTGTTCTAGTATCAAGTTGTAATATCGAGTTGTAAATCAATATAAGTGTGATGATCATCATTATTAGAGCATTGTCCCAAAGAAAAAAAAGGAAAGGCCAAAGAAAAAAAGAAAGGCCCAAATAAAAAAAGAATAAAAAAAGAAAAGGGACAATGCTACTATATTTTTCCACACTTGTGCTTCAAAGTAACACCATGTTCTTCATGATAGAGAGTCTCATGTTTAGTCACTTTCATATACTAGTGGGAATTTTCATTATAGAACTTGGCTTGTATATTCCAACGATGGGCTTCCTCAAATGCCCTAGGTCTTCGTGAGCAAGCAAGTTGGATGCACGCCCACTTAGTTTCTTTTGTTGAGCTTTCATACATTTATAGCTCTAGTGCATCCGTTGCATGGCAATCCCTACTCACTCACATTGATATCTATTGATGGGCATCTCCATAGCCCACTGACACGCCTAGTTGATGTGAGACCATCTTCCTCTTTTTGTCTTCTCCACAACCACCACTCTATTCCACCCATAGTGTTATGTCCATGGCTCACGCTCATATATTGTGTGAAAGTTGAAAGAGTTTGAAAAATTAAAGCATGAAACAAGTGCTTGGCTGAAATTGGGGTTGTGCATGATTGCAATATTTTGTGTGACGAAGATGGAGCATAGCCTAACTATAAGATTTTGTCGGGATGAACTTTCTTTGGCCATGTTATTTTGAGAAGACATGATTGCTTTGTTAGTATGCTTGAAGTATTATTATTCTTATGTCAATAAGAACTTTTATCTTGAATCTTTCGGATCTGAACATTCATGCCAAAACAAAGAGAATTACATTGAGAATTATGTTGGTTAGCATTCCACATCAAAAATTCTGTTTTTATCATTTACCTACTTGAGGAAGAGAATGAATTAAGCTTGGGGATGCTTGATATGTCTCCAACGTATCTATAATTTTTGATTGTTCCATGCTATTATATTATATGTTTTGGATGTTTAATTGGCTTTATTATACACTTTTATATAATTTTGGGACTAACCTATTAACCCAAGGCCCAGTGCAGATTGCAGTTTTTTTTGCCTATTTCAGGGTTTTGCGGAATTGGAATATCAAACAGAGTCCAAACGGAATGAAACCTTCAAGAGAGTTATTTTTGGAACAATATCTTCACGGAAAACTTGGAGTACACGCGAGGGAACGAAGGAGGCGGCCACGAGGGTCCAGGGTGCGCCCCCACCCTCATGGGCCCCCTCTAGCTCCCTCGATGCCCTCCTTCCTCCTACATATACCCATGTACCCTGAAAACATTGAGGCGACAAAGAAAACCCTAATTCCACCGTCGCAACCTTCTTTTCTCGTGATATCCCATATTGGGGCCTGTTCCGGAGCTCCGCCGGAGGGGGGGGTCTACCACGGAGTGCTTCTACATCAACGCCGTAGCCTCACCAATGAGTTATGAGTAGTTTACCACAGACCTTCGGGTCCATAGTTATTAGCTAGAAGGCTTCTTCTCTCTTTTTGGATCTCAATTCAAAGTTCTCCTCCATCTTCGAGGAGATCTATTCGATGTAATCTTTTTGTGGTGTGTTTGTCGAGATCCGATGAATTGTGGGTTTATGATCAAGATTATCTATGAGAAATATTTGATTCTTTTCTGAAATCTTTTATGTATGATTATAATATCCTTGCAAGTCTCTTCGAATTATTGGTTTGGTTTGGCCTACTAGATCTATAGTTCTTGCAATGGGATAAGTGCTTGGCTTTGGGTTTAATCTTGCGGTGTCCTTTCTCAGTGACAGCAGGGACAGCAAGGCACGTATTGTATTGTTGCCATCAAGGATAAAAAGATGGGGTATATATCATATTGCTTGAGTTTATCCCTCTACATCATGTCATCTTACTTAAAGCATTACTCTGTTCTTATTAACTTAATACTCTAGATGCATGCTGGATAGCGGTCGATGTGTGTAGTAATAGTACTAGATGCAGAATCGTTTCGGTCTACTTGTCACGGACGTGATGCCTATATATAATGATCATGCCTAGATATTCTCATAACTACGCGCTTTCTATCAATTGCTCGACAGTAATTTGTTCACCCACCGTAGAATTCTGCTATCATGAGAGAAGCCACTAGTGAAACCTATGGCCCTTGGGTCTATTCTCAACATATTAATCTTCCAGTCTACTTTACTTTGCGTTATTTACTTTCTGTTCTTATATCCAAAAATACCAAAAATATCATACTATCCTATCTATCATATCTCACTTTCGTAAGTGACCGTAAAGGGATTGACAACCCCTTATCGCGTTGGCTGCGAAGTTCTTATTTATTTGTGCAGGTGCGAGGAACTCGTGCATGGTCTCCTACTGGATTGATACCTTGGTTCTCAAAAACTGAGGGAAATACTTACGCTACTATGTTGCATCACCCTTTCCTCTTCGAGGGAATACAACGCAAGTTCGAGAAGTAGCACGGATATAATATTCCTCACTTAATGCTTTCAATTGCGCCTGGCTGGGCGAAGAACCAGCCCTTTGTATAACACGGGGTAGATCTCTATAGACCTTAGTATAAAACCAAGTCATCGGATTACAGAACAGGTTCTCGCTTATCATGACAGACAATTTTCGGCTTTCTCTACTGAGGTACTTGACCGGACTAGCCAGAAATACAATCGCAGTAGTTATCCCTTTACACCCTAGTCGAACAATCGGGAACGTAGGGGTAAGCACAGGAGCCGGGCAACCCAACTATTGACCCAAGCGATGATTTGGGACTGATGAATATAAGGAAAACATCCAGGATGTCGAACACTCCCTATAGGTGTTCAGTCTTTTCAAAGTAAACCAAGGCTGAATACAACCCCTGGTAATAAACCCTTATTGGCAAGGCACATATGGCAATCTGATGTGGGAAGAGAACATTTTATGATGAGTGAATAAAACTCTAGACATAATGTTAATAAAGCTACTCTTATTAATATCCCTCTATAGTGCGGCGAGCCGCAATCTTACAGACAATGCCGAGGACCTTGTTGGACATTTTACATGCCAAGAAGGTATATAACAAGAAAGAGAAAAAAGGTTTACACAGGGTCTTAATCTAAAAATAAACCTTAGTGCGGGTCCATGCTGCACGTCTGCGCCGTTTCCTCCTCTGTAATGTGTGCTTGAAGGTGTGAGTATGATGGCTGTAGGATCGAAAGTATGTCTAGAGGGGGGGTGATTAGACTACTTGTAAATATAAAAATTCTGCCTTTCGATCATGAACAGTTTTTTGGCAGATTCACAATTATGATCAAGTCAAGCATCACCCTACACATGCAATTCTAGAGTATAAGCAGCGGAAAGTAAATTGCACATGTAGTAAAGAGAGGTGGAGAAGATCAAACGCAATTTGGAGACGCAATGATTTTTCCCGTGGTTCCGATAGGTAGTGCTATCGTACATCCACGTTGATGGAGACTTCAACCCACGGAGGGTAACGGCTGCGCGAGTCCACGGAGGGCTCCACCCACGAAGGGTCCACGAAGAAGCAACCTTGTCTATTCCATCATGGCCTACGCCCATGGAGGGCTAGCCTTACTCGGGGTAGATATTCAGAAGTAGGCGATCTCCTTGCCCTTACAAACTTCTTGGTTCAACTCCACATCTCGATGACGGAGGCTCCCAAGCGACACCTAACCAATCTAGGAGGCAGCACCCTCCAAAAGGTAATAGATGTTGTAGATGATGATGAACTCCTTGCTCTTGTGCTTCAAATGATAATCTCCCCAACACTCAACTCTCCTCACTGATATGGCTGTGGTGGAAGAAAGGATTGAGTGGAAAGCAACTTGGGAAGGTTAGAAATCAAGTTTCATATGGTAGGACTGGAGCAACTTGATCTCAACACAAGGGTAGGTGGTTCTCTTCTCAGAAAGTGTAAGGTAGGAGTGGTAGTTCTTTCTGATGGCTCTCTCCACGAATGAAGAGGGGGTGGAGGGGTATATATAGCCTCCACACAAAATCCAACCATTACACACATAATTGAGCAAGTTCAAATATAGTGAACGTTGGGGTTTTCGGTGGGACCGAAAATACCATCTCGGTTTGTCCGATTTGAGTCAAGATAGGAACTTGCCAGTTTCGGTGGGACCGAAATCATCAACTCGGTTATTCCGATTTGAGGACAAACGGTTACAGAAGCTTGGCAGCCCGTATTTTGGTGAGACCGATCTCAAACTCGGATTGACCGATTTTTCTAGGGTTTGGCTTATGGCTGAGGTGGTTCATCTCGGTGGGACTGAGTTTGGAAAATCGGTTTGTCCGAGATTACTTATGAGTGTGTTTGGTAGTGAAAGTTGCTGATAGTTGAAGGAGATATATCACTAAGCACTTGAGCAACCAGATCATCAACACAACCTCATCCCCTTTTAATAGTATTGGCTTTTCCTATGGACTCAATGTGATCTTGGATCACTAAACCAAAAATGGAGTCTTGAGCTTTTGCCAATGCTTGCCTTAGCATTTTGAGGGGTCCACTTTCTTCAGACATTGCCATACCCATATCACTGAACTTCTCTGAAATGATTCTCAAGTAGCTATTAGTTCAATGATATATATGTTGTTATTAATTGCCAAAACCACCCGGGGATTAGTTGCACTTTCAATCTCCCCCTTTTTGGTAATTGATGACAACATATAGATCAAAGCTTCGACAAAGGATATAATCAATGAATAATATCGTCGCTTTGAGAAGTATGTGATAAGCAAGAGCTCCCCCTAAATTTGTGCATTATTTAAAATTTGCGTTTGAATGCAAATGCACAATCAATTAGGATCATGGGTCACTCTTCCATGTCACATACATCTTGGTGGAGCGCACAAAATGATAAGAATGAATAACATGCACCCAATCACCAAGACATGAGTAAAAGATCATACAAGATAGGAATAGCATATGATAAGCATTAAGCACACATTAAAGCATAGTATGACCAAGCACTCATTAAGGTAGCATCAAACGTAGTATCAAGCACGCTGAAAGTTTCAAGAACCAAAAGTACCAAATGAAACGGCAAAAGAACGAAAGAGCACTCTCTCTCTCGAAGCCCTATGATCTATACAATTTCTCCCCCTTTGGCAACAAGTTACCAAAAAGTTCGAAAAAGCATAGAGCTAAACGTCACTGTGGGCTCTGCTGGCGGCTCCTGTCTGGGTAGATGTCGGAGTAGATATGACGGCATCGGCGAAGACTTCAGCTGATGTCTGCGCTGGAGGAGTGGAAACTGGAGCTGTGGCTGGAGTGACTGCTGGAGCTGTAGGAGGTGCTGAAGTGGTAGTCCTGGAGTCAGTCACTGGGATAGCAGCTGATCGGGATCCTCTGGGAACCGGAGCAGTCTGGCGATGAGAGTCCTGGACTAGGTCATCCTGCATGAGCTCTGCCCTGTCCTGCCTTGCTTCCTCCATGTCTGCCTCAAGCTTGTTGACGGTCACCTGAAGTTCAGTCAGCTTCACGTCCAGAGCGTGGATCTTGTCGTCAACAATCCTCTCTAGGCTCTCCTGAGATTGTTCAATGCTGGCCAGACGTTGTTCAATCCTTTGGGTAGCTTCAAGAATCTGCTCTCCGAAGCTCTTTGGTTTAGCTGCTGCTGCCTCTTTATCAGCTTTGGCTTTCCTAGCAGCTTCAATCTTGGCTTGACCTTCAACCGAAGTTGGATCCTCCTCGTCCATCACAACAACATTATCTTCATGCTCAGGCTGCAGTGGTAAGTGTTTCCTATCCAACATGAATTTGCCCGTGCCAAACTTGGCATTGATAAGCATTTGAATCTGCGGGGCAAATCCACATGCCCTCTTCTGGTCAGCTGCAATCTTCTTAATGGTCTCTACCATTAAGTCCATCACCTTGAAAGGTGCCTTCTCATCAAGTATGTGCAGCATGTTGATAGAATAGCCTCTGATCATGCGATGGTCTCCAGACTTGGGCATCAAGGTATGCCTCAGAATAGTGTTAGTGGTAGGTAGACCTGCCTAGAGATAGTACACTGAGCCAAGCTTCCACACTTCCAAATCTGCTGCGGGGATCTCCTTGTACATGTTTTTCATGGAATCATGGTTCTTCTTAGGAATCCCATAGACATCAATGTCGTCCTCTCTTTGCACTGGAGCATTCAGAAGTTCTGCCCATTCTTCAACAGACGAAGAAAACCTTTGACCTTCAGTCATCCAGGTGATCTTGCCATCAGGATAGAAGTGGGATGTGGCATAGAACTGCATAATCATCTCGTCGTTCCAATCTGTCAATTTCTGACCCACAAACTCATCAACTCCACATGTAGTGAAACTTTCATGCACATGGGGAAAGAAGTCTCGGTGCTCTTCACTGTCAATGTACTTCCAGTCAACATATCTGGTATCTGCAACAATAGGCTTCTTGTCCATCAGCACAGTCTCATAGAAGTCCTGCTGCTCTCTGGTGTGGAATCTGGGGTCCACAGCAGTCCTTCTCCTCACGGCATATGGATCAGACTGTCTCCATAGCCTGAGACCTCGATCTTTCCTTGCCTTCATATCCTCGGCTTGAGGATGAGCATCATTGTGGAGTGGCAGTTTTGGACGGAGTTTCAGCAACACATGTTCTTCTTCAGATGCTGGAATGTTCCTGGTTGTCCTCTTGGGCTTGGCAGTAGGCTTTGCTGGAGCTGCCTTGGCTTGAGCAGGCTTCTTGGTCTTTGAAGTGGCTCCAGCCCTAATAGCATCACCCATGAGCTTAGCCTTCTGAGGAGGAGGCTGGGGTGCTTCTTCTTCTTCATCATCCACTGCTGCATCTGCATGAGGTTCAGCATACACTACCCTCTTCCTCTTGGAAGTTTTCTTCACTTTACTTGGGGCTGGCTCTCCCAAGTTCAGCTTCTTGGCAATAGCTGACTGCTTGACCTTGCTGGTGCCTTTCTTTGACTGATGCCCTTGGTGCTCTTTGGCAACAACTTTTCTCTTAGGCTTGGAGGATACTTCTTCCTCAGCTACAAAATCAGAATCCTCATCATCTGAGTGCCTCTCCTTTCTGGCTCTGGTGGCTGCAGGAGGCAAGCCACTAGGTGTACTCCTCTCACCGTCATCAATAGGGCTACTAGCCTCAGGACTAGTATCTGCCTCTGGAATCTCTGCAAAAGGTGACTCTGACCTGTTCTGGTTGTCACTGGCATCTGACATGGCTGACAACCTGTGAATAGATAAGGTATAGGTAGAGTAGAAGAGTTATCACAAACTGCAGAAGTTTTTGCAAACAAAATGAGTTCAAATCTTAGTTTTAAGTTTTCACAGAATGCATTTCGGTCAAACCGATTTTCAGTTTCGGTGAATCCGAAGTGTATAACAGAAACTTTACACACCACTTTCGGTTGGACCGAAATGGGTTTCGGTCCTGCTGATTAACTAGGGTTTCACTAAAACTGTACTTCGGTCACATCGATTTGCACAACTCGGTTAGACCGAAAGTGCAGTGCAATGGCCAGAGGCCGAATCGGTCACATCGAAAATTTAAAACCGGTTTCACCGAGATGTGTTCCGTGGAAACCTAAACCTAAGAATTTTACTCGAAACTAGAATGATCTGATGGAAAGGAAGTTTTTCAATCGTGCCTAGATACAGGGCAAACCAATCGTGCAATGAATCGGATGGGGAGCACGAGAGGGATCGAGACTCACCCTAACTTGGTGGAGTCCCTCTACGGCGGCAACGGCGCGGAGGAGAAGGCCGTTGACGGCGGCGGAGACCTGCGGCGAGGGCGCACAGGCGACGACGGCGACGATCCGGAGATCAGGGCGACGGCAGCAGGGGACGTGGGAGCGAAAACGTTTGAAGGATTAATCAACGCGCGCTGCCCTCGGTATTTATATCCCCTTGCTGTCGGTGGGACCGAGTTGAAAAACTCGGTGACACCGAGATGGATAACTGCTATGCAGTTACGCATATCGGTCACGCCGAGATTTAGAACTCGGTTTCACCGAGATGAAACCTAGATCAGTCTAAGCGTTTCGGTTGGACCGAGTGGGAGAAGTTGGTCTGACCGAAATTTACTTAGAAGGTTTTGGAAGTCAGCCTTAGACGGATCGGTGGCTCCGAGTGCTCCTCACTCGGAGGGTCCGAAAATGACTTGTTCAAAGTTTGTGATGTAAGCATGAATAGAATTTGAGACAAGAAATCATAGATAGCTAGGGGAGGTACTTAGACATTCTTGTCCATCCATTTGGCCAGAAAAATCAAAACAACCAAAACAACAAATGGATGTCCTCGAATGGATAAAATCATGCATTCAACATGCTCACACAATAAGATAGCAAATGAAATATGTGTCAAACATGCACAACCAACACTCTAGCTACTAGCACACAATTTGTCGATGACTAGGTCATCTATATATGAGTATTTTGACTTAGGAGCCAAATGAGAACATTTGATCATAGGTCATACTCATCGTTTAAGCACAAGTGGGGTTACCACTTTTACATAAAGCATTGATGTGTTCACATCATTTGAAGATGCTTTAGCTCAATTTTTAGAGCAAAGCTCCCCCTAGATGTGAGAACCCCTTTTAAAGGGTCAAACTAACCTTGGGTTGTCGTAGAAGACTTCATGTAGATGTTGAAGATGTGGATGCTCAATGTTGATGTAGATCATCAAGAGTTTGGAGCTATCCTTTGGATTAGGGCACTTTCAATACCTACATGGGTTAGTCCCACAAGGAACAAACAAGGATATCCATAGACATAGATTGAAGTTCACAAAAGATGATGTCCATGAAAGCAATGATTACCTTGTCCCTTGACTTACCAACAAGAGGGTTTGTGACTCCATGAACTAGTGCATGATGTGGAAGTTGATTGCACAAGTTGCCAAAATGAATGTGAGTGAAGTATGTTGGCGGAGTCACCCTCAAGAACTTTCTAGTTCTTCTTCTTCGGGATCCACATCATCTTGATGGGAATCCTTGGGGTTGTAGTTGAGCTTGACGAAGTAGAACTTGATGTGTCCTTGGGAACCCACTTGACCATGGCTTGAGGTGCTTCAATGAATGCATCAATCTCCTCTTGAAGCTTGTCCTTGGCTTTTAGCTTGTGGTCTTGTGGTGGAAGGTCATCTTGAGCTTGTTCCACATTGGAAGAAGTAGGATCATACTTCTCCTTTTGAGAAACAAACTGTGGAGTAGGATATTGACCTTCTTCCCACTCAACACCTTCGGCGTTGAACTTTCGCTCAAAACCAATTCCTTGATTCTTCCGGTGCCTTCCTTGTTTGCGAACAATTTCCTCAAAGTTCTTGCTTCTGGCAAGACTCTTGTAGACACCTTTCTCTATGATTTCCTTCAATAAGCTATTCTCTTGCTCAAGTGTAACTTGGCTTGAAACATTGTTAGTGGAATCAAGAGAACTACTAGAAGCAACAATATTAGATTTAACATGGCTATTGTTACTACTAGAGGAAGAATTTTTCTTATGCTTGTCATGCTTAGTCTTAATAGGTGGCAAGAAATTAGACAAGAGAAGTCGTTTGGCAAGATATGAAGAACTCTTCTTTCGAAGATCGTCATTGATCGCTTTTAGAAACTCATGTTCTTGCTCTAGAGTGAGCTTCTCGAAGCGTAGCTTCTCATGAGATCTTAGGAGCTCTCTATGATCTTCTTGAGTTGTTTCATGAGCTAACTTAAGAGTGTTTAGTTCTTTAGTTAGACGCTCAATCTCCTTCATAGCATTGTCATTCGACTCTTCTCGACTATAAAGACTACTAGCATTTTCATCGTTACTAAGCTCACTAGATTTATCATGCAAGAGCTCATCTTCACCAAGCAAGTCATCCTCATCACTATTGAAGTCAATGAATTCAGGGTGTGATACCTTGGGGCCTTTAGCCATGAAGCATCTTCCAGTTCCCTCATTTGGTGAATCAAATAAGTCGTAGGAGTTGGAGTTGGAGGATACGAGTGCAAGACCGGCAACACCTTCATCTTGACTGTAGTCGGAGTCGGAGTGATAGCTTCCATCGGATTGATTGTCGGAGTCGGAACCGGAGACCCATTCACTTACATGAGCTTGATGTCTTCTTCTTGTGTAGCTCCTTGATGACTTGTCTTTCCTTTCCGAATCCTTGCTTTTCCGAGAGGGTCTTCGTTCATAACGATCATCTCTACTCCTTCTCTCTTTCCGAGGTGACTCATCTCTTGATCTTCTTATTGGAGATTCTTCTCTTCTCTTGTGGGGAGCCGTACACTCATTTGAAAAGTGTCCGGGTCTTCCACAATTGTAGCAGTTTCGATCACGACTAGAAGATCTCTTTTCATCATATGATCTAGACTTTGAGCTTCTCTCTTTGCCTCTATTCTTGTAGAATTTGTTGAAGTTCTTAACCATTAGGCTTATCTCTTCATTGGAAATTAACTTGTCACTTGAGGTTGTGGGAGCATCACTTGTAGCTTTGTAAGCACCACTTGACTTGTTGTGAAGCTCTTCCTTATCCTTAAGTGTCATCTCATGAGCAACAATTCTTCCAATGACTTCAGTTGGCTTGAGAGTCTTGTAGTTTGGCATCATTTGGATCAAAGTGCACACGGTGTCGTACTTTCCATCCAAAGCTCTGAGAATCTTCTTAATGATGAATCGGTCGGTCATTTCTTCGCTTCCTAAGCCGGCAATCTCATTTGTGATGAGAGCAAGCCTAGAGTACATTTCAGCGACTCCTTCACCATCCTTCATCTTGAACTTGTCAAGTTGACCTTGAAGAATATCTAGCTTTGATTCCTTCATAGACTCAGTACCTTCGTGCATTTCAACCAAAGTATCCCAAATCTCTTTAGCATTCTCAAGACGACTGATTTTGTTGAACTCCTCGGGACACAAAGCATTGAAGAGAATGTCACAAGCTTGAGCATTGTTTTGCAACATCCGCAACTCTTCCGGTGTAGCTTCGCGATCCGGAACTTTTCCTTCCTCGAAGAATTCACCTTGCATACCAACACAAATAATGCCCCATGCGGCTGGGTTATGACCAAGAATATGCATTTTCATTTTATGCTTCCAACTAGCAAAATTTGTACCATCAAAGTAAGGACCTCTACGATAATTACCCTCACTATACGCCATACTCTCCTAGGTTGTGAAACCAAGCTTATGGAGTCCAATGCAATGGAAACCAAAACAATGGAGACCAAAGCTCTGATACCACTTGTAGGATCGAAAGTATGTCTAGAGGGGGGGTGATTAGACTACTTGTAAATATAAAAATTCTGCCTTTTGATCATGAACAGTTTTTTGGCAGATTCACAATTATGATCAAGTCAAGCATCACCCTACACATGCAATTCTAGAGTATAAGCAGCGGAAAGTAAATTGCACATGTAGTAAAGAGAGGTGGAGAAGATCAAACGCAATTTGGAGACGCAATGATTTTTCCCATGGTTCCAATAGGTAGTGCTATCGTACATCCACGTTGATGGAGACTTCAACCCACGGAGGGTAACGGCTGCGCGAGTCCACGGAGGGCTCCACCCACGAAGGGTCCACGAAGAAGCAACCTTGTCTATTCCATCATGGCCTACGCCCACGGAGGGCTAGCCTTACTCGGGGTAGATCTTCACGAAGTAGGCGATCTCCTTGCCCTTACAAACTTCTTTGTTCAACTCCACATCTCGATGACGGAGGCTCCCAAGCGACACCTAACCAATCTAGGAGGCACCACCCTCCAAAAGGTAATAGATGTTGTAGATGATGATGAACTCCTTGCTCTTGTGCTTCAAATGATAATCTCCCCAACACTCAACTCTCCTCACTGATATGGCTGTGGTGGAAGAAAGTATTGAGTGGAAAGCAACTTGGGAAGGTTAGAAATCAAGTTTCATATGGTAGGAATGGAGCAACTTGATCTCAACACAAGGGTAGGTGGTTCTCTTCTCAGAAAGTGTAAGGTAGGAGTGGTAGTTCTTTCTGATGGCTCTCTCCACGAATGAAGAGGGGGTGGAGGGGTATATATAGCCTCCACACAAAATCCAACCGTTACACACATAATTGAGCAAGTTCAAATATAGTGAACGTTGGGGTTTTCGGTGGGACCGAAAATACCATCTCGGTTTGTCCGATTTGAGTCAAGATAGGAACTTGCCAGTTTCGGTGGGACCGAAATCATCAACTCGGTTATTCCGATTTGAGGACAAACGGTTACAGAAGCTTGGCAGCCCGTATTTCGGTGAGACCGATCTCAAACTCGGATTGACCGATTTTTCTAGGGTTTGGCTTATGGCTGAGGTGGTTCATCTCGGTGGGACTGAGTTTGGAAAATCGGTTTGTCCGAGATTACTTATGAGTGTGTTTGGTAGTGAAAGTTGCTGATAGTTGAAGGAGATATATCACTAAGCACTTGAGCAACCAGATCATCAACACAACCTCATCCCCTTTTAATAGTATTGGCTTTTCCTATGGACTCAATGTGATCTTTGATCACTAAACCAAAAATGGAGTCTTGAGCTTTTGCCAATGCTTGCCTTAGCATTTTGAGGGGTCCACTTCTTCAGACATTGCCATACCCATATCACTGAACTTCTCTGAAATGATTCTCAAGTAGCTATTAGTTCAATGATATATATGTTGTTATTAATTGCCAAAACCACCCGGGGATTAGTTGCACTTTCAATGGCCATATGTAGAAAAAAAAAAGGAAAATAATCCTGGAAAAGAAGAAATCAATCCGATGTGGCCATAACAAGTTTGGTTTGTTTAATGAACCTAAAGAAGATAAGTTTAGAGTCTGAATAGGGTCTAGCCGAACTACGGACTATATGCAGGTGCCCCCGGTTGCCGCTCAAGGAATTTTTAAGGCATAATTATGTACTCGAGGCACATATGCTATCACCTTATGGGGCAGTCGATGGGGGCGTAGCTGTCGATCTTGCTCAGGTTCATCTGAGCTGCCGCACTGAGGCGTGTGCCAGACACGTTTAGTTGTGCCCGCTATTGATAGATTATCCGGTTTGAATAGGTTGTTTTGGACTTCGACTGCTAAGGCCGCAGTGTCCTCCTCCGTACAGAGAGAGCGCTCCATATTTCCATTGACCGTGTTAATGCCACGTGGTTTAGGCATCTTAAGCTTTAAATAGGCATAATGCGGGACTACATTGAAGCGGGCGAAGGCCGTTCTTTCGAGTAGTGCATGATAGCCACTTCGGAACGGAGCTATGTCAAAGATTAGTTCTTCGCTTAGAAAGTTGTGGGGAGAACCTAATACAACATCCAACGTTAAAGAGCCTGTACAACGAGCTTCAACGCCCGATATCGCTCGTTTAAAGGTCGTGCTGCTTGGCTTGATTCTTGACGGGTCGATCCCCATCTTGCAGACAGTGTCCATATATATCAGATTGAGACTATTGACACTGTCCATAAGGACTCGGGTTAGATGGTATCCATCTATTATTGGGTCGAGCATTAGGGCAGCCGAACCCCCATGTCGAATACTAGTCGGATGATCCCTGCGGTCAAAAGTGATTGGACAGGTTGACCATGGGTTGAATTTGGGCGCGACGGGCTCAATGGCGTAGACATCTCCGAGTGCGCGCTTCCGCTCCCTCTTTGGGATGTGAGTGGCATATATCATGTTCACTGTTTTGACCTCCGGTGGAATTTTTTTTCTGCCCCCTATATTTGGCTGGCGAGGTGCATCCTCGTCTTCGCGCTGAGGCTCCTTCCCCTTGTGTTCGGCGTTTAACTTGCCGGCCTGCTTGTAAACCCAACAGTTACGGTTGGTATAGTTGGCAGGTTTCTCTGTGGTGCCATGAATTTGGCAGGGCCTATCTAATATCATGTCCAAACTTGATGGACCATCTTTGTTGCCTTTAAATGTCTCCTTCCGTTGACCGGGTCTGGAGCCACTGAATCTGGCGTTTACCATTGTATCATCTGGGCTTCCAGAATTGTTTCGACGTTTGTTTTTTGTTACGCTGTGGCTTTCCATTGCCATCCCTGACTTCAGATGTTCCAGGGTCGCTGGTACTGTTACGAGCTAACCAGCTATCCTCACCTGCGTAAAAGGAAGTCATGAGTGTAGTTACGGCTGCCATTGTCCTCGGTTTTTCCTGTCCAAGGTGTCTGGTGATACGTCTCCAACATATCTATAATTTTTTATTGGTCCATGCTATCATATATTCTGTTTTGGATGTTTAATGGGCTTTATTATACACTTTTATATTATTTTTGGGACTAACTTACAAACCCAAGGCCCAGTGCAAATTGCTGTTTTTTGCCTATTTCAGTGTTTCGCAGAAAAGGGATATCAAACGGAGTCCAAACAGAATGAAACCTTCGAGAGAGTTATTTTTGGAACTGTATCTTTACAGAAGACTTGGAGTACACGCGAGGGAACGAGAGAGGCGGCCACGAGGGTCCAGGGCGCGCCCAGGGGGGCAGGCGCGTTGAGGCAACACAGAAAACCCTAATTCCACTGCCGCAATGTTCTGTTCCCATGAGATCCCATCTTGGGGCCTGTTCCGGAGCTCCGCCGGAGGGGGGACCGATCATGGAGTGCTTCTACATCAACCCCATAGCATCACCAATGAGTTGTTAGTAGTTTACCACAGACCTTCGGGTCCACAGTTATTAGCTAGATAGCTTCTTCTCTCTCTTTGGATCTCAATACAAAGTTCTCCTCGATCTTTGAGGAGATCTATTCGATGTAATCTTTTTGTGGTGTGTTTGTCGAGATCCGATGAATTGTGGGTTTATGATCAAGATTATCTATGAACAATATTTGATTCTTTTCTGAAATCTTTTATGTATGATTATAATATCCTTGCAAGTCTCTTCGAATTATTTGGTTTGGTTTGGCCTACTAGATCTATAGTTCTTGCAATGGGGGAAGTGCTTGGCTTTGAGTTCAATCTTGCGGTGTCCTTTCCCAGTGACAGTAGGGGCAGCAAGGCACGTATTGTATTGTTGCCATCAAGGATAAAAAGATGGGGTTTATATCATATTGCTTGTGTTTATCCCTCTACATCATGTCATCTTGCTTAAAGCATTACTCTGTTCTTATGAACTTAATACTCTAGATGCATGCTGGATAGCGGTCGATGTGTGGAGTAATAGTAGTAGATGCAGAATTGTTTCGGTCTAGTTGTTACGGACGAGATGCCTATATATAATGATCATGCCTAGTTATTCTCATAACTATGCGCTTTTCTATCAATTGCTCGACAATAATTTGTTCATCCACCGTAGAATTATGTTATCATGAGAGAAGCCACTAGTGAAACCTATGGCCCCCAGGTCTATTCTCATCATATTAATCTTCCATCTACTTTACTTTGCTTTCTTTACTTTCTGGTCTTATACCAAAAATACCAAAAATACTATACTATCCTATCTATCATATCTCACTTTCGTAAGTGACCGTAAAGGGATTGACAACCCCTTATCGCTTTGGCTGCGAAGTTCTTATTTTTTTTATGCAGGTGCGAGGGACTCGCGCGTGGTCTCCTACTGGATTGATACCCGGGTTCTCAAAAACTGAGGGAAATACTTATGCTACTATGTTACATCACCCTTTCCTCTTCGAGGGAATACAACGCAAGCCCGAGAAGTAGCATCTGGCTAGCCATTTGTCCCGGATACTGTGCTTGAATGCCGCTAAGGCTTCAATGTCTGGACAGTCAACGATCTGGTTCTTCTTTGTGAGAAACCGATTCCAAAGCTTGCGGGATGACTCCCCGGGTTGTTGGATAATGTGACTTAAATCGTCAGCCTCCGGGGGCCGGACATAAGTCCCATAAAAATTGGCCCGAAAAGCATCCTCAAGTTCTTCCCAACTCCCAATGGAGTTCTGTGGGAGGCTGTTTAGCAAGTGTAGAGCTGGTCCTTTCAGCTTGAGGGTAAGTATTTAATGGTGTGGAGATCATCTCCTCGATCCATGTGGATGTGAAGAATAAAGTCTTCTATCCAGACGGCGGGATCCATCGTTCCATCGTACGCTTCGATGTTCATGGGTTTAAACCTTTCAGGGAAGTCATGACCCAGCACCTCATCGGTGAAGCACAGAGGGTGTGCAGCTCCTCTGTATCTTGCTATATCGTGGCATATGTTTGATGGTTGTGGTGTTCGGTATCGACCCCGAACTGGTATGTCACCGGCGCGATTGGCTTGATAGTCGTCGTCCCGTGCGGGGGGGGGGCGATCCCTAGGTCCGTATATAGACCTGGTCTTGCTAGTTTTTTTGTTCAGGTCCTCACACAGATCGTGTTTTCAGACTTGGGCCGCACCCTCCTTTCCTTTACGGAGTGGTGGTGCGGGCTTGTGTACGCTATTGCTAGCCACTCTGTCCCGTCCGCGAGGTGGTCGGTCCGGCTTGTCGGCGGTGTTGTTCTTCGACAGGACGGGCTTGGCGACCTCGTCGTCGAATTCAGGTAGCTCCTTACTCTTGGGATAGCCTTTGGTTTGGCCGTTATAGCCATGTTTCTGTTCGGCGTCTAGCACCTCATTCCATCTATCGTTGAGCATGTCCTGAGTAGCTCGAAGTTGTCTCTGTTGCTTTTTTAGGCTCCGTGCGGTGGCAATAAGCCGCCGATGGAAGTGTTTTTTTCTCAGAGGGTTCTTCTGGGACGGTATATTCATCGTCATCCAGGCTGGCCTCTTCTTCGGAGACCGGTTCGTAGTCACCATCATCGGCATCGCTGTCATCGTACTGTGGCTTCGGAATTTGCCCGCCGTCCTCTGATGTCTACTACACAACCTTCTTCTTGTAGACGTTGTTGGGCCTCCAAGTGCAGAGGTTTGTAGGACAGTAGCAAATTTCCCTCAAGTGGATGACCTAAGGTTTATCAATCCATGGGAGGCATAGGATGAAGATGGTCTCTCTCAAACAACCCTGCAACCAAATAACAAAGAGTCTCTTGTGTCCCCAACAAACCCAATACAATGGTAAATTGTATAGGTGCACTAGTTCGGTGAAGAGATGATGATACAAGTGCAAAACAGATAGTAGATATAGGTTTTTGTAAACTGAAAATATAAAAACAGCAAGGTAGCAAGTGGTAAACGTGAGCATAAACGGTGTTGCAATGATAGGAAACAAGGCCTAGGGTGCATACTTTCACTAGTGGAAGTTCTCTCACCAAGGCTAACATAATTGGATCATATTACTAGCCCTCAACATGCAACAAAGAGTCACTCCAAAGTAACTAATAGCGGAGAACAAACGAAGAGATTATGGTAGGGTATGAAACCACCTCAAAGTTATTCTTTCTGATCGATCTATTCAAGAGTCCGTAGTAACGTTCAATCTATCATAGAGTTCGTACTAGAATAACACCTTAAGACACAAATAAACCAAAACCCTAATGTCACCTAGATACTCCATTGTCACCTCAAGTATCCGTGGGCATGATTATACGATATGCATCACACAATCTCAGATTCATCTATTCAACCAACACAAAGTACTTCAAAGAGTGCCCCGAAGTTTCTACCGAAGAGTCAAGACGAAAACGTGTGCCAACCCCTATGCATCCCAAGGTCATGGAACCCGCAAGTTGATCACCAAAACATACATCAAGTAGATCACATGATATCCCATTGTCACAACAGATAAGCACGTGCAAGACATACATCAAGTGTTCTCAAATCCTTAAGACTCAATCCGATAACATAAATTCAAAGGGTAAACTCAATCCATTACAAGAGAGTAGATGGGGAGAAGCATCATAAGATCCAACTATAATAGAGAAGCTTGCGATCCATCAAGATCGTGCCATCTCAAGAACACGAGAGAGAGATCAAACACATAGCTAATGGTACATACCCTCAGCCCAAGGGTGGACTACTCCCTCCTCATCATGGAGAGCGCCGGGAAGATGAAGATGGCCACCGGAGAGGGATTCCCCCCCCCCCTCCGGCAAGGTGACATAACGGGTCTAGATTGGTTTTCGGTGGCAACAGAGGCTTTCGGTGGCGGAACTCCCGATCTAGGTTATTTCCCGGAGGTTTCAGTATATATAGGAGGTGTTGGAGTCTGGGCCAAGCAAAGGGGGGCTACGGTCTGTCCACGAGGGGGGGCATGCGCCCTAGGGGGGCACGCGTCCCCCACCCTCGTGGGCAGCCCGTGGGTCCTCTCGTCCCCCTCCGGCACTTCCTGGGCTCTTTAGGTCCAAAAACAGCCTCCGTTGATTTTCATGTCAATTGGGCTCTGTTTGAAATTCCTTTTCTGTAAAACCCTAAAACAGGAGTAAAACAGAAACTAGCACTGGGCTCTGGGTTAATAGGTTAGTGCCAAAAATAATATAAAAGTGTATAATAAAGCCCACAAAACATCCTAGACTGATAATATAATAGCATGGAACAATCAAAAATTATAGATACGTTGGAGACGTATCATCCTCCCGCTCCTCCTGCTCCATCGCTGGGTCTGCGGGGTCATCGGCTTGTTCCGGAATATCACCATCGTTAGTCACGGTGTTGCTATCATTTCCTTTACGGGATTTAGTTTGGCGTTTTAGATGCCGACGTTTGGGAGGTTCTTCAGCGGGCTTGTCCTCTACAGGATTGCTTTCTCCATCGCCCTCCACCTCTTTAGGTGTATCCACCATGTACACGTCGTACGAAGACGTGGACGTCCACCGCCCGGTTATGGGCTGGCCTTGATCTGGATCCGCTTCAGTTTCGAGGTCCATCCCTTAGAAGACTTCGGCAGCATAGTCAAGTAGATCGGTTAGATCTTCGACCGTGGCTATCAAGTGAGTGGTGGGTGGGGAATGAAATTCTCTATCAGCAGATATAATTCGGCTGGGTATCCTCCTCTAGGGAGAGGTATCTTAATGACTTCAACATGTCGCCAAAGGGGGAGTGCTGGAAGATATCCGTACCACTAAATTCGGAGATAGACGCCTGATCGGGTTTGAAGGGTGCGGTTACGCGCAATTCGGAATCAGAGACCAAAGTTGAGTACGGGGTTCCGGTAACACAGACCCTGCACGTAGTTGGGTCCGTGTGCGGCTCCAACACCGTGGAGTCTGCGGCTCCCGTGGTGGGGTTGAGCTTCCCATCTTCGGGCGACGCGATCTGTTTTGGATCTAGGGCCAGAACTGATGCATGTGCTATTTCCTGATCCAATGGCAGAGTTAGGTCATGATCATCACGATGACAGAGAGAGGCTGCCGCTAGCTTGAACCCGATGAAGATCAAGTATCCACGGATATCAGCGACGTAGTTCAAGCTTCCGAATCTGACGTGGTGGCCAGGGGCGTAGCTCTCGATATGCTCAAGGTGGCCTTCAGTGTTGGCACGGAGCGCAAAGCCGTCGAACACGAAGAGTTGGCCAGGAGGGAAATTCCCTCGGCGTCACCGTTGCGGTTGATGACACGATCCATCATTCCTTCTGTCGGCGACATAGTGGAACTCTCAATGAAAGCTCCAATGTCGGTGTCAAAACCGGCGGATCTCGGGTAGGGGGTCCCGAACTCTGCGTCTGAGGATCGATGGTAACAGGAGGCAAGGGACACGATGTTTACCCAGGTTCAAGCCCTCTCGATCGAGGTAATACCCTACTTCTTGCTATATTAATATGGGTGAATATGAATACAAGAGTTGATCTACCCCGAGATCGTGGCTAAACCCTAAGTCTAGCCTATGGAGATATTATGATGATGTTGTAGCCTCTACGGACTAAAACCCTCCGGTTTATATACACATCAGAGGGGCTTAGGGTTTGTGCATGTTATCTTGCAGAGGAAGGAAAATCTATGCCCGAACCTAAGACTTGCCATTACACAAACACAGGAGTCCTATCCAGATATGAGAGATGATCTTCTGTAATAATCTTCACGGCCCACCAGGAGTTTGTCCGGCCACATGAGAACCCCCCGATCCAGGACTCCCTCAGTCGAGCCACACAAATTTGGTATTTTGATCTTTTAAATCGGAGGTCATATGCAAAGAGAAGTTTGGATCAGATTCGGGTTGAATCCGAGTTGGAGTAAAACTAGGACTCTAGGACGTGAATTGATGTAATTTTCTTATAAGGAAAGCCTAGATGAATCCATTACTTGTACGGGAAGTCCAGCCGCCTCTTATATATGTTGGGGGTGACGGCCGATTGAAACAACACACAATCGACAAATCAATATAATACTTTTTACCTTAGTTTTTACATCTCTCCCTTGTTCTTTCTCTCTCATTCTTTGTTCATTCTTCGTGTTGAAAGGCAGTGATCCTCAAGGTCCTAGGGGTGAGTGAATCGACTTAGGGCAGCCCATAGCCACCGCGACCCCTGACGGGGTCCCTCCCGGGCAAGCGGGGCTTCGGGTCTATAAAAGCGCCCATCGGATTGCTTGCATACCGCGCTTTCGGACAGGTCTCCTTCGATGTGAGCTACGGTGCATCACCCTCGGCGTCGAGGGTACACGGTGACGTGTTCGTGTGCAAACACAGCGGATGCGCAATAAGCGCGCACGGCATATAGAGTTGGGCGCGCGGTCCGAATCACCATCGTGCGCTGCGTATTTGGTGCGCCCGCTTCCGCGCACCGCACACTCAAGCGCTCGTGCCATACTCTCTCCGCTGCACCATCTTCGCCCCGTCCACTCCACCTCCGGCGAACTGACCCAATGGACTCCCGCGTCGGCACTCCCTCACCCCTTCCTACACTCGCGACCCCTCCGCCGGCGCCAACGCCACCATCGTCGCCGCCGCAAACCCTAGCGCGGGGAGATTTGGTGTCGCCTCCGCCGGAGCTCCTCCGAGCATCGCGTGCAGCCTTTTCATGCCACCATGGATGACCTCGGCGGCTGGTGGCGAAGCATCGCCGCCCGCCGTGAAGCCGATTGCCCCCCTCTCGAAGCTCCCAAATGTGGCGCGGCCGAAGAAGGGCAAGGTACCCGTGACGAAGAACAAGGCGGTGGACAGCACCGGCTCCTTGAAGCCCTCTAGGAAGAAACTTGCAGGGCGTTCAACGAGCGTGGCGGCTAACGAAGCACCGGCGAGCTCACTTGTTGAGCCGGCGGCCGACGCGCACAAGGTGGTCGAGGAAATGCCCCAAAGGTATAAAATTTTGCCAAGTTTTTTGTTGTTGTTAATTTTGTGAATGCATACATATTGATAGCTTATTTGCTTCATTATATATACTTTGTAGTTTCAACGATGAGGCTTATATTTCAACTATGGGTGTTGGCTACAACAATTCGCATTGGTCTCAAACCAATGACATGCATTTTGATGACCATGAGTTTGAGGTGGATGAGGATGGTGAGGGCATTGTCGATGCACCGAAAGTAAGAGGAGGCAACTACACCAACGAAGAAGACGTCTTGCTATGTGGTACTTGGTTGAAACTGTCAGGGGATCCATCCATTGGAGGTGATCAAAGTAGAGATGCTTATTGGAACCGGATGATGGAGCAATTTGATCTACACAACAAGAGTGGAATTGATTGCTCCTATCAATCTCTTCGCTCCCAGTGGTCGACAATCAACAAAGATTGTCAAAATTGGGCGGCCGCACGAAGGGCGGTTGACAAGTTGAACCCAAGTGGCACTAATGATGAAGATAGGGTAACTGTCATTTCATCCATGTTCATCATGCTTGTTGTTGGTGTTTGTGGTGCTAACTTGTTTTTTTTTTGTAGTTGAATATTGTAAAAAACTTGTTCAAAGGAGAGGGGAAGAAGAGCAGGAAGAGGAAGATCAAGAAAGGAAAAGCTTTTACCTTGCCTCGTTGCTATGAAGTATTGAAGAATGATGAAAAATGGAAGAAGTGTGATGATATGGTGAAGGAAATATGCCCTAGAGGCAATAATAAAGTTATTCTTTATTTCCTTATATCATGATAAATGTTTATTATTCATGCTAGAATTGTATTAACCGGAAACTTAGTACATGTGTGAATACATAGACAAAACAGAGTGTCCCTAGTATGCCTCTAGTAGACTAGCTCATTGATCAAAGATGGTTATGTTTCCTGGCCATAGACATGAGTTGTCATTTGATCAACGGGATCACATCATTAGAAGAATGATGTGATGGACAAGACCCATCCGTTAGCTTAGCAACTTGATCGTTTAGTTTTACTACTATTATTTTATTCATGACTCATACATGTTCCTATGACTACGAGATTATGCAACTCCTGAATACTGGAGGAACACCTTGTGTACTATCAAACGTCACAACGTAACTGGGTGATTATAAAGATGCTCTACAGGTGTCTCCGAAGGTGTTTGTGCTGTTGGCATAGATCGAGAATTGGATTTGTCACTCCGAGTGTCGGAGAGGTATCTCTGAGCCATCTTAGTAAAACACATCGTAATAAGCCTTGCAAGCAAATGACTAATGAGTTAGTCATGAGATGATGTATTACGGAATGAGTAAAGAGACTTGCCGGTAACGAGATTGAACAAGGTATTGAGATACCGACGATCGAATCTCGGGCAAGTAACATACCGATGACAAAGGGAACAGCGTATGTTGTTATGCGGTTTGACCAATAAAGATCCTCGTAGAATATGTAGGAGCCAATATGAGCATCCAGGTTCCGCTATTGGTTATTGATCGGAGATGTGTCTCGGTCATGTCTACATAGTTCTCGAACCCGTAGGGTTCGCACGCTTAACGTTCGATGACGATTTGTATTATGAGTTATGTGATTTGATTATCGACGTTTGTTCGGAGTCCCGGATGAGATCACGGACATGACGAACAGTCTCGAAATTGTTGAGACGTAAAGATTGATATATTGGAAGGCTATATTCGGACATCGGAAAGGTTCCGAGTGATTCAGGTATTTTTCGGAGTACCGGGGAGTTACAGGAATTCGCCGAGAGAAGTATTTGGGCCTTATTGGGCCATACGAGAATAGAGGAGACATGCGAAAGGGAAGGAGGCGCCCCCCCCCCCCC
>LR738714.1:643046083-643082828 GCA_902687465.1 Secale cereale | reverse complement strand
CCTTGCCCTTTCATACTCCCTCTCTCTTTCTCTCTTTCTTCTCTCCTACTCCGAAGAGGAAAAGGGGAATCCCACTGGGACTTGGGAGTCCTAGTAGGACTCCTCACACTTGGCGCGCCCCTATAGAGCTGGCCTCCTCCTCCCTCCTTTATATACATGGGCAGGGGGCACCCCAAAGGCACTCCAAGATTTGTCTTAGCCGTGTGCGGTGCCCCCCTCCACAGTTACACACCTCGGTCATATCGTTGCAGTGCTTAGGCAAAGCCCTGCGTTGGTAGCTTCATCATCACCATCACCACGCCGTCGTGCTGACGAATATCTACCCTGAAGCTCAACTTGATCAAGAGCTCGTGGGACGTCATCGAGTTGAATGTGTGCTGAGCGCGGAGGTGCCGTACGTTCGGTGCTTGGATCGGTTGGATCGCGAAGACGTTCGACTACATCAACCGCGTTACTAGACGCTTCCGCTTTCGGTCTACGAGGGTACGTAGACACACTCTCCCCATCTCGTTGCTATGCTTCTAGTAGATAGATTTTGCGTGATCGTAGGAAAAGTTTTGAAACACTACGTTCCCCAACAGTGGCATCATGAGCCAGGTCTATGCGTAGATAATATGCATGAGTAGAACACAATGAGTTGTGGGCGATAATAGTCATACTGCTTACCAGCATGTCATACTTTGATTCGGCGGTATTGTTGGATGAAGCGGCCCGAACCGACATTACGCGTACGCTTACGCGAGACAGGTTCTACCGACGTGCTTCGCACACAGGTGGCTGGCGGGTGTCAGTTTCTCCAATTTTAGTTGAGTCAAGTGTGGCTACGCCCGGTCCTTGTGAAGGTTAAAACAGCACATACTTGACAAAAAATCGTTGTGGTTTTTGTATGCGTAGGTAAGAACGGTTATTTCTAAGCCCGTAGCAACCACGTAAAACTTGCAACAATAAAGTAGAGGACGTCTAACTTGTTTTTGCAGGGCATGTTGTGATGTGATATGGTCAAGACATGATGAGTTATACATTATTGTATGAGATGATCATGTTTTGTAAAGTTATCGGCAACCGGCAGGAGCCTTATGGTTGTCTCTTTATTGTATGAATTGTGAAGGCCATGTAATTGCTTTACTTTATCACTATGAGTTAGCGATAGTAGTAGTAGCAATATTTGGCGAGACGACCACGACGCTACGATGACGATCATGGTGTCAAGCCGGTGACGAAGGAGATCATGACGATGCTTTGGAGATGGAGATCAAAAGCACAAGATGATGATGTCCATATCATGTCACATATTTTGATTGCATGTGATGTTTATCTTATTATTCTTCTTATTTTTCTTAGAACGGCGGTAGCATTATAAGATGATCCCTTACAATAATTTCAAGGTACAAGTGTTCTCCCTGAGTATGCACCGTTGCGAAAGTTCGTCGTGCCGAGACACCACGTGATGATCGGGTGTGATAAGCTCTACGTTGAAATACAACAGACAGTTTTGCACATGCAGATTACTCGGGTTGAACTTGACGAGCCTAGCATGTACAGACATGGCCTCGGAACACTGGAGACCGGAAGGTCGAGCGTGAATCATATAGTAGATATGATCAACATAAGATGTTCACCATTGAAAACTACTCCATCTCACGTGATGATCGGACATGGTTTAGTTGATTTGGATCACGTGATCATTTAGATGACTAGATGGATGTCTATCTAAGTGGGAGTTCTTTAGTAATATGATTAATTGAACCTTAATTTATCATGATCTTAGTCATGGTAGTATTAGCATATCTATGTTGTAGATCAATAGATCGCGATGCAGCTCCCCGTTTATTTGTATATGTTCCTAGAGAAATATAAGTTGAAAGATAATAGTAGCAATGATGCGGATTTGTTCCGTGATCTGAGGATTTTCCTCATTGCTGCATAGAAGTATTATGTCATTGATGCACTACTAGGTGAAAGATCTATTGCAGGAGCAGATGCAAACGTTATGAACGTTTGGCAAAGCTCAATATGATGTCTACTTAATAGTGTAGTGCACCATGCTTTACGGCTTAAAACCGGGACTTCAAAAACGTTTTGAACGCCACGGAGCATATAAGATGTTCCAAGAGTTGAAATTAGTATTTCACACTCATGCCCGTGTCGAGAGGTATGAGACCTCTAATAGTACTTTGCCTACAAGATGGAGGAGAATAGCTCAACCAGTGAGCATGTGCTCAGATTGTCTGGGTACTATAATTGCTTGAATCAAGTGGGAGTTAATCTTCTAGATAAGATAGTAATTGACAAAGTTCTCTAGTCACTATCACCAAGTTAGTAGAACTTCGTGATGAACTATAATATGCAAGGGATGACGAAAGTAATTCCCGAGCTCTTCGCGATGCTGAAAAAGCCGAAGGTAGAAATCAAGAAAGACCATCAAGTGTTGATGGTTAACAAGACCACTAGTTTCAAGTAAAGGGAAAAGGCAAAGAAGGGGAACTTCAAGAAGAATGACAAGCAAGTTGTCACTCCCATGAAGAAACCCAAAGCTAAACTCAAGCCTGAAACTAAGTGCTTCTACTGCAAAGGAAATGGTCACTGGAATTGGAACTGCCCTAGATACTTGGCGGATAAGAAGGATGGCAAAGTGAACAAAGGTATATTTGATATACATATTATTGATGTGTACTTTACTAGTGTTCATATCAACCCCTGGGTATTTGATACCGGTTCAGTTGCTAAAATTAGTAACTCGAAACGAGAGTTGTAGAATGAACAGAGACTAGTTAAAGGTGAAGTGACAATGTGTGTTAGAAGTAGTTCCAAGATTGATATGATCATCATCGTACACTCCCTATACTTTCTGGATTAGTGTAGAACCTAAATAAATGTTATTTGGCAGTTGCGTTGAGCATGAATATGATTTGATCACATTTATTGCAATACGGTTATTCATTTAAAGTCATAGAATAATTGTTATTTTGTTTACATGAATAAAACCTTTGATGGTCATACACCCAATAAAAATAGTTTGTTGGATCTCGATCGTAGTAATACACATATTCATAATATTGAAGCCAAAAGATGCAAAGTTGATAATGATAGTGCAACTTATTTGTGGCATGTCCATTTAGGTCATATTGGTGTAAAGCGCATGAAGAAACTCCATGTTGGTGGGCTTTTGGAATCACTTGGTGCTTGCGAACCATGCCTCATGGGCAAGCCGGAACAATGGAGCGAGCAACTCACTTGTTGGAAATCAAACATACTGATGTATGCAGACCAATGAGTGTTGAGGCTCGCGGCGGGTATCGTTATTTTCTGGCCTTCATAGATGATTTGAGCAGATATGGGTATATCTACTTGATGAAACACAAGTCTGAAAGATTTGAGTTCAAAGAAATTTCAGAGTGAACTAGAGAATCATCGTAACAAGAAAATAAAAGTTTCCACGATCTGATCGCGGAGGCGAATATTTGAAGTTACGAGTTTGGCCTTCATTTAAAACAATGTGAAATAGTTTCACAACTCACGCCACCAGGAACACCACAGCATAATGGTGTGCCCGAATGTCGCAACCGCACTTTATTATATATGGTGCGATCTATGATGTCTCTTACTGATTTACCACTATCATTTTGGGGTTATGCATTATAAACAGCTGCATTCACGTTGAATAGGGCACCATCTAAATCCGTTGAGACGACACCGTATAAACCGTGGTTTGGCAAGAAACTTAAGTTGTCGTTTCTTAAAGTTTGGGGCAGCGATGCTTATGTGAAAAAGTTTCAATCTAATAAGCTCGAACCCAAATCGGAGAAATGTGTCTTCATAGGATACCCAACGGAAGCTGTTGGGTACACCTTCTACCACAGATCCAAAGGCAAGATATTCGTTGCTAAAAATGGATACTTTCTAGAGAAGGAGTTTCTCTCGAAAGAAGTGAGTGGGAGGAAAGTGGAACTTAATGAGGTAATTGTACCTTCTCCCGAATTGCAAAGTAGTACATCACAGAAACTAGGTCAAGTGATTCCTACACCAGTCAGCGAGGAAGCTAATGATGATGATCATGAAACTTCAGATCAAGTTACTACTGAACCTCGTAGGTCAACCAGAGTGTGTTCCGCGCCAGAGTGGTACATTAACCCAGTTCTGGAAGTCATGTTACTAGATCATGATGAACCTACGAACTATGAGGAAGCGATGATGAGCCCAGATTCTGCAAAATGACTTGAGGCCATGAAATCTGAGATAGGATCCATGTATGAGAACAAAATGTGCACTTTGGTTGACTTGCCCGATGATCGGCAAGCCATTGAAAATAAATGGATCTTCAAGAAGAAGACTGACGCTAATGGTAATCTTACTATCTACAAAGCTCGACTTGTTGCGAAAGGTTTTCGACAAGTTCAACGTGTTGACTACGATGAGATTTTCTCACTCGTAGCGATGCTTAAGTCTGTCTGAATCATGTTAGCAATTGTCGCATTTTATGAAATCTGCAAATGGATAACAAAATTATGTTCTCTAATGGATTTATTAAAGAAGAGTTGTATATGATGCAACCAGAAGGTTTTGTCAATCCTAAAGGTGCTAACAAAATGTGCAAGCTTCAGCGATCCATCTATGGACTCGTGCAAGCATCTCGGAGTTGGAATATACACTTTGATAAGTTGATCAAAGCATATAGTTTTATACAGACTTGCGGTGAAGCCTGTATTTACAAGAAAGTGAGTGGGAGCACTACAGCCTTTCTGATAAGTATATGTGAATGACATATTGTCGATCGGAAATGATGTAGAATTTTTTGGAAAGCATAAAGGAGTGTTTGAAAGGAGGTTTTCAAAGAAAGACCTCGGTGAAGCTGCTTACATATTAAGCATCAAGATCTATAGAAATAGATCAAGACGCTTGATAAGTTTTTTTCAATGAGTACATATCTTGACAAGTTTTTGAAGTAATTCAAAATGGAACAGTCAAAGAAAGAGTTCTTGCCTGTGTTGCAAGGTGTGAAGCTGAGTAAGACTCAAAGCCCGACCACAACAAAAGATAGAGACATAATGAAAGTAATTCCCTATGCCTCAGCCATAGGTTCTATAAAGTATGCCATGTTGTATACCAGACCTATTGTATGCCCTGCCCTGAGTTTGGCAAGGGAGTACAATTTTTATCTAGAAGTAGATCACTGGACATCGGTCAAAATTATCCTTAGAGTACTAAGGAAATATTTCTCGGTTATGGAGGTGATAAAGAGTTCGTCGTAAAGAGTTACATCAATGCAAGCTTTAACACCAATCTGGATGACTCTGAGCCTCGATCTGGATACATATTGAAAGTGGGAGCATTTAGCTAGAGTAGCTCCGTGCAGAGCATTGTAGACATAGAAATTTGCAAAATGCATACGGATCTGAATGTGGCAGACCCATTGACTAAACCTCTCTCACAAGAAAAACATGATCACACCTTAGTACTCTTTGGGTGTTAATCATATGGCGATGTGAACTAGATTATTGCTCTAGTAAACCTTTTGCGTATTGGTCACATGGCGATGTGTTAAATCACATGAGGATGTGAACTATTGGTGTTAAATCACATGGTGATGTGAACTAGATTATTGACTCTAGTGCAAGTGGGAGACTGAAAGAAATATGCCCTAGAGGCAATAATAAAGTTATTATTTATTTCCTTATATCATGATAAATGTTTATTATTCATGCTAGAATTGTATTAATTGGAAACTTAGTACATGTGTGAATACATAGAGAAAACAAGGTGTCCCTAGTATGCCTCTACTAGAATAGCTCATTGATCAAAGATGGTTATGTTTCCTGGCCATAGACATGAGTTGTCATTTGATCAACGGGATCACATCATTAGAAGAATGATGTGATGGACAAGACCCATCCGTTAGCTTAGCAACTTGATCGTTTAGTTTTACTGCTATTGCTTTCTTCATGACTTATACATGTTCCTATGACTATGAGATTATGCAACTCCCAAATACTGGAGGAACACCTTGTGTGCTATCAAACGTCACAACGTAACTGAGTGATTATAAAGATGCTCTACAGGTGTCTCCGAAGGTGTTTGTGGTGTTGGCATAGATCGAGAATAGGATTTTTCACTCGAGTGTCGGAGAGGTATCTCTGGGCCCTCTCGATAATACACATCGTAATAAGTCTTGCAAGCAAATGTCTAATGAGTTAGTCACGAGATGATGTATTATGGTGTCGGAGATATTGACCACGGGTGTCCTCATCGACCACCCATGGTATTTCAAGACAATTGGGGGCCGCCTATTACCCCCGGCCGCCTGCTCATCAGGCCGCCTCCTGGGACAGCTAAGCCCAGGAGCCGGCTGTCAGCATGCGGCAGGGGCCCGAACAGGCGGCAGCTCTGTAGCAAGCAGCCAGCAGACGGCCCTATGCCTCCCCCTCGAGACGCGTGCTGGGGAATTACGACAAGGCTAAGGCATGGCTACAATTGAGCATGTCCTTAGAGAATCTATAAGGGCGTGGCTACAGTGAGGGCGTATCTTGCGGGCACCTCTTAAGCGGCGTATCACTGTAGCCATGCTGCCAGTGACCAAGCCACGGTCAGAGGAAGCCATGATCCCACCACCCACAGGCGGCAGAGCCAGCAGGCGGCTGGCCCGACCGGCCAGCGGGTGAACAAGAGACAAGCGGCCCCTGGCAGGCAGCCTGGGGAGACGGTCCGCCTGGTAGCAGGCGGCTCGCCGTGCCCTAGGAGTCTGAACCTCATCAAGATGACAAGACGGGACATGGAGGCAGCATACGGTAGGAGGCGGCGGCACTATAGGCATTCCCCTCCTGACGATGATGTCGTCACGGAAGAGCGCCTATAGTGAAAGGCAATCATGAGGGCCCACAGACGGCGGGCCCCAGCCAGCAGGCGGGAAGGCCGGCACCCGGAGACGCTGACAGCTAGGGGGCATTCCGCCTGGATTACTATTGTACCCCTGGGGGGTAGGCCTATATAAAACCCCAGGGTCCTCCATGTGGAGGGGTTGGATTCTAAGGAGAAGAGAGACATAGAGAGAGATAGGGAGAAACCCTAGTGACCATTCCGATTCCCTATAGCAGGGGTAGAGAGCTAGCCTTGCCCTTCTTCCTCCTCTAGACGGCACGGCTCAAGGAGCAACCTTGTAGCCACCTTATTGACATTAGTCATGACGCGGAGTCCCCGCAGAGCAGGACTAGGGGTGTTATCTCCACGGAGAGCCCCAAACCTGGGTAAGATTCCTAGGCATTCTAAGTATCGCCTTATCCCGCTTCCAAGGCCCAGCGACGTTCTATTGTCCCCATGCATGATAAGCCATCCGTTGGCATATGTCGCACCAAAACCCCGACATTTGGCGCCCACCATGGGGCAAGGTGCATCGTCGTCCGGAGACATGTTCTGGACAGGAACTTTGTTCCTTCCTGGCAAGCACAGCCAGCCCAGCACGCCCGTAGGCGTGGATGCCGGGATGCTTCGTGGCGCTGAGGCCGCATGCGCCGCGAGCGGACTCGCCGACCTTCTCGTCGGCGTCCACATTCACGACGAGCCCTCTCCAGCCGCAGAGCTGGTTGTCCCGGAGAGTTGCCTCGTCGAGCTCCTCGACAAGCTCCACTTCGTCGACGAGCGCGCCTCCGACATGAAGTCCGTGGGCGCCTATGACGCACCAGTTGACATGATCATCGACCTCGACGCGGCGTCCGCCAATTCCTTCCCCGAGCACACGGTGATCATCGACGATCCCCTCCCCGCTGCAGCCTGTGGCAGTGGCGTCAGCACCGTCACGGAGGTGCTAGCCACCAGCCACGACGAGCCTTCCGACGGGTCGGGCCAAGACCCGTTGCAGGCGGCCATGCAGAGCCTCTCCGCCCCCATCGCCGCGGGGACGGACGGCGCGGCGCTGGAGGGACTCCGTGTCTCACTCATCGACAACGCCAACAAGCTGGCCGCTTCCCAGCACCTCACCAAAGCCTACCACCGCGAGATAGACCGTGCCATAGGCGGCACGCCGGCTGCTGGTGAGCCCAGCCGGGCTGGTGCCATCCGCGATCCCGGCGGAGTGCTGGCCGATATGTTGGGGGCCCCACGACCTGTGTACCCCATCCCGTCGGAGAACCTAAGGGCTGCCCAGGCGGCACTCGATGAGCTAGGCCACTTGGAGGGAGGCGAACTTCGTTGCATGACCCAGCGCGCCCGGCAGCTCCTCGACGCGGCTGCCATGCAACAGGAAGCCCGTCGCCGGGCATCAGAGGCCGGTGCGCAAGCAGATAACCGCCCTCTTCGGCGGGAGCAAGGAGCCACGTCCCGCTCTCCAACAGTCGGCACCCACGGCCGACGTGACTTAGAGCCGGCTGCTAGTCGCAGCACACAGACTTGCATCACCATCGAGCGCGATCAAGACGGCCGCCCAAGGGCTGTAGAGCGGCGAGAGAAATTCCCGCCTCCTCCTCGCCGGGAGAGGCGTGTGACTCCTCCGCCTGTTGACCACCCTTCTCTCGCAGGCCGCTTGGGCCGCCGCGAGGGCGTTGGAGAGAATGACGCCCGCCACCGCCTCTATCGACTGGCTCGGTCCCAGGCGGTCGAAGAAGAAGATGATCTCGGCCCAGCCTGTTTCGTCCCCCGCATCCGTGATGAGCCATTTCCCAAGGGCTTCTCACTCCCCAGAGACACCCCCAAGGACAATGGATCGGTGAAGTACGTGCATAGCAACCGGCAACAGGCGTGTTGCGGTGAAGTACGTGCCACTCATGCTCCAGGGCACGGCCCAGACGTGGTTGAACAGCCTCAAGCCCAACGGTTGGTTGGACTTCACCGACGCCTTCAATCGCAACTTCACCAGCACCTACAAGCGTCCTCCCAAGCCATGCCAGCTCTCCTTATGCGTCCAAGGCCCGAATGAGTCTTCCCGCGATTACCTGACGCGTTGGGCAGAGTTGCGCAACTCTTGTGAAGGAGTGCACGAGGTACAAGCCATCGAGTACTTCACGGCCGGGTGTGGAGAAGGCACCTTGCTCAAACACAAGCTCCTCTGCGAAGAGCCCGCCACGTTGGACGAGCTGCTAAGCATAGCAGACAAATATGCCACTGCCGATTCCTTCATGAAGTCCGAGCTGCAGGTGGATGCCTCCGGAAAGATGGCTCCCCCAGCTCCCAAAACGCCGGCTGGAGAGTCCATTCGGCGCGAGCAGCAGACTGATCACAAGCGCAAGGCCCACCCGCCAGCTTCCAACAGCCGGCTGGTAGCAGCATTTGATGGCCAGCAGCCAGAAGCACATGCAGGTCCCAAACGCCAGAAGGGCGGCAAGCCAGCCTGGCGGCCTGCCTTCTCCTTCGATCAAGCTCTGGATGCCCCCTGCAAGTTTCACAGCGGCGCGAAGCCCTCCAATCACACCACACGAAAGTGTCATTGGCTCACGCGGACTGCCAGAGGAGAAGCTCTGCCACCGCCGCCTGCTGGGCAGGCGGCTCTGCCTCCCAAACCACCGGCTGCTCGCCCAGGCGGCCGGGTCCAGGATGAGTTCCCAGAAGAGAATGGAGCCTAAGTCGTCTTCACTAGCCGGGCGAACGACAGACACAGCTGGCACCAGCAGCGCAGAGAGGTCAACTCCGTTGCCATCGAAGCCCTGGAATTCATGCACTGGTCTGAAAGGCCCATCAGCTGGAGCCGTGAAGATCACTCGGCTGTCATGCCTTCACCAGGAGCTTACGCGTTGGTTCTGGATGCCACTCTCTCCACCGACAGGCGGGCATGTCGTTTCTCCCGAGTACTGGTAGACGGCGGCAGCAGTATCAACATCATGTATCGTGACACCATGGAGAAGTTGGGCGTCAAAGAAAAACAGCTTCAGCCTACCAGGACCGTGTTCCACGGCATCGTTCCGGGTCTCTCTTGCTCACCAATTGGCAAGGCCAATATTGATGTCCTGTTTGGTCACAAGAAGCATTTCCGGCGGGAGCCGGTCTGGTTTGAAGTGGTGATCTAGAAAGCCCCTATCACGTGATTTTGGGCCGGCCATCTCTTGCGAAGTTCATGGCAGTACCCCATTACGCCTACCTAAAGACGAAGATGTCGGGTCCCAAAGGAATAATCACCATAGACGGGGACTATGAGAAGTCCATCGCATGTGCGACGGCCAGCAGCCGGCTGGCCGAGTCCCTTGTCGTGGCTGAAGAGAAGCGCCGCTTGGAGCAGCTGGTGGCAATGGCTGGTGAGAAGCCAGCCATACCAGCCGGCCCCAGGGAGGCGGAGCCGCAAGGCTCGTTCCAGCCGACCAAGGAGACAAAGAAGATTGCGTTGGACCCGTCTCACCCAGAGCGATTTGCTGTCATAGGGTCAAACCTAGATAGCAAATAGGAAAGCGAGCTCGTCGATTTCCTCTGTGAGAATCGGGACATCTTCGCATGGTCCCCCCAAGGACATGCCGGGTGTCCCGACGGATTTCGCCGAGCACAAGCTACATGTGAGAGAAGATGCAAAGCCTGTCAGGCAGCCACTCCGCCGCCTGTCAGAAGAAAAAAGAAGAGTTGTTGGAGAAGAGGTCGCCCGCCTGCTAGCAGGCGGCTTCATTATGGAAGTGTTCTACCCTGAGTGGCTCTCCAACCCGGTCCTAGTGCTGAAAAAGAACAATAAATGGCGCATGTGCATTGATTACACCAGCCTCAACAAAGCTTGCCCTAAAGATCCGTTTGCTCTGCCGCGAATAGATCAAGTGATTGACTCCACATCCGGATGCGAGCTGTTGTCATTCATTGATGCCTATTCCAGGTACCATCAGATCAAACTTGATCCGGCCGACCGCCTGAAGAGCGCCTTCCTCACGCCATTTGGGGCCTTTTGCTACCTGACTATGACGTTCGGCTTGAGGAATGCCGGCGCCACTTTTCAGCGTTGCATGCAGAAGTTTCTCCTCAAGCAACTTGGCAGAAATGCCCATGTTTACGTGGACGATATCATGGTGAAGACGGAGAAGAGGGGAACTCTCTTGGAGGACCTCCAAGAGACCTTCGAAAACCTGTGCCTCTTTCAGATCAAGCTAAACCCGGAGAAATGCGTCTTCGGGGTGCCAGCAGGCCAGCTCCTTGGCTTCCTGATATCTGAACGCGGCATCGAGTGCAACCCTACAAAGATCAAGGCCATTGAGAGAATGGAGAGGCCAACTCGCATACGGGACATCCAGAAGTTCACCAGGTGCCTGGCATCACTCAGCCGATTCATCAGCCAGCTGGGCGAAAAGGCACTCCCCTTGTACCAACTAATGAAGAAGACCACTTGCTTTGAATGGAATGACAAGGCGAGTGAAGCCTTCCAGCAGCTCAAGAAAGTACTGTCAACGCCGCCTGTCTTGGCAGCGCCAACAGACAAGGAACCCATGTTCCTTTACATAGCCGCCACCAGCCGGGTGGTCAGCACTGTGATTGTGGTTGAACGGCCAGAGGACGGCAGAGCCTTGCCTGTCCAAAGGCCGGTCTACTACTTGAGCGAAGTGCTGTCAGTCTCCAAGAAGAACTACCCCCACTACCAGAAGATGTGCTATGGCGTGTACTTCGCCGCCAAGAAGCTCAAGCAGTACTTCCAAGAGCATCCGATCACGGTCGTATGCACGGCCCCGCTTGCTGAAATCATGGGCAACAGAGATGCTTCAGGAAGAGTGGCGAAGTGGGCCATTGAGCTTGCCCCCTTTACCATCTTCTACCAGCCCCGCACCACCATATAATCGCAAGCTTTGGCCGACTTCCTCGTCGACTGGGCCGAGACCCAGTACCTGCCGCCTGCTCCAGATTCAACCCATTGGCAGATGCACTTTGATGGATCAAAGATGCGCACTGGCTTGGGAGCCGGCGTCCTCCTCACCTCTCCCAAGGGCGACAAGCTCAAATACACCGTGCAAATCCACTTTGCCGCCTCCAACAATGTGGCCGAGTATGAGGCGCTCATTCACGGGCTTCGGATGGCCAAAGAGATTGGCATCCGCCGAGTGTTGTGCTATGGTGACTCAGATTTAGTTGTCCGGCAGTCCTCCGGGGACTGGGACGCCAAGGACGCAAACATGGCGAGTTACCGTTTCTTGGTCCAGCACATCAGTTGGCATTTTGACGGTTGTGAGTTCCTCCATGTGCCACGAGCCGACAATGTGCAAGCCGACGCCTTGGCACGAATTGGCTCCACCACCAAGCAATACCAGCCATCGTGTCCCTCCAATGCCTGCGCAAGCCGTCTATCAAGCCATCACGAGAGTGAGAGTCAATCTTCATACCAGCTGATCCTGGAGCAGACGGCCCGACAACCTCAGCCGCCAGCCTGGGGACTACTCCAGCAGGCGGCCTAGAAAGATACTCCAACTCCAGCAGACGGCTCAGTGGCTGTTCCACTAGGACCCAGCCCAGGGACTGCTACAGCAGGCGGCCAAGAAGCGTCAGCTCTAGCAGACGGCCCGGGGACTGTTGCAGCCGGCCTGGGGTCTTCAGAAGCACAGCAGGCGGCTCACCCCAGCCCGCCGCCTCCCAGCCAACCGCCCTGGTCTCAGTGGCAGAAATAACAGGAGTCTCAGCGCCATCTTGGGCACAACCAATTCTCAATTTCCTGCTCAGAAGAGAGCTGCCAGCATACGAAACCGAGCTTTAGCATATACAATAGTTAACAGAGAGCTTGTCAGAAGAAGTGCAATAGGCGTCTTCCAGCGCTGCGTGGAAGCAAAAAAGCCTGGCTATTCTGAGGGATATTCATCAAGGGGAGTGCGGCCACCATGCAGCCTCAAGATCCCTCGTTCCCAAGGCCTTCCGCCATGGCTTCTTCTGGCCGACTGCTTTGGACGATGCCAAAGACTTGTCAAGAAGTGCAATGGCTGCCAACGCTTTAGTTCCAAGAAACACTTGCCGGCTTCTGCACTCAAGACCATTCCGATCACTTGGCCGGTTGCTGTCTGGGGACTGGACATGGTGGGCCCTTTCAAGACAGCATGATGCGGCCTAACCCATTTGCTCGTAGCCATGGACAAGTTCACCAAGTGGATCGAGGCGAAGCCGATCAAGAAACTCAATGGCCCAACCGCTGTGACCTTCATCGCAGACATCACAGTCCGGTATGGCATACCACACAGCATCATCACCAACAACGGCACAAACTTTGCCAAAGGCGCATTGGCCCGTTTCCGCGCAACACAGGGCATCCGACTGGACTTGGCGTCTGTTGCCCACCCGCAGTCAAACAACCAAGTTGAGCGTGCTAACGGCCTTATCCTATCCGACATCAAGCCCCGGCTGGTCGAGCCTTTAGAACGATCAGCCGGCTGCTGGATCGAGGAGTTGTCGTCTGTCCTCTGGAGCCTCAGGACAACTCCTAACAAGTCAACCGGCTTCACTCCCTTCTTCCTCGTCCATGGGGTCGAGGCCGTCATCCCAACAGATGTGGAGTTTGACTCGCCTCGCGTCACCATGTACACAGAAACCGAAGCAAAAGAAGCACGAGAATACATCGTGGACCTACTGGAGGAGGCCCGGCTGGTAGCACTCTGCCGGTCCGCCATCTATCAGCAGGGTCTCCATCGCTACCACAGCCGGCGGGTCCGGCCACGCTCCTTCCGCGAGGGGGATCTTGTGCTCCGGCTGATCCAGCGAACAACCGGCCAGCACAAGCTCTCAGCCCCTTGGGAAGGACCATTCATCATCAGCAAGGTACTAGACAACGATGCCTACTACCTCATCGATGCGCAGAAGCCAAGAGCACGCAAAAGAGACGACTCGGGCAAGGAGTCGGAGCGCCCGTGGAACGCAAACCTACTTTGCCACTTTTATAGCTAAAGACAGTATGTGTCAGGCTATCTACTTTATTTTGAGAAACAAGGGGACCCCCGAGGAGTTCTCGGGGACTGTCCAACCCTTTATCTATATGATAAGAATTATGCGTGTGAATGAGTATTTTTCATTCCTTCGTCCGGCACCGGGACCAAGCAGACGGCCCGAGGACTTGCCGCCTGGCCCTATGTTTAAAACTTTTTCTTCAACAGTCGGACAAGTAATGTGATGGCATCCAAGCCCTCTCCCACCTACAGTCACAGACTCGCCGAACGCGGTTGTCCGACTAGCGGGAGTCAAAGGCAGGAAGTGGTGCCCACATGAAAAATGGCTAAGGAAAAATAAACATAGGGCAAGACGGCCCTTTATAAAAGTTGGCCGGCTGCTGAGCAGCCGGCCAGCCGGCTTCTGGCTTAGCCACACCACGTTCCAGAGGGCGGGATACTTGCCTATCCGGAAAACAACTAAGTACCTGATCCAGTCACAGACCACAGAGTGGCTGTATGGCTGGCAAGACGGCGGTTAAAGGAAACGGGAAAAGAAAAACGCCCGAAGGAACAAAGGACGGTGCTAACTCTAGAACCCGGCAAATAGCATAAACATAGGCAGAATTAAGAGAATATTTATAACAAAAGGCCTCAAAGGCCGCCTTCCAGCAGTAGCTTATGGATACACCCAGTGGGTGGAATTGTTCAGACTAATCCTACCAAGTCTTAAGAAAAAACAGAAAATGCAAGATACACAGCAACGCCTAAGGCGCAGCAGGCGGAGCAGGTGGCACGACGAGATCAACGGGACCGGCTGTTGAGGGGGCCGCCTGATGGGTCTTGGCCTAGTCACCTCCTACAGCAGACGGCACCGTCCCGCTGGTCCCGCTCGTAGAAGCCTGATCGGGCTGGTAGCGGGCATACGGCTCCGCCTCCTCGGAGCTGGCTTCCCCATCGCTGTCTTCCTCGTCCTCGCCGTTGTCACTTGAGGCGATCTCCTCGTCCAGCTCCTCCAGCGCCACCAGGTCCAGCACAAAGTTGTCGGGTGGCACCACATGGCCGTTTTCATCCAACTCTGGGATGAATACGGCAGTGTTGGCATATTCGGCGAGAGAGGCGGTGCGCTTGACGAGATCTCCTCGCGCCGCTGCCAATTCGGGCTTAGCTTCCAGGCGGAAGGTCTCCAGCTGGGAATGATCCAGGTCCGGGTACCGACCCTTGGCGAATTTCAGGGCGGTTCGTGCACCAGCCCTCGATGCGGCGCCCTTCCAGGCCTTGAAGCAACGGCCAGCCACCTCCAGCCAGTCGGCAGTCCGGCTGGGAGTGCGGTGTACTGGGACGCCTGGCCAGAGGGCGGCCAGTACTTGGGCTCCAGCACGTTGCATGCGGTGGAGCAGGTGGTGGGTCGACTGGAGGCGTGCCCTGACAGCAAGAAGCCGTTCGGTGGGAGTCCGAGGCGCGTTGGGCGCGATCACCCGGCTTGCCTCGCGCCTCTCGTCGCGCTGAGCCTCGATAGCCTGGCCGGCGGCAACAGAATGACCCGGGAAGAATTCTGCAAGAACTAGACAATAAGTCAAAAAAAAGGCTGGCCGTAGCAGACGGAAAGCACAAGAAAGCAGGGCAGGGGGCCTACCGTCGACCGTGTCTGCGATGGCCCCGGAGCCGTCTTGCAGAGCTGCCTCCTTCTCGGCCCAGTTCGAGCGCTCGGTCTCAAACTCAGCCTGAAGGAGCATCTCGGCGTCCGCCAGCTTCCCAAGCTCCGCTTTGTGCGCCGCCGCCTGGTCTGCCAGTTCCTTGGCCAGGCGGTCACGGTCTCCGCCCAGCCCGGACCCCGCCCAGCGGATCGCGGAGGTTGGTCGCAACCGCTGGCAAGAGAGGAAGAAGAGCATCGGCATCAGCAGAAAGATAAGACAACCTTGGCGTTCCAAGCCGCCTGCTAAGCAGCCGGCTCGGAACTCGGGGACTACACCCAGAAGGTGCGCTGGCGCGCCCCCGCAAGGAAGAGAAGAAAACACTTACCCTGGCTGTCGGCCAGAGCAATCCGCAGTTCCACCAGCTCCTGGCGCTGGGAGTTAAGGGCCGCCACCCGAAGATTGTGGTAATCCTGCAGCAAGAAACAAGTTAGCCCACAAAGTATACCTTGGAGTTCCAAGCCGCCTGTGATACGTCTCCAACGTATCTATAATTTTTGATTGTTCCATGCTATTATTTATGAAGTCTTGGATGTTTAATGGGCTTTATCATTCACATTTATATCATTTTTTGGACTAACCTACTAACCCAAAGGGCCAGTCCAGATTGTTGTTTTTTGCCTATTGCAGGGTTTTGCAGAAAATGAATATCAAACGGAGTCCAAACGGAATGAAACCTTCGCGGGAGATATTTTTGGAGGAAATCACGCTCGGGAATCATCGGGACCAAGTCAGGGGACGAAGGGCCAGCCCTCGAGGGTGGGAGGCGTGCCCCCCTTCCCAGGGCGCGCCCCCCTGCCTCGAGGCTGTCCCACACGGCCCCCGGTGCCCTCCTTCTTCCTATATATACCTACGTACCCCAGAAACTCCATATGCAGAGAGAAAACCCTAATTCCACCGCCGAAGCTTCTGTTCGCGTGGAGATCCCATCTTGGAGCCTGTTCCGGGAGGGGATCCATCACGGAGGCCTTCATCATCATCATCATCGCCCTCACCATGAGTTATGAGTAGTTTACCACAGACCTTCGGGTCCATAGCTAGTATCTATATGGCTTCTTCTCTCTCTCTGGATCCCAATACAAAGTTCTCCTCGGTCTTCGAGGAGATCTATTCGATGTAATCTATTTTTGCGGTGTGTTTGTGGAGATCGGATGAATTGTGAGTTTATGATCAAGGTTATCTATGACCTCTAAACCGGTGACGTATTCCGGTGTAGCCCCATGTAAACAAGACCAGCAGACGGCCTTTCATATTAAATATACTGATGATTTCCTGCTTTGCACACGGTACGTGCATGACCGGAGTTATCCCGTACATAATACTGATTTCTCCTTTGAGATGATTTCTCCTTTGTGCCTTTGAGATGATTTCTCCTTTGTGTAGTAAACTGATTTGATCTTTCCTTACGCGTTTTGAGTGCTAGCTGGAGTCTTTGATTTCCTTGGACCCAGGCAGCACGAGGTCGCGAGAAGCGGAGGCTGGTTTGGCCAAATGTTGCTTTCAGCTCCTGCACCGTTATCAGTATACGGTCTATCTGACACACAGGCCAGTGTTTTCCATGTACAGAACCTGAAAAACTGAACCATCGCAATAGCAGCTTTGCAGTGAGCAGCTCGGCTCATCGCCGAGGGTGGCGCAGGCCGCGGCGGCCCAGAGACGAGGCGGCAGGCCTGCAGCGGCGGGTCGGCGAACTGATGGCTCCACGGAGACGGAGCGACACCGCGGCGACGACTTGGGATGGCTTGATATAGCGGCTCAACGACGGAACAGGTCGGCGGAGGAGGCGGCTTGAGATTTGGCCGTGGCGGCGAGGCGAGCACAGCCAGGGTAACTCGGAGATGGAGGGATGGTTGTGGAAGCCGTGATGAGGCGTCCCGCAGCGGGGACTGCTGGGTTAGAACGTGCGCGAGGTTGAAACTGTGAAGACAGCGCGGTGGCTCGGGATTCAGAGCCTCGACGGCGACTCGGAGGCGGACGGGCGTTTTGAACGGCGGCTCGTGGCTGCTGTAGTAGTGGCCCGGTGAAGGCGTGTTTGGCGCGGTGAGCAAAACAGCAGGGCTGGCTTGCGTTGAACGGACTCCGGTCGGGGCGGAGGCGGCAGGAGCAGTGAAAGCGGTGACTGCTGCGGGGGCCCGACAACTCAGAGCGAGGTCGGGGCGGCGTCAGTGGAAGGCCAGCGGTACGGCAGGGCCGGTTCATCATTGGTAGCTTGGCGACTCGGGGTTTGATGCAGGCGGTTCAGAGGATTCGGCCAGGGGCGGCTTGGTGTGGTCCGTCACGAATCATACAGCGGCTCGAAATCGAAGCGACGATGTGATCCGTGGAAGACTCGGACAAGGCGAGTCGCAGCGTCAAAGCTGAAATCCTCCGAGTAGTATTTAATTTTGACGATGTGATCGAAGTGGAGGCCGCTTACTGTGAGGAGGAGCCAGGGGCGGTCGGCGAAGGTGGCCGCGGCAGCGCACCAGGAGGCGCAGACGGCGCGGAAGCTGCTGAGGTCGAGGGAGGGGAGGCGCGGGACGAGCCGGAGGAGAAGCTCTGCGGGGCACTGCAGATAAGCCCGGCCGGTGAGGCCCCGTCGTGGCCCAGTTTTGCGAATCAACGGAGGCAGGCGCTTCGAGGCAACGATGCCGGCATGGTCCATCGAAGAGTCCGGGTCATAGCCGGCTCTGTTTCTGGATCGTGGCCCTTTTTAAAAAAAAAATAAAACTCAAAAGTTGAGCTCTCACGTGGATATTACTCAAGCACTTTAATGGATCCGTCTGACCTTGGTCTTCACGCTGAACAAATCAATGGCTGGTTGGAAACTTTCCGTTGAAAAACACCTTTAGTTAAGATCCTTCTCGGATTCATCTCTGACATGGCTTCGGTCATCTTGGCAGTCTTTCAATGAAATCGTCAAATCTATTACGACGACCCTACAGCGGTAAACGACAGTCATCCTAATTTTCATCTCAAACTTTGAATATGCTAGCTCCCGGATTAATCACAAAACAATGAATCTGCCAGCCCTTCATGCCGTGTTATCCTGCGAGATTGCTTTGTGCCGGCTCTCTTTCATCTGACATATCGTGAGCTTCTCGGTCCTTGGAAAACATCCCTCCAAGAACTCAACACCACTGTGCGCGGGCCCCACGGTGGGCGCCAACTGTCGTGGAAATAACACGTCAGATGTCCGGTTTACGGACTTAGTGGTGAGGCCGCGCATCTATGTAGTAGCTTGAGAGGGGTTGAGCGGAATCGAGAGACGCGATGCAAGACACGGATTTAGACAGCTTCGGGCCCCGGGAAACATCATCCGGTAATAACCCTACGTGCTGTTTGAGGCTAGATCTCATTATGGTCCTCATGGTGTCGCCGATAAACCGGATCTTGGTGTCTAACCCTAGAAACTTGTCTAAACCTCTCCTCTAAAACTTGTCTCTTGTCTAACTTGTCAACACTTGTCTACTTGTGGTTTTTCTAAAAGCTTCTCCTCTTTGGGGAGCCCTGCCCCAACTTAAATATGTTGAAGGGGCGGGTTTACATGACCAATCCTAGTAGGACTAGGATTGATCTATTACAAGGAGTCATAGTCTTGCTTCCTTTATGGAGAATATTCCTTGCGCTTTATTATTAAACCGGCCCACTATTAATATGAACCGGCCTTCTGGGCCTTGGGCCTTGTCATCCATGATCCGCCTGTCGGGTTACCAATATTTTGCCAAGTGTAAACCGTCTTAAGTAGAATGTCCAGTCCGGCCGGGTTATAATTCCGGCCGGTTCATACCGCGGGGGTATATCCCCGACAGTTCTTCTCTGAACTTTTTATGTGTGCTCATAATATCCTTCCAAGTCTCTTCGAATTATTGGTTTGGTTTGGCCTACTAGATCTATAGTTCTTGCAATGGGAGAAGTGCTTGGCATTTGGGTTGAATCTTGCGGTGTCCTTTCCCAGTGACAGTAGGGGCAGCAAGGCACGTATTGTATTGTTGCCATCGAGGATAAAAAGTTGGGGTTTTCATCATATTGCTTGAGTTTATCCCTCTACATCATGTCATCTTGCTTAAGGCATTACTCTGTTCGTATGAACTCAATACACTAGATGCATGCTGGATAGCGGTCGATGTGTGGAGTAATAGTAGTAGATGCAGGCAGGAGTCGGTCTACTTGTCTCGGACGTGATGCCTACATACAATGATCATGACTAGCTAGTCTCATAATTATTCGCTTTTCTATCAATTGCTCGATAGTAATTTGTTTACCCGTCGTAGAATATCGCTATTGATAGAGGCAAAGGTGTCCTGTCTTTCGATGAGATGGTGGCTATCGTTTTGGAGGAAGTCGACTTGGACGATCCGACTACGAACGTGCGTGGACGTCACACCTTAGCAAACGCTAAACCAACTCCGAGAGGTTATTGACCACGCCGGAGCACGATCAACCTGACCACGAAGGTCTGTTTCGTGCACGCAAATGAAGAACAAGCAAGAAACTAAGATTGCAATCTGCATATTGCGAATTCAAGAGGAAATCTTTATTGATCAAGTGGGGTTCTGTGACGTCTTTGTCTGGTCATTGAACACAAACGAAGTACGCGAAGTTGCAGTTATGGCGAACTTTAATCTAAACAAAACCCAAAGTCTAAACGACGCCCTAAGGGCTGTATATATGGGGGAAAGAGGGGGGATTTTCGTGGCCCTTGGTGGAGGGGTCCGAAACCAACCCTAACTCTTGTTTCCCCACACATACGGACTCTAAAAACAGCCTATACTCAAGTATTTCGAAATTACATGGGCCTGGCCCAATAATAAGGTGACGCGGCACCTATAATAGCCTCTGGACGAAATTTATGAAGTGGCATCTTGTATATTTCGTCCAAGGCTTCATGCTCTTATTATGGTGGCTTCAAAGTCCTGAAATCATCACTTGTAACTCCATTCTTGTTCCCCTTGCGCATGCCATCATCTCCATGCTTGATCTTGCTCCAATGTTCATCCTTCTTGTCCAACATAGGCCATTCATTTGTAAGCAAGACAAATGTATCCAATTTAGGCAGCATCATATTCTCATGAACATTAGATTCATTACCAAGAAACGAAAGTACCTGGTAATTTAATTGGCGTGCGCGAGCTCTAGTAATTGGTCATGTATATGTGTCAGTTGGAGCTGTGGGTGTAACCTTGTTAGTGATGTCCTCATCATCCTCCCCTTCTTGAATTGAAGTCGTCCTCGACGGAAGCTCATCTTCCTCACCCAAGTAAGGCTTCAAATCTGCAATGTTAAATGTGGGACTAACCCCAAAATCTGCAGGCAACTCAAGTTTATATGCATTATCATTTATTTTCTCTAACACCTTGAAAGGACCATCAGCATGTGGCATTAGCTTTGACTTGCGCAAATTAGGAAACCTATCCTTACGCAAATGTAACGAAACAAAATCTCCAGGTGCAAAGACAACACGTTTTCTACCCTTATCTCCAACAAGTTTATATTTAGCATTCATGCGCTCAATGTTTTCCTTAGTTAACTCATGCATTTTTAAGATCAATTCAGCACGTTGTTTAGCATCAAAATTAACCTTCTCTGAAGATGGAAGAGGCAACAAATCAATAGGTGCATGAGGTAGAAAACCATAGACAATTTCAAAAGGGCACATCTTAGTAGTAGAATGCAACGAACGATTATAAGCAAATTCAATATGAGGCAAGCATTCTTCCCACATTTTCTTATTATTCTTCAAAACAGCCCTAAGCATAGTAGACAAAGTTCTGTTGACTACATCAGTTTGGGGGTGACAAGTAGTACTGAAAAGCAGTTTAGTCCCCAACTTAGCCCATAAACATCTCCAAAAGTGGCTAAGAAATTTAGTATCACGATCTGAAACAATAGTATTTGTCACACCATGCAAGCGAATAATTTCACGAAAGAACAAATCACCAACATTAGCAGCATCATCGCTTTTATGACATGGTATAAAGTGTGCCATCTTCGAGAACCTATCCACGACAACAAATATGCTATCCCTCCCCTTCTTTGTTCGAGGTAAACCCAAAACAAAGTCCATAGATATATCTTCCCAAGGAACACTAGGAACAGGCAAAGGCATATATAAACCATGAGGATTGAGTCGTGACTTAGCTTTTTGACATGTAGTGCAGCGACCAACAAAATGATCAATATCCCGTCGCATCTTTGGCCAAAAGAAATGTGTAGCAAGTACGTCCTCCGTCTTCTTCACGCCAAAGTGTCCCATTAATCCTCCTCCATGCGCCTCATGCAACAACAAAATACGAACAGAGCTAGCTGGAATGCATAGCTTGTTAGCACGAAACACAAATCCATCATTAACGACGAACTTGTTCCATGTTCTCCCTTCTTTACAATTCTGAAATACATCTTTAAATTCAGCATCATGCACATATTGATCGTTGATGGTCTCCAAACCAAATACATTAAAGTCAAGTTGTGAAAGCATAGTATAACGACGAGACAATGCATCAGTAATAACATTTTATTTTCCCTTCTTGTGTTTAATAACATAAGGGAAAGTCTCTATGAATTCAACCCATTTAGCATGTCTATGGTTCAGTTTTGCTTGACTTTTAATGAGCTTCAAAGATTCATGATCAGAATGTATAACAAATTCTTTGGGCCATAAATAATGTTGCCATGTTTCCAAAGTCCGAACAAGAGCATATAATTCCTTATCATAATTAGAATAATTCAGACTAGGCCCACTCAATTTTTCAGAAAAGTATGCAACAGGTTTACCATCTTGTAATAACACACCTCCTAACCCAATTCCACTAGCATCACATTCAAGCTCAAAAGTCTTATTAAAATCAGGAAGTTTGAGTAAAGGAGCATGTGTCAACTTATCTTTCAATACCGTGAATGCTTCTTCCTGTGCAGTACCCCAAACAAAAGGCACATCCTTCTTTGTAAGCTCATTGAGAGGTGCAGCAATGGTGCTGAAATCTCCCACAAAACGCCGATAGAATCCAGCGAGGCCAAGGAAACTCCTCACGTGTGTGACCGTTTTGGGCTGCGGCCAACTCTCACTAGCTTCAATCTTGGCTTTATCAACCTCAATTCCCTGTGGAGTAACAACATAGCCAAGAAAAGAGACTCGGTCGGTGCAAAAGGTGCACTTTCCAAGGTTACCAAACAAGCGTGCATCACATAGAGCAATAAAAACAGCACTAAATGTTCCAAATGTTCCTCCAAAGATCTGTTATAAATCAATATATCATCAAAGTATACTACCACAAATCGTCCAATGAAAGCATGTAAAACTTTATTCATTAATCTCATGAAACTACTAGGTGCATTAGTTAACCCAAAAGGCATGACTAACCACCCATATAATCCAAACTTAGTTTTAAATGTTGTTTTTCATTCATCTCCCAATTTCATACGAATTTGATGGTATCCACTACGCAAATCAACTTTGGAGAATATTGTAGAGCCACTCAATTCATCAAGCATATCATCCAGCCTAGGAATAGGATGACGATAACGAATAGTAATATTATTGATGCCTCTATAATCAACACACATACACGATATACCATCCTTTTTCGGCACTAGAATAATAGGAACAGCACAAGGACTAAGGGATTCGCGTATATAACCTTTGTCGAGTAGCTCCCGTACTTGACGCATAATCTCCTTCATCTCTTCTGGATTGGTACGGTATGGTGCGCGGTAGGGTAGCGATGCACCGGGAATTAAGTCAATCTGATGCTCAATCCCTCGAATAGGTGGTAATCCCAGTGGCACGTCTTGTGGAAAAACGTCGGCGAACTCCTGTAAAATGTTAGTGACAGCAGGAGGCAAAGAGGGAGGCACGTCCTCGAATGAAAATAATGCCTCTTTGCACACAAAAGCATAGCAAACAGATTTGCTAAAATCTAGCTCATCAATATCAGATTTGGTGGCAAGTAAACATGCACTTTTCAATTTAATTTCAGAAGCAACAGTAGATGGTTTATTATTAGGCTTCATTTGTTGCTCAAATTCTTTTGCCACAATCCGATTTTCACTCTTATTTTTCTCATGTTTTGCTTTAGTAGCTCTATTAATGTCATCTTTATAAATGGAATCAGGAGTCATAGGAAGCAAAGTAATACTTTTATCCTGATGAACAAGAGTATACTGATTGTTTCTACCATGGTGTACAGATTTTTTATCAAATTGCCATGGTCTACCAAGTAATAAGGAACATGCTTGCATAGGTACCACATCACAATCAACATAATCAGCATATGTAGAGATACTAAAATGCACACGAACAGTACGTGTTACCTTAACCTTGCTGCTGTTGTTGAACCATTGGATGTAGTAAGGATGTGGATATGGTCTTGTGGTGAGAGATAGCTTCTCCACCATCTCCATGCTAGCCAAGTTGTTGCAACTCCCTCCATCTATGATCACGCAAACAGAACGTTCCTTCACAACTCCCTTTGTATGGAACAAATTAAGCCTCTAATTTTACTCAGCTTGTGCAACCTGCACACTCAAAACATGTTGAGCAACTAAACATTCATACCTGTCAGCATCTTCAGGAGCCATGTATTGCGTCTCATGATCAGAATCGTTTCCACCGTGTTCTTCACGTGTAATAAGAGCCAAAGTATCCTCATCATAGTCACTAGCGGATTCATATCCACCATCCTCAGTAGCAATCATCACACGCTGAGATTTGCATTCTCTCGCAAAATGTCCTCTTCCCTTACAACGACGACAAATTATATCACTAGTGTGCCCTGTTGATGCCATGGAAGAAGAAGAACTCTGTGCAGGCCCAATATGTGTGCTCTTGACAGATAATGGTGGATGTGCCTGCTTCCTTATATCACGGCTGGAGGTAACAGCTGATGGAGGTGTCGGTGCAGTAGAATGTGTGGAAGTAGAGGATGCACGCGGTGTCCATGATGAAGGTCGACCTGCAGAAAAGTTAGTCCGCGACAATGCCTGTCGATCCTGCACTTCACGTTCAGCTTTACAAGCAAGATGGAATAAACGAGTGATATTATTATAATCCTTATACTCTAGAATGGTCTGAATCTCTCTATTTAATCCACCCATAAAACGTGTAAGCATAGCTTCATTCTCCTCAACAATACAACATCTAATCAGGCCAGTTTGTAATTGCTGATAATATTCTTCTACAGAATTTTTTCCTTGTCTTAAGCGCTGCAATTTTTGAAGTACTTCACGTTGATAATATGGTGGAAACCAACAAGTACGCATAGCAGTTTTCAAAGCAGCCCAAGTAGTTGGAATATTATCCGGATGTAATCTACAATATTCAGACCACCACACACAAGCAAAACTAGTGAAAGCACAAAGAGCAGCAGCAACACGTCTCTCCTCGGGATATTTTAAACATGTAAAACGTTGTTCGGTTTCTAACTCCCAAGTAAGATATATATCAGGAACATATCTACCCTCAAATGGTGGGATATTCAATTTTAGTTTAGGGAGATGGTCATGATCGCGTACCTGAGGGTATGGTGCAGCCCTACCATTGCGATTATATGCATGTGGACGACCTGGTTGTTGTGGTGCTGGTTGTTGCACGTAGTTCTGATTTTGATCAACCTCTTCCTCGTAATCGTCCTCCTCCTCAGCAGCAGCAGGAGCCACAGAAGTATCAATAGCAGCACCAACAGGTTGGCCAGGCAGAAGAGGGACACGGCTCGCTTTGCGGGGCGATTTCACGACGTGAAGGTGGTTGTTGTTGTTGTTGCAACGATGCAGCAGGTGGAGGTAGACGCGCAAGCACTTCAGCGAATTTGGCATCCAACTTGGTGTCAATTGACTTCTCAATGCCATCCATCCTCGCTAGTGCGTTGTCAAAACTGGTCATGACATCTGCTACCTGTTGACCCATCATTTGCTGAAATTTATCATGCAACTCCTTGTTTGTCATGTTCTCCCAGTCAGACTCGTCGACTTGTGATCCTGGCATTGTTAGCAGCAATAGATACACACAAAAATATGATCCTACAGACTACTAGAAAATGGTGGTGGTGGGGCGTCACAAATCCGTCAAGCAAAACTCAAATTCTTACCAGTTCTTACCCAGCAGCAGGTGGTGATCGGCAACGGTGGTAGTCAAAACTCTCAAAGGTTGGATCGACTACCAGGGAGAGTCAAACGCATGACGTAGATGTATGTGGAGCTGGGAAGGCTTATAAGATGGTAGCAAAAAGGGTCAGCAATAATCAATTCAGACATGCAAAGTTGAATAAACGCTCAACGACGGTACTGTGCTGGTCCTAGACTAGACCGTACTAGAGACGCGAGCCTAGAACACTAACAAAATCACGGCGCTGCACGTAATCAAGGGGAAAGCACACTCTGAATTATTATTTTTACCTCTTTTTTTGTTTGTTTTTTTGCGCTCTTTTTTTTGCGCTGCTCTTTTTTTTGCCGAAAATCACTATAATGGCGAGTGTCTCAAAACACTTCCCAAGTCAAACTAAGACGATAGGCACGAAATTTTTTTGACGAATTTTTTTTCGGAATCAGGGCAGCGACGATAAAAAAGTGCGGTAAAAAACAGTATGGTGGCACGTGTCTCAAAAGACTCAGAAAAGCCCAAAAATAGGATAGGGAAAAATATTTTCACCTGCCGAAATTTTGGCCTAAAAACTGCCCGGGGGTCTCCGGACTTTTTTTTCCCGAGACCTACTCAGGCAAGGAAACACGAAACTGAAACTAGATGGATCTCGAAAGCCAATCTAAAATGAAAAGAACTCGGATTGGTGGTGGATATGTGGTGGTAGAATATGGCGGCGGTGGTGGTATATGGCAGCGGTGGTGGTATATGGATACGGATCGGTGGTGGTATGTGGCAGTAGCGATGAAGCTGTTGCGGCGGCGGCGTGACAACTTATGACCAGAACTCGAAACTCTAAAAGACTAGACGCTAAGACCAGCAACTTGACACGACGATGCAACCGCAAATTCAACTAAGCAAACACGGAAAAAATTATGCAATGGCTTAGACTGGTTCGGATATGGTGTATTAACCCTAATTTTTTGGCTTTTTCGTGGACTGTAGGTATGAAGAACAGACTCGATCTAATCTACGAAAAACTGTAAAATCTCACCGAGCAACATGGAAATCTGATACCACTTCATAGAGGCAAAGGTGTCCCGTCTTTCGATGAGATGGTGGCTATCGTTTTGGAGGAAGTCGACTTGGACGATCCGACTACGAACGTGCGTGGACATCGCGCCTTAGCAATCGCTAAACCAACTCCGAGAGGTTATTGACCACGCCGGAGCATGATCAACCTGACCACGAAGGTCTGTTTCCTGCAGGCAAACGAAGAACAAGCAAGAAACTGAGATTGCAATCTGGATATTGCGAATTCAAGAGGAAAGCTTTATTGATCAAGTGGGGTTCTGTGACGTCTTTGTCTGGTCGTTGAACACAAACGAAGTACGCGAATTTGCAGCTATGGCGAACTTTAATCTAAACAAAACCTAAAGTCTAAATGACGCCCTAAGGGCTGTATATATGGGGAAGGAGGGGGATTTTCGTGGCCCTTGGTGGAGGGGTCCGAAACCAACCCTAAATCTTGTTTCCCCACACATACGGACTCTAAAAGCAGCCTATACTCAAGTATTTCGAAATTACATGGGCCTAGCCCAATAATAAGGTGACGCAGCACCTATAATAGCCTATGGACGAAATTTATGAAGTGGCATCTTGTATATTTCGTCCAAGGCTTCACGCTCTTATTATGGTGGCTTCAAAGTCCTGAAATCATCACTTGTAACTCATTCTTGTTCCCCTTGCGCATGCCATCATCTCCATGCTTGATCTTGCTCCAATGTTCATCCTTCTTGTCCAAGCTAGGCCCTTCATTTGTAAGCAAGACAAATGTATCCAATTTAGGCAGCATCATATTCTCATGAACATTAGATTCATTACCAAGAAACGGAAGTAACTGGTAATTTAATTGGCGTGCGCGAGCTCTAGTAATTGGTCCTGTATATGTGTCAGTTGGAGCTGTGGGTGTAACCTTGTTAGTGATGTCCTCATCAGCTATCACGAGAGAACCCACTAGAGAAAACTATGGCCCCGGGGTCTATTCTCAACATATCAATCTACATCTACTTTACTTTTCTTGCTTTTATTTGTTGTTTTATAAAACCAAAAATACCAAAAATATAATTATCATCTCTATCAGATCTCACTTTCGTAAGTGACCGTAAAGGGATTGACAACCCCTTATCGCGTTGGCTGCAAAGTTCTTATTTGTTTGTGCTGGTGCGAGGGACTGGCGCGTGGTCTCCTACTGGATTGATACCTTGGTTCTAAAAAACTGAGGGAAATACTTATGCTACTGTGTTGCATCTCCCTTTCCTCTTCGAGGGAATACAACGCAAGCTCAAGAGGTAGCAGCCTGCTCAGCAGCCGGCTCGGAACTCGGGGACTACACCCAGTGGGTGCGCTGACGCGCCCCCACGGAAAAAATTAAACACCTAAAAATAAAAACATGGAATCAACGTACCCGAACGGAAGTTCGCGTGGCCAGGAACTCCCGCAGAACCGTCTGCACGACCTCGCCTAGAGAATTGAAGCGGTCAAGGACATCTCGCGACGCAACAATCAACGCACCGCCACCTCCGGGCGTCCAGCCTGGCGGCGCCGCGTTGGTGGCCTCGTTCTCCGGCGAAGACGAGCTGGCACCGCCGGCCTCTACTCGCCGCGCCGCTGAAACCGCCCTCGCAGGACGCGGACGGACGGGTGCTCGGGGGGCTGGCTGAGGGCCTGCCACCAGCACGCCTTCTGCTGGCGGCACCTCTGCTCACGCGGGCCGGCTGTCTCGCGTCCCAGTGGGCGGCGCGGGAGGGGTCACCTCCGTCTCCATGGCGGCGCGGCCGTCTCCCTCATTGGCGAAAGCCGGCTGCTCGCTAGCAGCCGGCACTTGGATGGACGGCTCCAGAGAGCCCATGTCCTGGGGGATGGCGTGGTCCGTCGGCTGCTGGAGGCCCGCCCCCTTCTCCGGGACTTGGGCGGCAGCGTCTGCCTGGGCCTTGGTGGCTGCCTCGGCCTCCGCCTGGGCGGCGGCATCAGCCCTCGCCCGCTCACGGGCCGCGGCCTCCTGCTCCTCACGCGCCTCACGGGCATTTCTCTCCGCCGCCTCCCGGATCGCGGGGGCGGGATTCATGCGGTGCAGCGCAGGGGGGGGCATCCGTGCCCCCAACAACAGAGCCCACGGGCGCCCGCGAGAGAGAAAGGGGCGCGCTGTTTGGGCATTCCCAAGAAGATAGCAAATCAGCCACAAAGGGGGCAGAGGAATAAAATAAACGCAAAAGAAAAAGAAAATGCGGTTCTTACCGGACACAACTGGCCTAGGTTTGGGAACCCTAGGAAGGACCGCTTTGGAGGCCGCCTCCTGGCATTTGGTGGCGGCGGCCGATAGACGGAGCTTCTTGGGCTTGCTGCCAATCGGCCCAGCAGAGGACCGGCGCTTCACGGCGCCGGCTGCAGTTGACGGTCCCTCCTGGTGGCTGCCGCACCCAGGCGGGTTTGCCTCTCGGACGCGAATTGGCGCCTCCTCCTCCTCCTCGTCATCGTCCGGCCAGCTCTCGACGCCGCCTTCTGACGGTTCGTCCGCTGGCTGGCCCCCGCCGCCTGTTACCTCCTCCTCCTCCATAGCGGCGGCCCCAAGATCGGGGTCGCTAGTATCGCTCTAGGAGCGGTCTGGTAGCAGAGGGCAGCCCGGTTGGTTGGAACCCGGCTTTGGCTGGCCGGGAAAGATCTGCAGGCGGCACAAGGGTCAGGCGGCTCGGACAGCGGAGAGAGAGAAGAAAGAAGAATAAGGAAAAAGAGAGCTCACCACAGGCGGCGGGTTGCTGCGGCTGTACGCCGGCTTGCCGAAGGCCAAGCCCAAGTCGGAGAGCTTGCAGTTAGAGACAGAGTTTACCAAGTATGCCACCTCCTTATATGGCATCGGCTTGGTGCATGTCCGGCTCGGATCCCGGCGCCCGCTCATGTCGCTGATTATGTGCGGGCGGGAATGCAGCGGCAGCACCCGGCGCTCTGCAACTGTAAGCAGGAGGTCCGAGAACACTAGGCCCTCGTTGTCCCTCAACTCCCGGAGGCGCCGCACGGCGATGGAGGCCCCCTGTGTGAGGGGGACGGGCCGGGTCTTCCAAGAGTCGCGGGCTCGGCAGGCGGGCGGGGTGTCCAGTCCGGCAGGCCGATGAAGTCTTGCGCGGGGTCGACGTTGGAGACGTAGAAGTACGTCTTCTGCCACAGCTTCACCGACTGCATGAGCTGAGGCGGCAGGAACTAGTTCTTGGTCCCGCTGCGCTTTACCGCAATGCATCCCACGCACTGGACCGCCACGCCCTGAACCACGGTACCAAGCTTCATGTAGAAGAGCTCGGTCCACAATTCCATTGTGGAGAGAATCCTGAGGTACGCCTCGCAGAGGACGACGAAGGCAGACAGCGTCACCACCGTGTTCGGTGTGAGGTGGTGGGGCTGAATGTTGAAGAACTCGAGGACGGAGTGGAAGAAGCCGCTGGCGGGGAGCCCGAAGCCGCACGGGAAGTGCGAGCGGAAAACGACCCGCTTGCCGAACCGCGGCGCCGGCCGGATTTCCGCCGCCGACGCCAGGCGCATGGCAACCTTGTCTTCGGAGGGCAACTTCCACGCGCGGTGGAGGTAGAAGATGTGTTCCGCGAGAACCTCGTTGCCGTCCCACTCGCCAGAGTGGCGGGCCGGCGGCTACGCCGCTGCAGCCATGGCTCAGGGCACGGATTATTTCCGCCGGAGCGCTGCGAGTGGAGGTGGCGAGGAGCGCGAGGGAGAGCAAGGAAGAAGAAGAGAGTGGAACGGGGTGTGTGCGCGAGCGGCGCTAACCCCCTTCCCCGGGCCTACTTATAGGCTCGGGACAACGAAGCCGAGGGGGCGGGGCGTGGGATTAACTGCTCCACGCCCCGCATGATCCCCACCTTTTTCACGCCTAATCCGTGTGCATTAAATGCACGTGGGGAGGGCAATCATTGCCTCTGCCACATTAGATCCACGCGCGGACCAAGACCCTATAGTGGCGGGCCCTAGCCCGTTGTTGTGTCTCGTCGTGCGCGTGGGCTGGCAGGCTGACGCGACAGGGCGACGACGCGTGGAGTGCCGCCAACGGTCGGCAGACCTACGCCGCGGCCCGCCGTCCAGACGGTATCTTCCTCTCGAAGACTTGAAGACAGAGGTCCGGCTGCCAGCAGCCGGCCCTTTCCAGAAGATGGACAAGGGACACCAAACCTTACTTGGAGTGGGAAGCTGCTGGAACCCCGCAGCCCCAATCGCAACCACAGAGTTCCACCAGCTTCGGGAACTACTGTCGGAGATATTGACCACGGGTGTCCTCATCGACCACCCATGGTATTTCAAGACAATTGGGGGCCGTCTGTTACCCGGCCCCTGTTACCCCCGGTCGCCTGCTCATCGCGCCGCCTCCTGGGACAGCTAAGCCCAGGAGCCGGCTGCCAGCAGGCGGCAGGGGCCCGAACAGGCGGCAGCTCCGTAGCCAGCAGCTAGCAGACGGCCCTACGCCACCCCCTCGGGACGCGTGCTGGGGAACCACGACAAGGCTAAGGCATGGCTACAGTTGAGCATGTCCTTAGAAAATCTATAAGGGTGTGGCTACAGTGAGGGCATATCTTGCGGGCGCCTCTTAAGCGGCGTATCACTGTAGCCATGCTGCCAGTGACCAAGCCACGATCAGAGGAAGCCATTATCCCACCACCAACAGGCGGCAGAGCCAGCAGGCGACTGGCCCCACCGGCCAGCAGGTGAACAAGAGACAAGCGGCCCCTGGCAGGCGGCCTGGGGAGATGGTCCGCCTGGTAGCAGGCGGCTCGCCATGCCCTAGGAGTCTGAACCTCATCAAGATGACAAGACAGGACGTGGAGGCAGCGTACGGCAGGAGGAGGCGGCACTGTAGCCATTCCCCTCCTGACGATGTTGTCGTCACGAAAGAGCGCCTGATACGTCCAAAACATATCTATAATTTCTGCGTGCTCCATGCTTCTTTTGTGTGATATTGCTATGATATTTATGTACTTCCATACACTTTTGATCATATTTTGACTAACCTATTAACTCAGTGCACCACAGTGCCAGTTCCTGTTTTCTGCTGTTTTTCTATTTCAGATTTCCCTCATATTAAAAGTGCTCCAAAAATTCCGGGAAAATACAAAAAAAATCAGCGTACAGGAAGCTTCGAGAAAAACAAAAGTGGGGCCAGAGGGGAGCCAGGGGCGGACCAGGCGGCCACCCGGGGCGGCCCCACCCCTGGCCGCCCTAGGGGGGGCGCCTGGGGCCCCCTCTCCGCCTCTGGTGACCCCCCTTCGCATATATATTCCTCGCGTCCCGAAACCCTCGAGGACGAAACCCTTTTTCGCGATCTCGCCTTTGTTCTGCCGTCGCAAGGCTTCCAAGATCGGGAGCATCAGGAGAACTCTTCCCGGCACCCTGCCGGAGGGGAGAACCACCACCGGGAGCTTCTCCACCACCATGGACGCTTCCCGGATGAGTTGTGAGTAGTCCCCCTTGGAACATGGGTCCATGACCAGTAGCTATGTGATGTTCTCCTCCCCTCTTTGTTCTTCATGGATTAGACCTCGTGAGCTGCCCTACATGATCGAGGCGCATATGTAATCTTTATGCTGTTGCTCTGCTGAGTTTGCTGGGATCCGATTGATTATGAGATTATGTTCAGATTGTGTGTGAGTAATATATTTGATTCACCTTTTTTATATTTTAGTTCTTGAGTAATTCTTGCATGTTCTCCGTTGCTGTTTATTGCTTTGGCCAAGTAGTAGGTAGTAACTCCAAGAGGGAGCGTTTTGCTTGATTGTGGGTTCATGCCCCCTGATGACTAGCTTGAGTGACAGAAACATGAGTCTAGGAGATGTGCTGTTGCCACAAGGGGGAAAACAACGGTGCTTGTACTTGCGGGTGCAAGGATAGTTTACTTTACGCAAAGTTCTTTTAATGCAGTTGTCCGTTGCTTTGAGTTTACACTTTGGGTGGGACTCGGAACTTAATACCAGCGAGATGTTCTGGATAGATATCTCAAGGTGGATGATTAGTAGTAGATGCAGATGGATTTTGGTCTACTTGCCTTGGCGTACCGCACATGCTTTTGAGCCTCTACCTTTCTTTGCAGCATAGTTAGCATTGGTTTGTGCACATAATCCTGTCAATTGCCTAGCTGTAATTTGTTTACCTCGCTTAGCTGTTTTATCGTCTTTTGGGAGAGAGACATCACTAGTGAACATCATGGGACCCCGGTCCATATTACCACCACTGATCACACCTTATATTTACTTCCTGTTTCTATTTCCTAGTTGCAGTCATAGCTATCATTATTATCTCTTGTGTTTGATCCTTTGTAAACAGCAAGGCCGGAGGGATTGACAACCTCTCTGTACTCATTGGGAGCAAAGTTATTTGTATCTGTGTGCAGGTCCTGTCAACCGCTAAGTTTCTGGCGCCGTTAGCCGTTGACACCTTCTTGTCGACCCTCGGAGTCTCAAGGGATTCGATCCTTAGTATCTTTGCCAAGGGAAACTTGCCGTTACACTACATCTCAAACCTTCCACTTGGGGTAACCAACGAGGGGCGAGAAGCCATCAAGGAAAGTTTCTGGCACCGTTGCCGGGGACTCCACTCTTCAAGATAGGGGAGTTGCACGCTATCTTTTATCTTTGCTTTTTAGTCTTGTTAGTTTACCTTTCAGTTTTTGCTTTAGTGTCCCTTACCAAAAATCACAAAAATAGTTATCTTGCTTGTTGCTGCTATGGGTTCCACCGAGAATACCAAGTTGTGTGACTTCACTAGTCATAACAACAATGACTTTATCTGCACGCCTATTGCTACACATGCCACTTCAGCACCTTCTTATGAGATTAAACCTGCTTTATTGAACCTAGTTATGAAAGATCAATTCTCCGGTGCTGGAGATGATGCTGCTTTGCACTTAAATAATTTTGTTGAGCTCTATGATATGCAAAAGTACAAAGAAGTAGATAGTGATATTGTTAAGCTTAAGCTTTTTCCTTTCTCCTTGAGAGGAGGAGCTAAAATCTGGTTTCAATCCTTGCCTAGGAATAGTATAGATTCTTGGGACAAGTGCAAGGATGCCTTTATTGGGAAGTACTATCCCCCTGCTAAAATTATCCAACTAAGGAGTAACATAATGAATTTTAAACAATTGGATACTGAACACGTTGCCCAAGCTTGGGAATGCATGAAATCTCTTGTCAAGAACTGCCCTACTCATGGTTTGACTACTTGGATGGTTATCCAAACTTTTTATGCAGGCTTGAACTTTACCTCGCGGAACTTGTTAGATTCGGCCGTGGGAGGAACCTTTATGTCAACTACACTTGGTGCTGCCACGAAGTTTCTCGACGAGATGATGACCAATTATTCCCAATGGCACACCGAACGCGCTCCAACAGGTAGGAAGGTAAACTCTGTCGAGGAAATTTCCTCCCTAAATGAAAAAGTTGACTTGATCATGTCTCTACTTTCCAAGCAATCTCCTATTGATCCTCATGATGTTCCTTTAAATTCTTTGATTGCTCAAGATCAAGTAGATGTGAACTTTATCTCTAGAAACAATTTCAATAACAATGCTTATAGGAGTAATTTTGGTAGCAACCCTAGACCGTTCCCCTCTAATTCCTATGGGAACAACAATGCTTATCCTAGCACCAGGAACTCCACTTCTGAACTAGAGATTATGCTTAAAGACTTCATCACTACCCAAAAGACCTTCAATAAGAGTGTAGAAGAAAAACTAGGCAAACTAGATAATCTCTCTTCGAAGGTAGACAATTTAGCCCATGAGGTAGAGTTACTTAAAATTAGAACTTCTCCTCTTGAGGAGAGGAAGACCACTCCTATGAATGCTATTCAAGTGCAAATTAATGAAACATTAGGATGATGGCTAAACTTAAAGAGAGATGGGCTAGAGAAAAGGAGGAAGAAGATAGAATTAAAAGCCTTCCTACCCACCACACTGTTGCTACTATCCAAGTTGTTGAGGATATCCAAACTCTTAGCACCCAATGCACTCCTAGTCCCATTGGACCTATTAATGGTGATGCTATGACCTCAACCGTAAAAGCAGAAACTCCTATGACCATAGAAGCTACCAAACAAGTGAGCCTAAAGGACACCACTACCACTTTACTTGATAGTAGTGACCTTGATTTTGATAATTGCACCCTTTCTGAAGTTATTGGTTTTCTTCACAAGATGTCTAGAGATCCCCACACTAGCACACTTAACCTTGCCTTCACGGAGCATATCACTAATGCTCTTATCGAAGCTAGGGAGCAGAAGCTTAGGGTAGAAGCCTCCATACCTAGAAAGCTAGAAGATGGTTGGGATCCTATGATTAAAATTAAGTTGAATAACTTCTCTTGCTATGCTTTATGTGATGTTGGAGCTAGTACCTCCGTTATGCCCAAAAGAATATATGATATGCTTAAATTGAAACCTTTTGATCCTTGTTCTTTTGGTGTTCGTCTTATTGATTCTTCCATAAAGAAACCTTTGGGGAAGATCGACGATGTTCTTATCATTGTCAATGACAATTATGTTCCCGTTGATTTTACTATTATGGATATTGAATGTGAACCTTCTTGTCCAATTATTTTGGGACGTCCTTTTCTTCGCACCGTTGGTGCTATCATTGACATGAAAGAGGGGAATATAAAATTCCAATTTCCTCTCAAGAAAGGGATAGAACACTTCCCTAGAAAAAATATTAAGTTACCTTTTGAGTCCGTTACACGGGCTAGCTATTCTCTTACTCTTGATAAAACTTGATCTTCTCTCTTTGCATTATGCCTAGCTTAAAGGCATAAAAGAAAGCGCTTTTGGGAGGCAGCCTGATGGCTTCTCGCCCCTCGTTGGTTACCCCAAGTGGAAGGTTTGAGATGCAGTGTAGCGGTAGTTTTCCCTTGGCAAAGATACCAAGGATCGATTTCCCCTGAGACTCCAAGGTTCAACAAGAAGGTGTCAACTGCTAATGGCGCCGGATATTTAGCAATTAACTGGACCTGCACACAGATACAAATAACTTTGCTCCCAACGAGTACAGAGAGGTTGTCAATCCCTCCGGCCTTGTCGTTTACAAAGGATCAAACACAAGAGATAATAGTGATAGGTATTGCTGCAACTAGTAAGTAAAAGCAGAAAGTAAATAGCGGATATGATCAGTGATGGTAATATGGACCGGGGTCCCATGATGTTCACTAGTGATGTCTCTCTCCCAAAAGACGATAAAACAGCTATGTGAGGTAAATGAATTACAGCTGGGCAATTGACAGAATTATGTGCGCAAACCAATGCTAACTATGTTGCAAGAAAGGTAGAGGTTCAAAGCATGGGAGGTACGCCAAGGCAAGTAGACCAAAATCCATCTGCATCTACTACTAATCATCCACCTTGAGATATCTATCCAGAACATCTCGCTGGTATTAAATTGCGAGTCCCACCCATAGTGTAAACTCAAAGCAACAGACAACTGCATTAAAAGAACTTTGCGTAAAGTAAACAATCCTTGCACCCGCGAATACAAGCACCATTGTTTTCCCCCTTGTGGCAACAGCACATCCCCTAGACTCATGTTTCTGTCACTCAAACTAGTCATCGAGGGGCATGAACCCACAATCAAGCATAACGTTCCCTCTTCGAGTCACTACCTACTACTTGGCCAAAGCAATAAATATCAACGGAGAACATGCAAGAATTACTCACGAACATAAATATAAAAGAGGTAAATCAAATATATTACTCAAACACAATCTGAATATGATCTCACAATCCATCGGATCCCAGCAAACTCATCATAGCAATAGCATAAGGATTACATATGTGCCTCGATCATGTAGGGCAGCTCACGAGGTCTAATCAGTGAAGCACAAGAAGGGGAGGAGAACATCACATAGCTACTGGTCATGGACCCATGGTCCAAGGGATACTACTCACAACTCATCCGGGAGGCGTCCATGGTGGTGGAGAGGCTCCCGGTGGTGATCCTCCCCTCCGGCAGGGTGCCGGGAAGAGTTCTCCTGGTGCTCTCGATCTTGGAAGCGCGGCGGCGGCGGAGCAGAGATGAGATCGCGAAAAAGGGTTCCGTCCTCGAGGGTTTCGGGACGCGTGTTAAATATATGCCAAAGGGGGGCATTAGCGGAGACCTGGGGGCCCAGGCGCCCCCCCCCCCCCCCCCCCCC
>LR738714.1:642981388-643046073 GCA_902687465.1 Secale cereale | reverse complement strand
CCCCCCCCCCCGGCGCGGCCAGGAGGGGGGCCACGCCACCAGGGCGCCTGGAGCCCTGGTGGGCCCCCTCCGGCCCTACTTTGGCCGCAAGGAAGCTTTCGGAACGCTGATTTTTTATATATTTTTTCCGGGATTTTCCTGGCAGTTTACGTGATGGGAAAACCTGAAATACAAAAACAGCAGAAAACAGAAACTGGCACTGGGGTGCACTGAGTTAATAGGTTAGTCCAAATATGATCAAAAGTGTATGGAAGTGTATAAATATCATAGCAATATCACACAAAAGAGGCATGGAGCAAGCAGAAATTATAGATACGTTTTGGACGTATCAACATCCCCAAGCTTAATTCCTGCTCGTCCTCGAGTAGGTAAATGATAACAAGCATAATTTCTGCGGTGACATGCTATTAACCATATAAGGACTTTTCATAGTCACATGACAAAAACTTACTGAGACAATGAATCTGTAGTAATTAAGTTGCCTCATCAGAAAATCACAAAGAACTGAAAGTTTTACAATATGATACTGAAACATCAAATAGATTTGTAATGAGCATGGTGTGCAAATATGATAAAGTGGTACCTCGCTTGCCCCCTTTAGTGAAGCAAAACATAAATGCAGGGGCACCTCCAAGGTTTAAGTGATGACTAGATACAATGATTTCAGAATAAACGATATCATAATCATGCAAAAGACAATGCTACTTTGGGACAATGCACATTACACTCAGAATGACAATCATGCTCTCAGTAGTTGGTGCTTAAAGAAGGTGGAGACTCTCGAACCGTGGCTTTTGTTGGCAAGGTTGAAAACCCGTGGTCGGAAACAAAAACTAAACATGTACCAGAGCTCTTGGTTTTAAAAACAGAAGTAAAAATTATTTTTTTGGATATGCATGTTTCGTCAACGAATGCTAGCAGATAACTCAATCACTTCTTGAGATGGACAAGTTTCGAGGAACGGCTCCCGAATGAGGACGATCACATCCTCTTAATCTCCTTTGTTTATCACTGCCAAAGTTTTCTGATTTCTCATGAACAAAGCGTGAAGGAGGGTTTGTTTGTTTATATTATTTTTTAATGAGCCGGGCGCACTCTATGCCAGTTCCTTCTCGTATTATGGGTTTGCACATTAGACATGCAATCCCGGGGTGAAGCTTGTCCAACTTAAAAAGATCATGAATTAACTACTACTTCCTCATGAACTAAAACAGAGGCACAAAATAGAAATGCTTTTTTGAATAATTTCGAGATGGTACATGAAAGTCTTCGTTAGGAATGGCAGGTAAATACCATGTATAGGAAGGTATGGTGGACTCATATGGCATAACTGGTTTAAAGGATTTTGGATGCACAAGCAGTCAGTCCGCTTAGTACAGGCGAAGGTTAGCAAAAGACTGGGAGCGACCAACTAAGAGAGCAATGACGGTCATAATCATGCAGAGCGACAAAGCAACATTGAATCAGGCATGGAAGTTATATCGCTACTCAGAAATTAAAGATCATCAAGGCTTGACAGACTTTCTTTACAGTCTTAAATATGCGTGAGCATACGCCAAGTCAATCAAAATAAATTCTTGAAGTAAGATATCACTAAACCATACCACATCATAGGCAAACAAATCTTGTTGGTACTCCAATAACACATTGGGAACCCCCCAGCTATTTGAGACTAACCATAAGAAAACATGAACTACTAAGCACCATTATGCACGCAGCATTTTTATCATAGACATATCGACCAATGCAACAGAAGCCAACTCTCTTAACAAGATAAGCATGATAACTAAAGAGAGTTCTAGCGACCAACTAAACAAAAGCTCTTTAAAATGATAAGCATGAAAACTAAGAGTTGAACATGACAGTAGCTATTAAAAGACCAAGAACATACACAGCAAAGATAGACATGAAAATTCTATGTTGTGTTCTAGGTTGAAGTGGAGCGTGTTTCTCTCCCACACAAAGAAAGCTGAGTTCCAACTCGTTATGAAAAGCAAGCAAAGCGAAAGAAAACTAAAAAGGAAACTAAAAGCAAGACGCTCCAAGCATAGCACATAACACATGAAGTGATAAAAATATAGTGGAACGAAAAACGAACTGATAATGTTGATGGAGAAGGGGATGCACGGGGGCATCCCCAAGCTTAGACGCTTGAGTCTTCTTGAATATTTCTTGGGGGTGCATGGGGGCATCCCCAAGCTTGAGCGTTTGACACTCCTGAATCTTTTTATCATCTTCCCTCGCACACTTGAAAACTCCCTTCATACATAACTCATCATAATCTGTTTAGCGAGGTTAGTACCCATAATAAAATAATTGTTCCTTGCTGGAAATAAGGATATTCTTGAAGGTCTACTGTTTCTCAAGATTGCCAAAAGGTTTTTGCAAAGAAAAAGCAAGCTCAAGGTTTGCAAAATGAAGGAAAGGCAAAACAGGACAGAATCTGTGAAAAACAGACCAGCAGGTAGTAAATGATTTTTTCGGGGCACTTCTGCAACTCTAATCAAAAAACTCAGAACAGACGCCCGAAAGACAATTGTATAGAGCACGCTGTCGAAAAAATTCAGACCAAAAAGATGATCTGGTGATTTTATACGAATTTTTCTGTCCAAGGACAGAATCTGTTTCCTGGACAGCATGTCACAACTTTTGAACTTTCTTGCAATCAGAGGCTACACTTGGCACAAAGTTGAAAAGTAAAGATACAATGATGATGCTACTGTAGTAACAACATCAAGACACAACAAAAGCAAAATAAAATTTTATTCACTGTGGGCTGCCTCCCAAAAACGCTTTCTTTTACGCCTTTAAGCTAGGCATAATGCATAGAGATCAAGTTTTATTAAGAATAAAAGAATAGCTAGCCCGTATAACGGACTCGAAAGGTAACTTAATCTTCTTTCTAGGGAAGTGTTCCAACCCTTTCTTGAGAGGAAATTGGAATCTTATATTCCACTCTTTCATGTCAATGATGGCACCAACGATGCGAAGAAAAGGACATCCCAAAATAATTGGACAAGAAGGTTCACATTCAATATCCATAATAGTAAAATCAACGGGAACGTAGTTGTCATTGACAATGATAAGAACATCGTTGATCCTCCCCAAAGGTTTCTTTATGGAGAATCAACAAGACGAACACCAAAAGAACAAGAATCAAAAGGTTTCAATTTAAGCATATCATATATTCTTTTGGGCATAACGGAGGTACTAGCTCCAACATCACATAAAGCATAGCAAGAGAAGTTATTCAACTTAATTTTAATCATAGGATCCCAACCATCTTCTAGATTTCTAGGTATGGAGGCTTCTACTCTAAGTTTCTCCTCCCTAGCTTTGATGAGAGCATTAGTGATATGCTCGGTGAAGGCAAGGTTAAGCGTGCTAGTGCGGGGATCTCTAGACATCTTGTGAAGGAAATCAATAACTTCGGTAAGAGTGCAATTATCAAAATCAAGGTCACTACTATCAAGTAAAGTGGTAGTGGTGTCCTTTAGGCTCACTTGTTTGGTAGTTTCTATGGTCATAGCATCACCATTAATAGGTCCAATGGGACAAGGAGTTCATTGGGTGCTAAGAGTTTGGATATCCTCAACAACTTGGATAGTAGCAACAGTGTGGTGGGTAGGAAGGTTCTTAATTCTATCTTCTTCCTCCTTTTCTCTAGCCCATCTCTCTTTAAATTTAGCCAACATCCTAATGTTTTCATTAATTTGCACTTGAATAGCATTCATAGGAGTGACCTTTCTCTCCTCAAGAGGAGAAGTTCTAATTTTAAGCAATTCTACCTCATGGGCAAAATTGTCTACCTTCGAAGAGAGATCATCTAGTTTGTTTAGTTTTTCTTATACACTCTTATTAAAGGCTTTTTGGGTAGTGATGAAATCTTTAAGCATAATCTCTAGTTCAGTAGTGGAGTTCTTGGTGCTAGGATAAGCATTGTTGTTCCCATAGGAATTAGAGGGGAACGGTCTAGGATTGCTACCAAAATTACTCCTATAAGCATTGTTATTGAAATTGTTTCTAGAGATAAAGTTCACATCTACTTGTTCTTGAGCAATCAAAGAATTTAAAGGAACATCACGAGGATCGATAGAAGATTTCTTGGAAAGTAGAGACATGATCAAGTCAACTTTTTCATTTAGGAAGGAAATCTCCTCGACAGAGTTTACCTTCCTACCTGTTGGAGCGCGTTCGGTGTGCCATTGGGAATAGTTGGTCATCATCTCATCGAGAAGCTTCGTGGCAGCACCAAGTGTAGTTGACATAAAGGTTCCTCCCGCGGCCGAATCTAACAAGTTCCGCGAGGTAAAGTTCAAGCCTGCATAAAAAGTTTGGATAACCATCCAAGTAGTCAAACCATGAGTAGGGCAGTTCTTGATAAGAGATTTCATACGTTCCCAAGCTTGGGCAACGTGTTCATTATCCAATTGTTTAAAATTCATTATGTTACTTCTTAGTTGGATAATTTTAGCAGGTGGATAGTATTTTCCAATAAAAGCATCTTTGCACTTGTCCCAAGAATCTATGCTATTTCTAGGCAAAGATTGAAACCAAATTTTAGCTCCTCCTCTCAACGAGAAATAAAAAGCTTAACCTTAACAATATTACCATCTATTTCAGTGTACTTTTGCATATCACAGAGTTCAACAAAGTTGTTTAGATGTAAAGCAGCATCATCTCCAGCACCGGAGAATTGATCTTTCATAACTAGATTCAGTTTAGCAGGTTTAATTTCATAAGAAGGTGCTGAAGTGGCAGGTGTAGTGATAGGCGTGCAGATAAAGTCATCGTTGTTATGACTAGTGAAGTCACACAACTTGGTGTTCTCGGTGGAACCCATAGCAGCAAACAAGCAAGATAACTATTTTTGTGATTTTCGATAAAAGATACTAAAGCAAAACTGAAAGGTAAACTTACAAGACTAAAAAGCAAAGGTAAAAGATAGCATGCAACTCCCCTATCTTGAAGAGTGGAGTCCCCGGCAACGGCGCCAGAAAACTTTGCTTGATGGCTTCTCGCCCCTCGTTGGTTACCCCAAGTGGAAGGTTTGAGATGTAGTGTAACGGTAGTTTTCCCTTGGCAAAGATACCAAGGATCGATTTCCCCTGAGACTCCAAGGTTCAACAAGAAGGTGTCAACTGATAATGGCGCCAGATATTTAGCAATCATCTGGACCTGCACACAGATACAAATAACTTTGCTCCCAACGAGTACAGAGAGGTTGTCAATCCCTCAGGCCTTGTCATTTACAAAGGATCAAACACAAGAGATAATAGTGATAGGTATTGCTGCAACTAGTAAGTAAAAGCAGAAAGTAAATAGCGGATGTGATCAGTGATGGCAATATGGACCGGGGTCCCATGATGTTCACTAGTGATGTCTCTCTCCCAAAAGACGATAAAACAGCTATGTGAGGTAAACGAATTACAGTTGGGCAATTGACAGAATTATGTGCGCAAACCAATGCTAACTATGTTGCAAGAAAGGTAGAGGTTCAAAGCATGGGCGGTATGCCAAGGGAAGTAGACCGATATCCATCTGCATCTACTACTAATCATCCACCTTGAGATATCTATCCAGAACATCTCGCTGGTATTAAGTTGCGAGTCCCACCCATAGTGTAAACTCAAAGCAACAGACAACTGCATTAAAAGAACTTTGCGTAAAGTAAACAATCCGTGCACCCGCGAGTACAAGCACCGTTGTTTTCCCCCTTGTGGCAACAGCACATCCCCTAGACTCATGTTTCTGTCACTCAAACTAGTCATCGAGGGGCATGAACCCACAATCAAGCATAACGTTCCCTCTTGGAGTCACTACCTACTACTTGGCCAAAGCAATAAATAGCAACGGAGAACATGCAAGAATTACTCACGAACATAAATATAAAAGAGGTAAATCAAATATATTACTCAAACACAATCTTAAAATAATCTCACAATCCATCGGATCCCAGCAAACTCATCATAGCAACAGCATAAGGATTACATATGTGCCTCGATCATGTAGGGCAGCTCACGAGGTCTAATTAGTGAAGCACAAGAAGGAGAGGAGAACATCACATAGCTACTGGTCATGGACCCATGGTCCAAGGGAGACTACTCACAACTCATCCGGGAGGCGTCCATGGTGGTGGAGAGGCTCCCGGTGGTGATCCTCCCCTCCGGCAGGGTGCCGGGAAGAGTTCTCCTGGTGCTCCCGATCTTGGAAGCGCGGCGGCGGCGGAACAGAGATGAGATCGCGAAAAAGGGTTCCGTCCTCGAGGGTTTCGGGACGCGTGTTAAATATATGCCAAAGGGGGGCATCAGCGGAGACCTGGGGGACCCAGGCGCCCCCCCGGCGCGGCCAGGAGGGGGGCCGCGCCACCAGGGCGCCTGGAGCCCTGGTGGCCCCCCTCCGGCCCTACTTTGGCCGCAAGGAAGCTTCCGGAACGCTGATTTTTTATATAATTTTTCCGGGATTTTTCTGGCAGTTTACGTGATGGGAAAACCTGAAATACAAAAACAGCAGAAAACAGAAACTGGCACTGGGGTGCACTGAGTTAATAGGTTAGTCCAAATATGATCAAAAGTGTATGGAAGTGTATAAATATCATAGCAATATCACACAAAAGAGGCATGGAGCAAGCAGAAATTATAGATACGTTTTGGACGTATCACAGCCCACAACGAATAAAGTTTTATTTTGCTTTTGTTGTGTCTTGATGTTTGTTACTATAGTAGCGTCATCATTGCATCTTTTCTTTTCAGCTTTGTGCCAAGTTTAGCCTCTGATTGCAAGAAAGTTCAAAAGTTGTGACGTGCTGTCCAGAAAACAGATTCTGTCCTTGGACAGAAAAATTCGTATGAAATCACCAGATCATCTTTTTGATCTGATTTTTTTTTTACAACGTGATCTATACAATTGGATTTCGAGCGTCTGTTCTGAGTTTTTCGATTTGAGTTGCAGAAGTTCCCCGAATAAATTGTTTACAACCTGCTTGTCTGTTTTTCACAGATTCTGTCCTGTTTTGCCTTTCCTTCGTTTTGCAAACCTTGAGCTTGCTTTTTCTTTGCAAAAACCTTTTGGCAATCTTGAGAAACAGTAGCTCTTCAAGATTATCCTTATTTCCAGTAGGGAAAAAATTATTTTATTATGGGTACTAACCTCGCTAATCAGATTATGATGACTTATGTATCAAGGGAGTTTTCAAGTGTGCGAGGGAAGATGATAAAAGAAGATTCAGGAGGGTCAAACGCTCAAGCTTGGGGATGCCCCCGTGCACCCCCAAGAAATATTCAAGAAGACTCAAGCGTCTAAGCTTGGGGATGCCCCTGTGCATCCCCTTCTCCATCAACAATTATCAGTTCGTCTTTCGTTCCACTATATTTTAATCACTTCATGCGTTATGTGCTATGCTTGGAGCGTCTTGCTCTTAGTTTCCTTTTTAGTTTTCTTTAGCTTTGCTTGCTGTTCATAACAAGTTAGAACCCAGCTTTCTTTGTGTGGGAGAGAAACACGCTCCACTTCAACCTAGAACACAACATAGGATTTTCATGCTTATCTTTGCTGTGTGTGTTCTTTGTCTTTCCATAGCTGCTGTCATGTTTAGCTCTTAGTTTTCATGCTTTTCTTTTTAAAGAGATTTTGTTTAGTTGGTTGTTGAACTCTCTTGAGTTTTCATGTTTATCTTGTTAAGAGAGTTTGCCTGTTGCACTGAGTTGTGAGTCTTGACTTAAAGTAGGTAATTGAGGTTGCTATTTAATTTTAGTAGTAACTTGCAATAGTTTTGAGGTATTGCCATGAGTAATGTCTGAACTTTTGGTGTCAAGAGCTTTAGCCTATTAGTGATAGATGTCGTATTTTGGGCAATCCGTGTTTATTTTCGAAAACCTACAAAATAGTTGAGAACTTTAGCTACTAAATGGATCACTAATCTTTGGAGGGATCGAATATTAGAGTACACTCACGTACCATGAGCCGAGGATGCGCAAGGATAACCAAACCCCCATACACTCCTCCTCAGGGTACTTGTCTCTTTGTGAACCTCCTAATTAGATTGAGAGTTACCGATAATAAGTGCATGAGTTCTTCGGACTAATGTGAGTATTCGAAAGTTGACACTTCCACCTATCCATATTTTTCTAGCCTCTTCGGTACCGTGCATTGCCCTTTATCACCTCGAGAGTTGGCGCATACTTCGTCGGTGCATCCAAATCCTTGGCACGATACGCTCTGTCATCATAAGCCTCATTATATCCTTCCTCAAAACAGCCACCATACCTACCTATCAAGGCATTTCCATAGCCTTTCCGAGATACATTGCCATGCAACATCCATCTTCTCATGACTTGATCTTCATGTCATACATGCTTTTTGCTTGATCGATGAGCCGCATGCTAGTTGGGCCTTGCCCTAATCATTACTACATGATGCGCTAGTATCATTGCATATCCTGCTACACCGGCAGAGGCATACATTTGCATACATCATGATAGTTTCATTTTCTTTATGTTGAGTACTTTTGTAAAGTGTGAAAGATCTTCTATACTTCTTGTAATATATAGAGTGTTGCCCCTAAAGTGAGGAAAAGATCCCAAAGAGGACAAAATCAAAAGATCCCAAAGAGGACAAATGAGAGTTAAATAGAAAGAGCCATGGAGGCCATAAAAAAATAGAAAAAATAGAAAAAAAAAGAAAAAGAAATAAAAAGAGAGAAGGGGGCACACTACTATTTCTTTTGAGAGATCCACACTCGTACTCCATCTTATACCTTGTACTCCATAGAGATTATCATTCATGCATATAGCCATGTGGGGACCTTCACACTATAGAACTTGGCTTGTATATTCCAATGATGAGCCTCCTCAAAAGAGCTCTAGATCTTCTTGAGCAAGCAAGTTGGATGCACCCCCACTAGTTCCATTGGAGAGCTTACCTTAGCTCATATGTGCATCCGTTGCATGGCAATCCCTACTCCTCACATCATATCTATCATTTGGCTTTCTCTCGTCGATGATTGTCCTCATTGATGTGAGCCCTTCACACCTTTTTTGTCTTCCCCCTCCATCATTTTTCTCTCTTTGCCATCCTAAGTGTCGACTTTCTTGCTTACGCTCGTCCATTGCATGAGTGCTCAAAATATCGAAGGGAGTGGATCATTTTGACTTGTACCTGGCTGTTGGTCTGGGGATGAGTCAAGATAAGATTCCAAAGAAGACCAAGTGTGAAACTTTAGTAGATTAAGTTCTCAACAATACAAAAACTATGTTTTACTCTCTCGTATATCCCTATCCCCTTTCTTGCACGCAAACACCATTTGGAGACATTCGAGTCACGGACAGCGAGAGCTCTTGCACCTTTATGTTCTTATGTTACTTGTTACAATGCTAATATAGACTCTTGCTTGTTATGACTTGAATTGAATTACATGCCTTGATTGCTTTACTTAAAAAGTTCTTATATGGTTGGTAGCATGTCACCACAGAAATTATGCTTGTTATCATTTACCTACTCGAGGACGAGCAGGAATTAAGCTTGGGGATGTTGATACGTCCAAAACGTATCTATAATTTCTGCTTGCTCCATGCTTCTTTTGTGTGATATTGCTATGATATTTATGCACTTCCATACACTTTTGATCATATTTGGACTAACCTATTAACTCAGTGCACCACAGTGCCAGTTCCTGTTTTCTGCTGTTTTTCTATTTCAGATTTCCCCCATATTAAAAGTGCTCCAAAAATTCCGGGAAAAATACAGAAAAAATTCAGCGTACAGGAAGCTTCGAGAAAAACCAAAGTGGGGCCAGAGGGGAGCCAGGGGCGGCCCAGCGGCCACCCGGGGCGGCCCCACCCCTGGTCGCCCTAGGGGGCGCCTGGGGCCCCCTCTCCGCCTCTGGTGACCCCCCTTCGCATATATATTCCTCGCGTCCCGAAACCCTCGAGGACGGAACCCTTTTTCGCGATCTCGCCTCTGTTCCGCCGCCGCAACGCTTCCAAGATCGGGAGCATCAGGAGAACTCTTCCCGGTACCCTGCCGGAGGGGAGAACCACCACCGGGAGCTTCTCCACCACCATGGACGCTTCCCGGATGAGTTGTGAGTAGTCCCCCTTGGACCATGGGTCCATGACCAGTAGCTATGTGATGTTCTCCTCCCCTCTTTGTTCTTCATGGATTAGACCTCGTGAGCTGCCCTACATGATCGAGGCACATATGTAATCTTTATGCTGTTGCTCTGCTGAGTTTGCTGGGATCCGATGGATTATGAGATTATGTTCAGATTGTGTGTGAGTAATATATTTGATTCACCTCTTTTATATTTTAGTTCTTGAGTAATTCTTGCATGTTCTCCGTTGCTGTTTATTGCTTTGGATAAGTAGTAGGTAGTAACTCCAAGAGGGAGCGTTATGCTTGATTGTGGGTTCATGCCCCCTGATGACTAGCTTGAGTGACAGAAACATGAGTCTAGGGGATGTGATGTTGCCACAAGGGGGAAAACAACGGTGCTTGTACTTGCGGGTGCAAGGATAATTTACTTTACGGAAAGTTCTTTTAATGCAGTTGTCCGTTGCTTTGAGTTTACACTTTTGGTGGGACTCGCAACTTAATACCAGCGAGATGTTCTGGATAGATATCTCAAGGTGGATGATTAGTAGTAGATGCAGATGGATTTCGGTCTACTTGCCTTGGCGTACCGCCCATGCTTTTGAGCCTCTACCTTACTTTGCAGCATAGTTAGCATTGGTTTGCGCACATAATCCTGTCAATTGCCCAGCTGTAATTTGTTTACCTCGCTTAGCTGTTTTATCGTCTTTTGGGAGAGAGACATCACTAGTGAACATCATGGGACCCCGGTCCATATTACCACCACTGATCACACCTTATATTTACTTCCTGTTTCTATTTCCTAGTTGCAGTCATAGCTATCATTATTATCTCTTGTGTTTGATCCTTTGTAAACAGCAAGGTCGGAGGGATTGACAACCTCTCTATACTCGTTGGGAGCAAAGTTATTTGTATCTGTGTGCAGGTCCTATCAACCGCTAAGTTTCTGGCGCCGTTAGCCGTTGACACCTTCTTGTTGACCCTCGGAGTCTCACAGGATTCGATCCTTGGTATCTTTGCCAAGGAAAACTTGTCGTTATGCTACATCTGAAACCTTCCACTTGGGGTAACCAACGAGGGGCGAGAAGCCATCAGCGCCTACAGTGAAAGGCAATCACGAGGGCCCACAGACGGCGAGCCCCAGCCAGCAGGCGGGAAGGCCGGCACCCGGAGACGCTGACAGCTGGGGGTCATTCCGCCTGGATTACTATTGTACCCCTGGGGGTAGGCCTATATAAACCCCCCAGGGTCCTCCATGTGGAGGGGTTGGATTCTAAGGAGAAGAGAGACTTACAGAGAGATAGGGAGAAACCCTAGCAACCACTCCGATTCCCTAGAGCAGGGGTAGAGAGCTAGCCTTGCCCTTCTTCCTCCTCTAGACGACATGGCTCAAGGACCAACCTTGTAGCCACCTTATTTACATTAGTCATGACGCGGAGTCCCCGCACAGCAGGACTAGGGGTGTTATCTCCACGGAGAGCCCCAAACCTGGGTAAGATTCGTAGGCATCCTAAGTATCGCCTTATCCCGCTTCGAGGGCCCAGCGACGTTCTATTGTCCCCATGCATGATAAGCCATCCGTTGGCATATGTCGCACCAAAGCCCCGACATGCGGAACGAGTAAAGAGACTTGCCGGTGACGAGATTGAACTAGGTATTGAGATACCGACGATTGAATCTCGGGCAAGTAACAAACCGATGACAAAGGGAACAACGTATTTTGTTATGCGGTTTGAGCGATAAAGATCTTCGTAGAATATGTAGGAGCCAATACGAGCATCCAGGTTCCGCTATTGGTTATTGACCGGAGATGTTTCTCGATCATGTATACATAGTTCTCGAACCCGTAGGGTCCGCACACTTAACGTTCGACGACGATTTGTATTATGAGTTATGTGATTTGATGACCGACGTTTGTTTGGAGTCCCGGATGAGATCAGGGACATGACGAACAGTCTCGAAATGGTCGAGACGTAAAGAACGATATATTGGAAGGCTATATTCGGACATCGGAAAGGTTCCGAGTGATTCGGGTATTTTTTGGAGTACCGGAGAGTTACGGGAATTCGCCGGGAGATGTATTTGGGCCTTATTGGGCCATACGGGAATAGAGGAAGCAGGCCAAAGGGAAGGAGGCGTGCGCCCCCCCCCCATAGGTCCGAATTGGACTAGGGGAAGGGGCGGCGCCTCCCTTGCCCTTTCCTACTCCCTCTCTCTTTCCCTCTTTCTTCTCTCCTACTCCGGAAAGGAAAAGGGGAATCCTACTAGGACTTGGGAGTCCTAGTAGGACTCCCCACACTTGGCGCGCCCCCTATAGGGTTGGCCTCCTCCTCGTCCCTCCTTTATATACATGGGCAGGGGGCACCCCAAAGGCACTCCAAGATTTTTCTTAGCCGTGTGCGGTGCCCCCTCCACAGTTACACACTTCGGTCATATCGTTGTAGTGCTTAGGCGAAGCCCTGCGTTGGTAGCTTCATCATCACCGTCATCACGCCATCATGCTGACGAAACACTCCCGTGAAGCTCAACTAGATCAAGAGCTCGTGGGACGTCATCGAGCTGAACGTGTGCTGAACGCGGAGGTGTCGTACGTTCAGTGCTTGGATCGGTTGGATCGCGAAGACGTTCAACTACATCAACCGCGTCACTAGACGCTTTCGCTTTCGGTCTACGAGGGTACGTTGACATACTCTCCCCATCTCGTTGCTATGCTTCTAGTAGATAAATTTTGCGTGGTCGTAGGAATTTTTTTGAAATACTACATTCCCCAACATATGGATGATTTGGATTTAAGCAAGAAACGGAAGCGAACAATTGATTTGGATGATGAGGAGGAGGAGGCATCAAGTGATGACGGCAAGAGAAGCCCCACAGCAAACTCGATTTCATACTCGAAGCAAAAACGACCGGATGGGTGCAAGAAAGACGCAAAAGGAAAGAAGAAGAGGAAAGGAGATGATTAGCTCAAAAATGCTATGGAAGCCATTGTGAAGGCAAGAAAAGAAGCCAACGAGGTGAGGAAGATGGCAAGGAACCAAGATGTCGCGGCCGAGGAGAAGAGGTTGGCGGCCGAGGAGAGGAGGGTGGCGGCCGAGGAGAGGAAGCTGGCATTGGAGGAGACGAAGGTGGGCATGAAGGACCGATCTAGATTGTTGGATTGGGAGAAGTACTTGTTCTTATTGGACACGTCTATCCTCAATGAGGCGCAAAAGGAGTATGCCAATCTTGCCCGTCAAGAAGTCTTGATCCAAAAAAGAGCCATGATTCGCGGCATGGGTGGAGGTGGCCTTGGCGGCATGGGTGGGGGTGGCCTTGGCGGCATGGGTGGCAATGGCCTTGGCGGCATGGGTGGCGGTGGCCTTGGTGGCATGGGAGGCATCGGTGGCATCGGAGCTACCATGGGCAGCATGGGTGCCATTGGTGGCTTTGGAGCGACCATGGAGACCATGGGTGGCTTCAGAGCACCTCCGGGTGGCATGGCCAGCATGGGAGGCATGAGTTTTGTGTCTCTCATGGGAGGCATGGGAGCACCTCCGAGCGGCATGGGCACTTCCGGTGTGCCTCACGCACAGTCGCATGAAGATGCCGTTGAAGATCTTGCCAACACCTTCCGAGCTTCACCTCACGATGCGACGCACGACAATGAAGAGGAGGAGGAAGAATCGTCTTCGAACAACGAGGAAGAGTCGGATGAAGATGATGATGAAGACGAGGACGAGGCTTGATTGTTGATGTGCCTTTCGTTTGTACTATGAACTTGGTTGGATGAACTTGTGGGCATGAATTTGAACTTCTGGGCTTGTTTGTGTGAAATTATTTATTATGCCATGTCTTTGTTTTGTGATGTTTGAAGTTTATTTTGTGTCCAAAATGCAACATATGCACGCGCCGGCGAGTCGCGTGCGCTGTATTTTGGCGCGCTGCTGGAGCTACCCTCGCGCGCTGCATTTGAGTGCGGCCGCTGGAGCCAGCGCTGCCCGCCGCGCCAAACCAGGCGACGGGCGCGCGGCAAAGTGGGTTTTAGTGCTCGGCGCGTTGGGTGGCTGTTGGAGATACTCTTACGAGTCGCTAATTGATAACCAACACCGTGTAAGACCGACTGAACCCTGGATCTTTGTCGAGATTTGCTCGTCCTGTTAAATATGCCAAACGTTGCCTTCACGTTGTGGGCAAGAAGCCCAGCCCGGGGAGGCGGGGACCCACCGTGACATTACGGTTGATCAACAACCAGAATAAGTTTTCTCCTCGTTACCTAATTCGACCACCAATGCTGCAGTAAACTAAAGAAAGCAGAGGTCCCTCCCTAAGCAGCCGCTCGGTGGAGACGGTGTGGCGGCGGAGTCCAAGAGGGAGCCGGCGACGACGGACGTCGGGGGACGTCATGCAGACAAGCATGTCAGCATCAGCACCCGGGCTACCAAAGCAGTGTCGGCGCCCGGGCAGCGATGCCCGAGCGACCAACGTAGCAGCGGCGCCCGAGCTGTGGCAGCCGACGGGCCTGACGCAGCTGGGGACAAGGCTGGCGAAGCAGATCACCGCAGGGCAGCCGTGTAGAAGCGGCGGAGGCGGGTAGTGTGGATCGATGGGCGGGCCGGCGCGCGAACGGTGGCTATGATTGGCTGCCGCATGGCGCGAGCCCGCCGGGTCATGGCGATGAAGGTGTCCCGGTCGGAGCAGGGCGGCGGTGATGGCTGGCGTAGATTGACGCGTGGGCCAATGGGCGGACGACGGCCGTGAGGGGCTGCCTTTCGTGCCAGACCTCCGGGTCGGTGAATAAACCGGCCGGTCGCGCCGGTATCGGAGTAGAGGTGCACGAAGATCGATGGTGAGCGACGCAAACCGATCAAGTATAGACCGGAATACCAAAAAGAAAAACGCCGATCAAAACGACCGGAGAGAGAGAGAGAGAGAGAGAGAGAGAGAATCCGGATCAAGGTATCGGGAAAAAAAAGACTCACTAGGGCAGCCGGTCAACACGGCCGGCGGACGAACGCTAGGTACGGGCGGCGTGGCCCCCGGCGGCGGTCAAGGAGGCCGACCGCCCCGAGGGCGACGTGCGGGGCGGAAGCGGCGGGCGGCGGCTAGGGTTTGGATAGGTTAGGCTGATACCATGTTAGAAGAGAGAGAGTGATTGTTGCGGAATATGATGGATTCAATGTTTAGGGCATGTACAATGGTGCTATCTTAGGAGTGCCACATAGGATAAATGATGATGTGAAGGAGAGAGAACTCATAAGAAAAGACTTGTCTTCTCTTAAGAGAAGACAAGAGATGATCTCTTAGCACAATTTGTCTCACCATATTTTAAGGAATGATAAGTTATTGAAGATAAGGCTAAGATATAACTCATTGTAGACATATTTTTTTGTCATCTCTAAATTAAATGCAAGACTTAAGATAAGACTGTTTTATCAACCATTGTACATGTCCTTATTGATTGAGACTCGTGGAAATATATATAGAAGTACAATGAACAATTTAAAGTACAAGACAAGACATGACAAATCATAATCTATCCTACACTTCCTAATGATTAAATAATCATATACTCAACAATTCGCACCCTAGAAACACAAGCAATAATGGGACACCACACGACACATCAGGAACACACAGTTTTGGTTAGTACTCCCTCCGTCCCAAAATAAATGTCTCAACTTTGTACTAACTCTAGTACAAATTTGTATTAAGCTCAAGACACTTATTTTGAAACGAAGGAAGTAGGTCCGGCGTAGAGGTTTCCTCCATTGCTCAGTGTAGAACTTTACACGCGCTACTCTGCACGTGGTTTGCAACCACGGAGCGCGCGACACCGCAGCGTGCAGTCCAATGCGTTTACTCTGCTCGTGGGACGAAAATTTGGCAAATGTTGGCTGGCCGGGAACGTTCCGTGGCTGGCTCACAGCTGACTTTTTGGCTGGCTCACATCCGCGGCCGTGGACGACCCTGATCTCGACCGGCGGCAAGGCACGGCCGCAGGGTCCCCCGGCCGGTGGGATGTTTCCCGGCCTGAGCGCACCATCAATCAAAGACGCCGGAACGAACTACTCCTACTTGTGTGGAACTAACCAGTCAAAAACACATGGTTAATTGCACGTGTCGGGATCAGAGACATGAGGTGCTGGAACGTTGGTGACGCGGATGGGGCGGTACTCTCCCTACCTGACAGCGTGCGCCACCGGCCGGCGTGCGCTGTGAAGACGATTCGCCGGTCACCGGGCAGCATAGAGCAAGGCAGAAACGAAATGTACAGCCCGTAGCCACGAAGACCAAACGTGTATCACACCGCCACGACGAGCACAAGACAAGTATTAATTACCGCATTTCTTCGTCTTCTTAGACTAGTCATAGTGGTGAGTAACTTACACTAGTAACATACACGTATTACTAGACTATGTTACTACCTCCATAGTGGGTAGAAACATAGATGTGGTGTCATGCAAGAGTTCATTTATTAGTCTATAGACTCAATTTGCATTGGTATGTGTGATATTACAGTAACACTGTGGGTAGTAGCTAGTTACCACAAACACTTCTCTCCTCATTAATTACATGTCACATAAGCAAAACTGTGTTGGGATGTGTGATGTTACTAGCTATGTTACTCCCACTATGGCCAGCCTTATGGATGCGTCAATCGCCGTGTAGAACAAGTATTGAAGTATTCGAGAAGTGGTCGATCAAACTACTACCACGTACTATTCTCTAGAGGATAACGTAACGTGGGTGGTGGCAGGTAGCCTTATCCTGACAGTGCTGAACTGCTGATCCTAGTAGGGGCAACTTGCATTCGCTAGCCAAGCTAATCTCCGCGTTTACGAGTCGCTAATTCTTAATCAACACCGTGTAAGACCGACTGAACCCTGGATCTCTGTCGATATTTGCCGGGCCTGTTAAATATGCCAAACGCTGCCTTCATGTTCTGGGTAAGGCTGGCCATAGTGGAAGTAACATAGCTAGTAACATCACACATCCCAACACAGTTTTGCTTATGTGGCATGTAATTAATGAGGAGAGAAGTGCTTGTGATAACTAGCTATGTTACTGTAACATCACACATACCAATGCAAATTGAGTCTATAGACTAATAAATGAACTCTTGCATGACACCACATCTATGTTTCTACCCACTATGGAGGTAGTAACATAGTCTAATAATACGTGTATGTTAGTACTAGTGTAAGTTACTCCCCACTATGACCAGTCTAAGAAGCCCGGCCCGGGGACCCACCTTGACATTACTGTTGATCTACAACCAGATTAAATTTCCGGCTCGTTACCTAATCTGACCACCAAAGCTGCACTTAAAAAAGTAGGGGGTCCCTCCCTCCCTAAGCTAAGACACTAAAGTACGACCGACAGTTTATATTATCCCTCAAAAGTCAGTACTGCTGCTCCATGCATGCCCCGTTTGATTACATTATCCGCTGTTAGGATACGCCTTTTGCAGATCTCGTGCTTTGCTTTCTGCCAAAGCCTCTCACCATCGACCTCTCCCGTTTCCACCCCTCCGCCCATGTAGTACAAATGTACATCTCGCTGCGCTACTGTTCGGCATTGCTAACTGTACCGTATACAGTATGGCTTTCAAGACAGCAGATACTCCAGATCCAGCGAGCCGCGCTGCCATGCCACTGGCTACGGTTAACCGATGGGGGTACACAGAGCGTAAGTCAAAAATAATGGCGATCAGCTACATTCATTCATTCGTTCATTCTCGTACAGGCGGGCACAGGAGTTTGAAAGTGGCTCCCTACAGCACTGTACTGAGATTAGCTGTGGCCAGCGCGGCGCCAGTAGGATTGCGCGCCGCGGAAGGCGGGCCCCAGAGGAGGGGGATAACGTGGGCCCGTCCCACTGTCCCATCCGTCTTTGCCTTTTCCCCTCTTCTCCTTCTGATGCCGGGCCCACGCTGCATGCCGGGCTCCTGGCTAGTGTATAAAATAAGCCGAGATAGGCCAGTGGATAAGATCGTCCAGCCTGCCTTGCCCATTTCGTTTCTGGTCCGTCCGCCCGTCCGCACCACGGTCCCGTTCCCATGTGCACGCGCCCAGAAATGAATGTGGTTCGCCGTTAGTACCAGGAGTCAAAAAGAAAAATCCAGAAAAATCTATTGCCATTTTTTGCCAAAAAATCCATTATACCATTTAAAAAGCCGTGATGGACGCGTCGGGAGCGACCCGTCTTCTCGCAGAAAAGGCGGAGAGGGAAGGAGACTCGAAAACTTTCAGGCTGCATGGCGCGGCGTATGGGCCGTCACGTGCCGCGGCCCGGCCAGAGTCACGTACTACCACGTCAAGCTGCCGCGACCGTGACGTGCCGTGCCGTGCATACGAGGTAGTATGGCTATAGCTAGCCGGGTGGCTAGTGCCTCGGGTATCGGTGGGTGGCAGCGGTTGCCGTTTCCGGTCGACGCAGTAATGGGTCACACACTCCGACCGCGTCCGTCTCCGGCCGACGGCCAATTCTTTCGCGCGTGAAAGCAGTAACGCTCGCTTGCAGCTGCATGAGCGCGCCGTGCATATCCGGGTGAAACGTATCCCACTAACTGTGCCTAGCTCGATCGGGTCTGACCGGTGCTTCTCAACGTATTTATTTGGCTTGCTACGTACGTTACGTAACGTCTCCCCGATCGATCCAGTCATTACAACCGGCCACGTACCCAAAACCCACCACACTACCTCCGTGGGTAGCTACGCAGTCGCAACAGAGGCCAGAAAAGCAAAATCTCCTACGGATCACGTTGAGCCGCATTGCAGTGCATTGCAGCGAGGAGGAACAGTCGTGATCCATCCACGTGACGGGATGATGTTTGGTTGGCGTCGGGCAACCGGGGGGGCGGATATTTTACGCGAGTCTCCTTGGAAATTGAAGTGTCTGGACGCGATGAGATGGGCATGCAACGCGTCCACGTCGGCACCGCGCGCCTCTTTTCAGGAACTGGCGAGGGAGGCGGTGGACCCGTTTCTAGCACCAACCTTGGCGAGGTCGGCAAGGCGCCTCGAGCCCCCACGCCCGCCTCCCACGCGGCGCGTCGGGCGAGGCCAGGCCGCCTGCTGGGTCCCGCGGGCTAGTGGCTACGGGGGGTTTATTTGGCAACGTATAAGCGCGGTATTTTTGTTTCTTAAAAAGAGAAAACGTAAGTGGTATTTGGGCTGGGCTGCGGGCTTTCTGGCCCTTTCATTCACGCGTGACCGGCCTTTGCCGTTCCCCCGGGCCAGGCGGGCGGCGAGGCGGAGGACATGCAGGAGACTGGCGGCAGCAGGCAGGGAGTACTTCAACTGTTAGCACTTCCTCCCTCAATTGTTTTTTGTTAGCACTTCCATTTTACAGTTTGTCTAAAACAAAACCTTTCATTTTACCTGATATTTTACCTGCAAACTATCGGTTTTCACCTTTTTACACGAACATCAGGCGTATATCAATTAGCGGAATGCCATTTGATAAAACCTTTTACTACAGAAAATTGTAATAATACCACGAAACACCTACTTGGAAATGTCATCGTAGCCTAGCAAAAATACCTACATGCCAAAATTGCCATAATGAAATCTTAAAAAAAAAACAACAAAAACAAACTCCGAGGTCCAAAAAATGCATACATACAATGAATTTGCCAAGCTTTATATTTTCATTTTTTTAACATAGATATCACACACATAATATTGCCGTGATGAAAATGCTTAGTAAACTGTGATACAATTAAAAATAAAATTTCCATGCTATTAAAAAATAAAATTTCCTTGTTCCAAATAATAAAATTGTCATGTTCTTAATATTCAAATTCTCATGTGAGAAACAAGGAAAAATAGTTTTCCAAAATTGCCATGAAAATTGGCAAAAAAAAACCTAAAGCTTTCGGTGGGAGCATTACAAAAGAACGTAATTATGCCTGGAACAAAAAATCATGTGAAATCGCCATGGGCCGTGAGAATATTTTTCTAAAATTTGCCATGAGTACAAAATACGTTGAAATTTAAAAATAAACAAAATATTTAACTTTGTCATGTTACAAGTTCCAAATTTCACTGGATTTGTCATGTATACTCTTTTCCAAAAATCTCAGTTACATAAAACAATAATTTGCTTATTTTTGTTAAGAAGTAAAAATACCCGTACATGTGTGTTTGCATTTATCTAAAAGATATGGACATTTTCCACACCCATTTTCGTTTTAGCTTAGAAGTGAATGTTGACTTACCATATAGGTGTTTTCTGGAACATAAATATCGACGATTTTAGATTATCCATTGTCACTTCCAATCTAATCTTATCTCTAGCAAGCAACTAATAATGCTTTGACACATAATCATAGTTTCGTCCATCTTATGTTACTTTCTACACCAGGAGCAATACGTGTAGATTCATCTATTTGTGGCAAAAATTCAAGTCCCGGAAGCTATCCTTGTGCATCGAGACAAAGAAGCAGACAAATTATTACGTTGCGAACAACACTTTACATAACAATAACTTGACTTCAAAAATCAAAACTATTGAAAGTTGAACTTGGTTATCTCCCTTTAAAAAGTCTGCAAATTAGAACATTACACATCACACTCTTAGAGTAATGGCAGACTTCATTAAGGAAGTACGGCATAATGGATTTGTATCTTCCACAAGCAGAGTCAATTTTTTTTCCGTTAGCCTATGAATATGTGCTAGAGTATTTTTTGAGTGAGAAGTATACCATATACCTTTGAAAATGGTTAGCATTGAAACGGTTTATCACACTTAAAGGCATACCCAAATTTGTCAACATATAACAAATAATTATTGCAAGGATAACCTTCGGTTTTACTAGTACAAATGTTCCCTTATTTGTTTCGGCATGTTTTATAGCAATCGATACTTACATTTCCGAGCACCTAATATTTGCATCATGTCCAGGAGTAGAAATGGATATCAGATAGTGTCCTTGCCATTTTCGTTTTCATATTTTCACACAGAAAAACAAATGTAGAGAAATATGTTATCAAATGCGAATGTGGAACAGTCACTCGAATACAAACACATATTGTATAAGATATTTAATTAATTTGGAACGGATACAATTTTCGTACAATTTAATGAGATACGATAGTACGCAAAATAAATAAGTCGGTACTATGTAACATAAATTAATCGACTCGCGATATACATAAAATAATCGACTCATGGTATACAACAAGTCCATGCTATACTGATAAATACTACTATAAATAAGGATGTTTTAAAAGTTAATTATACGATAAGTAAATTTTGACGACATTTAGGCTTATATGTTTATAATTTCCATATTGGACTTGAATTTCTTACATTAGCAAACATGTATATGGACATTTTCCACGCACACACAGATTATCCATCGTCACTTCCAACTCTATTCTTATGCCTAGCAAGCAATTAATGTTACTTTGACACGTAATAATAGTTTCGCCCATCTTACACATTACTTTTCTACACCAGAAGCATTATGTGTACCACCTCTGGATCCCCCCTCTCACTTTTTGGAATACTAGATTAATCTATTTGCACGTAAATTCAAATCCTATAAGCTACCTTGTGCACCGAGACAAAAGAAAAGGACAAACTATTACGTTGCGAACAACACATTACTCCCTCCGGTCCTTTTTACTCTGCACATTGGATTTGCCGAAAGTCAAACTTTGCTAAGTTTGACCAAGTTTATGTTAGAAATTATTAGCATCTATAATATCTAATAAATATAATATGAAAGTATATTTCGAGATGAATGTAATGATATTGGTGTTGTTACGTGAATGTCAATATTTTTTTTATATAAACTTGGTCAAAGTTGATTGAGATTGACTTCAGACAAACCTAATACGCAAAGTAAAAAGGACCGGAGGGAGTACATAACAATGACTTGACTTCAAAATTATTCAAAGTTGAACTTGTGTATCTCTCTTTAAAAGCTCTGCAAATTAATAGATAAGCATTGCGTCGACGTCTTCGGCATTCTCCTAAATTTGTTAATCTGACATTTTGGACATTCACTTAGTAGACGGAACACATTTCAACCACAAATCTTGGCATGGTAGCAAATGTGTATACTCTTGTGTGTTGTAAGCACAAGCTAAGAGCCAGTTCTTTTGTGACTTATCTCGGGTTAAGGAAATAAGTTGCCTCCTACCCAGTTTATTCTAGAAGCTCAAGCTTAAATTTTGTATTAGAATCGGTCCTAAGTACAACTTAGATAATTAGGGTTCTTGTGGAGAAACCTGCCTATCCGGGATCGAGTACACACTTGATACAATTGTCGTATATTTTCTGGATTTATTCCATACTTGTCCATGTTATCCTTTCAATTGTAAGACATGTCTGTCGATTACAAGGTCCTTCTAATGATTTCATTGTTTCAAAATCTGCCAGCTCATCCATGTAATTTTTTTTTTTGCGGCAAACATACAGGTAAAGTGTGTGTGCATGTTCTCACAAGGATGATTACATGTGTTGTTCTCTGCTTCTAAAAAACCATTAATTGAAAGCACTGACATAGAAATCGCTGTAAATTGTAAAAAGCCGACTAATTCATTTATCGCAAAACTCAATCCTGAAATCCGTCGTCGAGACGAAGAAAATGACAAATTATTGCGTTGCGAACAGCACTTTATTATATAGCAATGACTTGACTTCGAAACCGGTCGAAGTTGAACCTGCATATCTTCCCTTTTAAAAACCCCGTCAAATAAAAGATAAGCGCAGCGCCTACGTCGTCGGTATTCCCTTCAAACAGTTTATTATCCGACATTTTGGACACCCGTTCGGTTCGGTAGACCGAACAAACACGGCCCAGCCACAAAACGTGGCAGCAGCAGCGCGTTTTATACTCCCGTTTTTCCGGTGCTACGTGCATCCGGTGCCAGGCGGCGACGTCACGCACGGGCCGGGGCCGGGCGGGTAGATAGACGGATGGATAGGGATGCCAAACCCGGCGGCCGTTTGACGACCGCGACCGACCGACGCACGCCCCACGCCGTGCCTGTGCGTGCGCAGCGCTCGTTCCTCTATCCATTTCCATCCGGTACGAAATCCGAACCCAACCCAACCGTCCCACGCCGCGGGGCGGGGGCAGGACCGTCATTCGCGCCCTTTCCGATCCGGATAAGCCCCCGCCCCCGCCCCCGCCCCCACCCCGTTGCCCCCTCCCTTCTTCCACCTTCGCCCCTCATCCTCCCGGTCCAAGCTACGAGTAGTCGTAGAGCAGCTAGGTGGGCCGGGCGGGCGGGCCGGGATTGCGCTTCCCTGCTCGCTCGTTTATATATACCTCGCCTCCCCCGCTCCCACCCCCGGCCGTTCTTATCCCCAGAAGCTTCCACAAGCGGCAAGCCCCCATCCACCTCACCACCGTCCTCCCCACGCGGCCCTCCCCGTCGCTTCATGCGCCATTCCCGTCCAGCTCTGGGCATCCGCGGCGCCGGCGCATAGGTAGGACGGACGATGCCGTCGCTCTCCTGCCACAACCTGCTCGACCTGGCCGACGAGCTCCCGCCGCTGCCCCCCTCCCCGCTCCGCCTCCCGCGGGTCATGGCCGCCGCCTCCCCCTCCTCGCCGGCCTCGCCGGCCCCGCAGGGCCCGCCGCGGCGGGTCATCGTCTCCCACCGCCTGCCCCTCCGCGCCTCCCCCGACCCCGCCGCGCCCTTCGGGTTTAGATTCACCGTCGACGCGGGCACCGTCGCCTACCAGCTCCGCTCGGGCCTCCCGCCCGCGGCCCCCGTGCTGCACGTCGGCACGCTCCCGCCCGCCGCGGCGGAGGCCGCCTCCGACGAGCTGGCCGCCTACCTGATGGCGAATTTCTCGTGCCTCCCCGTCTTCCTCCCCGCCGACCTCCACGGCAAGTTCTACCACGGCTTCTGCAAGCACTACATGTGGCCGCTGCTCCACTACCTGCTCCCGCTCACGCCCTCCACGCTCGGCGGCCTGCCCTTCGACCGCGCGCTCTACCACTCCTTCCTCTCCGCCAACCGGGCCTTCGCCGACCGCCTCACCGAGGTGCTCGCCCCCGACGACGACTTCGTCTGGATCCAGGACTACCACCTCCTCGCCCTCCCCACCTTCCTCCGCAAGCGCTTCCCGCGCGCCCGGGTCGGCTTCTTCCTCCACTCGCCCTTCCCCTCCTCGGAGATCTTCCGCACCATCCCCGTCCGCGACGACCTGCTCCGCGCCCTCCTCAACGCCGACCTCGTCGGATTCCACACCTTCGACTACGCGCGCCACTTCCTCTCCGCCTGCTCCCGCCTCCTCGGCCTCGACTACCAGTCCAAGCGCGGGTACATCGGCATCGAGTACTACGGCCGCACCGTCACCGTCAAGATACTGCCCGTCGGCATCGACATGGGCCAGCTCCGCTCCGTCGTGTCGGCGCCGGAGACGGCCGACGTGGTGCGCCAGGTCGCCGACGCCTACAAGGGGCGGCGCCTCATGCTGGGCGTGGACGACGTCGATCTCTTCAAGGGGATCGGGCTCAAGTTTCTGGGGATGGAGCAGCTGCTGGTGGAGAACCCCGAGCTCCGCGGCAAGGCCGTGCTCGTGCAGATCACCAACCCGGCGCGCAGCGAGGGCCGGGACGTGCAGGAGGTGCAGGACGAGGCCAGAGCCATCAGCGCTCGGGTCAATGAGCGGTTCGGCACCCCCGGGTACACCCCGATCGTGATGATCAGCCGCCCGGTGTCGGAGCACGAGAAGGCGGCCTACTACGCCGCCGCAGAGTGCTGCGTGGTGAGCGCCGTCCGCGACGGACTCAACCGGATTCCGTACATCTACACGGTGTGCCGGCAGGAGAGCACGGCACTGGGCGACGCCCCTAAGAGAAGCGTCATCGTGCTGTCTGAGTTCGTGGGATGCTCCCCGTCGCTCAGCGGGGCGATCCGGGTGAACCCATGGAGCGTGGAGTCCGTCGCGGAGGCCATGAGCTCGGCATTGAGGATGTCTGACGGCGAGCAGCGGCTGCGCCACGAGAAGCATTACAAGTATGTGAGCACCCATGATGTGGCCTACTGGGCGCGCTCCTTCGACCAGGACCTGCAGCGAGCCTGCAAGGACCATTTCTCGCGGCGGCATTGGGGGATTGGTTTTGGGATGAGCTTCAAGGTGGTTGCCCTTGGCCCAAATTTCAGGCGGCTTTCTGTCGAGCACATTGTGCCGTCCTTCAGGAAGACGGAGAACCGGCTGATTCTCCTGGACTACGATGGGACCGTGATGCCAGAGAGCTCCATCGACAAGGCACCGAGCAGCGAGGTCATCTCCGTCTTGAATCGTCTGTGCGAAGATCCGAAGAACAGGGTGTTCATCGTGAGCGGTCGGGGGAAGGATGAGCTGAGCAAGTGGTTTTCGCCATGTGAGAAGCTGGGGATTGCTGCGGAGCATGGCTACTTCACTAGGTGAGATCTCTAGACACTTGTCGTTAAAGATCTACTACTAGTTGGTACGGTGTTGCTTTGCTCCCGATTCTTGTTGACTGCTTTAGATTTGGATAAAATCTTTAGAAAGCAAAGCATGCGAATTAAGCAAAGGTACTACTAGAAATAGTACATTTGAAGATGCATAATGAGTAACCAACTGGTCTAGATTCACGTCTAGAGCATAGCTCCTCTGAAATTTTGCCTTGAATCGTCCACATTCTTGCTTGCGGAGCAAATTTAGGAGGTTATGGTTTTGGAGGGTAGGAAGTGATTGATTTCGACCATGAACCTAAGCATAGAGATGGTTACTGTTCCAGTATTCCTTTAGGTAGAAGAGAGCATTCAAATCTTTGTTTGTGGTTGCGAAATTGTGACATCCATCAACAACTCAACTCTGGCCAATTCTTCATTGCAGGTGGAGCAAGGAATCGCCATGGGAGACCTGCGGGCTGGTGGCCGACTTCGATTGGAAGAAGACCGCCGAGCCGGTGATGAGACTCTACACAGAGGCGACGGATGGATCATACATCGAGCACAAGGAGAGCGCGCTGGTGTGGCACCACGACGAGGCGGATCCGGACTTCGGCTCATGCCAGGCGAAGGAGCTGCTCGACCATCTCGAGAGCGTGCTCGCCAACGAGCCGGTCGTCGTGAAGAGGGGCCAGCACATCGTGGAGGTTAACCCCCAGGTAAGCGCGTGCAAGCTGCTTCTCTCGGCCTCTCTGGCTGTTGCTCCACAGTTTTATTTAGAGTTGATTAATAATCGGGCTGCTCACAGTCGGTCAAATGGAAAAATAATTAATTGGGGTCGTAGACTTGTACTATAAAAACATGTTGAACAACAGCTAAACAACCAAACGTAGCTGTCCAACTAAAGGCAGCGGATAAGGATTGATCTGATCCGATCCAATCCAATCCGATCCAGTCCTCATCCACCACACCACATGCCTGATTGCCTCCCTGGAACCATCTACTATATCTTCTCCACGAAATAGATTTGTTGAATCGGCGGGTGGGCCAGCTCCCCGGCGTCGTCGACAGGGAAATTCCTGGAAGAAACACCCGTTTTGTCCCCATTGGATTTTTTGGGCGAGAGCCACTTGCGTGGCGCTTCTGATTTTTTATTTTGGAAGTAGCATCTGTGTCACTTGCCAGCGCCACTCCAACTTTTGAATGGAACTCGAGTATCGTTGTCTTGCTTGTTTGACATGAAAGAAATATCTCTTCTCCCCGTCGTCGTGCAGGGCATCAGCAAGGGCGTGGTGGTGGAGAGCCTCCTGTCGTCCATGGTGCGCGGCGGCAAGGCGCCCGACTTTGTGCTCTGCATCGGGGACGACCGGTCGGACGAGGACATGTTCGAGAGCATCGTGTGCCCGGCCAACGGCCGCGTGAAGCTCCCGGCGACGAGCGAGGTGTTCGCGTGCACCGTGGGGAAGAAGCCCAGCATGGCCAAGTACTACCTGGACGACACGGTGGACGTGATCAAGATGCTGCAGGGGCTCGCCAACGCGCCGTCGCAGCAGCGGCCGTGGCCGGTGCAGCTCCGGGTCACCTTCGAGGAAGGGAATGGAGTATGAAACAGACCAACCACATGTCAATAACCACCAATGAAAAAAAGGAACCATGATGATGATGATGATGATGATTCGGCAAGTCGGTCGGTGTGGTTTTAATTAGGATTAGCTGCAGTTTACAGGATAAACAGGTTTCTTTCTTCTTCTTTCTTCCTTTTCTGGTTTACGTTTCCAACCTCTTCTCTCACGCACGCACGCACGCATATACATATGCCCGCCCCCCATACATTGAGTGAGAAGAAGAGGTTTGTTCCGGTCGGTCACATTGTATATGTAGTTGACGATGACGATGAAATCAATCAGAGCAAGAAAAATGATTCTTTCGGCCCCCTCCCTCCATGCTACCGCGATAGTATATCCTTTTGATCCATCCATCCCTCCCCACTATTGCAACCTTAATTTCACGCCATATATGGATGCAGTGGAGTGGCCGTCCCAGTCGGCCACGCTCGCTTTTCACCTTTGCCGCTGCATTATTACGACCAGATCTGGTCCATCCCGTTGGATGGATGGATGTATGGATGGATGCCCACCGGATGATGGTGGTAGCCCCGGCGTCCAGATCAGACCAGGTGCTCCTTATCTCGTGCCGCCGCCAGCATCCTGGAGAGGGAGCCAAGCAGATTTTCTTTCATACTTCCATGTAAAAAGCAACTGGATTAGGCTTAGGCTAACCTAACCCACCGCCTACCCCCACCCGATATCTCTTCACATTAGTACATACACAGTGATACCTATGTACCACGTCGGGCCCGGCTGAAAGCAGGCGTCGAGACATGTGACATTTCCTAGGAGCCGAACTTCAACGGCCGAACCGAGTTTTCCTCTGCCATGATTAGGGTTGGCAAATCTTCGCTGTCAAAGAAGAGCCAGTACACGGCCGTGCTGTGGCAGTACGTGGTACGATCGAGCATGCGCGCCACAGTTGATGCGGTACACGCCGGAGAGGGACAGGGATCAGTCGATCGATCGATCAGTCGGTGGAATGCCCCGGTTGAGGCTAATTTTCGTGTTTTGACCATTCTTCGAAACTTACTTGAGATCTGATCCTACTTTGCATAAATTTCGGGATCTGATCATTTTCTAACAACCTACCTTCAAGCTTCTGACGGTAGTCTTTTTTTTTCTAAGTACGGAAAACAGTGTATGCTCGCACGTACCGCTGGGCACCTTGGCGGTAGAGTTGTACAGGCTACCGTCAAGCCCGTTTGGCGGTAGGTGTGTTTCTTAACGTCAAGGCCCTTAACGATAGGCTGTTATATTACCGTCAGGGGCCTTAGCGGTAAGAAATGATCAGATCCCGAATTTTTTACAAATTAGGATTAGATCTCGATTTACATTCAGAAAAGGATCAAAACACCAAATTTTGCCCGGGTTGATCCATCATTTCGCCTCACGCGCACGCCTGCCGGCAAGAGGCTTTGGGCTCCGTGGTTCAGGTGTCTGGCCGGATTCAGCTTGGCGCTGCGCGCAGCCCCGATCTGTCGGTAACCCTGCGTGCGTGCCTATCCGCTGCTGCTCCACTACTAGTGTGGCGTGGCGTGGGGTGGTTCCCTCTTGTTGTTTCTTTTCCGCTCCATGGTTGGTCGTCTCTGTCCTCCTCGGATCGGATAAGGGAATAATGGTAGGCGCGGCGCGGCGCAACTTGGCCGCTGCTCGACCCATCCATGAATGCGTTATCGTCGCGTGTCTGCTGCGACGAGCATCTCCAGCAGTGCGTCGGGGTTCACACTATGCCGTGCCTCTGTCTGGTCCTCCTCCGGACACCGATGCTGGCTGCTGTCGTGGTACAGTAGCACTAGCATAGCATATTCTTATCTCTGTCTTTTACCCCAAGCAAATCTTGGTCGCATTTTTGAGACTCTTGGATCAGCGTACGACCGGCATCTCTGTTAGTATCATAAGTTTCGACAAATTTGGAGATATTTTTGGAGGGCAAATTCAGGCCCAGAGTATTACACGTGGCCGGTATGTGTGTGTGTTGATCACGACCTCGGTATGTAGTTGTATATCATCAACCTGTAAAGTTGTTAAGCTGGATGGAGCTGTCCCAGGTGCAACCTGGCGAGATGGGTTCCAAACCCGGAGACCGAGAGACGACCAACTTCTTCCACTCCACTCCACTCGGCGGCCCTATGGCAAGAGGAGCTTTACACGAATCTTCCATGGACAAACTGGTCGAGGTCAAACAAAGGCAGCCAAGCAAGGCAGGCCGGGACAGGACGTACGCGAGCTCCCACCACCACCGAACTCTACCGGTCGATCTAGTATATCCTCCGTAGGATGGTGCCGTGTTCCACATTCTCCGGGCTTCCTTCATCGATCGGCAGTGGGTGCGTCGTCAGTGGCGTCGAAGAGTCCGAGACGTTTCTCGATGGACGGCCAGCGCCGCGCGTTGGTCCGCGAGATGGGCCAGCCGCCCCGCCGTGCCTTGTCCACGTCCGTCGCCCCGGAGAACGGGTCGGTCGGATGGCGTAGGTAGGTGCCCATCGCGGTCAGCCTGGATGAATGGATGGATCAAGGATGTAAACTGACCGGGTTCAGATCAGATCAACCGTGCATGGTGGGTAATTCAACAGTGCCGCCACGTAACTAGGTGCATGCTCATGTGCACAGTCTGACTGGTGCTAGCTTGGTTCATGCATTCGTCCCTCGCGTGCCTGTCATCGGGTTACTCTGTCGTTTTCTCTTTGTATGTGCCGTGGTTACTTGAGTTTGTGTGTGCGTTGGTGAGTCTCTGATCTGACCCACGTTCATCACAGTAATCACACGCTGAGTAGGTGGCCGCCGCCTTCACCTACAAGCAGCCTCTCTTTGTGTCGTGTGGACTAGTTCTGCTCTCTGCACCTGCATGCATGGGGTAAATCCAACGGCCGACCGCTGCTTCTTCACGTTGCTTCCTGCGATTAACAACCGTGCCCGTAAAGGGTCTGTCACGTTGCTTTCCACCCAAAAGTCATATTTTCTTTTGCTCGTCGTGATGCATGAGTTACATCCTCCACGTTCTTCTTGTAATGAATTAAAAACCCCGAGGAGGGAGGGAGGGATGAAGCGTGAGCTATCTAACTGCACTTACCTGTCCCTAAGATTTTCATGTCATCAGGATTTAACTCTTTCTCCATCGTTTTTCTGCCATGCACGTATGCTAGGCCAGAATTCAAGGTATGATATCGATAATTTAGGCGTCCATTTCTACCAACTATTACTAGATAACTAGCTACATAGTTCGGCCACGTACACTAGCTAATGCATGGACAGATGTTTGGATATGGCAGCTCAGCCAGCCATCCATTTTCCACGCCTATTCCTCCACAAGATCCAACCTAACCGTGCCGTGCCGACTGCCGCCTAGCTCACGTGACACGAACCAGACTTTGGAACTTCCACATGATGCTATGGGCACATCGACCGGCGAGGCAAGAATTAGAATTCATCACGTATACTCGACTAGAAATAGATGAGGCAGAGACTAGCCGGAACCTTTGCTTGTTTTGTGCGAATAATTGGCCAACCAAGCAAAGAATATCCTCCCATTCCTCGCATGCATGTCGACCCTTATCGATCCGGCCATCATTAACATCACATGCATGGGCTTGTTGGACAGATTTAGTGGATATCATATGTAAGGCCAAGGCTAGCTCTTGTTTAACATGACATTGACCAAGAAACCCTTATTTCAGACGACCCACGGCCATATGGGTGGTCCATCCCAAGAACACGACAGCCAAGAGGGCAGATGCTTCCGGTAAGATGGCGTATATAATCGTTTCTCTGGAAGATCGATCGGCATATGTAATCTTAGGTCCATCAATCTCGATCCCAGTAGTATAGTCTATCGGCCAGCGTTGTCCAGAGCAAGCAACAAGATAGTAATCCGATGAGCATGTGTGTGTGTGAGACCTAGGCGAGAGAGTTGGTGTTGTACAAGCATGTGCTCAGCATATTACGCCGCTGCGCGGCCGGCCGGAGCAGAGAAGATGGCATATGCTCCACGCTAATTCCTCTTATGTATTCACTCATCAAGCTAAAATGCTCCAAGTGTGGTGCTCTGTTGTACACGGATACTTGGCCTTGGCGTTGGCGCCGTTGGTTTAGCGTGGGTATATTCTTGGGGTGAGTATCCTTCCATGGTGCGTGTGCGTGCTTTATCGACGATAAAGATTCCCTCATCTCTACTCTTAATGTCTTAGTTGGCAGCTTAATACATTGGTTTTACTAGCAAAAGAGCCTGTGCGTTGCAACGGGAGAAAAAACAACACACGCACTTAGCCCAACAACCATTGCTCAAGATCACAATTGGTCTATCTTCCTTCTCAACCTCGCCGGCGGTGGCCTCAATGTTCACACATATCAAAATGTGTTTGATTGTGGTTAATCCTAAGGCGCCTCTCTCTCTCTCTCTCACTCACTCTCATGATGAATTTTTTTGTTTTTCCTTGCAGGGTTTTTCAGAGGTATGCCAGGGTAGTTAGTGATGTTTTCTTTTCCTATATGGTTTTAGTGGGTGTTCACTTATTTGCAATATGGTCCATACGGATCGCCGCCAGTACAAAACAAAACGGATCGTGCTTTTAAGATAATATTTAAAAATTATTTAACACGTAAAAATAACATCATGTTCAGATTCTACACATTTTCTAATCAAATTTCATATATAACATGTTAAAATTGGAGTTACGGTTTAAAAGATACGGATAATTTAGAAAAGCATTTGTTTGACTTAAATATCTTCCAAAATAATATTTTGAAATATTTAAAAGGTAAAAATAACACCATATTCATATTCTAAATATTTTTCTAATCAAATTTCATATATAATATGTTAAAATCGGAATTACGGTTTAAAAGATATATGGATAATTTGGAAAAAACATTTGTTTGTCTTAAATTGATCCACGGATGAATTACCTGAAAGATCAGGGGGCGTTTCAAAAAAACTTAAAATAACGGTTCGGGATGACTTAATTCGGGATGACGGGTTGATTTTTAGAAAACACAGGGACTTTGCGTAAAAAAGAAAAAAAACGGTTCGGTATGTCTTAAGTCGGGACGGCGGGTTAATTTCATGAAAATACAGTGACTTTTTTGCAAAAGAACTCGACGGACGGGCAGAAACCCACCGTGCTTTATTATTAGGTAGAGTTTTTCATCCGGTTTTATTTCGTCCCACCTCCCAGCACCCCTTCATGCTGTTTTTTATCAATTGATTTATTTTTCTCTTCACTCTTTTATTACAAATCAACACATCCCTAATGTACAAAAGATTACAAATCTAACTTTCCTAACTTATTCAAATCAACCGATCTCTCTCTTTAGGATACAAATAATAGTTTTTTAGAAAACAAATAACGGATTTTAAGGAATTTAACATGTAAATCATGACAAACAAATCTCATTATGAAAGCATTGTGTATCTAATTAATTTGTTATGGAATATTATATGTTTTCATCTTTTATTGCCATTCCGGGCCCATGGCTACCTTCCCCATGGTAACCTTTCTTAGATAGATCATTTGACCATTACCTATCATATGTTTTGTTTCAGCATAAATATTCCATATGTTTTATTTATTTTCCATCTTTTGCATGGGAAATGTTTAAAATGCTCACTCGGAGCTATTTATGAAGTTTATGTGTTAAGAAATAAGGTCGGTTATTTATCGCATTTTTCCTTATGATTTGTTGTCACCAGCCTATGTTGGAAAGGTTTCATAAATTGTTACACTGATATTTCTTCCAATGGAAGAACTTTTTGTCGATTCGTTACGTAGCAGATAGGATCATTCACCAGCTGACTCAAGCCAAAGCAGCTACAGGGGACACATATGTGTGATGCGCGAAGAGAATGATATCTCTACAATCTAGACGTTACCCAAATAGTCGAGATCATAACAGCAAGAAAAACTTGGTAAGTGCTACTTCTTGAGCTTGCGTTTGTTTTTCCTTTGAAGAGGAAAGGGGCGATGCAACAAAGTAGAGATAAGAATTTTCCTCAGTTAAGAACCAAGATATCAATCCAGTAGGAGGAACACACAAGTCTCCAATGATAGCGCCTGCACAAACAAACAAATACTTGCACCCGACGAGATAAAGGGGTTGTCAGTCCCTTGAGGTTACTTGCAAGGATGATATCAGGTAGAGATAGGTATAAAATATAAATAAACGAGCAAAGTAAAGTAAAGGTAAATAAATTCCAGCAAGTTTTTTTTGTGTGTTTTTGGTTTTATAGATCTGAAAATAATACGATAAAAGTAGACCTGGGGCCATAGGTTCACTAGAGGATTCTCTCTTGAAACAACACATATGGTGTGTAAACAAATTATTGTTGAACAATTGATAGAAAAGCAAATAACCATGACGATTTCTAAGGCAATGATTATGAATATAGGCATCACGTCTGTGACAAGTAGACCGACTCCTACCTACATCTACTACTATTAATCCACACATCGATCGCTATCCAACATGCATCTAGTGTATTAAGTTAACAAGAACGGAGCAACTCCTTAAGCAAGATGACATGATGTAGAGGGATAGATCAATCAATATGAAATAAACCCCATCTTTTCATCCTTAATGGCAACAATACAAATACATGCCTTGGAACTCATTCTGTCAGTGGGTGAGGACGCCACAAGATTGAACCCATTACAAAGCACCTCTCCTATTGGAAGAAAAATCAATCTAGTTGGCCAAGCCAAATCAATAGATCTGAGAGAATATGAAGCAATCTTAATCATGCATATAAGAATTCAGAAAAGATTCAAATAATATTCATAGATAGTCTGATCATAAACTCACAATTCATCGGATCTCAACAAACACACCGTAATAGAAGATTACATCGAATAAATCTCCAAGAACATCGAGAAGAATATTGTATTGAAGATCAATGAGAGAGAAGAAGCCATCTAGCTACTAGCTATGGACCCGTAGGTCTATGATAAACTACTCACACATCATCAGTAGGGCAGCAAGGTTAATGTAGATGACCTTCGTGATCGAATCCCCTCTGGCAGAGTACCGGAAAAGGCCCCAAGATTGGATCTCACGAGGACAGGAGCTTGCGGCGGCGGAAAAGTATTTTTGGTGTGCCCATGGTCTTCAGGGAATATTTGGGTATTTGTAGAGCTAAGATTAGGGTTGGGGGACCCACAAGGTGGCGACAAGCCTGTAGGACCCCCTAGGGGGCGCCCTACGAGTTTGTCGTCAGCTCGTAGGTCTCCTGACCTTCCCCCGAAGCTTCCTGGGTGTCTTCTTGTCCAAGAAAAATCATCAAAAAGTTTCATTCCATTTGGACTCCGTTTGGTATTGATTTTCTATAAAAGACAAAAACAAGGAAAAAACAGCAACTGACACCGTGCACTAGGTTAATAGGTTAGTCCCCAAAAATGATATAAAATAACATAATAATGCATATAAAACATCCAAGATGGATAATATAATAGCATGGAACAATAAAAAAATTATAGATACGTTTGGGACGTATCAAGCATCCCCAAGCTTAATTCATACTCGTCCTCGAGTAGGAAAAAAATAAAAACATAATTTCTGATGTGGAATGCTACATATCATATTTCTCAATGTAATCTTTCTTAATTTGGCATGAATATTCAGATCCATATGATTCCAAACAAAAGTCTAATGTCGACATAAAAACAATAATACTTCTAGCATACTAAAAGCAAACATGAATTTTCAAACTAACATGGCTAAAGAAAGCTATCCCTACAAAATTATATAGTCTTGTTATGCCCCCTCTTCTCAACACAAATTATAAATCATGTACTACCCCGGTGTCAGCCAAGCAATTGGTTCATACTTTTTAACGTGCTTTAGCTTTTTCAACTCTTCACGCAATACATGAGGGTGAGCCATGGATATAACATTATAGGTAGAATAGAAAGTGGTAGTAGACAAAACAAGGGAGAAAGTCCCACATCAACTAGGCAAATTAATGGACTATGGAGATGTCCATCAATTGATATCAATGCGAGTGAGTAGGGATTGCCATTTAACGGATGCACTAGAGCTATAAGTGTATGAAAGCTAAAAAAGTAACTAAGCGAGTGTGCATCCAATTTACTTGCTCATGAAGAGCTCGGACATTTGAGGAAGCCCATCATTGGAATATACAAGCCAAGTTCCATAATAAAAAATTCTCACTAGTAATATATGAAAGTGACAAAATAGGAGACTCTCTATCATGAAGAACATGGTGCTATTTTGAAGCACAAGTGTGGAAAAGGATAGTAACATTGTCCCTTCTTTCTTTTTCTCTCATTTTGTTTCTTTTTTTGGCACTTTGGCCTTTTTTCTTTTTTCTTTTTGGGCACTGTGGCCTCCCTTTTTTATATACCTCACATGGGACAATGCTCTAATAATAATGAGAGAACTCATAATGACGGAACGGGGAAGTTACATGGCAATATCTCTTAGAATGGCTATGAAAATGCCATAATAGGTGGGTATGGTGGCTGTTTTGAGGACAGGTACAAGGTGGGTTTAATGCATCGGCGAAAGTTGCGCGGTACTAGAGTGGCTAGCAAAGATGGACGTGTGAGAGTGCGTATAATCCATGGACTCAACATTAGTCATAGAGAACTCACATACTTATTGCAAAACGTTTATTAGCCCTCGAAGCAAAGTACTACTACGGATGTTCCTACGGGAGAGGTTGGTAGGAGTTAACCATCGCACGGTCCCGACTTTCACATCGAGTTTAATGCTTCCCGAACATCGGGCCTCCCGGCGGATGATAATTCCTCAAAAGGTTGTATTACTTTGCTCAATGCGGGCTTTGTCGACCTGCATTTTGTCGAGCGTGTCCTCGTATATGAGGTTAAGTCCACTGCCGACGTCCATGAGCACTTTGGTAAGATGAAAGTCGTCTACTATTGGGTTTAGTACAAGAGCGGCTGGTGCTTGGACTGATCGGACCCTTGGTTCATCGTCAGCGGTGAAGGTAATTGCCGTGTCGTTCCATCGGCTCACTACGGTTATTTGGTGGACCTTGGCGAGTTAGCGAAGTGCCCTCTTACGCCGATTGTTTGAAGAGAAGGTCTCAAAGACCATGAGGACATTAAAATCGTCCTCTCCAGAGGGTGTTTCTCTGGAGTTGCGGTGGCGAGGATGGCTTCGCCACTTTTAGCTACCTGCCGGAGTACCCAACACGCTCGAAGGCTGTGAGTTGGGACCGTGACAGAGATCGCATGTATTGGGAACGGCTTGTCTAAGAGTTCGTCAAGAACGAACTTGTATCCCGTAAATGGTCTATTTTTCTTGCCGATAGGCTGGATGCCCCGTTAGGGTATGTCCGTTTTTCTTTAGCGGCATATTGCCCGAAGACGGACTGTTCCAATTGGGTGTTTTGGGCCTTCCATGTGCTTTCCATCGTGCAGTACTTCCGTACTAAGTGTGACAACTCTGTGAAATTCTGTATGCGATGGCGGTTGAGGGCGTTCAAAATTTCCTCGTCAGTGCAATTGCGGTGAAAGACCGGAACCACATCATCATCGTAGCAATCTTTAATCTTGTTTTTAACAAGTAGGAACCTGGCCGAGAAGTGATGGACATTTCCCGAGGTTGCTGCCGCACATACATCAAGTCATATATGTCTGGAGGGCCCGAATTACTTAGAGAGTATTGATAGTGGTGAGTGGGTGTGGTAAAATTTGAATCCCGACCCAATATAGTATTCGGAGTTCGCAAAGTCTCCAGTGTTGTCAGTCCGGGCCCGGGAGGGTTCGAGCGCACCCCGGGCTCCGTGTCCAACTGCTACCTCTCGAGCATGCGTTGTTTTTCCCTTGAAGAGGAAAGGGTGATGCAGCAAAGTAGGGTAAGTATTTCCCTCAGTTTTTGAGAACCAAGGTATCAATCTAGTAGGAGACTACACACAAATCCCTCGTACCTGCACAAACAAATAAGAACCTTGCAACCAATGCGATAAAGGGGTTGTCAATCCCTTCTCGGCCACTTGCAAAAGTGAGATGTGATAGAGATAATAAGATAAATATTTTTGGTATTTTTGTTGTATAGATTGAAAGTAAAGATTGCAAAATAAAAGAACAATAAAGATAACTAGTTGATGGAAGATAAATATGATGGAAGATAGACCCGGGGGCCATAGGTTTCACTAGTGGCTTCTCTCAAGATAGCATATTCTACGGTGGGTGAACAAATTACTGTCGAGCAATTGATAGAAAAGCGCATAGTTATGAGAATATCTAGGCATGATCATTGCTACCTCTTGAGCATGCGTTGTTTTTCCCTTGAAGAGGAAAGGGTGATGTAGCAAAGTAGCGTAAGTATTTCCCTCAGTTTTTGAGAACCAATGTATCAATCCAGTAGGAGACTACACGCAAATCCATTGTACCTGGACAAACAAATAACAACCTTGCAACCAACGCGATAAAGGGGTTGTCAATCCCTTCTCGGCCAATTGGAAAAGTGAGATCTGATAGAGATAATAAGATAAATATTTTTCTTATTTTTGTTGTATAGATTGAAAAGTAAAGTTTGCAAAAAAAGTAAAGATAACTAGTTGATGGAATATTAATATGATGGAAGATAGACCCGGGGGCCATAGGTTTCACTAGTGGCTTCACTCAAGATAGCATATTCTACGGTGGGTGAACAAATTACTGTCGAGCAATTGATAGAAAAGCGCATAGTTATGAGAATATCTAGGCATGATCATGTATATAGGCATCACATCCGTGACAAGTAGACCGAAACGATTCTACATCTACTACTATTACTCCACACATCGACCGCTATCCAGCATGCATCTAGAGTATTAAGTTCATAAGAACAGAGTAACGCCTTAAGCAAGATGACATGATGTAGAGGGATAAACTCATGCAATATGATATAAACCCCATCTTTTTATTCTCGATGGCAGCAATACAATACGTGCCTTGCCGCCCCTGCTGTCACTAGGAAAGGACACCGCAAGATTGAACCCAAAGCTAAGCACTTCTCCCATTGCAAGAAATATCAATCTAGTCGGCCAAACCAGACTGATAATTCGAAGAGACTTGCAATGATATTTAAATAAATCATATAAGAATTCAGAGAAGAATCAAATATTGTTCATAGATAATCTTGATCATAAACCCACAATTCATCGGATCTCGACAAACACACCGCAAAAAGTATTACATCAAATAGATCTCCAAGAAGATCAAGAAGAACTTTGTATTGAGATCCAAAGAGAGAGATAAGAAGCCATCTAGCTAATAACTATGGACTCGAAGGTCTGTGGTAAACTACTCACAACTCATTGGAGAGGCTATGGTGTTGATGCAGAAGCCCTCCGTGATCGATTCCCCCTCCGGTGGAGCACCGGAAAAGGTCCCAAGATGGGATCTCACGGGTAAAGAAGGTTGCGGTGGTGGAAATAGGGTTTCGTGGTGCTCTTGGATGTGTTCAGGGTATATGAGTATATATAGGAGGAAGAAGTACGTCGGTGGAGCTACGAGGGGCCCACGAGGGTGGGAGGCATGCCTACCCCCCCTCGGCGCGCCCTCCTACCTTGTGTCCGCCTTGTGGCTTCCCAGACGTGTACTCCAAGTCTTCTGGATTGCGTTTGTTCCAAAAACGATCCTCGTGAAGGTTTCATTCTGTTTGGACTCCGTTTGATATTCCTTTTCTGCGAAACACTGAAATAGGAAAAAAACTGCAATTTGCACTGGGGCTTTGGTTAGTAGGTTAGTCCCCAAAATAATATAAAAGTGCATATTAAAGCCCATTAAACATCAAAAACAGATAATATAATAGCATTGAACAATCAAAAATTATAGATACGTTGGAGACGTATCAAGCAATCCCAAGCTTAATTCCCGCTCGTCCTCAATGTAATTTTCTTTATTGTGGCATGAATGTTCAGATCCGAAAGATTCAAGACAAAAGTTTAATATTGACATAGGAATAATAATACTTCAAGCATAATATCAAAGCAATTATGTCTTCTCAAAATAACATGGCCAAAGAAAGTTCATCCCTACAAAATCATATAGTCTGGTTATGCTCTATCTTCATCACACAAAATATTTAAATCATGCACAACCCCGGTTTTAGCCAAGCAATTGTTTCATACTTTAATTTTTCAAACTTTTTCAACTTTCATGCAATACATGAGCGTGAGCCATGGATATAGCACTATAGGTGGAAGAGAGTGGTGGTTGTGGAGAAGACAAAAGGAGGAAGATAGTCTCACATCGACTAGGCGTATCGATGGGCTATGGAGATGCCCATCAATAGATATCAATGTGAGTGAGTAGGGATTGCCATGCAACAGATGCACTAGAGCTATAAGTGTATGAAAGCTCAACTAGATAAACTAAGTGGGTGTGCATCCAACTCGCTTGCTCACGAAGACCTAGGGCATTTTGAGGAAGCCCATCATTGGAATAGACAAGCCAAGTCCTATAATGAAAATCCCCACTAGTATATGAAGATGGCAAAACAAGAGACTCTCTATCATGAAGATCATGGTGCTACTTTGAAGCACAAGTGTGGAAAAAGGATAGTAGCATTGCCCCTTCTCTCTTTTTCTCTTTTATTTTTTATTTTTTGGCCTTTTATTTTTTCTCTTTTTTTATGGCCTCTTTTTTTCCTTTCTTTTTTTTGTCCGGAGTCTCATCTCGACTTGTGGGGGAATCATAGTCTCCATCATCCTTTCCTCACTGGGACAATGCTCTAGTAATGAAGATCATCACAATTTTATTTACTTACAACTCAAGAATTACAACTCGATGCTAGAACAAAATATGACTCTATGTGAATGCCTCCGACGGTGTACCGAGATGTGCAATGAATCAAGAGTGACATGTATAAATTATGCATGGTGGCCTTGCCACAAATACGATGTCAACTACATGATCATGCAAAGCAATATGACAATGATGAAGCGTGTCATATGAATGGAATGGTGGAAAGTTGCATGGCAATATATCTCGGAATGGCTATGGAAATGCCATAATAAGTAGGTATGGTGGCTGTTTTGAGGAAGGTTTATGGTGGGTGTATGGTACCGGCGAAAGTTGCACGATACAATAGAGGCTAGCAATGGTGGTAGGGTGAGAGTGCGTATAATCCATGGAGTCAACATTAGTCATAAAGAACTCATATACTTATTGCAAAAATCTACAAGTTATCAAAACAAAGCACTACACGCATGCTCCTAGGGGAAGGGTTGGTAGGATTTAACCATCGCGCGATCCCGACCTCCACACAAAGGAAGATAATCAATAAATAAATCATGCTCCAACTTCATCACATAACGGTTCACCATACGTGCATGCTACGAGAATCAAAAACTTTAACACAAGTATTCCTCAAATTCACAATTACTCCACTAGCATGACTCTACTATCACCATCCTCATATCTCAAAACAATCATCAAGTATCAAACTTCTCATAGTATTCAATGCACTTTATATGAAAGTTTTTATTATGCCCATCTTGGATGCCTATCATATTAGGACTAATTTTATAGCCAAAGCAAATTACCATGCCGTTCTAAAGGACTCTAAAAATTATATAAGTGAAACATGAGAGATAAATAATTTCTATAAAATAAAACCACCACCATGCTCTAAAAAGATATAAGTGAAGCACTAGAGCAAAATTATCCAGCTCTAAAGATATAAGTGAAGCACATAGAGTATTCTAATAAATTCCGATTCATGTGTGTCTGTCCTATAATGTGTGTACAGCAAGGATGATTTTGGTAAACTAAAAAGCAAAGACTCAAATCATACAAGACGCTCCAAGCAAAACACATATCATATGGTGAATAAAAATATAGTCTCAAGTAAAGTTTCCGATAGACGAAGACGAAAGAGGGGATGCCTTCCTGGGGCATCCCCAAGCTTAGGCTTTTGGTTTTCCTTGAATTTTACCTTGGGGTGCCTTGGTAATCCCCAAGCTTAGGCTCTTGTCACTCTTTGTTCCATAGTCCATAAAATCCTTACCCAAAAACTAGAAAACTTCACAACACAAAACTTAACAGAAAATCACGTGAGCTCCGTTAGTATAAGAAAACAAACCACCACTTTAAGGTACTGTATTGAGCTCATTCGTTATTTATATTGGTGTTAAACCTACTATATTCCAAATTCTCTATGGTTCATACCCCCCGATACTACTCATAGATTCATCAAAATAAGCAAACAACACACGAAAAACAGAATCTATGAAAAACAGAACAGTCCGTGGCAATCTGTAACTTTCGAATATTTCTATAACTCTAAAAATTCTGAAATAAATTGGTGGACATGAGGAATTTGTCTATTAATCATCTGCAAAAAGAATCAACCTAAAAGCACTCTCCAGTAAAAAATGGCAGCTAATCTCGTGAGCGTAAAAGTTTCTGTTTTTTACAGCAAGATCGCAAATACTTCACCCAAGTCTTCCCAAAGGTTCTACTTGGCACAAACATTAATTAAAACATAAAACCACATCTAAATAGAAGCTAGATGCATTATTTATTACTAAAAAGAAGTAAAAGCAAAGAAAATAAAATTGGGTTGCCTCCCAACAAGCGTCATCGTTTAACGCCCCTAGCTAGGCATAAAGCAAGAATAGATCTAGGTATTGCCATCTTTGGTAGGCAATTCATAAGTGGCTCTCATAATCGATTCATATGGTAATTTTATTTTCTTTCTAGGAAAGTGTTCCATGCCTTCCCTTAACGGAAATTGGAATCTAATGTTTCCATCTTTCATGTCAATAATTGCACCAATCATTCTAAGGAAAGGTCTACCAAGAATAATAGGACATGTAGGATTGCAATCTATATCAAGAACGATGAAATCTGCGAGTACATAATTCCTATTTGCAACACTAAGAACATCATTAATCCTTCCCATAGGTTTCTTAATGGTAGAATCCGCAAGATGCAAATTTCAAGAACAATCATCAATTTCATGGAAAGCTAACACATCACACATAGTTTTTGGAATCGTGGAAACACTAGCACCCAAATCACACAAATCATAGCATTCCTGTTCTTTAATCTTAATTTTAATAGTAGGTTCCCACTCATCATAAATTTTTCTAGGGATAGAAACTTCTAATTCAAGTTTTTCTTCATAAGATTACATTAAAGCATCAACTATGTGTTTGGTAAAAGCTTTATTTTGACTATAAGCATGAGTAGAATTTAACACGGATTGCAACAAGGAAATACAATCTATCAAAGAGCAATTACCATAATTAAATTCCTTGCAATCCAAAATAGTGGGTTCATTACTATGTAAAGTTTTGACCTCTTCAATCCCACTTTTAACAGTTTTTGCATCAAGATCTAAAAACTCTGAATCATTGGGATGCCTTTTAACTAAAGTTGACTCATCTCTAGTCCCATGTTTATCAAGATTCATATTGGAAAACAAATATTTAATATGAGACACGTCAATCACTTTCAGATCTTCATCTTTATTATCATGAAAACTAGAAGAACACACTTTCACAAAGCAATCTCTTTCAGCATGCATCCTAGCGGTTTTTTCTTTGCACTCATCGATGGAAATTCTCATGGCTTTGAGAGACTCATTGATATCATGCTTAGGTAGAATAGATCCGAGTTTCAAAGAATCAACATCAAGAGAAATTATATCCACGTTCCTAGCCAATTGCTACTTCTCGAGCTTGCGTTGTATTCCCTCGAAGAGGAAAGGGTGATACAGCACAGTACCGTAAGTATTTCCCTCAGTTTTTGAGAACAAAGGTATCAATCCAGTAGGAGATCATGCGCGAGTCCCTCGCACCTGGACAAACAAATAAGAACTTCGCAGCCAACGAGATAAGGGGTTGTCAATCCCTTTACGATCACTTATGAAAGTGAGATCTGATAGATAGGATAGTATAATATTTTTAGTATTTTTCATATGAGAACAGATAGTAAATAAAGCAAATAAGCAACGGCAAAAAAAATTGAAGGTAAAGTAATATGATAAAGATAGACCCGGGGGCCATAGGTTTCACTAGTGGCTTCTCTCATGATATTAGAATTCTACGGTGGGTGAAAAAATTACTGTCGAGCAATTGATAGAAAAGCGCATAGTTATGAGAATATCTAGGCATGATCATTATATATAGGCATCACGTCCGTGACAAGTAGACCGAAGCAATTCTGCATCTACTACTATTACTCCACACATCGACCGCTATCCAGCATGCATCTAGAGTATTAAGTTCATAAGAACAGAGTAATGCTTTGAGCAAGACGACATGATGTAGAGGGATAAACTCAAGCAATATGATATAAACCCCATCTTTTTATCCTCGATGGCAACAATACAATACATGCCTTGCTGCCCCTGCTGTCACTGGGAAAGGACACCGCAAGACTGAACCCAAAGTGAAGCACTTCTCCCATTGCAAGAACTATAGATCTAGTAGGCCAAACCAAACCAATAATTCGAAGAGACTTGCAAGGATATTATAATCATACATAAAAGATTTCAGAAAAGAATCAAATATTGTTCATAGATAATCTTGATCATAAACCCACAATTCATCGGATCTCGACAAACACACCGCAAAAAGATTACATCAAATAGATCTCCTCGAAGATCGAGGAGAACTTTGTATTGAGATCCAAAAAGAGAGAATAAGCCATCTAGCTAACAACTATGGACCCGAAGGTCTGTGGTAAACTACTCACAACTCATTGGTGAGGCTATGGTGTTGATGTAGAAGCACTGTGTGGTAGATCCCCCCTCCAGCGGAGCTCCGAAACAGGCCCCAAGATGGGATCCCACGGGAACAGAAGGTTGCGGTGGTGGAATTAGGGTTTTCTGTGTTGCCTCGATGTTTTCGGGGTACATGGATATATATAGGAGGAAGGAGGGCATCTGGGGAGCTAGAGGGGGCCCACGAGGGTGGGGGGCGCGCCCTGGACCCTCGTGGCCGCCTCTCTCATTCCCTCGCATGTACTCCAAGTCTTCTGGGTAGATATGGTTCAAATAATAACTCTCCTGAAGGTTTCATTCCGTTTGGACTCCGTTTGATATCCCTTTTCTGTGAAACACTAAAATAGGCAAAAAACAGCAATTTGCACTGGGCCTTGGGTTAGTAGGTTAGTACCAAAAATAATATAAAAGTGTATAATGAAGCCCATTAAACATCCAAAACAGAATATATAATAGCATGGAACAATAAAAAATTATAGATACGTTGGAGACGTATCAAGCATCCCCAAGCTTAATTCCTGCTCGTCCTCGAGTAGGTAAATGATAAAAACAGAATTTTTGATGTGGAATGCTAACCAAGATAATTCTCAATGTAATTTCTTTATTGTGGCATGAATGTTCAGATCCGAAAAATTCAAGACAAGAGTCTATATTGACATAAGAATAATAATACTTCAAGCATACTAACAAAGCAATCATGTCTTCTCAAAATAACATGGCCAAAGAAAGTTATCCCTACAAAATCATATTGTCTGGCTATGCTCCCTCTTCATCACACAAAATATTTAAATCATGCACTACCCCGGTTTCAGCCAAGCAATTGTTTTCATACTCAATTTTTTTCAAACCTTTCAACTTTCACGCAATACATGAGTGTGAGCCATGGATATAACACTATATGTGGAATAGAGTGGTGGTTATGGAGAAGACCAAAGAGGAAGATAGTCTCACATCAACTAGGCGTATCAATGGGCTATGGAGATTCCCATCAATAGATATCAATGTGAGTGAGTAGGGATTGCCATGCAACGGATGCACTAGAGCTATAAGTGTATGTAAGCTCAACGGAAGAAATTAAGTGGGTGTGCATCCAACTTGCTTGCTCATGAAGACCTAGGGCATTTGAGGAAGCCCATCGTTGGAATATACAAGCCAAGTTCTATAATGAAAATTCCCACTAGCATATGAAAGTGACAAAATAAGAGACTCTCTATCATGAAGATCATGGTGCTACTTTCAAGCACAAGTGTGGAAAAGGATAGTAGCATTGTCCCTTCTCTCTTTTCTCTCATATTTTTGGAGGGGCTCTTTTTTTTATTAGCCCCTCTCTATATATTTTTTGGGCCATCTCTATTTTTTGGCCTTTCCTCACATGGGACAATGCTCTAATAATGAAGGTCATCACACTTTTATTGACTTACAACTCAAAGATTACAACTCGAAGCTAGAACAAAATATGAATCTATGTGAATGATGATGAAGCATGTCATATGAACGGAACGGTGGAAATTTGCATGGTAATATATCTCGGAATGGCTATGGAAATGCCATGATAGGTATATATGGTGGATATTTTGAGAAAGGTATATGGTGGGTGTATGGTACCGGCGAAAGTTCCGCGGTACAAGTGAGGCTAGCAATGGTGGAAGGATGAGAGTGTATAATCCATTGACTCAACATTAGTCATAAAGAACTCATAAACTTATTGCAAAAATCTACGAGTCATCAAAACAAAGTATTCAACGCATGCTCCTAGGGGAAGGGTTGGTAGGAGTTAACCATCGCGCGATCCCGACCTCCACACAAAGGATGACACTCAATAAATAAATCATGCTCCAACTTCGTCACATAACGGTTCACCATACATGCATGCTACGGGAATCACAAACTTTAACACAAATATTTCTTGAATTCATAATTACTCAACTAGCACGACTCTAATATCACCATCCTCATATCTCAAAACAACCATCAAATATCAAACTTCTTATCACATTCAATGCACTTTATATGAAAGTTTTTACTATACTCATCTTGGATGCCTATCATATTAGGACTAGTTTTATAACCAAAGCACATTACCATGCTGTTCTAAAAGACTCTCAAAAGGATATAAGTGAAGCATGAGAGATCAACAATTTCTACAAAATAAAACCACCACCGTGCTCTAAAAGATATAACTGAAGTACTAGAGCAAAACTATCTAGCTCAAAAGATATAAGTGAAGCACATAGAGTATTCTAATAAATTCTAAATCATATTTATCTCTATCAAAAGGTGTGTCCAGCAAGGATGATTGTGGCAAACTAAAAAGCAAAGACTCAAATCATACATGACGCTCCAAGCAAAACACATATCGTGTGGTGAATAAAAATATAGTCCCGATTATAGTTACCGATAGATGAAGACGAAAGAGGGGATGCCTTCCCGGGGCATCCCCAAGCGTAGGCTTTTGGTTGTCCTTGAATTTTACGTTGGGGCGCCTTGGGCATCCCCAAGCTTAGGCTCTTGCCACTCTTTGTTCCATAGTCCATCAAAGCCATACCCAAAGCTTGAAAACTTCACAACACAAAACTTTGCCAAAAATCTCTTGAGCTCCGTCAGTATAAGAAAACAAACCACCACTCAAAGGTACTGTAATGAACTCGTTCTTTGTTTATATTGGTGTTAAACCTACTGTATTCCAACTTCTCTATGATTCATACCCCCCGATACTACTCATAGATTCATCAAAATAAGCAAACAACACACGGAAAACAGAATCTGTCAAAAACATAACAGTCTGTAGTAATCTGTAACTTTCGAATACTTTTGTAACTCCAAAAAATTGAAATAAATTGGTAAATGTGAGGGATTTGTCTATTAATTATCTGCAAAAAGAATCAACTAAATAGCACTCTCCAGTAAAAAATTACAACCAATCTCGTGAGCGCTAAAGTTTTTGTTTTTTTACAGCATGATCATATAAACTTCACACAAGTCTTCCCAAAGGTTCTACTTGGCACAAACACTAATTAAAACACAAAACCACATCTAAACAGAAGCTAGGTGCAATATTTATTCCTAAATAGAAGCAAAAACAAAGAAAACAATATTAGGTTGCCTCCCAACAAGCGCTATTGTTTAGCGCCCCTAGCCAGGCGCGATACAAGAATAAACTTCACACAAGTCTTCGATTAAGCACTTATAATTCTTAGGAACTTCTCTATTCCTATTGATAACCAAACTTCTAGGCCAGAATTCAAGAAATTCATTTGTATCAAAAGGTTCCCTTGCAAAAGTGAGAAAGTTGAGGTGAACACTTATGGATTTGAGATCCGCTATTTCTTTACTAGATGATTCACCCTTATTTTTAGGAACATACATAAACTTGGCCAATTTAGTGGTAGAGGGATTCGAAGCATTTTTCACACCTGAAAGAGCAGACCCTACATTAGTGATAATGTCCTCAAGTTTATCGATTCTAGTGGAATCTTGATCTATTCTCTTTTTAACTATAGGTTCTTTTCCTTTATAAAAATTCAGAATAACTCCTACCTTGGATCCATACTCGGTAATTCGGCCGTGGATCTTTCTATCCAAACTCTCAACCAACTCTACAGTAGCAACTTTATTTTCAATAATTTCAAGCCTTTGCATAACATGTTCCAGAGTTAAAACAGTTCCATTAACCAGAAGAGGTGGTGGCCCAAACAATTCTGTCATAGCATTATAAGAATCAAAAGTATGGCTACCCAAGAAATTCCCTCCGGTAATGGTATCCAGAATATATCTATTCCAAGGAGTTATGCCAACATAAAAATTGTGAAGAAGCACGGAAGTGGAAAGCTTCCTAGTAGATCTATTTTGAGCATTGCAGCATCTATTAGATTTTCCTCCTCCCTTTGTTTAAAATTAAGAACCTCACACTCGGGAGTATTGATAATGATAGGCGTGCTAGCCATTACGGCAAAGCAAAGCGAACGGTAAACACACGGAAAAAGAAGGGCGAATAAAATGGCAAGGGTGAAGTGGGGGAGAGGAAAACGAGAGGCAAATAATGTAGTGCGAAGGATAAGGGTTTGTGATAGGTAATTGGTATATGACTTTTGCGTAGATATCCTGTGACGCCCCAAGACCGACGCTCCAAAAGACTTCCAGCTATTCCGGGTTTCACCGTGTGTTTCTTTTTTTGCTTGCTTTATTTATTTTACATTGCATCATGTCATCATGCCATCATGTCATCAATCTTTTGCATCTCATCTAAATAAATTGTGTGGATCTTCGATCCATTTAAATCGAGGGAGATTCACAATGGTGGTTCCTCTTTATAACATATCCTCCCAATACTTAGGGAGCTATATTAAACCATCCCTTTGACTTGGAATCACCTATAACACATTTGCACCGTTCGTCAATTTTCTTTTATCCATTTCAACTTCATTTCTTCCTTTGAGGCCTTTTAGTAAAATTGTGTTGCAATTTTACTTTATCCACAAATATTCCAAATCTTCCCATAAATCACATCTAATGTGTAGGGCCATTTCTTGAAATTTCAACCCATTTGGATTTCATCTAAAGGGATTTCTAAATTCAAACAGTTTGACTTTTATTCAAACTCGTTTGAATTTTTATCTTCCAAAAGTCTTCCAAGAAATTCATTAAATTCCTTACATTTTTGTGAGTCAGGGAAGATAATCCCCATGCCCAAACTCCTTCTCTAACCTTTTCTTTTCTTCCCTTTTCTTTCTTCTTATTTTTTCTGCTAAAATAAACACGCGAGAAGGGAGAGAGAGAGCCTGCGCCGTCGGCCTCTTAGGCCCAGGCAGGCCGCCCTACTGCTCCCTAGGCCCAACTCCCGCGGCCTCCCTAGGCCCACCTAATACCTAACCCAGGCCCAGCCGCCCTCCACCCTCTAAACCTAGCCGACCCAAGAGCCCCCTTAGGGCCTCTGTCTTATCCCCCTCGCTCTCCTCCCGGTCTCCATCTCTCTCTGTGCAGCGCCATCGGCCACCACCGTGCTCCCGATCCCATCGCTGCCTCTCCCTCTCGTTCCCTCGCTCCCCCTGGTCCTCCCGACGCTGCCGCCTCTCTCACTCTGCCGCCTAGCTCCCTCCCCTCTCCCTCGACAGCCGCCGCCGCCGCTGGCCTCGGTTGCGCGCCTCCGCGCCGGCCCTCAAGCTCGTCACCATCGCGCCCTCAAGGCCGTCACCATCGCGCCCTTCCACCACCACCACAGACCACCGCGTCGCCTCCATCCACCTCCTCCGCTCCGCCGCCTTGCCATGGCCCCGGCGCCCGCGCTTCCTGCCTGCCAGTCGCCTCCGCCGCCGTCGTGCTCTCATCTTGCCCCTGCTCGCCATAACCGCCGCCCTGTCAAGACCCGTCGCCGGACCCCGTGGGGCTCTGTCCGGCCAGATCGACCGCGCCGCCTCGTTCCTCTGCTTCACCGGCCCCTGCTCCTCTTCTCTACCTCCTGCTCGTCGGGATTTCGTCATCGTCGCGCCTCGCCGCTCCCCTTGCCTCCCGCAGCTGCCTGTTACCGGTCATCCCCATGGCTTTAGGGGGCTCGAGCCTCCACCTGCTCCTATCACCTCGAGCCGCCATGCGCCGACCTCCACCAACACCCATGGCCGCCCGTAGCTCCTTGTTGTGGAAGCCTCAAGGGCGTGCTCAAACTCCACCGTAGGGCCGCATGCTTGCCATGCTTGTTCTCCTTCAACATGCACCTCTGGCTTCTTCCTGCTACAGCACCCGGCTGTAGACTCCCTCACGGTTCACCAAGACCATCTCAAGTTCGACTACAGAACGAGTGCCAAGTACCACTACCGTCGTCTAGTTCCTCTCCGTCATGTGCACAAGGACGCCGACTACAACTACACATGGGACCCGTCAAGTTCATCTATGTGCGTGTACGACTACCTGCGCCGAATACCCGTGAACGACTACAGAGCGAAACGCAAGTACCCCGAGGACCGTGTATGACTACCGCCACCGAAGGCCGTCGAGTGAACAACTACCGTTGTTGTGAACGACTACTTCCACTACCGGACCACGAGTACCACTATGTCCCTTGACGACCAATTAACGACTATGAAACGTGTACAACTACACCGCTCGATCTCAAACCGCCCCAATAACGCACGCTTCAAAGGTATAACCACCGATGACCCCGTGAACGAATGTGTGTGTAAGAGATGTTTCCCTTGTTTCCACCGTAACTGTTCTGCCACTCTTTTGCCGTCATCACATGGGAACCGGGTAACCGGGAGCACCCCACCATCTTTGCATGACACGCTCACGCTCCCGTCATCCTTCTTTTGTACCGATATCTCAACGAGGTGTGGGATCACCGGAATGTTGCCGTGGCACCGTTTTCGGTTATCGCCGCCGTGGCCCCTTCCCTTCCACCAAGGTGACGAGTTACTCCATATCTTGTTCCTGTCAACTTTTCACTTAAAAATTGCATAAAACTTGCATTTGTCATCCGCATCATGATAACCACATTAAATTGTTTAAATTGTTGTTTGCATTAAAATTGCTACATGACATGTGGGGATTTTCGGGAGTTGTTGTTTTTATTTCCGGCCTCATTTAAAATGCCTAGATAGTGTAGATTACTTATGCTTCCCCTCTTGTCATGTTAACCAACATTTAATCTTGTCTTGTAAATAAATGAGAGCAAACTAAATACTTGAATGTGGTGTTCCGTCAATATGCAACTCATTGCATATTGAGCTCCACTTAAATTGTAGTATTGTTTGTGCACTTTGCCATGCCATGCATAATTAAACCGAACATGCATCATACTTGGTTGTGCATCATATGCCATGTTTTTGTTTGTGTGTTTACCAAGTTGTTTGCTTCTTTCTGGTTTGCTTCTCTCATTAGCTTCGGTTTCGTTCCGGAGTTGTGAGGATTTGTTCGACTTTGTCCGTTTGTCTTCTTCATGGACTCGTTCTTCTTCCTTGCGGGATACCAGGCAAGATGACCGTTCCCCGATATCACCTCTATCTTTGCCTTGCTAGTTGTCTCGCTCTATAGTTATGCCTCGGTGCCTATTCTTGTCTTGTCAGCCTCCTATATTGCCATGAAACAGCCTACCGCCTTCCTAGCAAACAGTTGATTGGCTAAGTACGCTTTTGCTTAGCCCCTCTTATAGCATTGTTAGTTGCAGGTGAAGTTGGAAGATTGCTCCATGTTTGGACTTCTTTATTGGGATAAAACAATATATATCTTAATTAAATTAATGCACATATATATTGGTAATGGGTGGAAGGCTTGGCCTTCTGCTTGGTGTTTTGTTCCACTCATGCCACCTTAGGACCCGATAAACCGGTGTTATGTTCCTTGATTTTGCGTTCCTAACACGATTGGGGTTTATGGGCCCCCCTTGATAATTCACACTGCTTAAAGCTTTTCCAGCAAGACCCAACTTTGGTACTACATTTGCCTAACAACTAAAACTTGCATAGGGAGTAATTAACCCGAGTTCTTAATCAACAACCCGGGCCAGTGCTCCTCATGAGTGTTGGTCCAAACTGGGAGTTCGATGAAGAGCGTGGTCGTATGTGTGTGATGTATCCCGACGATCAGTAGTGGTTCCTACTAGGGGCGATCAGGACTTGTGGTTGTGGTATCTTTTCTCATTTGGATTTTGTCCGTAGTCGGACCCTGTGTTATTTGGATGAATGTATGCCAATGTATTCGTTGTGTGACATGGCAAGTGTAAGCCAAGTATTTTACTCTTTCATCCCTGTTTTTTTACATGAGTTGTGCAAAGATACCACGCTTGCGATCATTCCAGAATGCGCTTATGTCTCTAAGTCGTGCCTCGACATGTAGGAGATATAGTCGCATCCTAGGCATTACAAGTTGGTATTCAGAGCCTTCTCCGACCTAGGAGCCCCCTGATTGATCGAACCGCTGACGGTTGAGTCTAGGCACACACACAAAATGTTTTGAGTCCTATATATATCGGAGAGTAGGATTTCTTTTTACTCCTCATCCCCTTCATCGCTCTGGTGAGGACTCCTGACGTTGTTTTAACTTCACTATTCTCAAAATTTCACCAAACTTTTTTAGGATCACATGGGTATTGTTTGGATTGTGCCGATATCTTTGTGACGAGAACATTTTTCTTGGTGCCTCCTATCATTTAGGGGTTGTGGCAGTGTCCCAGGGAGTTGAGCTCCGAGGTGTTGTCGTCACAAATGTATCGTTGCAGTTCTAGAATACCAGAGGCGGCCGACATCGAAAACTCTTCTATGCATGTCTGGTGGTGAGATAACCCCGACGTCACCCAGTACTGGGGGATAGTTCGGGAGTATTGCCACAACTAGTATAGCGGATGCGTTTCGAAGGTCCGAGGTAAACCGTTTCCGAAGGTGCCTGGTTATGTGTTGACGGATGGACACATCTGGATGTAGGTATTGCTAGTTGGGTGAGATATTGTTCTTCCCCTGTATCCCCAGCACCAGATTGCATAACCGGAAAGCTTCGGGAATTAATAGGTGGGATTCAAGTAGCTCTTAGGTATTCTTCCAACGGATGCATGATATGAGGTTTGGGTTTAACATCTAGTGGAGAGGTTATCATGGGCGTTGTTACACTTGGGGGTTGCATCTTAAAGGATCCTTGGCTATGCTGATCCCGGGATTGCAAGGCCCTTTGTAACGCGTGCCATGGGGCATTCAGCACGAACATGTGGGACAAAACCTCTATTATGTATTTGTTCCATCTGTTACCTTGTTGTTTTATTCTATCATTTTGTTCTTCCAAGTGGCTAATCGACAAGTTGATGTACCATTAAGCTTATGGAATTCATTCGTTCAATTCTCTGTTCGAATGATATTGTGAAGATTATGTTGCAACATATCAATCCTTTGTTTTGTTTTGAGTTGTGGTATTCGAGTTGCTTCGAAGTCAAGTGTTGATTCCATACCTTTCCTAATCGATGTTCTCATATTTCTATGGGAGTGATAGTCCTTCTTGATCATCAAGATTGTCATGAAAATTCTTTTCAACCAGCGTGCTTCGCTTCAAGTTAATCCGATATCTTCATCATCTGCAAGATCAACTCTCAGTCTTTTCTCAACGGTGTTCACTCCATTCATCCAAAATTGTCTTTGTTTTCCCCGCCCTCCCACCCTTCTTCTTCTTGGAGCCAGAATTCTTTAATCAAGTATCTATTTTATTCATGTGAAGTCTCTTCATTTTTTCCTTCGATTTTGTTTCATCCGGTGATTTCTCGTGGAAATGCTCAGGAGTTTCAAGTTTATCATTCTATGTTTCTTGTTTCTTCTCTGGTGGACTAAATTCAAGCTTCGGTGTTAATCATATCTTTTCCTCTTGTTTCACATGTTTTCACATGTTGGAATTTCTTATCCAAGTCTCTCATGTTTATTCAACTCTCTATATTCATATTCGGAGTGCTGAAGATATCTCAGAAGATTCCCGTTTCAATTCTTAATCCGTTCAAGCTATTTGGAGGATTTTCATCTTATTCAAGCCATTTAATTCAACCGGTGTAATATCTCTTCAAGTAATCATCAACGGTGTTTCTTTTGAGTGGGCCCTAACCCACAGGTATTTTCCCAGGATCTTTCCTGACTCTTCTAATTATCCGGAGTTATTACGGAGTTCTTTTCAAAGTGTGACGTAAGAATGATTTCCATCAGTCACATGCCTTCTCCAAGATTGTTTCCAATTATTTTCATCTTAAGCTCTACCTTTCCCCTTTTCATTCTTCCGAAGTATCTCAAAATTTTTCATGGTATTTCTCATTGTTCTTTCTCAACATTTGAAGACCGGAGAAGAGTTTCTCTTAAATCTTGCCTGTTCTTCTAAAGATTCATGGTTCTAGCTTCATGCCATCCTCATTATTGTTCCGATTGTGAGTAATTATTTTTATACCCATCCGAAGCATTTCATGAATTCTTTCCATTGTGATCCTTCGAAGGCCATCATTTCAGAAGATTTCTTCGTTCTCAATTTGCAACTTCGTCCTCTAACTATTCTTAATTGATGCCTCTTCATTCGTCTCCATATTCTTACGGTGGTTCATTCAAAATTCCTTTTCCTTTGTTATTGTGTCATTTCACTTGTTTCTTCCCAAATCCTACCGGTGATTCGTTGAATATTTTCTCAAGTTTGTGCGAGATCTCTCTTTAATTCTTTGCAACAAGAATAAGTAGCATGCCAACAGAGTGTTTTCATCTCGTTCATCTCCATTGTATTCTTTCTTTCAAGTTGTCCAACCCTCCAAGGTTTGTTGGTTTCACTCGTGTCAAAGAAGCAACTTTGGGTTACCTCTTCCTCTTCCGCTTCTATCCGGTGCCATCACCAGGATCTCGGGTCGAGATCCTCTGTTAGTGTGGGAGAGTTGTGACGCCCCAAGACCGACGCTCCAGAAGACATCCAGCTATTCCGGGTTTCGCCGTGTGTTTCTTTTTTTGCTTACTTTATTTATTTTACATTGCATCATGTCATAAATCTTTTGCATCTCATCTAAATAAATTGTGTGGATCTTCGATCCATTTAAATCGAGGGAGATTCACAATGGTCATTTCTCTTTATAACATATCCTCCCAATACTTAGGGAGCTATATTAAACCATCCATTTGACTTGGAATCACCTATAACACATTTGCACCGTTCGTAAATTTTCTTTTATCCAATTCAACTTCATTTCTTCCTTTGAGGCCTTTTAGTAAAATTGTGTTGCAGTTTTACTTTATCCACAAATGTTCCAAATCTTCCCATAAATCACATCTAATGTGTAGGTCCATCTCTTGAAATTCCAACCCATTTGGATTTCATCTAAAGGGATTTCTAAATTCAAACAGTTTGACTTTTATTCAAACTCGTTTGAATTTTTATCTTCCAAAAGTCTTCCAACAAATTCATTAAATTCCTAACATTTTTGTGAGTCCAGTAAGATAATCCACATGCCCAAACTCCTTCTCTAACCTTTTCTTTTCTTCCCTTTTCTTTCTTCTTATTTTTTCCTTTAAAAAACCCTGAGAAGGGAGAGAGAGAGAGCCTGCGCCGTCGGCCTCTTAGGCACAGCGAGGCCGCCCTGCTGCTCCCTAGGCCCAACTCCCGCGGCCTCCCTAGGCCCACCTAATACCTAACCCAGGCCCAGCCGCCCTCCACCCTCTAACCCTAGCCGGCCCAAGAGCCCCCTTAGGGCCTCTACCTTATCCCCCTCGCTCTCCGCCCGATCTCCATCTCTCCCTCTGCAGCGCCGCCAGCCACCACCGCGCTCCCGATCCCATTGCTGCCTTTCCCTCTCGTTCCCTCGCTCCCCCCTCATCCTCCCGACACCGCCACCTCTCTCACTCTGCAGCCTAGCTCCCTCCCCTCTTCCTCGACAGCAGCCGCCGCCGCTAGCCTCGGTTGCGCGCCGCCGGGCCGGCCCTCAAGCTCGTCACCGTCGCGCCCTTCCACCACCACCACAGACCACCGCGTCGCCTCCATCCACCTCCTCCGCTCTGCCACCTTGCCATGGCCCCAACTCTCGCGCTTCCTGCCTGCCAGTCGCCTCCGCCGCCGTCGTGCTCTCATCCTGCCCCTGCTCGCCGTAGCCGCCGCCCTGTCAAGACCCGTCGCCGGACCCGCGGGGCTCTGTCCGGCCAGATCGACCGCGCCACCCCGTTCCTCTGCTTCGCCGGTCCCTGCTCCTCTTCTCTACCTCCTGCTCGTCGGGATTCCGTCGCCGTCGCACCTCGCCGCTCCCCTTGCCTCCCGCAGCTGCCTGTTACCGGTCATCCCCATGGCTTTAGGGGCTCGAGCCTCCACCTGCTCCTATTACATCGAGCCGCCATGCGCCGGCCTCCACCAACACCCAAGGCCGCCCGATGCTCCTTGTTGTGGAAGCCTTGAGGGCGTGCTCGAACTCCACCGCAGGGCCGCATGCTTGTTCTCCTTCCACATGCACCACCGGATTCTTCCCGCTGCAGCACCAGCCTATTGACTCCCTCACGGTTCACCAAGACCATCTCAAAAGTTTGACTACATAACGAGTGCCAAGTACCACTTTGATACGTCTCCAACATATCTACTTTTCCAAACCCTTTTGCCCTTGTTTTGGACTCTAACTTGCATGATTTGAATGTAACTAACCCGGACTGACGCGTTTTTCAGCAGAGGTGTTGTTTTTGTGTAGAAATAAAAAGTTCTCGGAATCGCCTGAAAAGCAACAGAGAATTATTTCGGCAAATATAAAAAATATCTACAAGAAGATCCTCACCGGGGGGCCCACACCCTGTCCACGAGGGTGGGGGCGCGCCCCCTGCCTTGTGGGCCCCCAATGCTCCATCGACGTACCCCCAGATCCTATATCTTCCGTTTTGGGGAGAAAAAAAACCAAGGAAAAGGAATTATCACGTTTCACGAGACGGAGCCGCCGCCAAGCCCTAATATCTCTCGGGAGGGCTGATCTGGAGTCCGTTCAGGGCTCCAGAGAGTGGAGATCGTCGCCATTGTCATCATCAACCTTCCTCCATCACCAATTCCATAATGCTCACCGCCGTGCGTGAGTAATTCCATCGTAGGCTTGCTGGACGGTGATGGGTTGGATGGGATCTATCATGTAATCGAGTTAGTTTTGTTAGGGTTTGATCCTCAATACCCACTATGTTCTGAGATTGATGTTGCGATGACTTTGCTATGCTTAATGCTTGTCGCTAGGGCCCGAGTGCCATGATTTCAGATATGAACCTATTATGTTTTCATGAATATATGTGTGTTCTTGGTCCTATCTTGCTAGTCTATAGTCACCTACTATGTGTTATGATCCAGCAACCCCGAAGTGACAATAATCGGGACCACTCCCGGTGATGACCTTAGTTTGAGGAGTTCATGTATTCACTATGTGTTAATGCTATGGTCCGGTACTCTATTAAAAGGACGCCTTAATATCCCTTAGTTTCCAATAGGACCCCGCTGCCACGGGAGGGTAGGACAAAAGATGTCATGCAAGTTCTTTTCCATAAACACATATGACTATATTCGGAATACATGCCTACATTGCATTGATGAACTAGAGCTAGTTCTGTGTCACCCTAGGTTATAACTTCTACATGATGAATTGCAACCGACATAATTTCCCATCACCGATCCAATGCCTACGAGCTTTATCTATATTGCTAGTCGCTTATTTACTTTTCCGTTGCTACTATTACAAAAACTACAAAAAACACTATCGTTACTTTTATCGCTGCTACCACCACTATCATATTACTTTGCTACTAAACTATCTTGCTGCATATACTAAGTTTCCAGGTGTGGTTGAATTGACAACTCAGCTGCTAATACTTAAGAGTATTCTCTGGCTCCCCTTGTGTCGAATCAACAAATTTGGGTTGAATACTTTACCCTCGAAAACTGTTGCGATCCCCTACACTTGTGGGTTATCAAGACTATTTTCTGGCGCTGTTGCTGGGGAGCATATCTCTATTCTTTAAGTCACTTGGGATTTATATCTGTTTATCACTATGAAGAATTTGAAGGACTCAAAACCCAAGATCTTACCCTCAACTACGAGGGGAGGTAAGGAACTGCCATCTAGCTCTGCACTTGATTCTCCTTCTGTTATGAGTAAACTTGCGACACCTACTCCTGCTATTGAATCTACGTCGTATGTTCTTGATGATGCTACTTCTGCTATGTATGATGAAACTACCTCTATGCCTGATACTGTGCCACTAGGTGAATTTCTAGATGAACAAATTGCTAAGGTTAGGCAGAGTGCAAATGTTGATGATATTTATGAAATTGATGATGAAACTACTCCCAATAGATATGAATTGCCTGTTGTGCCTGAGGGTTATGTTATGGATGAAGAAACTGCTAGAGACTTTCTTGCTTGCAATGATAGATATGATCTTAGGAAGTTATTAGCTAACCTGAAAGAAAAGTCCTTGAATGTTAGAATGAAACATGACCCTGCTTTTGCTACTTCACCTATCTGTGTCACTGATAAGGATTATGATTTCTCTGTTGATCCTGAGTTAATTACTTTGGTTGAATCTAATCCTTTCCATGGCTATGAGTCTAAAACTGTTGTGGCACATCTTACCAAGTTGAATGATATAGCCACCCTGTTTACCAATGATGAAAAGATCCGCTACTATTATATCCTTAAGTTATTTATGTTCTATTGGGGAACGTAGCAGAATTCAAAAAAATTCTACGCTTCACCAAGATCAATATAAGGAGTCATCTAGCAACGAGGGATAAAGGAGTGCATCTACATACCCTTGTAGATCACGAGCGGAAGCGTTCAAGAGAACGTGGATGATGGAGTCGTACTCGTCGTGATCCAAATCACCGATGATCCCAGCGCCGAACGGACGGCACCTCCGCGTTCAACACACGTACGGTGCATCGACGTCTCCTCCTTCTTGATCCAGTAAGGGGGGAGGAGAGGTTGATGGAGATCCAGCAGCACGACGGCGTGGTGGTGGATGCAACGGAAATTCTGCAGGGCTTCGCCAAGCACCTGCGGGAGGAGGGAGATGTGTAACGGGGGGAGAGGGAGGCGCCAGGGACAAGGGTGTGGCTGCCCTCCCTCCCCCCACTATATATAGGGGCCAGGGGGTGCCGACCCTAGGAGATGGGATCTCCTAGGGGGGCGGCGGCCAAGGGGGGAGGCTTGCCCCCCAAGGCAAGGGGGCGCCCCCCACCCCTAGGGTTCCCAACCCTAGGCGCAGGGGGAGGCCCAAGGGGGTGCGCCAGCCCACTATGGGCTGGTCCCCCCTACGACCCATGGGGCCCTCCGGGATGGGTGGCCCCACCCGGTGGACCCCCGGGACCCTTCCGGTGGTCCCGGTACACTACCGGTGACCCACGAAACCCTCCTGATGGCCGAAACTAGACTTCCCATATATAATTTTTTACCTCCGGACCATTCCGGAACTCCTCGTGATGTCCGAGATCTCATCTGGGACGCCGAACAACATTCAGGTTACCGTGTGCATATATCTCTACAACCCTAGCATCACCGAACCTTAAGTGTGTAGACCCTACGGGTTCGGGAGACACGTAGACATGACCGAGACGACTCTCCGTTCAATAACCAACATCGGGATCTGGATACCCATGTTGATTCCCACGCGTTCGTCGATGATCTCATTGGATGACCCACGATGTCAAGGATTCACTCAATCCCGTATGCTATTCCCTTTGTCTATCAGTATAGTAATTGCCCGAGATTCGATCGTTGGTATGCCGATACCTTCTTCAATCTCGTCATGGCAAGTCTCTTTACTCTTTCCATAATACATCATCCCGTGACTAACTCCTTAGCCACATTGAGCTCATTACGATGATGTCTTACCGAGTGGGCCCAGAGATACCTCTCCGTCATACGGAGTGACAAATCCCAGTCTCGGTTCGTGCCAACTCAACAGATACTTTCGGAGATACCCGTTGCGTACCTTTATAGCCACCCAGTTACGTTGTGACGTTTGGCACACCCAAAGTATCACTACGGTATCCAGGAGTTGTACAACCTCATGGTCTAAGGAAAAGATACTTGACATTGGAAAAGCTTTAGCATTACAAACTAAACGATCTTGTGCTAGGCTTAGGATTTGGTCTTGTCCATCGCATCATTCTCCTAATGATGTGATCTCGTTATCAATGACATTCAATGTCCATGGTCAGGAAACCGTGACCATCTGTTGATCAACGAGCCAGTAACTAGAGGCTTTACCAGGGACACGTTGTGGTCTATGTATTCACACATGTATCACTGTTTCCGTACAATACAATTCAAGCATGAATAACAGACAATTATCATGAACAAGGAAATATAGTAATAACCATTTTATTATTGCCTCTAGGGCATATTTCCAACAGTCTCCCACTCGCACTAGAGTCAATAATCTAGTTACATTGTGATGAACCGAACACCCATAGAGTTCTGGCGTTGATCATGTTTTGCTCGTGGAAGAGGTTTAGTCAATGGATCTGCGACATTCAGATCCATTTGCACTTTACAAATATCTATGTCTCCATCTTGAACATAATTCCGGATGGAGCTGAAACGACGCTTGATGTGCTTCGTCTTCTTGTGAAACCTGGGCTCATTGGCAATGGCAATGGCTCCAGTGTTGTCACAGAAGAGAGTCATCGGGCTTCACGCGCTTGGAATGACTCCTAGGTCAGTGATGAACTCCTTCATCCAGACTCCTTCCCGCGCTGCTTCGCAAGCAGCTATGTACTCCGCTTCACATGTAGAATGCGCCACGATTCTCTGCTTGCAACTGCACCAGCTGACTGCCCCACCATTCAAAACATACACGTATCCGGTTTGTGACTTGGAGTCATCCAGATCTGTGTCAAAGCTAGCATCGACGTAACCCTTTACAACGAGCTCTTCGTCACCTCCATAAACGAGAAACATATCCTTAGTCCTTTTCATGTACTTCAGGATGTTCTTGACTGCTGTCCAGTGTTCCATACCGGGATCACTTTGGTACCTCCTTACCAAACTTATGGAAAGGTTCACATCAGGTCTGGTACACAGCATGGCATACATAATAGAGTCTATGGCTGAGGCATAGGGGATGACACTCATCTTTTCTCTATCTTCTGTCGTGGTCGGGGATTGAGCCGTGCTCAATCTCATACCTTGTAATACAGGCAAGAAACCTTTCTTGGACTGATCCATATTGAACATCTTCAATATCTTATCAAGGTATGTGCTTTGTGAAAGACCAATGAGGTGTCTCGATCTATCTCTATAGATCTTGATGCCTAATATGTAAGCAGCTTCTCCAAGGTCCTTCATTGAAAAACTCTTATTCAAGTAGGCCTTTATGCTCTCCAAGAATTCTATATCATTTCCCATCAGCAGTATGTCATCCACATATAATATGAGAAATGCTACAGAGCTCCCACTCACTTTCTTGTAAATACAGGCTTCTCCCCAAGTCTGTATAAAACCAAACGCTTTGATCACATCATTAAAGCGAATATTCCAACTCCGAGATGCTTGCACCAGCCCATAGATCGAGCACTGGAGCTTGCATACCTTGTTAGCATTCTCAGGATCGACAAAACCTTCCGACTGCATCATATACAACTCTTCATTGAGGAAGCCATTAAGGAATGCCGTTTTGACGTCCATTTGCCATATCTCATAATCATAGAATGCGACAATTGCTAACATGATTCGGACGGACTTCAGCATCGCTACGGGAGAGAAAGTCTCATCGTAGTCAATCCCTTGAACTTGTCGATAACCTTTAGCGACAAGCCGAGCCTTATAGATGCTCACATTACCATCCGCGTCAGTCTTCTTCTTAAAGATCCATTTGTTTTTTATGGCGTGCCAATCATCGGCAAGTCCACCAAAGTCCATACTTTGTTTTCATACATGGATCCTATCTCGGATTTCATGGCTTCAAGCCATTTGTTGGAATCCGAGCCCGCCATCGCTTCTTCATAAATCGAAGGTTCACCGTTGTCTAACAACATGATTTCCATGACAGGGTTGCCGTACCACTCTGGTGGGGAACGTGTCCTTGTGGACATTCGAAGTTCAGTAGTAACTTGATCTGAATCTTCATGATCATCATCATTAACTTCCTCCCTCGTCGGTGCAGGCACCTCAGGAACAATTTCCTGCGCTGTGCTACTTTCTGGTTCGGAAGGGGTGACTGTCACCTCATCAAGTTCTACTTTCCTCCCACTCACTTCTTTCGAGAGAAACTATTTCTCCAGAAAGGATCCATTCTTGGCAACGAAGACCTTGCCTTCGGATCTGAGATAGAAGGTGTACCCAATAGTTTCCTTTGGGTATCCTATGAAGAGCATTTTTCCGATTTGGTTTCGAGCTTTTCAGGTTGAAGTTTCTTGACATAAGCATCGCAACCCCAAACTTTCAGAAACGACAGCTTAGGTTTCTTGCCAAACCAAAGTTCATACGGTGTTGTCTCAACGGATTTAGACGGAGCCCTATTTAAAGTGAATGCGGCTGTCTCTAAAGCATATCACCAAAAAGATAGCGGTAAGTCGGTGAGAGACATCATAGATCGCACCATGTCCAACAGAGTACGATTATGACGTTCGGACACACCATTACGCTGAGGTGTTCCGGGCGGTGTCAATTGTGAAACAATTCCACAGTTCCTTAGGTGCGTGCCAAACTCGTGACTTAAATATTCACCTCCATGATCCGATCGCAAGAACTTTATTTTTCTGTCACGTTGATTCTCGACTTCATTCTGAAATTCCTTGAACTTTTCAAATGTCTCAGACTTGTGTTTCATCAAGTAGACATACCCATATCTACTTAAGTCATCCGTGAGGGTGAGAGCATAACGATAGCCTCTGCGAGCTTCAACACTCATTGGACCGCAGACATCGGTATGTATGATTTCCAACAAGTTGGTCGCTCGCTCCATTGTTCCGGAGATCGGAGTCTTGGTCATCTTTCCCAAGAGGCATGGTTCGCACGTGTCAAATGATTCATAATCAAGAGACTCCAAAAGTCCATCTGCATGGAGCTTCTTCATTCGTTTGACACCAATATGACCAAGGCGGCAATGCCACAAGTATGTGGGACTATCATTATCAACTTTACATCTTTTGGCATTCGCACTATGAATATGTGTAACATCACGTTCGAGATTCATCAAGAATAAACCGTTGACCAGCGGGGCATGACCATAAAACATATCTCTCAAATAAATAGAACAACCATTATTCTCGGATTTAAATGACTAGCCGTCTCACATTAAACGAGATCCATATACAATGTTCATGCTCAAAGCTGGTACTAAATAACAATTATTAAGGTTTAAAACTAATCCCGAGGGTAGATGTAGAGGTAGCGTGTCGACGGCGATCACATCGACCTTGGAACCGTTCCCGACGCGCATCGTCACCTCGTCCTTCGCCAGTCTCCGCTTATTTCGTAGCTCCTGCTTTGGGTTACAAATGTGAGCAACCGCACCGGTATCAAATACCCAGGAGCTACTACGAGCGCTGGTAAGGTACACATCAATAACATGTATATCATATATACCTTTGACGTTGCCGGCCTTCTTATCTGCTAAGTATTTGGGGTAGTTCCGCTTCCAGTGACCCGTTCCCTTGCAATAAAAGCACTCAGTCTCAGGCTTGGGTTCATTCTTTGGCTTCTTCCCGGCAACTGGCTTACCGGGCGCGACAACTCCTTTGCCGTCCTTCTTGAAGTTCTTCTTACCCTTGCCTTTCTTGAACTTAGTGGTTTTATTCACCATCAACACTTGATGTTCTTTCTTGATCTCCACTTCCGCTGATTTCAGCATTGAATACACTTCGGGAATAGACATCTCCATCCCTTGCATATTGAAGTTCAACACGAAGCTCTTGTAGCTAGGTGGGAGCGACTGAAGGATTCTGTTAACGACCGCTTCGTCTGGGAGATTCATTCCCAGCTGAGACAAGCGATTGTGCAACCCAGACAACTTGAGTATGTGCTCGCTGACAGAACTATTCTCCTCCATCTTACTGTTGGGGAACGTAGTATTTTAAAAAATTTCCTACGATCACGCAAGATCTATCTACCAGATGCATAGCAACGAGAGGGGAGAGTGTGTCTACGTACCCTCGTAGACCGGGAGCGGAAGCGTCAAGTGACGCGGTTGATGTTGTCGAACTTCTTCGCGATCCAACCGATCAAGCACCGAACGTACGACACCTCCGCGTTCAGCACACGTTCAGCTTGATGACGTCCCACGAGCTCTTGATCCAGTTGAGCTTCACGGGAGAGTTTCGTCAGCACGACGGCGTGGTGACGGATATGATGTGTTCACCGGCGCAGGGCTTCGCCTAAGCTCCGCGACAGTACGACCGAGGTGTGATTCTGTGGAGGGGGGCACCGCACACGGCTAAAACAATTCAACTTGTGTGTCTTTGGGTGCCCCCCTGCCCCCGTATATAAAGGAGCAAGGGAGGAGGGGCCGGCCACCTCCTATGGTGCGGCTAGGGAGGGGACTCCTACTAGGAATAGGATTGCAATCCTATTCCTAGTAGGATTCACCGGAAGGAAGAAGGGGGAAAGGATTAGGAGAGGTGGCGCCCCCCCAATCCTAGTCCAACTAGGATTCCTAGGTGGGGGCGCCGGCCAGCCCTATGGGCTGCCTCTCTCTCACCCTTTAGGCCCACTATGGACCATCCCCTCTCGTAGGGGGTTCCGGTAACCCCCTCCGGCATCCCCGATAAATCCGAAACTTTTCCGGTATACTTCCGGTGTCCGAATATAGCCGTCCAATATATTAATCTTTATGTCTCGGACATTCCGAGACTCTTCGTCATGTCCGTGATCTCATCCGGGACTCCGAACTACCTTCGGTACATCAATACTCAAAAACTCATAATACCGATCGTCATCAAACGTTAAGCGTGCGGACCCTACGGGTTCGAGAACTATGTAGACATGACCGAGACTCATCTCTGGTCAATAACCAATAGCGGAACCTGGATGTTCATATTGGCTCCTACATATTCTACGAAGATCTTTTATTGGTCAGAACCACATAACAACATACGTTGTTCCTTTTGTCAAACGGTATGTTACTTGCCCGAGATTCGATCGTCGGTATCTTTATACCTAGTTCAATCTCGTTGCCGGCAAGTCTCTTTACTCGTTCCGTAACACATCATCTCGTGACTAACTCATTAGTCTTTTGCTTGCAAGGCTTATTGTGATGTGTGTTACCGAGAGGGCCCAGAGATACCTCTCCGACACTCGGAGTGACAAATCCTAATCTTGATCTATGCCAACACCACGAATACTTTCGGAGACTCCTGTAGAGCATCTTTATGATCACCCAGTTACGTTGTGACGTTTGATAGCACACAAGGTGTTCCTACGGTATTCGGGAGTTGCATAATCTCATAGTCATAGGAACATGTATAAGTTATGAAGAAAGCAATA